>OY294056.1:69649925-70899925 GCA_958510865.1 Myrrha octodecimguttata | reverse complement strand
ATTAGGTGTAGGTTAATATATAGGCATTATTATCTAAGACATGATATCCATCTAGACAAAGAACAACTTTTCTACCTTTGCAGTAGTATTTTGGATTCAATTTAAAACTTTCCTGAAAGCTGACTTTAACTCACGATTCCTAATATTGCCTATAAAAACAAATTATTATCATTTCCACAAGTTGCAACACTATTCCATTCAAAATTCTTGATGTACAAATAAGGTATAATGAAAGGTATTGTTTTCAGCAAACACCTGTTATTATTGCTGGTAATAAGGAACAACAGAAAAAATATCTTGGAAGATTACTTGAAGAACCACTTCTTGCTGTAAGTTTCAACTCTACATAATAGTACCTTTCAAATTTATATTTTGAAAATTAGGATTGGAAACGAAATATTGGACGTGATGATACGAAAATTTTTGGTAATATTATTTCATTGATCTTTTTTTAAGACTTTCTGAATATTGTCTTCACATTGTTTTTTCCAATTGAGATCTGTATCCAATAGAATTATGGCAATTCATAAATCTGGTCTGGGGTACAAGTGAAAGAAATTGAAATTAATCGCATTTTTTACTATCGTAACAAATTGAGGGCCAATTCATACTTCACAATCATAAGCATGGTCTCACTGCTAGATTCACTAAACTTGGGGCTTACTTGCAAATCACTACTAAATTTTGTTCTTGATTACAGTTCATTTTGAGCCCAACCATCGAATTGAAGTAGAAATTGGTCATTTGAAGGTTTGTTAAATCAACCGTTAGCCTTAAGCATAAGAAATTAGCACTACCTTGAGGATATGTCTAAGACTTATACTGTGATGCCTAAATTGGCCTTAAGATTTAGATCATACATGTCAATTCATCAAAATCATAATCTTAAGAGTATTTTTTTTGTATAATTCAACTCAAATATACAAGTACAATATAAACACAACAAAAATATATATTTCAATTACAAAAACTACCAACTGTTTAGACCTGCAGTATCAAAAATATGCATAGCTTTGATGATGGCTAAACTTCCAAATGATCAAGGCATCTAAGGAAGAAAAAGATTATTATTTACATATTCACCATTTTGGATTTAAAGGGTCTCCTGCATGTAACATGAAATATCATATCTATTTCTATACAAGATCATATTTGCAATAATTCAGAATTAAAAATGGTCATATGGTGAAATCGAGATGCAGGTTCAAATTGGGTGAAACGCGGTAGATCGCCTTCTATGCCACAACACGATTCTTAAATCAATACAGCCGATGATGTCCATTGGCTTGGTAGAGTGGAAGGTATATAAAAAGAGGGAGTATATGACACGTTACGTCATGGAATTCTTCGTAGTTTTGAGGGTTATAACAGCCGATATGTGGAAAGGAATTGAAAAAATTGTTGTCTTGTTGAAAATTGAAATTTCAGAAAGGGATAATTTTTTAGAATTTCATGGAAAGAATAATAGATTTTCGTGAACATCACACTTCACCAAAAACTATTAACAAGGTTGACCTAATTTTTTTTTCATTTAGGCATATTGTGTAACTGAACCAGTTGCAGGATCTGATGTAGCTGGTATCAAAACAAAAGCTGAAAAAAAAGGTGATGAATATATTCTTAATGGTCAAAAAATGTGGATAACAAATGGAGGTGTGGCAAACTGGTAATAACAATATGTTTAAATTTGATATAAAAAATTCAACTCCATTGGGCCTGGAATAGTGAACTGATTTCTGAAAACTTCCAGGTACTTCGTATTAGCACGTACAAATCCAGATCCAAAAGCTCCTGCTAGTAAAGCATTTACAGGCTTCATAGTAGAAAGAGAATGGCCTGGAGTAACTCCAGGAAGAAAGGTAAAATTGTTATTTCATTGTTTATTTGCTTAACGTTCTAATTAAAATGTTTCAAGGAACAAAATATGGGTCAAAGAGCCAGCGATACTAGAGGAATCACATTTGAAGATGTTCGAATTCCAAAAGAAAACGTTCTTATTGGTGAAGGGGCTGGATTCAAAATTGCCATGGGCACCTTTGATAAAACAAGACCACCCGTAAGTTCTTTTCGTCATTATTCTGTGTTTTCTTGGAAAAACTATTTTTTGGAGTGTGGTTACGTTTTATGCGTTATTTGAATCAATTTATCAACACAATTGCTGAATATCTTTTCACTGAGCTATATCTTTTTTGAATGTATAATTTGGTTGGAATTCGATTTTGAAAATAAACACTATAGAACAAATGTTATCAAATAGAAGGAACCTACAATGGATGTCACAGGAATCAGGTTCACCACTATTAATTTTTCAGATTTCGAATTGAATTTTTGGACATTGATACTGCAGATTGATTTCCAATGACTGGGGGGGGGGGCTTCATAGAGATTTGACTTCGAAAGAAAATTAAAATTTAATTATAAACCATTTTTTTTTGTTTCTTTGCTTCGGATCGATTTGAATTCTCGATATATCAACGTTTGCTGTTATTACGAGTCATACAAATTCATTTTCACTTCAGATTGACCACTTGAGCAGAAATTACACGATTTTGTTTCAGTCCCTTGTGAGGGACAAGCCCTCTGCTCTAATTCCAACTAAAAAAGTTCAAGTGTACGCCATTTTTGAAAAGACCATCGAATTAACTTCCAAACAAGGTGTTACTCAACATTCCTCCGGGGTTCCTGTGGTCGTGCTCACAAGATCGAATCGAATATATTTTTTTGATTTTGCATGGGGGCCCAGATACTGCGGGTAGAACTTTTTCAAATTGACATACTGGATATCCTGTTGTGTTTTGTTCATACCTATTTCTAAAACTTTATTTTCGATTTGTTGAATTCATCGCATTATTTTGAAAGAAAATTGGAATTTTAGGTAGCATCTGCTGCTACTGGACTTGCGCAGAGATGTCTCGATGAAGCATCTAAGTACGCCAATGAGCGTAAAACTTTTGGAGTGCCCATTTCTCACCACCAGGCTGTAGCTTTCATTTTAGCCGACATGGGAGTTGGTGTTGAATTGGCAAGATTGGCATGGATGAAAGCTGCTTGGGAAGTTGATAATGGTAAGTTATATTCATTTAGTAGATATCTTGCAAATTATTCAAGTGCTCCCTGAATTCAATGTAAAAAACATGTGTGTGTTTCAGTTCAAAAACAGCCGCGTTTATCTTTGATGGCAGGTTATTTTGGATGAAAATATTAGTAGAAAAATTTTAACACTTAAATAACATCCATTAATTAGGGAAATTTCGTTCCATAAAGAATAAAAATTCGATGGCAGCCAGCAGTGTACGCTTTTTAACCTTCCTCTGAAAATTTCATGTAGGTATCTGAAGAAATCAAGGCTGGTTAGGTGTCAGTAAACATAATTTCTCGTTATTTCCAAAAATCCATATCCTGGTACTCAGTTGAAAAATCCTAGAGATCAAGCGAATTTGTGGTCATGTTCAAATTCGTTGCTGTAACTGTATTTATTGAGTTATAAGAGAAATAAGACGATACTGAGGAAATAACTACGAAATTTAACTTTAATTTTTTTCACTTTTCCGAACATAAATATCGGATCGATCTGAAACTTGATAGTACATAAAAATATATCGCCTTCAAGAAATTTGCCAGATTTCATTGATATCTGATGATAGTTAACGAAAAATATTCGTTTTTATTTCCGAAAAAACATTTTCCAAGTTTCCTATCGATATGATACCCACAAAATTTTACATGAAGTTTCTACAATTGACAACGTAGTTCTGATCGCATTAGTTCTTTTTGAGAAACTGAGGAATTTCTTCTAATTGAGTTCCTGTATAATAGTAAAAGATTTATCCCTGAAATTCAAAATTAGTTGATTGAACGTTTGGAATTCTACAGGTCAAAGGAACACTTACACTGCTTCTATTGCCAAATGTTTTGCTGCTGATGTTGCCAACAAGAATGCCACTGACGCCGTGCAAATTTTCGGAGGTAATGGATTTAACACAGAATATCCTGTAGAAAAACTAATGAGAGATGCTAAAATTTATCAAATCTATGAGGGAACTGCTCAAATTCAGAGGTTAATCATATCCAGGCAAATAATCGAAAGAGCAAAGGAATTGAACTGAAATCAAATAGGCCAGTATTGAGAATATTTTCAAGGTGCTATCAATTTATTTAGAAGGAACTCTTTATGTAAATCCCTAAAAAACAGATTCATATTTTTTACTACTGAAAAAAATATTCTATGGAATTATATTTCGATAATTTAATAAATAATACTGTTAATTTGTTATTTTACTTATCCCTGAAGATGATAACTGAGTGAAGCTTTTGAAGAGTTTATTTCAGTTTACTCTATTCTTGACTATTTCTGTCAGGTAGTTTTTCCTACTTAAAATTAGGAAATTGGAACCCATTATAGTTCAATTAATTTTGCCTTCTCCTTTTGATTTATTTGAACGTTTTGTTACACTTTGTTGCTGGTAATGAACATTGAAAATACGGCAGATCATAATGGACAATATTGGAATGCGTTATCAAAAAGAATAGGAATAAATTTTGGAGTCAATATCACGAACCACATCTAGTATATATTTTTTATATGAATGAAACAAAAAGGTGAATTTTACAATATTATTTGTCAAAAAAACAATAATCGAATAATTTTTTTTATTTTTCATGCAACAAAAAAAGGAAAAGTGTCTCATAGAAATGAAGCATCTATTTTTGAAAATTAATTTGTTTCATCCATGCAACTAGTAACATTTTCGAATCATTTACTCTTATAGAAATAAATAAAATAGGTCCATTTTCAAGTGTATGATGCAATGAATGATTAGATCGAACGTAGGTTACTAATGAATACATCACATCGGAAATAAACAGTACGCTCCAAAACGCGTTAACATGGAAATTCTCTTCATCGTGTCCTATGGAAATGCCACAGAACACGCACCAATTCGAATACACTGAGAAAAAGTATAAGTACACGAACCTCATCCTTCTTTCCTTGCCCCTCACATCGGCTCCAAGCTGAAGAAAATCTTTCATCTATCGAGCATTAATTAAGTACTGTCTATCATCCATTTCAACACAAATAATTTTTTTTTATCGCAATTCAGAATACCCGGATTTCGAAAAATTATTTGTACGATAATTCGATATCGAATTCAACGTCTCACCTATGACCTCAAAATAACGCTGATATTGACTCAATAATTAGAAAATTACTCGTCTAAGATAGTCGGTGGAACAGAAATAATTTGAAATGGCCGCAACACAACAGGTAATAATTATCTAATTTATAGAAATAAAAAAAGATAACTTAAAAGGTGATTTTGTCTAATAGAACTGAAATATATTTTGGAAATAAAATGTTGGTTCTATTTCAGTTATCCAGGAGTATTCTGAAACAAACCAGCAAAACTTTATTTTCTATTCAAGGGGTTAGAAACTCTTCAGCAGGATATAGTTTCAGTAAGTATTCATACATTTTTAACCAGTGCCAAGATTTCTTCATTTAACACTTATTTCATATATATGGGAACTTTGAGGAATCTACCTCAGAGGTTCAGATTGAGCACACCAATCAAGTTCAGGAAGAGATTAACAATTCTTTTTGCAGAAAACAATGATCACAATTTCTTTGGAAAAATTTCATAAAGTCACTCGGAAGGCCTTGGAATAGATTTATTAAGTAAATTCTTGTTACTATAAAACTCAGTTGGGTTTGCAATTTAAAATTCGCCAAGGTCAAAATAATTTGGCACGATATTGTAAATTGTTAAGTAGGATTTTATTTATATCGAAATATTCTCTTCTTTAGCGGAGGACGAAAGAAGAAGAAAGGGATACACCGATTATTCAGTTCGATGAAAATAATAACGCATCCAAATTCTTATCAATGATTTGGTTTGGTTACAATACGTTATTACTATGCCTTTTATGCAGAACTGGCAACGCTGTTTCGTTATCTGAAGGGAAAATTACTTACACTTATTAGGTATTTAACAATTATTATACATAGTGGATCGTGTCAAACTGTCATAGCCCACCAACTGACTGTATAAAAGTAAATGGAATATATAACATAATATTCCGAGAACAAGTCAATGTTTTACCGAAATATTCACTTTAACCTTTTTTCAAGTTTGCTCTAGAGAACAGCGAAATTTTGGTGAGACCGTATGATAATTAAGATTTGAAAATATTTTTTCAGGAATTTTTCTTGAAAAAAATATTTTCGGGAATTATTTATCTGATTTCGTTGATTTTTAGACATATATAGAATTCTATTTCCATTTGGCTGGTTAATTTGAAAAATAAATTCCAAATTATTGTCGGATTTTTTTTTCAGAATCTATACTAAATCAATCAAATTTCGATGAAATTCTGGACAGACGTAGTCGATATTTCACAGAAGAGTGCACCAAATTTCAGGTTGACCCGATTTTATTTCCGGAGATATTGGGGAAAAATTTAGCAAATCTCGTCTCGTATCTGATCTAGTCGTGAGTTTGAAAATGCTAATTCTCAGCATCGTTAGAAATTCGTGATGATCGTGTGTCAACGGAAAAATTTAAAAAAATTTCAAAAAGCACTGCCGTGAAGGCAACAACTTTTGCGCGCATGTTCAATGTAGATGACCGCTTAAGCAACGAATTTGAACGTGCGCGCAAAAGCTGCTGCCTTCACGGCAGTGCTTTTTGAAATTTTTTTCTGATAAATTACTGGATTTCAATTCGATCATATCTGTATTTTTGGACATATTGTAAAAATAAAATTTTGAATGAGTATATCTACGGAATCATTGGGCGGATTTTACCCATTCACGAATTCGACCTTCGTAATTAAGCCCCAAACCTACTCTACAAATATCGAGTTTCTAAGTCGTTTCTTCCGGAAGTTATTGTGTTGACGGTCAGCCTAACGGCCGACTGCGTAAACACAATAACTTCCGAAAGAAACAACTTAGAAACTCGATATTTGTAGAGAAGGTTTGGACCTTAATTACGAAGGCCGAATTCGTGAATGGGTAAAATCCACCCAATGATTCCGTAGATATACCCAATCAAAATTTTATTTTTTCAATATTTTCAAAAATACAGATCAAATCGAATTGACATCCAGTACTTCATCGAAAATAACAGTTCGAAGTTTCATACAGAATTTAATGGGGATGATATGATGAGAAAATCATAGAAATTTTTTTTTTCAAATTGTTCTAATAACACGATTATCACGAAATTTTGCATAAAGTTGTCTTTCAGCGTCTTAAAACTAGCTGTGAAGTTTAATCAGGACTGAATCAGTATTTCTCGAGTAATACCGAAAAAATCAACGATATTTAGAAGAAAACCTCGAAATTTGACATATTTTTTCCCGATATCTCCAAAACTTATGATCGTATCGAACTGAAATTTAGTACACTGCTGTGAAATTAGAAGGTCAAAGTGTGAGTATAATTTTTTTTGGATATGATGAATGGTTTCCGAAAAAAAAATTTTTTTGTAAAAAAATTTCGAAAAAATTTTTTTTTAAATTTACTGACAATATGATCCTGGCGAAATTTGGCTCAAAGTTGCGCGTCGTTATACTCCACCAAACTGCCAAGTTTGAATCCAATCGCTTGAGTAGTTTCTGAAATAAAAAATAAATAACTTCAAAACTTCAAGTGCCTATAACTCCGAAACTATTCGACCGATTCGGCCCATTAACGAACTTAACCGCGGCATTTTGATGCGCAACCTATCCTGAAAGTTTCAAGTACCTAGCTTGCTTCTGTCGACAGTTATCGTGTCTACGGCCGGCCGGCCGGACAGAATCAATTTTGACACCGGATTCGTCATCAGTGAGTCCAACCTAGTCGATTGAAACCATTTTCGGCTCAATCATCCAAAATAACAGACATTTGGACAAAACTATAGCACGCTGTTCCCCTAGAACATGCGCGCAAAAAAATGGGTATATCTGCGGAATCATTGAGTGGATTTTACCCATTCGCGAACTCGTCCTTCGTAATCACGGTCCAAACCTACTGTACAAATATCGAGTGTTTAGGTTTTTTTTGTTATTTTGTTTTCTTTCGATAGTTGGAAATTTGTCTTATATATTTTTTTATTCAAAAGATACATATGTCAGATACCCTGTTGTCATTCCTTATGATTGATAGGTATTGTCATTTTATTTATTAATAAACTGTAAATATTCCATAAGATTTCATTCAGATTTTATGGGATTAATTTATTACTCTATTTCTACTTGTTATTCCTTCGTTTTCATGAGGTTTTACTCAAGTTTTTGACTTTTATTTTCATTTCAGCACTCAATGAGACCGACAAAGAAATCCAAGAGTTGGCTAGAAAGTTCACCAAAGATGAAATAATACCGGTTGCGGCATACCATGACGAGACTGGCGAGTATCCGAAAGAACTATTTAAAAAAGCTTGGTCTGTGGGGCTCCTGAACGGACATATTCCCAAACATGCTGGTAGGTTATATACAGTGTGTCCACGGATTGGGTGCCGGTAAGGTGTAAATGACGAAAAATTTTGGAGTTAGACTCTGATATTCTGGGAATCGCTCCTGCTTGGTCTCAAACTGAGATGTTGAGAAAAAGAGCCAAATCAATTAATATACAGGGTGTTTCAGAACTGATTTGATGAAAATTGTTAAGAATAAAGTACCTTTGTTTTAAAAGATATCGAGAAAGTTTATTGGAAAAAGTTGTTTAGAATGACGAGCTCCTGCAGGAACTCATTTTTTCAGATAAATCAGCCTACCTTGACTTTATAAGTTAGTCATGAACATTTTTTTAATCCGATGCATGGGATATTTTGTCATGATCAAAAATTTTGCTGATTTCAAAATAAATCAGTGTCAATAATAATTTCTTATAACAATAAAATACGTTTAATGCTGAAAAACATCATTACAAACAAAAATAAAAAAAACTACCCAAATGTGGTGCCACCAACTGCTACTCATAATTCAGCCCGTTGAGTGACTGCTTTATACGCAATTGCCCAATTCATCGTCCAGGAAATTCACGATTCAACCATTCTCGAACTGTTCGTGTTGAATGTGCTGGGTGGCCTGGTGGTCTTGCTGAAAATGTACTGTTTGTCGATCTCCTGGTAGCATGTTATTCAAGAAGTTTTGAAGACAATTTTCCAGCATTTGATTTATCTGAAAATTGAGTTCCTGCAGCAGCTCGTCATTCTAAACAACAATTCTAAATGAATTTTCTCAATATCTTTTAAAACAAAGGTACTTCAATCTTGACAATTCTCGTTAAATCAGTTCTAAACCACCCTGTATATTAACTGATTTGGCTCATTTTCTGAACATCTTAGTTTGAGACCAAGCAGGAGCGATTCCCAGAATATTAGAGTCTAATTCGGAAATTTTTCGTCATTTATACCTTAACGGCACCCAATCCGTGGACACACTGTAGAAAACATATTTACTCGCCTTTTCGAAACAACTCCTATGGCGCCTTACTTTCGTCACCTGTGCCTGTATTTCACGAATTTTCAACCCAAAATGGACTTTAAAGTTTGATTTGTATCATTGAGTATTAAACACTTTAATACTCAATTTTTGTACTCACTCATGAATAACATACAGGATATGTTCCCTAATTGAAAGTATAAACGAAGAGAGGAGATTTATTCGATTATATATAAAAAATAAAAAAATGGGCTCGCTATCGCTTGATCAATGGATTTTTTGCGCGCATGTTCTAGGGGAACAGCGTGCTATCGTTTTGTCCGAATGTCTGTAATTTTTGAATTTTGATCCGAAAACTATCTCAAACGACTAGGTTTGACTCACTGATGACGAGTCCAGTGTCAAAATCGATTCTGTCTGGCGTACGGAGAATCCTATCGGCCAAGAGGTTTCGGAGTTGAAGCCCTTTGAAATTTTGCGGATATTACCGCGATAACTCGAAAAAGACTGTAACGATTAGATTGGAACTTGACAGTTAGTTGGAGTTCAACAACGCGCAACTAGTTTTTTCGAAAAAAATTTCCTTCGGAAACTATTCATTATATTCGGGAAGAAGTTTTGCTCGGGCTTTGAGCTTCATATTTAGCAGTAGTGTACCAAATTTCACTTCGATCCTATAATAAGTTTTGAAGATATTTCGAACAAATATGTAAAATTTCGGGGTATTCCTTTTTTTTTCGGAATAACTCAAAAATTACTGAGTCAATCATAATGAAACTTAGCAAATAATCAATCTATTATGTGATCTTCTGATCATACTATCCTCCTTTAATTATATTTATATTTTCGATAAATAACTGGATTTCAGTTCGATTTAATCTGTACTTACGGAAGAAACGACTTAGAAACTCGATATTTGTAGAGTAGGTTTGGGCCTTAATTTCGAAGGACGATTTCGTGAATGGGTAAAATCCGCCCAATGATTCCGTGGATATACCCATTAAAAATTTTATTTCCCCAATATTTAAAAAAATACAGAGTAGATCGAATTGAAATCCAGTACTTTATCGAAAAAAATCTACAAAAGCACTGCAGTGAAGGCAGCAGCTTTTGCGCGCATGTTCAAATTCGTTGCCAGAAAAGCGGTCATCTCCATTAAAGATGCGCGCAAAAGCTGCTGCCTTCAAGGC
Organism: Myrrha octodecimguttata; assembly: GCA_958510865.1. NCBI lineage: Eukaryota > Metazoa > Arthropoda > Insecta > Coleoptera > Coccinellidae > Myrrha > Myrrha octodecimguttata. Next base: position 70,889,303 of record OY294056.1, on the reverse strand, counting down.
AGTGCTTTTCTAGGTTTTCAACTGTGAAATATCGATAACAAGTTTAGTTCCAGATTTCCATTTGATTCGATTCTAATTTTCAGAGAGAATATGTCGTAGTTTTTTCCTCGGTATCGTTACTTCCGGAATAACTTAATAAATATTTATTATTGATATCTATTAAGCGAATGCTGATCCACAATTTCGTACGGAATTCTAATGATCTAATGATCGTGTCATTAGAATAATCAAAAAATATTTTCGAAATGGTTTATCAAGCTAGGTACGTAGTGTATCATAGAAACCATGTATGTCATCGTATATACTGCTTTGAGCCTACCTCGAAAAAGCCTAGTCTCTAAGTCATTGATTTGTGAAGATCCAGTTCGGAATCCACATAATCAGTCTGTGGGTTTAGCAGATAAACGCATTCGAAATTTCGCCATCCTTATATTAACAGAAATACCCGATTGTGCTTTTATGAAAACAGTACTTAGATTTTGAACTTATTTTTCGTTTGTTATAATGATACAATCATCATCAGCCACAAAATTAGCATTTGCTAACTAAATACCAAATCTTATCATAATCGGATAAGTATTTTATGAGTTATTCCGGAAATATCGATAACGAGGAAAACCCACAAAATTTGACATATATATTTTTCCACTCCGTAAATCAAATTGAAATTTGTCACTCCTTTGTAATGTATTGGCTCCAAGGAATCGGCAGATAATTGGAATTCGATGGAAAGTGGAATTTTTTGAACAAAAAGTTGGAAATTTTCGATTTTTTCTATGATATACTAATGTAAGAACAAAAGTTCGTGATCAGTCGCGCGTTCGAATTTTTCAAGTAATAACCAAGTTTGATCCGAACGCATACGAAAATCATGAGATATTGGAGAAATAATTGCAAAATTCAGATGGGTATAGCTCCGGAAATATTGGGTCGATTAACGAACTAAACCGTCACTTGAAAGTTTCAAGTTGCTTGTCCATTTCGTTCGATAGATACCGTGCTCTCGGCCGGCCGGACAGAATTGAATTTTACGCCGAATTCATCATCAGTGAGTCCAAACTAGTCGACTAGAAATTTTATTTTTTTAGGTGGATTGGAACAAAACAGTCTCACGACGGGTATAATAGAGGAAGAATTCTCGTATGGGTGTACTGGAATTTGCACTGCCCTTAATTCTACAGGATTGGGAGTAAGTCCTTGTAGTTTATTCATCAGCTACATCAGCAATATATTATACGTAAAGAAACTATAAAGTTAATCTACCCTAAAAGCTATTTGTTTTTTCTTCCCATGAAATATAATTTTGAGGAGATTATTTGCTATTGATTTCATGGGAAACCTCTCAATTCGATATTTAGTGTGGATTTCTCAAAATATCAATCTATTCCACAGCAAACTCCAGTAATTATCGCAGGAAACAAGGAGCAACAGAAAAAATACCTAGGAAGACTGATAGAAGAGCCTTTAGTGGCGGTAAGTTTCTTATGCCTCACATGCCTTGAGCTCTGTTGTTTTCACTGAATTGATATTGCCTACAATTTTTGTATTTTTTATTTCACAAAGAAGAACGCTCACAGGTGTGAACACTAAATATGAAATAGACAATGTAAGCAATCAGAAAAAAAACACAAAAAACAAAAACAATGCTTAGAAAACAGTTTTCCTAAAAGTACTTAAGCTCCCAATTGAAAAAAAATGCTATATACATGAGAATTGCATAAATCCGGAATTTTTGATATTGGTGAAGTCTTCGCACTGTTGGTTCTATAGGTGGTCAGGTGAAATATAGGGGGTCTCCTCAGATATCTAACAGGAACTTTAAAATCAATTAACTCAAGAATTTGAGGACAATTCAGTTGCTTTAAATCCAGCACAATACCCATATCCGTATCAGTTCACAGCTGGGCAGTTCCACAAATGGAGCGAGTATTGATAGTTTATCATGGACCTATTCCGTGTGAGAGAAACCACGCAACATTTCTGTGTGTTCAAATGTAAGCTAAAGGCCTCACAAGAAAGATAAAAGGCTCTAGATCACTCTGAAGGTCCAAGCAATCATAGATTCTTTGAATTCGTGCGAAAAGTTTCTGATCATCCGCGAAATATAATAACTTACATACTTGTTCATACTTTTTTTGTAAACGATTAACAGAGGTGGACCCAAATGAGAACCTTGGGGGACCCCTGATATTGTGAATAATTTTCTAGAACTAAAACTCCCTATCTTAACGTACTGATACCTATCTGTTAGGTATGACCCGAACCACCTCAACAATGCGCCCTCAACAACGACATTCTTAAGCTCGCTTAGAAGGATTTTGATATTGATTCTGTCGAATGCCTTGCTCAAATCCGCGTATATAAAACATCTTTATCAATTCCCTGATCAAGACTTTTTTGAGTGTAGTAGAACCAGCCTTCTGTAAACCTTTCAAAGGTAAAGGCCTTCAGAGGCTCCTATGTTATTAGGGGTTAGTGTGTAAGAGCCAATAATATTTTTCATCAGCTTCAAACATATCCCATAGTGATCCACTCTTGCCAAGAAGAATTGATTTTTGATAGAATATCGCTCGTTAGTTAGTGAAAATCACAGAGGCTCTTTCAACACCCTGCTCAAATGAACACATATATTTACTTTACGCCTGGCATTTTCTTAAACTTCCACATTCTCAACCCCTATGTGTAATTAGTTCAGAATTTCCGAAATATTAAGAAAAGGGGATTTTAGTGAAATTTACGGAATCACTAATTTTAAATTTATTACATTATAATTATAGTTACTATGTCATCTATTAATCCTAGCTGTAGATGACCCTCTGTGGACTGATCGATTGATATGTAATTTCGAAAAAACTTCTAATACATCGACACCCTGTAAAATGGCGCAGGAACCGGGATAGTCCCTTTACTGTATCAATTTTGAAAACTCTTTAAAAATACTAGATCATATTCTTCAATTCACCAAAATTGCATCTCGCAAAATCCTCCTTAAGAAGTCGAAATTGCATCCGAATTTTTCTATTTCTATTTAATTACTTTTTTATAGAACCATTCAAAATTTGATAGAAAATTCGAACAATATCGAAGCCTGGAATGAAAAATAAATATTTAAGTCAATTTGATTTTCAGGTCCCTCAACGGGAGAACAGAATGTTTCGAAATATATTTAGAAAAATTGATGGAAATCTCATATCTGATGATTTTATTCTCTTGCAGATGAGTTATAGAAAAGAGAGACTGATTTCATTTTTGAATGAGGATTTTGTAAACTGGGAAATTAATTCACGTCCATATTTTCATCTGAATTCGACTCAAAATCTTTTGAACGACAGACGAAACATTTTCAATGTTCAATGGGACAACAGATGCGTTAGGTATGCAGAGACACACTCATTGTCCAAATTTGCACTAATTCAACAGTACGATTACACCAAATCTTGGACAACATTTTTTAACCCTTATCATCTTGATCTACTCTTTTATTTGGCGTATAAAAAGGACTCTATAACCATTGCATAAAAACTTTATACATATACATGCTACATCGTTGTTGCCAAATTTCTCGTACACAGCTTGTGTGGAAGAAGCCTGTGCAAGGTGATTTAATTATAAGTTTATTATTTAAGAGACGTTGAAATTTGTTGTTGAAATTTTCAAAGAATGCTAAACTGCTTCCTATGGATTACAATTCTATTATTATTATCTCAAACTCCATTTATTTTTCCGTGTCCAGTGGCAGTTCTCAATCCATATATGATGAACGACTCAAACTTTCTTTTGATAAATACACTCCATTTACTTTTATAAACTATCCCGGTTAGCCATGACATTGTGACACATTTCACCTTGTATATTTTGAAAATGTTAGGTTAGAGTTATTTTCCTGTCAGATAACTACACGACGTTGTCTTTTCTACATAGAGGTCGCAGTAATTATGTATTTTTCAAAATGTTAATTTACTTTGGGAAAATAATGAATTTGAGAAAATATTATTTGAATTCAATAATTCCAAAGACCTAGCGAATGTTGAAGAAACTTTTTTCTCTGTTAATACTAGAAATATTTCACGTTAATAAACATGGTTGAAAGATTCAGTTATGCTATTAGTGTTGAAATTTTACTGAAAAATAATGGATAGAGTAGTCCGTCACTTGGTGATAGTTCATTCGAAACAAAAATGACTGTAATCGAATAACCCTGCAGTAAACTTCTAAACGTACAGACAAACCTATGGAATTCCCTACTTTTCGAAATTCTCGAGAAATAAGTCTTCAGAAGACATTTAAATAACTTGTTGCATAATTTGAAATACGACATCAGGAAAATGTAGTAGTAAATCAAAACCTGTGTCACCTCAAAAGAACCAAAATGTTGTATAGCTTGTGATAAATTATTGATTCCAAATAATCAGGGTTACAATCAGAAAAAGCAGATTTCAATACTACATATAGCACTTCCTGATAATTTGTCCTTGCTTCTTCAAAACTACCTTCGGCATTTTTAGTTTCCAAGCGTGATGATTATGTTTATATTGACAGTATAAACTGGCATTGGCATTTGCCAACGTCGCTGAGAATTATTTTGACATTGCCGATATTTCACCTGCATCAGTTTTGAGTAAAAAAACTTGATAGACCTTAACCACGGCCAACCGGGATAGTTCATAAAATGGGAATGGAGTATAGGTTTTAGAACTATTAATCTTGGTAATGAACCAAGATGCTCAATTTTATCTGATTTTATTTTGATATTTAGGCTTATTGCGCTACTGAGCCAGGGGCTGGATCTGATGTAGCAGGAATTAAAACGACAGCAGTCAAAAAAGGTGATGAATGGGTGATTAATGGTCAGAAAATGTGGATCACCAACGGAGGTATTGCTAACTGGTAAGAATAATTTATTTTTGAATGCAATTATCGGTATAATTTTCACGGAAATCGAACAACGTTTTTTGTCACTGCTCATTTTATTTTCTCGAATAAAACCTTTACTACCGTATAGATCAAAAATATTTGTACTTCAAAACCTTTTCGGGTGCGTTTTTGAGTATGTAGACTCGAATAAAAAAATGGGGGAAATATTCGTTTTAGGTATGTAGGGTGATCTCGAAATGTTTGATTGGAAATTTATTCACCAAAATTTTGAAATCATCAATATAGGGTGTTTCAGTTGGAATAAGGGAGTTCAGGTCCGTCGGAAGTCTATAAAATTCGAAATACATTTTGAACCATTTTATGTTGAAATTCGGATCAGACACGATTCGTCAAATTCTGAGAACTGAGAAATATGCATATTAAATGCATATTTAAATATTATAGAATTTGTAGTATACCCTTAGGAATTGATGGAACTCTTTTGAGAACGAAAATTTATTGTTTTTTTTCCGAATTATTCGGAAAAAGTATTATTTTCTGTTTGGAAGGAAAATATTCATTCTGGGTAAAGGGTTACCCCAAAATGTTTCATAGGAAATTCTTCACCTATCAATCTTTTGAAATCATTAATAATTTAAATAGGGGGGATGTCGAAAATCTATGAAATGCTAATAACATTTCATAACACCTAATATCTTTGAAATCCTTGTGAGTCCCGAATTGGCACACTCTCAGAGCTGAGAAATTTACGTGTTATCCAATGTAGGTACATAGTCACAAAAATATTGAAAGGTTTGAAAAAGTGTTAACGAAGAAGTTTTATCAATTCTTGATAGTAGATAATCGAAATATCATAGAATAGATAAGGTTAAACAAGAAAAAACATGAGTTTTTCATATTTCCCTAAATATTAAATTAATTGGAACTTGGAACAGACTGTAGATACAAGAACTTTTCTGTGGCGGAAAAAGGGGAATAGCTTGAAACCACTGGTATATAGAGAGAACTCATCTTATTGCAGACATATATAGTGTATCATATAAACTATGTTTCAATTTCTTCAATTGGCTTTACCAATACTTTATCACCTACTAGAGCTCCTGAAAATTCTTGATTGAATTTAGTAAAGGTAAAGATACGATTTCCTCGAAATCTCAGATTTTCATGGATCTCTAGAGTCATTCTGAAAAATAATAAAATTGTCAATTTCAATATAAACAGGTATTTCGTTCTTGCACGCACGAACCCTGATCCAAAGACACCTGTGAGCAAGGCATTTAGTGGTTTCATCGTGGAACGCTCCACACCTGGTTTATCTGTTGGTAAAAAGGTAGGTAAATAAGAATTCTAGCTTTCACATAATTTTTGCGAGTCCACACTGGGCCTTAATCAAGCCTTTTGTACCCCTGCTCACTGATGAGATTCTCTCAATATCCCAGATCAACAATCCTTTTTTGTTGATCTGAGATAAAAATACTCTATTCGTCAACATAACGCTTTAGCGTACAATGCGACACTGACTGTGGACTCGCATTCGTCATTAGAATATGCACCAACTAATACCTTTGCGCTCGTTTGAGCAAACCAAAGTGCAGATTTTGAGACCACGCCCAAAAACTGAAGAAGCAAAATTTTAAAACTTCTTTCCTTATGATATTTCAGTTGATTCAATTGATGGATATTTCAGGAACAAACAATGGGACAAAGGGCCAGTGATACAAGAGCTGTCACATTCGAAGATGTTAAGGTACCGAAAGAAAATATGCTGGCGAATGAAGGAGATGGTTTTAAAATTGCAATGCAAGCATTTGATGTTACCAGACCAGCAGTAAGTCGAGTTTTTATCTTTTATCTATAGATTGGTCTTCAATTCATATGTTTCGAGGTGAATTTGGTGCAAAATGAACAAGATACTGCATTGAAATTAACAGATTCTTGTACCGCCTAATCAGTCCTTATCTAATTCAAAATAAAGCAGGTTTTTCTGAAAGTAATCTTTTGCTAGGATTTAATATAGGTACATATTTTATTGCAATTTTTGATCGCTGACGCTGCCAGCCCTAAATTCACACCGCACGGACATTTTCGGAATCCATTGGACGCTAATAGGTCCCATGTGTATAGGTATCACCCAAAATCCAAGAATTTTGTTTATTGAAGTACCGTTTGCATTGGTATTGTTAGACTATTCCAAAGCTTTTGACACCATAAATCATGAAATTTTGTTTTCTATATTGCGACATATTGGATTGTTGGTGCAATAAATTTCGTAAAAAGTTATTTGATAGGTCGTCAACAATATGTTGAGACGGATCGGGGTTTCTCCGGAGTGGGAACTATGAAGTGTGGTGTGCCGCAGGGTTCTATTTTGGGTCCACTTCTTTTTTGTATATACACATTCTATATCACCTGTGGTTTGAGGTTCTGAAAGTACTTCAGATATACGGACGACACACAGCTTCCCTACTCATTTCTCTTAGGAACTATTCAGGATGCAAACTTGAAAATGAATCTCGATTGGGATACCTTGGTGAAAGATTCCAGAAAACATTAACATCAATCCGGAGAAGACTAAGATATTTATTTTCGAGAGGGATAGGTAGAAAGTAATTGACAGGTTGCAAATTATGTTGAATAACGAAAATCTTAGTTGGGTCGATTCCGCTACTAATCTAGGTGTCCTTAAGGACAAGGATCTCCGATTTAGTGGACACGTACTCTCTTGTGTTCGGAAAGCTCTCTTGGGGCTGGAGATGCTTCATCCTCATAGACATGTTTTGTCGGTAAAACTTAAAATTCTGTTGACTAATAAGTTGGTTTTAAGTCACTTCAATTATTGCGACTCAGTTTATGGCCCTTGTCTGACCGAAGTAGATCGTGATAGGATACAGAGGGTTCAGAGATCCTGCCTCCGTTTTAATTGTGGGATAAGAAAGATTGCAACTGGATGGATATGGGCACTAGACGCAAGTTTCATGCTGCGGTTTTATTTCATTCCATAATTATAAACAAGTGTCTACCTTATCTATATAATAAAAGCCGTTTCCGTTCTGACGTCCATTCCATCAATTTAAGAATTAGAGGACTGCTTTCTCCCCCACCACATTCACTTGTCATTTTCACCAGGTCTTTCTCATATGTAATTTATAAAATTTATAATCAAATACCGGTCAGTTTCAATTTCAAGTGCATGTCTCTCTTGGGATTCAGACGGAATTATGTGAAATGACTGCATGGGCATCCCTAATAGTTATTTTTTTTGTGAAGTGTTCATTCTTATTCTATTTATTTCGTTGATTTTTTTTCCTTGATTACTTTCTTTTTCTCCGGTTTTAAGTTTAAGGAATGTATGAGTATATTTCGTGATGTTGCTGCAGTTTTTTTCTCTTGCGGAACATTTACTTGTTTTTGTTTTCATTGAATCATTTTTGGTGGGGCTTGATTTCATATCAGTTTTTACTGCCTCAAGCTCCTTTCTGCAGTAGCCCTTATTGTTTCTGTATTGATGATTGCTTCTATCATTCATCTAGAAATGGGTCTCACCGCGAAGATGCTTTTTGATGAAAATTAGGGTCAGCTTACAAATGAACCAGGTCTTATTCAGCAGACACACTTCATTTACCTTCAGCTTCTGTGTCAGTTGAATTCTGAAGGTAGGCAGGCCCACGTCACGAAGTACAGGGTGGGCAAAATTCGTTGTCTACTGAAGGGATCTCGAGAACTATAGCAGCTAGAATAAAACTGATAAAACATTCTCGAGCTCGTTTTTCCTGACCAATCCGAATCTGAAGACATATCCAGTCTATCGTTCATAGAACTTGAGTTTTGAGCGAAAATTGAGAAATTGTCATTTTCAATAATGCTGAATAACTCGCTTGTTTGAACTCGTATTCGAAATATGTTGATACATTCTACAGGCACTTTTTTAGGAGTAATTCAAATATAATATGACTCAATTTTCCAATCCAGCCATTTCCGAGAAATGAGAAGGATTTTGGATTTTTCAAATGTAGACTATGGTCGATAGTGCTCTTATCTTGCTACGAAATTTTAGCTGATTTCAAAAATGTATCATGTGTCGCTATTCACATGAATATCACATGAGAAAAAATTCAATACTTTTTTCCTGCTTTTCTATTCACTGTTGAATTATAAGTAGGCTGACGTTACCATAGATACCATTGAATCTTCATTATCTTTGCGTGAACTTGCGCCTCTATGATTGGAATCAGCGATTGCTGAAAAAATATTTCTATGGTTAATTTGTCATAGTTCTTAAGATTAGCAAAAGAAAATCTGTTTATTATCCCTAATGGCCCGAAATATTCCAAATGACGAAAAATTCGATATGTTGGTATGCTATATTCAAGCGAATGGAAATTGCGAGTTGCAAGGGAAGTCTATCTCGAGAAATATCCATATTCAATGGTCGCCATGGTAACTCCAGCCTACTTATAATAATTTACCAGTGAATGGAAAAGCGGGAAAAAAGTATTGTTCTTCTCATGTTATATTCATGTAAATAGCGACATATGATACATTTTTGAAATCAGCTAAAATTTTGTAGCAAGATGAGATAACTTTCGACTATAGTTTACTTTTGAAAAATCCAAAATCCTACTCATTTCTCGGAAATGGCTGGATTTGATATTTGAATTACTCCTTAAAAAGTGCCTGTAGAATGTATCGACAGATTTCGAATACGAGTTCAAACAAGCGAGATATTCAGCATTATTGAAAATGACAATTTCTCAATTTTCGCTCATAACTCAAGTTCTATGCGCGATAAGCTGGATCTGTTTTCACATTCAGATTAGTCAGGAAAAAAAGAGCTCGAGAATGTGTTATCAGTTTTCTTCTAGCTGCTATAGTTCTCGAGATCCCTTCAGTAGACAACGAATTTTGCCCACCCTGTACAGTTCGCCAAGTATACGCTTGTGTTTTGTGTGCACAACCTCAGGAATAGCAACGATGATTTTGGCAGATCTTGCTCTTGTATCGCTGCCGTACGGACATTGGTTCATTATTTACTGAAAAAAACGAACCAGTGAACCATTAATTGACCCACCACACTGCTTGCAATCCTTTGCGTACGTCGATCGAACAATGGGTAAAGAACGCCCATTCAGATCTTATCCTTTGAACGTCTTGCTGAATGCCCATTGGTATTTTGCAAAACATACTGAGAAAATTTAATAATTTGACATATTTACTTTCAACAATAGATAGATAGATAGATAGATAAACGTCTTTATTTCAAATTATATTCCCACACAGGAAACCACAAAATGAAACAGTGTCATACATTATTATAAGAGAAAAAAAAAACAATCAGTTTGCACCTAAATAGTCTTCCAAACAATATGGCTCTAGCTCTACTAAGAATTTCTTGGTTCTAACTTTGAACTGTTTGAGATTATTGATTATTTTTAGATTATAAGGTAATTTATTGAAGATCCTAATACACATATAGGATGGATTTTTTTCAGAAAGAGACAAACGATGATATGGAAAGTTAATATTTGCTGTTCTTGTATTATAGGGCGTATTTGTGTTATTTTTTAGAAACTCAGTTTTATGTTTATACAAATACATTAGACATTCATGAAAATAGAGTCCATAAACCGTTAGGAAACCCTGCTGTTTGAACTTTCCTCTGCATGAATCTCTGAAATTCATACCCAGCAACGATCTCAGGATTCTCTTCTGATTGATAAAAATTGACTTTACTGCTGAGCTCACTCCCCAAAAAATTATTCCATATCTGATCAAAGATTCATAGTTTGCGTAGTATATAGTCTTCTTCGTATCCATGTCCATGTATTTATTTATTACTCTCATAGCATAGCATACTTTGTTCAACTTATTCAGTAGTTCTTCTATATGTTTTGTCCATTGTAGGAACTCATCTATGAAAACCCCCCAGAAATCTGGTGAATGTTGATGTTTCCACTTTATCCTCATTCAAGTCTATCATTAGCTTGTCCTCTTTCAATCTGTTGGCACGAAAAACCATAATGTCCGTCTTCTTTCTATTCAAAATGAAATTGTTCCGTGCTAGCCATTCTTGAATTTTTTGGTATACAACTCCGCATTTCTGCTGCAACTCACTTATACTACGTTCTGCTATTAAATAATTAGAATCATCCACAAAATTTGTCGACTCGGTATCTTCGATCGAATCTGCTACTTCACACATATCATTTATCATTACTAGAAACAACAGCACACCTAAGATGCTGCCGCAATCAACTGTCAGAGTTGTTCTTGGAAGACTTGATTTCAATTGGACTTCTTGTTGAAATAATCAGAGGGTATTTCAATACAGTACCTATATTTTTTTCAGATAGGTGCTGCCTGTACTGGTCTGATGCAACGATGCTTGGACGAGTCCTCGAAGTACGCCAACGAACGTAAAGCTTTCGGTATGCCCATTTCGAACCACCAAGGTGTAGCATTCATGTTGGCTGATATGGCAATCGGTGTTGAACTGTCTAGGTTGGCATGGCGAAAAGGCGCATGGCAGTATGACAATGGTAAATTCATTTTTGATCGTCTAAGAATGATTCCACTATTTAAGGTTTAAATTCTTCGCCACTAAGTTATATATCACTTTCCTATATAACTACTATATTAAGTTTCGAGAACAGTAAGAACATTTTACCGATCGAAGACAATAGTAGACAATTATTGTCTGAGATCGGTAGTCCGTAACGGTCGAGATACTTTAGCGTTTTTTGCAAGATAGACACACTCTTTACTTCAACTACAAAATAATTATCCAAAAAAATTTAGAGGTCAATGCTGTGTACAAGATGAGGGAAGCCGTTGTCTTGGTGAAGAAAGCTTATCGATTGTAAATTGTCAAAGTGAACTGAGTTTGCCCATGTACTTGCCGTTTTCGATACTTAATATACTATTTTTCTATATAAAAGTAATTTTCAGGATTTTAGAACGCTTTTTCTATATTCCATTCAACTTGATGAAGTCAGTCGGTAGGCCTTGGAACCGGTCTATCAAGTTTGTGTAACTAGAACTGAGTCTAGGGCTGGCACTCGTGTATGTCGTGAGGGTCAAAACCATTATGTAAGTAAAACATGGTGTGATCATCTGCTCATCTGCGATTGTATTAACCGATGATGACGTCACTTTTTCATTCTAATTCAAAGCACAGAATATATATTTCCTTGTGTTTTAATCTTGCTGACGTCATTTTTTTTAGATTAGCACACCATGTTTTTTACATCATGGTCAAAACAATTCTGCGAAACTTCGTCAATTCTTATTAATTTTTACACAAGACTATAAGGTTTGATTTAGTCACATATATACTCCATTCACTTTCATGAACTATCCGGGTTGTCCATGATTTAGGTCTATCAAGTTTTTTTCACTTAAAACTGACGCAGGTTGGCACTCGTGAAATACAGGCAATGTCAAAAGAATTCTGAGAAGTTGCCCAATGCCAATTTCTACTCTCAATCTCAACATAATCATCACGCTTGGAAACTAAAAATGCCGAAGGTAGTTTTGAAGAAGCAGAGACAAAGTATCAGGAAGTGCTATGTAGAATTGAAATCTGCTTTTTCTGATAACCCGGATAATTTGGAATCAATAATTTATCACAAACTATTCAATATTTTCATACTGGAGTATTTCAAGGTTTGCAAAAAGGGATTTATGTCTTCTGTAGGCTTATTTCTTGAGAATTTCGAAAAGTAGGGAATTCCATAGGTTTGTCTGTTCGTTTAGAAGTTTTACTGCAGGGTTATTCGAGTACTTTTATTTTTTTTTTCGAATGAACTATCACAGTAACGGACTACTCCTATATATTATTTTTCAGTCAAATTTGAACACCCATCGATTCTTTATTTCCGTACAAGAAAATAGCATAACTGAATCTTCCAATCACTCCAGCACTGTTCTGAACTGATTATAAATTATTTCTTAATACTATACTCTATTCACTTTTATAATCTATCCCGATTGGCCATGACATTCTGACATATTTCCCCGTGTATATTCTGAAAATGTTAGGTTATAGTCATTTTCCTGTAAGATTACTACACAATAATGTCCTCTCAACATAGAGGTCGTAATAATTACGTAGTTTTCAAAATATGAATTTACTTTGGGAAAATAATGAATTTGAGTAAATATTATGTGAACTCAATAATTCCAAAGACCTGACGAATATTGAAGAAACTTTTTTCTCTGTTACCACTAGAAATATTTGACGTATATAAACATGGTTGGAAGATTCAGTTGTGCTATTTTCTTTTACGGAAATCAAGAATCGAGTGTTGAAATTTTACTGAAAAATAATGGATAGAGTAGTCCGTTACTTTGTGATAGTTCACTAGAAAAAAAATTAAAGTATTCGAATAACCCTGCAGTAAAACTTGTAAACGAACAGACAAACCTATGCAATTCCCTACTTTCCGAAATTCTCAAGAAATAAGTCTACAGAAGACATTTAAATACCTTGTTGCACAACTTGTAATACTCCAGCATGAAAATGTAGTACTACAAAACCTGTGTCACCTCAAAAGAACAAACTCAGTTTACAAAGTTCTTGGAATCTATGTGAACGATACACTGAGTTCTCACTCACATACGTCGAAAATGTTGGATAGCTTGTGATAAATTATTGATTCCAAATAATCAGGTTACTATCAGAAAAATCAGATTTCAATTCTACATAGCACATAGCATTGAGAGTAGAAATTGGCATTGGCATTTGGCAACGTCTCTCAGAATTATTTTGACATTGCCGATATTTCACGAATGCCAACCTGCGTCAGTTTTATGTAAAAAAACTTGATAGACCTAAATCATGGCCAACCGGGTTAGTTTATAAAAGTGAATGGAGTATACTTGACCGATGATTATATTTCTTACAGGAGAGAAAAATACGTACACTGCATCCATAGCAAAGTGTTACTCGTCCGACATGGCCAACAAGGTAGCCTCTGACGCTGTACAGATTTTCGGCGGAAATGGATTCAGTAAGGAATATCCAGTCGAAAAGTTGATGCGAGATGCAAAAATCTTCCAAATATACGAAGGAACCTCCCAAATTCAAAGACTGATAATTTCTAGATATATTATCAGTAGGGCCAAGGAGCTACAGTAATAATGAAACGTCAGCATTCAAGCCACAACTTACAAGATTACACCACGTGCCGAAGCAGACCATCTAAGGATTATTTGCATGACAGTCTGAATGAAAGTAAATATATTTGGTCATTTATTCACTCCTGGTTGAAAAACTCAATGTTTTGACTGGTTACTAAATATGTGGAACCGAATGAATCATTCAGGCTCGACGTGACGAACATGGAACTTATTTTCATGTAATCTATACATATCATAAAACTTATTCACTGAAAATTTGTTTTTTTTTTGTTTTTCCATACTTCGAAACTTATATGAGCAGGTGAATGACATGAACTTATGAAAAAAGACTTGTCAGCGTTGACTGAAGGCATAAATGTCCATAATCGATTATCGACCAGTTACCATATAATTTCAGTTTTTTCTAAATTAATAGAAACAATTTGATCCGACTCGATTTATAACCTTGTTCGAACGTCAATATCTGATTGTCAACACGGCGTTGTTAGGTCACGTGGCACTGCATCTGATCTTTGTATCTTCATACAATATGTTTCTAAATCATTCGATTCTCGAAATCAAGTTGATGTAGTGTACACGGACTTCAGCAGGTCATTCGATCGTGTGTCACATAGAAAACTTCTGGAGAAGCTATCATGCTTTGGAATTTCTGGTGTGCTTTTGTCTCTTCTGGAATCTTATCTCATGGATCGTCTGGAATATGTTGAGCACGAAGGAGTTAAGTCATTTATATTTATTGCAACTTCAGGGGTCCCCCTAGGGTCTAATTTAGGGCCACTTCTATTCCTCGTGTTCATCAATGATATATGTGATATATATATATATATATATATATTCTTTTGAGAACGAGCATTACAATTCTAAGATATATCACAGTGTTAGCAGAGGAAATGTAAACGGGGTACCATACATATTTGCGTATGATACAAGAGCACAGATAAAAACCTCAGGAAAAATTCTGTCTCCCCGCATAAGTGTAGTAATTTGTTTATAGAAGATGGATGGCATCTTTTTCATTTGAAAATAATTTTTTCGTCATCTTGAATTCATTTCGACAAAATATCTTGACATAATATCTGAAACAGAAAGAGGGACAGAAAACCAGAAGGAAGCAGTAAATAATATTACCTACATTTGCTCATGACCGAGAGGGTCTTTCGACCAGGTTCAGTCCTCCAAGCGATGATTTTCAGATCCTCAGATAAACGAAGAACGCTACAGGCCCCTTTATTGGGGAATCATCTCCCATAGATCCATAATTGTTCATTTCGAACTAGAAATCTAATAAAATATCGGGAATAAAGTGAAAAACTTGTGACATGTATTATGTCAGGATGACATATATATATGTGATATAATATCTTCCAACAAACTTCTATTTGCTGATGACCTGAAGTTTTTCAGAGAGATAGAGTCTTTTAGACTGTTATTTGTTGCAGAGGTATCTCGAGAGATTGATCGAATGGTGTGAGAGAAATGATCTAATTTTGAATCTCGGCAAGTGTAAGGTGATGACTTTTGGAAGGAGGCTAAACTCCATTCGTTTCAACTATTGCTTAGGCATTGCGCAATTGAGAAGAGTAACTGAATCGAGGGATTTGGGGGTTTTATTTGATCAGGGGCTCACTTTTTCACCGCATATTAAGGATATTGCGGCTAGTTCGATGAAGGTCTTGGGTTTTGTTAACCGTGATTGTAAAGAGTTCACCACTTTTGAGGCGGTATCTTCTGTTTATAGCTATCCTTGGTGAAGAGTAAGCTGACGTTCTGTAGTTCAGTATGGAACCCTTCTCAGGCGAAGTATATTTCATACATTGAAGGAGTGCAGAGAAGATTTCTCAAGTTTGCATTTTCCGTAGACATGGATACTACGGACTAGATACTAGATCCGAGAAATAAATGATCTTGTCTTTATTTATAAAATAATTCGTGGACACATTGACTCATCTACTTTGCTGTCATCGATATACTTTTGTGCCCCACTACATCAAGATCCCATTTAACTTTTCACCTTCACGTTTCTAATTCTAGGCACCACTTTTACTGTCCACTAACATCAATGTGTAGATGTTATGATAGAGTAAGAAATGCTGATTTATTTTTCTGGTCACTGCATAGATTCAAAGAGTCTGTATCAGGGGACATACAGAATTAATTGTTATTTGTTCGTTTGTACTCAAAATGGATGTAACATATATCTATCATCACAATATTGTGTACACCTTTAATTGGGCCTCTGGCCTGTTGGATGTAAATAAATAATGACACTGGAATAGTTAACTGTAAGATATTCAGTTTTTGTATACATCGGTTAGAAGAAGAAAGCTTGATGAATATGATCTAAGTTGCACTTATATCGAGCTCCATAAGGGATCATGTAACCAACTCAAGTAGGTAGCAAAAATATGTTATATCACATGGTATGGACAAGACAATGAAAATGAAGTCGAAAAAGCCCACGAAGATCCTATATACTTCCCTAGATTTGATTATAGCCTTTTGTCTGTCCCAACTGGTTCGTTCAAAAACGGGACTTAAACAGTCCAAGTTTTTGGCAGGACATCTTCTCCTTTGCCCTGGTAAGCTGTTATTGGTTCTTGAGCTATTGTAGATTATACACTTACACAGTGCACGCGAGTCGGCTTTTTCTTTCCAGAAACTCGTTTTGACAATTTGGGCAACGTCGATGCAAGAGGAGTTCATAATGCAGGAAGAATAAATCCGATTAGTCTCGAGCATGGATATAACCTAGAAAGACTTCATTCCTTTAACTCAACTGCTTACAGTTATACATCATTATATAAAGACATATTATTTATGTAATGTAATGGTGTGGATTCTATATAGCTGTACCCTTTTGCTTAAGGATAGCTCTACAAGCAGCTAGAGTTATATCAGACTCTCTAGAATATCAACATGCTCAAGACTAGTTGGTTTTTTTATATCTGTACTATGTCCACTTCTTAGGTTGGCTTGGCCGTGATCGTTTATTCAGACAAGCTTTCGAGATTACCGAAAGCCAAAAGCCGTTTCGCTAAATTTCTTTCCCGTGTGCTCTCTGGACTCAGCCTTAGGGTACGGTCAAAGTGCACGCGAGATTGCGATTTTTTGAGTAGGCCCGTCGTTTTTTGAACAACTGTAAGCATTTAGAGATATAAAAGTAAATTCTTTCTAGGATATATATCCATGCCCAAGACCAATCTAATTCATTCTAAGTGCACTTCGACCAACCCATCAGGTTGACTTTGCCCAAATTGTCAAAACGAATTTTTCGATAGTGCAGGCTGAATCGAAAAACCGTGATCTCGCGGCACTTGACTTGTGATAAAAATTTGCATGAGAAGAAAGAGTTTTGTATGGAAATAAATCGAAACTTCTCTTTGACTAGCTACATACTCATGCAGCATATATCGCCTGCTTCAGCTAGCAGGATCGATAGCTGTTGGGTTAAATTCGCCATCGGCTCCATTTTTATCCTCCTGCGTCAGATCACAGAATTCGAAATTTATGATGGTAAATCTTGATAGGAAAGAATTAAGGGAGAATTATGCGCTTTATAGCTAAAGCTGTATCAGCAAGAAATACATTTAGGAGAATAAGAATCACTGTATTGCTTCCTGAAAGGCTCAAATTTGGATGATATAAGACATAAAACACAGTTTCGGTATGACTGGAAGTTCTCAATTTCAACACGTACAGAAGAAGATAAGTATTCGTAATGGATGTCAATTCGGAGGGGGCAGTAAATACGAAATCGGAAGCTCAGTGAGTAGTTATTGTAGGAAGTAGAGGATCCAATCGATAATATTATTCGGTTATTCGAATCCCGATAGTTCGCTATGGTAATTTTAAATAGTCGTAATTTCTTAGTTGGTCATTCTGTCATTGCAATCCAGACTTATCCTTTGTGATCAGCTTAGGTCAGGAGACAGGACTACATATTATACCTACAATATTCGTATAATAACTTTCCAGGTATAAGATATTTCCGATCAAGTTTGTAGTGAAAAAATCGAAATTAATCAAGAGCAAATCGTACCAAATATCCATCTAAATAATAATTCTTCAATTAATTTCGAACAAAAATCTTCGAGCGTTCTTCGAAATATATAATAGGTATTCCATTGGGTTGAAAACTTGAAGCCAAGTTTTCATTTATTTCTCCAAACCCTCAGAACAAGATAAATTCCTCATTCTGAAAAAAATTAAGTCACAATGTAGAGTATAATGCCATATTTCGTCACTGACTCAACAATCCTCTTTCAATAAATGAGAACAAGAACATCTTCATCAAAGTTGCATATTCAGAACCTGCAGGTATAAAAATGGTACCTATATGCTTAAGTTTAGAGTTCAATAGTCAATCTTGCGGTGAATATTTTGGAATTTCGTAATTTTTTATGAGAATTATAAAGAAATAACTACTCAAGTACTACCCAAGTCTTAATCAAACTATAAATTGCATTACTGTACTGAGCCAGTTTCTAGTGTGAAGTTCTCAGAATGAATTATGACTGCGCATGCGTGTAAAAGGAGTCAATACAACAATTGTTAGAATTTGAATATTATTGAAGTTTCTCATTTTTTCATTATTTTGTTGTGAAAACATCTGAAATTGCATAATAAATTGCTACGAATCGGAATTAGCGTTGCGCAATTTCTAACAGACCCAACGTGGTGTATAAACGCTGTGACCTACTTAGATCGTGAAAGGCGGTTCGAGTCAAGAAAAGAATTAAAATTGAGTATACATCTTGAAGTTTTCACTATCGAATCTTCAGAAGAAAATATTAGGAATCCGGACTGGGTAAGATATTTCATACTCTTTAACAATTAATTATCCAAAATGGAATTACTTGCAAATGTTGACAGTCCTTGATTTGACTTGCCAGTCATGTCTGTCTGATGCAAAGTGTAAGCGAAGTGGCCTACAGACCTACTTTTACAGCCGTTTCGATTTTCATTCGTTTTCGAAAATATAGATTTGTGAAACATAAACGTGATTTGAAAGGACGAAAATTTGTAAATATCGGGGGCGTGAAAGTTAAAGTTATCATTGTGGGATAAGTGCGTAATCGAATAAACAATGCACGAAGAAGCGACAAGTATGAGCGTTCCAAGCTCTGTTGCCGTATCTACAGTGCAAAACGAGAATAACAATACATCAAGTGCGGTTACCACAGCTGATGTTAATTTAGAAATTACACCAGATAATGGCAACATCGAAATAGAAGTGCCTTTTTCGACAAATTCTGGAGGTAATATTTTTTCTATGAAGAAGTTGGGTTTTTGGTGCCTATGTTGTTAACCATTCCATACGTATCTGATTGTGAAACCTGTTTCCAACTAATGTAAATTATTGACCAGACAACATCGCTCTCAGCTTTGGATTCACTTTTGTTGGAAACTTTCCTTTAGTAGGAGAACGTTAGTCGCAAAAGTGAATTCGTTTCGGATGAAAATGAAAATGTGTTTAAATGCCAGCCAGACGTCCGGTGATGAATGTCAATTGGGGACTGGTACGGCAACAGGGCATTTACTGTTCTTGTCGTAGGTTACGCCCCGTGGTCCAGGGACCCTAACCCAACCTTTTTTATGGTTATAATAATAGTAAACCGACTTACTGGTTTGCATAGCCAATTGTCCTTTACCACTAATAAAATAACCCACCTTAATAGGAATATAAAACTGTATCCAACCCTCTTGTCTTGTTCTATTTCCTTTACCTGTTACCCTCTAAGTTCCATCTAGCGAGCACATTCTGTCAGCCTATTATGCTTTATAATAGGTCAGGTTCAAGTACAGGTGCTATTGCTTTTGTTTGATTTCAAATACCTAGTTCAGTGGCGCTTGCGCTGATTATACATGTATGATTTTTTGATATTGAATTGATTGTGAACTATGCATTAGTTTGTTTCATGCTACATCAAAATACTTGATATGTACATACGGATGTGCGAAATGAATGAATTAAAATTAACTAATGTTGAAAGATGTAACAAACTACGGAAAGAAAAATTTTCGTTCGATGTTTTAGGGATAGATTTTTTTTCAGATGAGAAACCGTCCAAATCGGTATTTGGATGATTTATTCATTGTAATTCTGGACTCGGAGTTGAAGATATAGTGCAAAATTTGTAGTTTTCATCAAGTGCACGAACTAATAATGTATCCTGTATCCCAAGCATCAGTTCACTAGAAGTCAATTTTGGTCACAAAATCTCGGAGTTGGCGTCTTTATATAATACCTGGGATACCCCAGAATGATATCGAAATGTCTCGTCCACAAGACTTCATCTGTTACAATGAGTACTCGAAATTGACCATTCATTTTGAATGCCATATTGACAGCTCTATAGAAGGCATGCTTTTTTTTGTGACATTATACAATGGACTTTACACTTTGATCAAGGTACCTAATGTTGAAGCTCAATAAGATAAGATGATGAAATCAACCATAGTAAGAAAAGGACAACACGTGATAATATCAAACATATCCCTTGTTGGGTCGACTACTGAGTGCTGTAAAACATAGGGTGAGGCCTATACAAATGATTCTACCGTGTAGAGCTTCCAATAGCTCTGAGCTACCCACGGTGGTTTTTTGTTAACATTTGGTTATCAGATTGGCGGATAACTGAAGTCTGTTGAAGTTTGTCGATGAAAACTGGGCCTCTTATTGGTTTTAAAATAAAGACATCATTCAAATGCCTATACCAATCTATACCAGACTTTCTGACTTCGAAGAAGAAGTATAGGTATTAGTCGTCAATGTTCCTAAGGAGTTTAGAGATCAGTTATGTATTTTTCAGAAAGTTGTGTACAACAGATTTATTGAGCCATTCATGTATAAGACTTATGACATAGCCCTTGCAACTCTCCCCTCTTTAATTTATGATGAGGAGAGACCTAGGTAGAGACCTGTTAGTCTCTCTCTAGTAGTGATCAATGGGAAAGTTTCGAGTTGCAATCCTAAAAATTTTGAAAATTTCCTTCCACTTGTAAAGGAACATTTCAGAACGAATTCGCGTTATCAAGTATCGATATTCGTAAATATCGTGTTTTATTGACTGAAAGTTGTGTTTGAGCTCCTGATTTCACTTCAATAATAATAATGTTTATTTCAAATTCAAATTTATCATACAATAATAATAATAATGTCGATGTAGATTATAAGGATATGTTCCGTAAATCAGCTTGGTTATTTTTTGTGTTGCCAAGATTCCGTTCAATAAATTTGAAATATTCGATTGGTAACTACCTGAAGAAAAGGTAATTTACGGAATGTGGTTTCTGAATTAGCGGTAGATTTTCTGTCACTAGAACGACCATCGATTTTTTGTGGTAATTTGCGTTTTGCCACAACTACATATCCTTCAAAATAAGATTTTTCGTACTATTTTGTAGTTATAACAAACAAAACAATGAAAATAACAAAATTTACTAAGCAGGCTTGCCAACTTTTTTCCCCACCAACTCCTCCTCACCTCATGTACCCTCCAGGGCCGTAGCTAGTGGACGGCAAGAAAGATAGGCAATGCCATATCTTGAAGCACTATTGCCCTACCTTTGAAAGCAAAAGCTAAATATCTGGAAATAAAGTAGATCCATGTAAAGTTTCATTGCCCTATCTTCAATTTCAATTGCCCTACCTCTTAAGTCAACTGAAGCTACGGCCCTGGTGCCGTGTACCCTCAGATCTAAAAGCTCACCTATTGCTCAGCCCTTCTATCTATCAAGCCTGGTTTTCATAGAAAGATCATATTTAGTTTGTTGTCATTGGTCATTTTTGTCTTTTGTATGACTGAAAAGGATATATGAATTTTTCAATATTTTTACTGAACATTTCATGGAATGGAAAACGAGTAACCAAAAAATTTTTTTTTTTGTGTTTTACAGTCCAATTTTTCTTGCAAAAATGCAAGAGAATTCAATCAATCATTGCTCGATGTAACTGATTCCCATGAGAAAATTCATCCAATATTTATTTCCGGAAATATGAAAATCTTGAAAAGCACTGACGTGAGGTCAGGAGCTTTTACGCGCTTGTTTGAATTCGTTGCCAAAGCACTCACCTGTACGCGCATCTGTACTTCTCGAGATATTTAGGAAATAACGTCAAAATTTAGAATTATAACGAAATTTGACATATAGTAGCTTACATGATGTAAAAAGCATGGTGTGCTCATCTGAAAAATGAGTAACGTCAGCAAGATTAAAATACAAAGAGTTGTATATTCTGTGCATTGAATTTGCATGTTAATTCAATGCACATAATATACAACTCTTTGTATTTTAATCTGTCTGACGTCACTCATTTTTCAGATGAGCATATCATATTTTTTACATCATATAAGCTTACATGATGAAAAAAACATGGTGTGCTCATCGGAAAAAAAGTGACGTCAGCAAGATTTAAATAGAAGGAAATATATACTCTGTGCTTTGAATTTGAATGAAAAAAGTGACGTCATCATTGGTAAATTTGATCACAGATGAGCACACCATGTTTTACTTACACCATGGTAGCTTTCTAATTGGATTTTATGACGATTCGAAGTTGTCTGCGGATTTCGGGGGAATCGATTTTTTATCTCGAAATCGGAATCATTAAAAGGGACCATGAAGTTTGGTATAACAGCAAAGCTTTTTTCGAAATTTTTCAAACTAACAGTGGCTTACCATGGAAATGTTCTTGAGGATAACAGGGCACATTATTCCGGAAAACATATCACCCTTCAGATTTGCAATCGAAATTGGCATGCCAAATTGTGTTAACTCTCAAATGTAAAATCCTATGCCAAATTTCAGTTGAATATCTCGTGAAATGCAGATACTTTGAGGAAGAAACTTGAAAAAAATTCTGAATTTATCACCCTGTATCTCGAAAACGAAACATCTGCGGTCCCATGTTTATGAGACTTTTTTCCTCAAAATTACTTCATTTGTACCTTCAATTTAAGAATACCATGTATATTATACTATATTCGACAGATTGAAGAAAATAAGCTACAGATCTGTTATAAATAACACACATATTCGATATAAATTCTCAAGAGCAGAAATCTCAATATAAATGCCATAAAAACCGCAATTCTTGATATCACGTGTGAAATCCCACCAAGTTAAGGGTTAAGGGGAGTGTCAGAAGACACGTGACATGGTAACCTAGTTTTGTCTGACCGCCCTGTGACGTCTGCTTCGACCTGACCTGAACCCACGCTATTGCCTCAGGGAGATCCCGGAAATATCAGATTGAAACAAATAGAATTTCGTTATTATCAATTTGTGCGATCAAAGTAGATGAGCGTAAAAATCTCGGAAGCTCCTGAGAAATATAATCAGGCATATTCTGTTTTCAAATAGCAATATTGCCAGGAAAAAGATATTTCTTCCATAACAAGATCAGAAATATTGGTATTTCGATCATCGATTCTGAGCAATATGATCTGTCACTTCAGCAAGAATCATTCTATCAATATTGCTATGCAAGCCACCTCAAAATAGTACTTGCTATGCTTGATAACTAAATGATAAGTTAGGAAAAGGAATATTGCAGAGATCCATTTGTTTCATTATTATTTCTTCCGAAAATATTGGAAATAGGGCCAATGGAAATGTGTTGAAGGTTCTCTAGAATAGGTAGTTCATTTTAAGGAAAATTCTTAGGTTGAAATGCCAGCATAGTAGACAACAGCTTAGGTGATTATTCTAATCATCTCAACAACAGCAATCCCTTTGAGTTGCCAACAGAAAAGTTCATAAAAATTTGAATTATCAACGCCTGAATAAAATTGCTGCTTTTTGTTTTTGGTATATTCTATTACTATACAGGAAATAGGATATTGGTCAATTTGACTTTAATTGGTTTTCTGTTTTTGAAAATCACAAAATACATTGTGATTAACCCTGAAATCTCCAATTATGGAAATCCATGTTATCAATATCCAGGGCTGGGCAGTATTTCAAATACTTGTAATTGAAATACGTATTTGAAATACAATTACGTATTTTGTATTTGTATTTCAATTACTTCTTGAAAATGTATTTTGTAATTGGTATTTCAAATACCTGACGCTGAAGTATTTTGTATTTCGATACTTTTGTCTTCGAAATACTTCCGAACAAATACATTTAGCGCTGAGCGCTCTACAGAAAATAGTCCCTGAATCTCCCTTCAGATGGCGCGACGTTCATCTGCTTCATCTAGTTCTTTTGCTAGCAATCATATTTTCGGCAAAAGGAAAGGAAGAAAAGGTCCTGCACAATGGACACATCATCATAGAGTTAGAGTTAGTCAACTTCTAAAAACGATAAGAGCAAAGAGCTCACCATCCTTGAACATTATCCTAACATAAAAAATGTGTTCATACAATATAACACAAGTTTCTGCCCATCAGGACCTGTAGAAAGATTGTTTTCTTTAGCAGGTTTTATTAATTCCCCAACAAGAGGCTGTTTGTCTGATGCTACATTCAAAAATCTTGTGTTTCTGAGAGGAAGTTCTTTATTTAGCGATAAAATAGCTGAGCTGAATTAGTTGTACTCTTTTCACATTTTACGTAACACCTGAATGTATTTTGTAATTTGGATTTCAAATACAACTAGTTGAAAGTATTTTGTATTTTCTATTTCAAATACCTGCGAGAAAGTATTTTGTAATTTGTATTTCAATTAAGCCAACCATGTATTTTGCCCAGCCCTGATCAATATCGCTTTGTCAAAATTCATAACTAACATTGCTATAACTCTCGGAACAAAATACGTAATATCATGGCCTATTGCTATACCGAAATCAGAAAGACAGCAATATGACTTGAATGGCAAGGCTTATAACAATACGCAAACAGAATGGACCCGAATATCTTGAACTTTTTTATCGAATGCTATAAGGGCTTTTTGCGCGTATATTCTGGGGAACAGCGTGCTAGTGCGTTATCCAAGTAATATCTGTAATTTTCGAATTTTGAGCTGCAAAAAGTTTCAAAATGGATGGACTTACTGATGCGGATCCGATGTTGAAATCAATTCTGCTTGGCTGCCCGAAAAAAACGATAACTGTCGAAAGAAACCATCTAGCAACTTGAAACTTTAAGGGTATGTCCTGCATCAGAATGCGACGGTTAATTTAGTTAAATTTATTAATGGAATTTTCTTCAGAAAAACTTCGAATCTCGCTCTAATATTTACAGCCGATATTGGCGGACAATCTTAAAAATTGTTTTATTCCACTGTCAAACTTCTCCACTTGTGGTACTCGCGACCATGAAAGTGTGATGAATATCGCTGAAGAATGCACATAAAGCTGGGAAAATAATAAACCTTTGTGTAAAATTTGTAGCGTTTTTTCCTTTTACGTCCCTTCATAACTGCGTCATTGCTTCTGCATCAAGAAACTAAACCAAAATCAGTTATAATTCATTAGTAGGTATTCTGAATTCTCCCAGATGATAAGATTTCATCGTAAAAACTACAAATAAAAATTATCAAGATTCTCCAATTCAGAGTCGATTGTCGAAATCCCGAGTATGTAAATGTGTGAACAATCGTACGTATGACCTACTTTTCTTATCGCACCATTACGACCTAATTTTTAACTCTCGCTATAATCAATTAACATATATATCATCTGTTGTTCAGTAATTTATCTCATTCATATAACTTTAAAGTCAGTTTCCTCTTGACTGATTGAAATTTTTTGGAATATCTCCATGTGTCACAATGAACAGGAGCATGTATATATATTGGAGTAGTCTATTTAAGGGGAGAAGTAAAAGAAACCATAGATAAATCCTCCTTCGTAATAAGTATGGCAGTGTTCTGAAATTTCTATGAATCGCTCTTTATTTCGTGGAAAGGCATATTAGTTCAAGAGTATAAGAAACACGATTTATAGGGATAAACACTTTAAAATAATGTTTAATGACTATGACACAAATCTCTGGTTACTTTCTGGTTACGTTTCTTTCAGGCAGGGCTGGGCAAAATACATGCTTGGCTTAATTGAAATACAAATTACAAAATTCTTTCTCGCAGGTATTTGAAATACAAAATACAAAATGCTTTCAAGTTGGGTATTTGAAATATAAAATACAAAATACAGTATTTCAACTATTTGTATTTGAAATACAAATTACAAAATACATTCATGTGTTACGTAAAATGTGAAAAAAGTACAACTAATTCAGCTCAGCTATTTTATCGCTAAAAAAAGAATTTCCTTTCAGAAATACAAGATTTTTAAATGTAGTATCAGACAAACAGCCTCTTGTTGGGGAATGAATAAAACCTGCTAAAGAAAGCAATCTTTCTACAGGTCCTGATGGGCAGAAACTTGTGTTATATTGTATGAACACATTTTTTATGTAAGGATAGTGTTCAGGGATGGTAAGCTCTTTGCTCTTATCGTTTTTAGAAGTTGACTAACTCTAACTCCATGATGAAATGATCATTGCGCAGGACCTTTTCTTCCTTTCCATTTGCCGAAAATATGATTGCTAGCATAAAAACTAGATGCAGCAGGTGAACGTCGCCATCTGAATGGAGATTCAGGGACTATTTTCTGTAGAGCGCTCAGCGCTGAATGTATTTGTTCGAAAGTATTTCGAAGACAAAAGTATCGAAATACAAAATACTTCAGCGTCAGGTATTTGAAATACCAATTACAAAATACATTTTCAAGAAGTAATTGAAATACAAATACAAAATACGTATTTGTATTTCAAATACGTATTTCAATTACAAGTAATTGAAATACTGCCCAGCCCTGCTCTCAGGAATAATAAATTTTGCCACTTTGCAACTTAGCCACTCACAGATATTTCTGCGCGCTTCAATCTGTTATAATACCAATTTCACTCATCATATTAAATGAGGAAAAAATGTATGTGCAGATGAAAGAAATACCTGGTCAGACACAATACAGAATGGCGAATGCGTCGGTTTTTGCATTCCTTGAGAGTAGCGTTTGAGAGTGCGCGTTTTAGGTTTTGGGAACTAAAGCGATCTTGTGAATTTTTCCGTCATTTAGGCTAAGATGCTCCACAATTGGTTGGAATAAAAGCAAATAATTCCTACTTTACCTCGTTCGAAGATGTATGTACATTTCGTCCGGGAAAATACAAGTTTGAGTGGGTTTTACCGAATTTGACCTTCGTAATTTAGCCCAAACTTACAATACAAAAAATCGAGCTTCGAAGTAGTTTTTAGTTATTGTGTTTACGGTCGGCCTAACGGTTGATCCTTAATGGGAAAAATCTACCCAATGATTACGCAGATATACCCATCCAAAATATTATTTTTTCAATATTTCCAAAAATTCAGATCAGAATTGAAATTCAATACTTGATTGAGAAATGACAGCATGAAGTTTCACACAGAACTTCGTGAATAAAATATGGACGGAAGATCGCAGAAAATTGAATATGTAAAATTCGTACCGTAAACACAAAAACTTTCGAAATAAACAACTTATAATCTCGATATTTGTAGAGTAGGTTTGAAACTTGATTACGAAGGTCGAATTCGTGAATGGGTATGACAATATGATCAGAATAAGACAGAATATTGAACATTGGAAAAAAAAATTTGAAATTCATTTTTCAAATTATTCTAATGGCACGATCATCACGAAATTTCGCACCAAGTGGTCAATCAGCATTTTCAAACTAGCTGCCAAGTTTCATCATGATTGAATCGGTAATTTTTGAGTTATTCCGAAATAACCAACGATATCGAGGAACAATCCACGAAATTTGACATATTTTTTCGAAATATCTCCAAAAATTATTAGCGGATCAAACTGAAATTTGGTACACTGCTGCGAAATTTAAAGCTCAAGGCCTGATCAGAACAGTTTTCGAAAAAAAAAATTTTTCGAAAAAAATTTGATATTTTTTTTTTATTTACTGATAGTACTATCCCAACAAAATTCTGCAAAAAGTTGCGGTAAAATTCGTAATGAAAAAGGTTGCGTTACTATGGTAACGTATCAATTGTGTTTTCAATAATTTATGTAGAACACTCACAACTGTAAGGAAATAACATTTCCTCGCAGTAAGGAGACGAATATTTCCTAACAGTTGGGAAATCTTGACTTCTTCTTTGAGAAATTTCGTCTGGAACGGCAAAATTTCTTAGCGAAATGCGGAACATCAAATTGTTGTTATCTGAACTTACTTATACAAAATAAAGAAAAAGCCTGAACCATGCCTCTAGGTAAAACGGAATCAGTGGAACAAGTGGCACACAATTAATTTAATTGTGGCATAATTAACAGGCAGGTACCTTGCGCAAGTCGTAATTGACGATAAAATCGAAGTCTAGTTAGTAATAAACGATCTAGGTATGATATCACAATTACGCAAATACTGCATCACCAAGAAAGTAAAAACTGGTCACTGTCATTGGGTTAGTAGGTCACAGGGGCGGCGGGACCCGGGGGGACCGTCCTTCGCTTCCAACCAAATTCAGAGAACATAGACTGACTCCGATCCGGCACGATTCAACACTTTCGATTTTTGAGTAGTAGGGAAGTCCGGTTGCGAAGATTATATTTCTGTTTAACGTTTAAGTAATCACGCGATGCTATTTTTGAATGATAATTTGTTTGTCGAGAGGTCCGCGAGGGGTCCTTAGAATTTGAAATAAACAGACCGCAGCACGTGTGACGTCTATACGGGGGATGTCGAATAAATGGGTTTTCATAAAACCTAGAAAAGACCAAGTGAAGTCAGCAGCCTTTGCGTTCATGTTCAAAGAAGATAACCGCTTTGGCAAATAATTTGAAAATGCGCGCAAAAGCTGCTGACTTCACGTCCGTACTTTTCTAGGTTTTTTTTGAGTTATTCGGAAAAATATTCTGTGAATAAACAACATTTTTCCCTATATCTCAGTACTCTTTTAGGTTTTTTTTGAGTTATTCGGAAAAATATTCTGTGAATAAACAAAATTTTTTCCCAATATCTCCGGAAATTTTGACCGTATCGAACTGAAAGTTGGTATGGTACTGTGAAATATAGAGCTTGAGGTATGAGCGAAATTTTTTAAGAATATGATAGATAGTTAAAAAAAAATTTTTTCGAAAAAAATTGAAAACATTTTTTTTACAAATTGAGTTACGATGCGAATCCAACAAAACTTCGCTAGAAGTTGCGCGTCGTAATGTTTCATCTAACCGCCAAGTTTCAATCCAATCGCTCCAGTAGTTTCTGAAATATCAGGAAATAACCTCAAAATTTGAAATGGCTCTAACTCAACCGCGGCATTCCGATACGCGAATTACCCAGATAGTCGCTAGCTTGCTCCGTTTGACAGTTACCATGTCGACAGCCGGACAACATTTTTCCCAATATCTCAGTACATTTCTAGGATTTTTTTGAGTTATTCGGAAAAATATTCTGTGAATAAACAACATTTTTTCCCAATATCTCCGGAAATTTTGACCGTATCGAACTGAAAATTGGTATAGTACTGTGAAATATAGGGCTTGAGGTATAAGCGAAATTTTTTAAGAATATGATAGATAGTTTTAAAAAACAATTTTTCGAAAAAATTTTGAGAACATTTTTTTTACAAATTGAGTGACGATGCGAACTCAACAAAACTTCGCTTGAAGTTGTGCGTCGTGATGTTTCATCTAACCGCCAAGTTTCAATACAATCGCTCCAGTAGTTTCTGAATTATCAGGAAATAACCTCAAAATTTGAAATGGCTGTAACTCCGATAATGTTCGGCCGATTTGGTCCTTTAACGAACTCAACCGCGGCGCGGCATTCCGATACGCGAATAACCCAGATAGTCGCTAGCTTGCTCCGTTTGACAGTTATCATATCGACGGCCGGACGGGCAGAAAAGAATTCGACACTGTATTCATCATCAGTGAGTCCAATCTAGTCGCTGTTCCCACAACCAAAATTCTGGAAAAGTACCTACGTGAAGTCAGCAGCATTTGCAAAATGTTCATGTTGCCAAATAGGTAATCTTTGATTGTATTAATCCGCAAATAAAATTTTTAATAGGTTCAGCTAAGGAATCATTTTACTCTTTCACGAATTCGAAGTCGTTTCTTTCGAAAGTAATTGTGTTTTTAGGATCACTCACAGCCGATCGTGAACACAATAACTTCCAAAACGAAAAACTCATAAACTCTTTCTTTGTAGAGAATGTTTGGTGCTTGACTATGAAGGTCGAATTTGTGAATGGGAAAAATGATCAGAAAATCGCAGAATACTCAGAGTGTTTCGAAAAAAAAGGTGACCGCGTCTTTAAGACAATTAGAAAACTGAAAAATAATTTGGGTTGTTCAGTAGAAAAAAATGTATACAATAAATAATGAAAATTCTTAACAAAAATTTGAAAAATTCTCGAAATATTGTTTTTTTCAATTCACTAACCAAAGATCCGAAAAAAGTTGCACATCGATATTCTCGAACTAATTTATCAAGTTTTAATCCGATCGCATCTTTAGTTCAAGAGATATTGGGAGAATAACCTCAGAAATTCAAATGATTATAACAGAGCAACCGTCCGGTCAATTTGGCCCATAAAGGAAATTAACAGGTGCCTTTTGATGATCAACCTACCCTGAAAGTTTCAAGTCGCCAGCTTTTGGTTTATTATATGATAAAATCAAATAATAAACCTAAGTGATCGACCAACCAAAAAAAAATTTTAAGCCCCCCTGAAAATTTCACAGTTTTCGTTTTGGAGTATGTAGATTTGAATAAACGAATAAAAAAAAATTTTCATGAAATTTTAAACGTTGATTACTATTGCATAACTGAAACTGAAAAATTTTACCAGGATGATTTCCGACTAGTGGTTCCTGAGTTATAAAGAAAAACGCTGCAAATTTCCAATAATATCGAAAATGAATCATAGCATCCGGTTCTAAGTACTTCAAGTTATCAATGGTATATTGGGTTATTCAACTTAGAAAATAATAAACCTTTGTGATAAATTTGCAGTGTTTTTCTTAATTTATCCGACAGAATTGATTTTGACATCGCATTATTCATCAGCGAGTCCAACTTAGTCGTTTAAGGAAATGTTTAATTTGATTTTCAATTAAAAACTTTACAATGAGCTCAATATATTTGGATTATGTAACCTTTCCTCAATTCCATCCAATTTTCGCAATTAACGTTCATTTTTGTATTAATCAGTCCATCCAATAAAAATCCTGAAAACATTTCAAGCATTAAGTTGTTGATGTATACATAAATGTGATTTACGATAGAATCATGAAACTGTGTTCTATACTATAATTACATTGAATGTCCCAATTAACTATAATGTAACAAGGTATTCAAAAAGTAAGCGATATGTGAATAGTATGTTTTGAGAAAATCCATACATCTAAAAAAGTTGTAAAAAAAATGTTTTATGTGCTTTGGTAGATGGGTTGTCGGTGCTGACAAAAATATTATATGATTCCACGTTGCTAATTTTGTTACTGATATTTTCCATAATAATTCTAAAAAAGTAGTTATGTTGGATACTCCTGATATTTGTTCACCATTAAAAAGTTATATACTTATTACATTACTATAGGTCACTGACTAAGTTCCATTACATGGTCGAGAAATGACGACTTGGGGTTTACGCAAAATTCCGTGAGAATTATATCAATCGTCGGTCGGATTTGACCCATGGATAGAATTCGGGAATATTAACGAATTCTAGCTCCGTGATCAAGCCCCAACATACTCTATATCTATCGAGTCTCTTTGTTCATACTTTCTTTCAGAAGTTATTGTATTTTCAAACAACATAGCGACCTTTTTTTAATTCAATGTCTGAAAAAAACTTTTTAGAGCAGGTTTGGAGCTCAATAACTGAAGTCCGAACACATGAATAGGTAAAATCCACCTTGAAGTGCCGTCATTTGAAATTTTATTTTCCCAATATTTTTAGAAATATCCAGGTTAAATCTTTAAGTTGTACATTAATTTTAATCAGAGATTACTCTCCTTGAAGAGAAGAGTTTTTTCAGTTGACATTTTCCCAGTCAAATGCATATAATTATCTATCAATGTGCTAATATATACTCCTGTACTTTGTTTATATTCTCAGCACAGATATCTGAAATTTAGTCGAGATCACACTGTCAGTATATTTTGAAAAAATTTTTTTCGAAACATTTTTCGAACAAATTTTTGTTCGGAAACTGTTCCTTAAATCCAGAAAAAACTTCCGCTCATACCTTGAACGTCACATTTGACAGAGGGGTACCAAATTTTATTTCGATACGACAATAATTCCTGGAGATATTGAGGAAAAATATGTAAAATTTCGTGGTTTCTTTCTCGAAATAACTCAAAAAATACTAATTTAATCGAAATGAAACTTGGCAGCTCATTTGGAAATGCCGATGAGCAACTTTGTGCAAAATTTCGTGATGATCGTGTCATTAGAACAATCTGAAAAAAAATTTTTTCTCAAATATTCAATATTCGGTGATCTTCTGACCATATCATCCTCCTGATATTCTGTATGAACCTTCGAACTGTCCTTTGATAAAATACTGAATTTCAATTCGATCAATATGTATTTTTAGAAATATTGGAAAAATAAAATTTTGAATGCGTATATCTGCGGAATCAATGGGTGGATTCTACCCATTCACGAATTCGGATTTCGTAATTAAGGTCCAAACCTACTATTAATATCGAGTTTCTAAGTTGTTGTGTTTACGTTATTCGTAGAGTAGGTTTGGGGCTTAATTACGAAGGTCGAATTCGTGAATGGGTAAAATCCGCCCAATGATTCCGTAGATAGACCCATTCAAAATTTTATATTTCCAATATTTCCAAAAATACAGATTAGATCGAATGGAAATCCAATATTTCATCGAAAAAACCTAGACAATCACTGAAGTGAATGGAGTCAGCAGCTTCTGTGCGCATGTTCAAAGGATATCAGCAAAACTGAACATGACCGCAAAAGCTGCTGGCTTCACTTAAGTGCTTTTCTAGGTTGTTTTTTGTTTGATTGGAGCAATCTATGATTGAAATTTATATACAACTTAAAGGCTCCCCTGTATATCGGAACGGAAAATAAAAATATCACCAGACAAAATATATATTTCTGCAACTAATAAATACAGTGCGCGTCAAAATTATGAAACAAATTCATTTTCTCAGAAGAAAAATATCCTGAAACAGGTTAATTTTTGTTTCACTTTTACCAAATTTTGATGCGTTTTTGAAGGAGTTTTGTTGCACCATAAGCCACCCCTATCAACCCTCTGAATTTTTGAATAGGGAAAGTGGGTCATGTGGTACTTTTTTGGCAAGGTCTTTGTATCTTCTTTACAGGCGTGCGGAAATTTTCAAGAAAAACTTTTTTTTCGAAAAATTAGTTACTTCAATATGTGCACTTCGTCATGGCTCATTTACTTTGAGACGATGGTACCTGATGAAATTTTTCACCGATTGAAGGTCGACCATTATAGTTTTGTTCATGCACAACTTTCAACCCCTACGAACCCTTTAATGGAGAAAAAATTTTTTTTCACGTGAGGGGGTTGAAAGTTGCGCATTAACAAAACTGTAACGGTCGACTTTCATTCGGTGACAAATTTCATCAGGTACCATCGTCTCAAAGTAAATTAGCCATGACAAAGTGAACATACTGAAAACCTCTTTGAACTAACTCATTTTTCAAAAAGAAAATTTTTTTCTTGAAAATTTCTGCACACCTGTAAAGAAGATACAAAGACCTTGCCAAAAAAGTACCACATGACGTACTTTCCCTATTCAAAAAATTTTGAGGGTTGATAGGGATGGCACAGGGTGCAATAAAAATGCATATAAATTTGGTAAAAGCGGAACAAAAATTGACCTGTTTCAGGATTTTGTTGCTAAATTATCTTCAGAGAAAATGAATTAGTTCCATAATTTTGACGCGCACTGTATATTGACTCGAAAATATATTTGCAAACTCACTTTCGTCCCAAGCGGCGCCTCATAAGAACAATCGCTTCAACTTCTAAATCAGTTGGATTCCCCGGTAAAAAAATAATGCAATTGATCGAACATCGATCTCATAAATATTTCGTCATTATTATTCTATTAGCGTGGCCAGGCGTGATGATGGCCTCGGTATCGAGTGTCGTCTAATCGAAATCGAAAGTGAATCGAAGAAACCAGCCCGTTTACCGAATTCGGAGACCATGCGGGCCGCTCTCCAGCGATGCCTTTTCACACGGGCGTACCCGCCTCCTTCCGACCTACTGACCTACACTGACTCCTATCGATTTTTTTTCACTTTCGTTATGATCCATTTATTTAGCGCGTCTACCGAACCGAAGGTGTAGTTGGGTGCTGCTCAAGACGTCTAGGGAACAGCGAGTTGTCATTCTGTCACGATGTCTGTAATTTTCGAATTTCGAGCCGAAAATGGTCTCAAACGACTAGGTTGGACTCACTGATGAAGAATCCGTGGTCAAAATTAATTCTGTCCGCCGTCCGACCGTCCTTCTGCATGTTCTCTAACTTTCGAAAGAAGAGACTTAACGACTCGAAATTGTCAGATTAGGTTTGGAGTCCAAATATCTTGGCTAAGTTCGTTAATGGGTTGAATCGGTTGGATAGTTCCGGAGTTGGTCCATTTGAAATTTTGAGGCTAATGGGGGTTTTTCATGAATTTGGGTTATTACTGCAAATGCAAATTTGAACATAATTGTTATGGGTTTGATTCATCATTTTCCCAAGTTACCTTCAGAAAGTATTCAAAATCAGATTTCAAAATTGGGGTTTGGGATTTGCCAAGCATGCACGAAGTGACAACGGTGGTTAGTAGAATAGCTTTTTCTGTTATAGAATAATGAAATATTTATTGCTATTCTGTGGTACACACGTGTTCTTTGTCAATATAACCAAACAATTTCCGTTTGAGATTTGTCAGTAATATGACAGTATGACAGTCTGTGCTCTTCTTTTTCTATTCCTTGGTCGTTGTCTTCTACTCTAACCAAATCGAAGTATAACTATTTCTGTTTTCCTGAGCAAAGTAACACATTTGACGTCCTTTTCTTTCCGAGAAAGCTGAATTTGACGTTGCCATATCGTGCACTCAAAACAAATCCCTTTAAATGCAAATCCCTATTTTTATTTTTCAGTTTAAGGTGATCAAACATTTTTATAAAAATATAATTTTGAAATAATATGTTTGAAATGTGATGTTCTAAAGGTTTTTCATGAAAATTACTGCATTTTCGTTTAAAGGAAAAACCCCCATTCCTCCATAGCTCATGAAGTATCTACTCGATCAGATTGAAATTGCGTGGACAGTTTTGGAATAACAACGCGCAACTTAAAGCAAAATTTCATGTGGATTCAGTTAGATAATGAAAAAAAAAATTATTCGAAAATTTTTAAATTTTGATGAAAAAGGTAGTTTTGAAGAAGCAGAGACAAAGTATCAGGAAGTGCTGCTATGTAGAATTGAAATCTGCTTTTTCTAATAGTCACCATGATAATTTGGAATCAATAATTTATCACAAGCTATCAAACATTTTCGACGTACGTGAAAACCCAGTGTATCATTCACATAGATTCCCAAGAACTTCATAAATTGGTTTAGTTCTTCTAAGGTTTTGTAGTACTTCTACATTTTCATACTGGAGTATTTAAAGTTGTGCAACAAGGTATTCAAATGTCTTCTGTAGACTTATTTCTTGAGAATTTCGAAAAGTAGGGAATTCCATAGGTTTGTCTGACCGTTTGGAAGTTTTAGTGCAGGGTTATTCGAGTACTTTTATTTTTTTTTTCGAATGAGCTAACACATAGTAACGGACTACTGTATCCATTATTTTTCAGTAAAATTTCAACATTTGATTTTTGATTTCCGTAGAAGCAAATAGCATAACTGAATCTTCCAACCATGTTTTATACGTGAAATATTTCCAGTATTAACAGAGAAAAACGTTTCTTCAACATTCGCCAACTCTTTGGAATTGTTGAATTCACATATTTTCTCAAATTCATTATTTTCTCAGAGTAAATTCACATTTTAAAAATACGTTATTACTGCGACCCCTATGTTGAGAGGACAGA
The DNA here is from genome assembly GCA_958510865.1 of Myrrha octodecimguttata. NCBI lineage: Eukaryota > Metazoa > Arthropoda > Insecta > Coleoptera > Coccinellidae > Myrrha > Myrrha octodecimguttata. Next base: position 70,853,229 of record OY294056.1, on the reverse strand, counting down.
AAAATGACTATAACCTAACATTTTCAAAATATACACAGTGAAATGTGTCAGAATGTCATGGCCAACCGGGATAGTTTATTAAAACGAATGGCGTATACTATCTTAACAAAATTCTGCAAAAAGTAATTTCTTTTATCCTTATTTCGAGTGAACTGTCTCGAAATCAAGAACTACTCTATCTAATTTCTACGCTCTTGTTCTGGAGAACAGCGCGTTATTATTTCGTTACGATGTCTGTAATTTTCGAATTTTGAGCCGAAAATGGTCTCAAACGACCAGGTTGGACTCACTGATGAAGAATCCATGGTCAAAATTGATTCTGTCCGTCCGGCCGGCCGTCCGGCTGTGTGGGCTGTAACTTTCGAAAGGAAGGACCTAGAGTCTTGAAATTTTCAGGTTTGGTTAAGACCCTGAATATCTCGGTTAAGTTCGTTAATGGGCCCAATCTGCCGAATGGTTTCTGTGCTACAGCCAATTGAAATGTTGATTTTTCAATAACTCGAAAAATATTTATCTAATTGAATTGAAACGATTTGTGAGAGAACGAAATAGGAAAAGCTTATTTTTACACGCTTGTTCTGGGTAAGAGCGCGTAATCATTTCGTCACGATGTCTGTAATTTTCGAATTTTGAGCTGAAATTGGTCTCAAACGACTAGGTTGGACTCACTGATGAAGAATCCGTGGTCAAAACTGATTCTGTCCGTCCGGCCGTGTGCGCTGTAACTCTCGAGTCTCTTGAGTCTTGAAAATTTCAGGTCAGGTTATGATTCTGAATATCTCGGTTAAGTTCGTTAATGGGTCAAATCTGCCGAATGGTTTTTTTGCTACAGTTATTTGAAATTCTGATTTTTCAATAACTTGAAAAATATTTATCTAATTATCTATGGGAAAATTCAAAAAAAAATAATTTTTTTTTGAGAATTTTTTTCGAAAATTTTTATTTCATTGAAATTTCACTGAAATTTTCAAGTCATCATTTCGCCATGTGAACAAACGCGTAAAATCTGCTGATTTCACGTCAGTGCTTTTCTAGATTTTTTTTACCTAAAACTGACGCATGTTGGCACTTGTGAAATATTGGCAATGTCAAAATAATTATCAGCGACATCGCCAAATGCCAATGCCAATTTCTACTCTCAATCTCAACCAGAGACTCTCTTTCTCTATGATCTCAACATATTCATCACGCTTGGAAACTAAAAATGCCCAAGGTAGTTTTGAAGAAGCAGAGACAAGGTATCAGGAAGTGCTGTGTAGAATTGAAATATGCTTTTTCTAATAGTAAACATGATAATTTGGAATAAATAATTTATCGCAAGCTATCAAACATTTTCGACGTAAGTGAAAACACAGTGTATCGTTCGCATAGATTCCCAAGAACTTTTACTGCAGGGTTATTCGAGTACTTTCATTTTTTTCGAATGAGCTATCACAAAGTAATGAACTACTCTATCCATTATTTTTCAGTAAAATTTCAACACTCGATCCTTGATTTCCGTACAAATAAATAGCATAACTGAATCTTCCAACCATGTTTTATAAGTGAAATATTTCCAGGTTCAACAGAGAAAAAAGTTCTCAAATTCATTATTTTCCCGAAGTAAATTCACATTTTAGAAATACGTAATAACTAAGACCTCTATGTTGGGAGGAAAACGTTGCGTAGTTATCTGACAGGAAAATGACTATAACCTAACATTTTCAAAAGATACACGGTGAAATGTGTCAGAATGTCATGGCCAACCGGGATAGTTCATAAAAGTGAATGGCGTATACTATCTCAACAAAATCCTACAAAAAGTTACGCAGAAAGGTGATGGAAAACCAAGTGATTTCCTTCATCCTCATTTCAAATGAACTATCACGAAATCAAGGAGAACTCAATCTAATTTTTTAAACATCAGGTAAGTTGAAAAATGAATCCGTCCCAATTGTCGAAAACCATGTTAACTCCAATGTTAATATGTGCGTTTCGCAAAGACGATATTAGAACCTGTTACATAAATAATTCATTTTCGATTATAATGACACAATATGACGACGGTCAGAAAAGTGAAAATCAACCTGTTCCTCGCATCCAATCATCGGGCGATCTATGTCGAGGTTGGGATGCTCAGCGCGCCAATTCTGAATCTGGATTACTCACTGACCGGCGCGAGTATGGTTATGTTTTCATTCTGAAAAATGTTTTAAAAATAACGAAAGTGAGTGTGAATATTGCTGCTAGTGTGGCAGTAGGTCAGTGTGTCAACGAGAGTGAATCCAGTTCTATTGACTACAAGGTCGACCTCGACATTGTGTAAATAAATATTCTTTATCAGTTTGACCTACTTCGAAAAAAATCCATTTCGATTAAAGCAAATGGATGTATTTTTTCGGTTTTGGTTAATTATTTTCACGCGCTCGTCATAGACGAAAATGTTGTTTTTTTCCGAATTTTGTTCAGAAAATGTTCGGAAAAACTTGGTTGGATTCATCTATGAATTAAATAGACGACTTCGGTCCAAGTTAACAACCCATAAATTTTGTCAAATTTACTGGGGAAGAAGAATTTCAGAGCGAATTCGACATGATGGGGTTCGCGAAATGGCGATATGAAAATTTTCAAAAAAAAAATTTTTCTTCAAATATTTCTATGGATAATTCTTGTTATTGACACTGTCCGTCTTACAACCAAGTTTTATTTCGATCAGATAAATATTTTTCGAGTTATTCGAAAATTAAAACTTCAAATGGCTGTAACACAAAAACCATTCGGCAGGTTTGGCCCATTAACGAACTCAACCGAGATATTCAGGATCAAAACCTAACCTGAAAATTTTCAAGACTCTAGGTCCTTCCTATCGAAGGTTAGAGCTCATACGGTCGGCTGGACAGAATCAAATTTGATCACGGATTTTTCATCAGTGAGTCCAACCTAGTCGTTTGAGGCCGATTTTAGCTCAAAATTCGAAAATTACAGATATTTTGACGAAACGACAACTCGCTGATCCCCAGAACAAGCGCGTAAAAATAGCCGTAAACGGTGCCTCGACTCCTCACACCAGATAATTCTTATAGTTATAGTTATAGTTATATAAGGGGTTACGTTCCACTGCGACCTTAAGGTCTATTGTGCCCCCTTGTCAGAGCTGTTTTCGTAACCTACAGCTCGCCCTCCAGCTGTAGAGCTCGGATGAATTCTAATATCTGTGAGGGCTTCAAGGAGGCTAAGTTCTCATTCCTCCTATAATGCTCCTGTCCAAGGTATCTTTTGCAGATAATTCTTTCGAAATATTGGTATTTTTCAAGATGATCTCTGATTGGCTGGAAATTAAGTTGGGATCATGATGTAAAAACTTTCATCATGGTTGGGATTCCCGATCTCTTGCCAATTGTGTCGAGTTTACATAGGATATGTTTCGCAAATGAACTTGGTTATTTGTATATATATTTGGTATATTGGCCACTCAAAGGCCAATCAACCTAACTCCACTTCACAAATTATCATATGGGAGCATTCGGAATTAAAATTTAACATCATTAATAGTATAAGATATATAGGTCCTAGAATATACAGGGTCTTTCACGAGGAACCTCACCCATATTTATACGGGAAACTACTGAACGTATTTTCATGAAATTCAGCACTTATGAGTATTTCACGATGCTGATGAAATCTAAAATATTTTCAAGGCATGAGCACCTTCGGTTTTTCCGGAAATGACGTCAACTTCCGTTTTTCAAATTAGAACACCATTTTTTCATTGCAGAAATAGATTCCTTAGAAAATTTCAATTTATTTTGATGTAACATTTTTCAGTTTTGGTTGGAAAATTCTCTCTGAGCGGGAAAATTCGAAAAAAAAATCGAAAATAGAGCTCCGCTGAAACAAGAATAACTTCGAGGTTTTTGGATGGAAAATTTTCATTTTTGGTATTTTTCAAGATGTAAGATTGATGTATCCACTTTGAAAATCGAAATCGCGATTCATGATACAGGGGGTGAAAAAATCGCTTTCAAAGTTAGGGATGACAAAATGGTGAAAAATCAATTTTTTCAAATTAGAACCCCATTTTTTTATGGCAGATATTGAATCTTCGTTAAAAAATAATGTGAGTGTATGCATCACACCTTTGCCCTAAAGTGGATATTTTCTGAGTTATTCACAAAAAACTGTTTTTCGTCTTGAATTTTCAGCTATTTCTTTTCCCTTCACGCCAAAAAGATGACATTTTCAGGAACTGTTACTTAAACCATGTTTTAGATTTTACTACCCTAATATGCAAGAGAAAAAAGTTACAGGTTGTTCCTAAATAGAGGGCGAATTTGGATTCGAATTTGTATCGGAAACCTCTTTATTTCAACTAATCGGCCATCGGTTTTCTCTCCAGTGATAAATAAATAATTCCTTATGAACCATATGCAAAAACTTACCATGTTTTTTATTTTTTTTTTTTTTAATGATAGATATCATTAATTACATCTGCCAAATTCCTCTTTATTCAGTAGCATTTTGTGATTACTGTTAATTTGGTGATAATTCGTATTAAGTTATAAAATCGATCACTTTGCCTAATTTTACCAATGAAGATTATTTAAATCTCATTCTACTTCATGGAGAATGTAATAAAGTTGTAGATAGAACGATTCGACTGTTCATTGAGAGGTTTCCTGACCGACCCAGACCAACGAGAGATACCATTAACAGAACCAAGACAAACTTGAGAAATGTCGGATCTTTCGTTAAGAAAACTACACACAGAGAAAAAAGTGTAGTAGAAGATGAGAACAACGAAATTACAGTTCTTGCATATTTTCGTGTGAATCCTCAAAATTCTCTCAAAGATCTGGGATTATCTCAATCGAGTGTTTGGAGAATATTAAAAAAACATAAAATGCACCCATATAAATTCAATAGGGTACAGCATTTGAAGGAAACTGATTTCGTCAGGAGAACAGATTTTTGCGAAGCTATGATGATTCGATTTCAAGAGAATGAAAACTTTTTGGACTGTATAATTTGGACAGATGAATCTAAATTCACAAAGAATGGTTCTTTCAATAGGCATAACAGTCATTATTGGGATGAAGAGAACAACCACCACTTCAGACAATGGAACTTTCAAGAGACCTGGAGTTTCAATGTTTTTTGCGCCATCAAAAATAATGCAATTCTCGATGTTCACATTTATGATGGGACTTTAACTGGTAAGATAGAACACTACACATGTTTGCATTATTTAAAGAATGTTCTCTCTTAGGAGATAGGTATTCTGACATATTGACTCAAATAATTGAGCCGCTAGTACAGAACCATAATGACTTATGGTATCAACAAGATGGCGCGCCTCCACACAATTCACTCAATGTGTCAAATATCCTCTACAGGCTATTTGAAGATCGATGGTTGGCGAACAATGGTCCACATCTTTGGCCACCACGTTCTCCCGATTTAACTCCTTTAGACTATTATGTTTGGGGTAGGATAAAAAATATTGTCTACTCAACTCCCCTGACTGATAAAGAGGACTGCATAGAACGAGTCAGAAATGCGTTCAGGTTTGTTTAGATTTTTAGATTCATAGTTTTGAAACTCAATTTGGTTTTTAAACACTTTTGCAGATCTCTTCCTCCCGATGAAATAAGAAGAGCAACGCACGAAGCATTCCTGAGACGTATAAATAAATGTCTAGAAATTAACGGTCAAAACTTTGAGCATCTTCTCTAGTTATAACTGCGAGAGTTTGCCATGGTTCTCCTAATAGTAACTTGAAGTCGGTTTCAAGAAGGGGTGAAAAATCTACAGCATGGTTCAAATAATAGTTCCTGAAAATTTCATCTTTTTGGCGTGAAGGGAAAAGAAATAGCTGAAAATTCAAGACGAAAAACAGTTTTTTGTGAATAACTCAGAAAATATCCACTTTAGGGCAAGGGTGTGATGCATACACTCACATTATTTTTTAACTTAGATTCAATATCTGCCATAAAAAAATGGGGTTCTAATTTGAAAAAATTGATTTTTCACGATTTTGTCATCCCTAACTTTGAAAGCGATTTTTTCACCCCCTGTATCATGAATCGCGATTTCGATTTTCAAAGTGGATACATCAATCTTACATCTTGAAAAATACCAAAAATGAAAATTTTCCATCCAAAAACCTCGAAGTTATTCTTGTTTCAGCGGAGCTCTATTTTCGATTTTTTTTTCGAATTTTCCCGCTCAGAGAGAATTTTCCAACCAAAACTGAAAAATGTTACATCAAAATAAATTGAAATTTTCTAAGGAATCTATTTCTACAATAAAAAAATGGTGTTCTAATTTGAAAAACGGAAGTTGACGTCATTTCCGGAAAAACCGAAGGTGCTCATGTCTTGAAAATATTTTAGATTTCATCAGCATCGTGAAATACTTATAAGTGCTGAATTTCATGAAAATCCGTTCAGTAGTTTCCCGTATAAATATGGGTGAGGTTCCTCGTGAAAGACCCTGAATATTCTGGGACCTATATATCTTATACTATTCATGAAGAAAATAACTAAATTTTCCGGATATGATAAGGCATGTGACGTCAGCAATATTTAAATACAAGGAAATATGAATATTCTGAAATCGTATGACAGTCTGTGCTCTTCTTCTTCTATTCCTTGGTCGTTGTCTTCTACTCTAACCAGATCGAAGTATAGCTATCTCTGTTTTCGTAAGCAAAGTAACACGTCCTTTTCTTTCCGAGAAAACTGAATTCGACGTTGCCTTATCGTGCACTCAAGACAAATCTCTCTGAATGCAAATCCCCATATTTATTTTTCAGTTTTAGGTGATCAAACATTTTTTTAAAAATATGATATTGAAATAATATGTTTGAAATGTGATGTGATGTTGTAAAGGCATTTTCGTTTAAAGGAAAAACCCCCATTTTGTAAATATATATACCAATCAAAATTTTATTCTCAAATTATTCCCAAGAGTACACACCCAGTCGAATTGCAATTTAATAGGTATATTCTTGCGTGTAAACTGAAGGCATCGAGGTGTATGCAGAATTTTGCCATGATTATATGATTAAGTATCTACAAACTTGAACAAACTCGTTAGAACTCACTTCACGTCAGTGCTTAGCTCGAATGTTTCAAGTCTGCCTATTTCTGAAATCAATTCAATTTGAAAAGCATGAGTTTATAATTTACCAAAATTATTCATTCAATCATTCAATTTCGGATTAAGTAGGTCAACTTTGATTTGGAAATATCATTTAATTCAGAATGGGTCAGTAGGTCAGAAAATTCAGTGAGCGATTAACAGAATTGAATACTATTGAATTCCACGATATGTTACTCGCCTGTTGTTTGAATTGGGACGATAAGGATGAATATTTCTTTCAATTCCAATACAAATTCTAGGTGTTGGTAACTCCAATCAGAGAAAATTATGAATAGAATAATGATAAATGCGGAGCAAAAAAATTTTTACTAATTTTAATCATCAGTAAATTTTGAAAAAATTATCTTCAAAAATTTTTTTGAAAAAATTTTTTTTTTGAACTATTCATCATATACATTTCGATACGGTCATTATTTTTGGAGATATTGGGAAAAAATATGTAAAATTTCGTGGTTTTTTTTCTCGGTAATCTTGTTTTTTTTTAATAACTCAAAAAATACCGATTCAATCATGATTATTCTTGGGAACTAGTTTGAAAATGCTCATGGACAACTCTGTGCAGAATTTCGTGGTGATCGTGTCATTAGAACCGTTTGAAAAATAATTTCAATTTTTTTTTCCAAATATTCAATATTCCGTGATATTATGATCATATTATTCTCATTTAATTCTGTATGAACCTTCGAACTACCATTTCTCGATAAATTACTGGATTTTATTTCGATCCAATCTGTATTTTTGGAAATATTGGGAAAATAAATTTTGAATGGGTATATCTGCGGAATCATTGGGTGGATTTTACCCATTCACGAATTCGGCCTTCGTAATTAAGAAGAAATGACTTAGAAACTCGATATTTGTGGGGTAGGTTTGGTCCTTAATAACGAAGGTCGAATTCGTGAATGGGTAAAATCCGTTCAATGTTTCCGAGAATATACCCATTCAAAATTTTATTTTCCAAATATTTCCAAAAATACAGATTAGTTCGAATTGAAATCCAGTTATTTATCGAAAAAACCTGGAAAAGCACTGAAGTGAAGTCAGCAACTTTTGCGCGCATGCTCACAGGATATCACCAAAAATGAACATGCGCGTAGAAGCTGCTGACTTCACGTCAGTGCTTTTCTAAGTTTTTATCGCCGCTAACAGAGCTCAACTCGAGAAAATAACATTATACATTCGCTCCTTTTAAATCGCAATCTAAATTCTACATAAGGAGTGAGCATGACGTTTACTGTAGGTTCGTCCTTTACTGAAATCCATATTGAATTCATTCAGGAGCCTTGACACATTATTACATTATAAACTAGTAGCATTGTCAGTGGGTCAGTGTGCCGAGACAATAAAAATTATCCTATATGTATTTATGTGATTGTTTTTCACTCTCGTTATCACTGATAAACGTTTATTTCGAACCTATTTATTTGAACAATGAATAAGTAGAGGAATATTCTGCGAGACCGTTCGATAAGGATTATTCCAAATGATGTTGGATGGTTTAATTTTTGAGGGGTTCATGAAGAAAGATCATTAATTGGAATAAAAAAGGTTTGTTCGTTGTACCTGCATGAACTACACTAACTATACCAACTCCACTGACTTCAAATTCTTAGTGCAGCTGAGTGTAGTCACAGATAACTGAATGAGTGAATTTAGTGTAGTTCAATCTGTTCTATGATTCTCACAGAAAACAAATATATGATAGATGATTTTACGCAAACCCAAGATGACAGAATTCTATGCTTCTTTTGTTTTCGCTACCACTTCGAGGTGATGTAGATTTGTCGTGAAGTTTTTCTAAAGTCGTCACGGACAAGAATTCTATTTCAATAACGATATGATGAAAATTGATCTCGTCCAAAAATAACAACACATAGATTACAAAACACGTCCAAACAGAAACCACAGACAACCACAGATGTCTATGATTATGAATTATATTTACGCATAACCATCACAGAATATTACTTCAATCTATGCACTTCACACGTAATCTATGATTACGCTAACTGCCAATATTTCCGCAACGAACCGAGTCCAAGTTTATAACAAAACACATCGAACAGAATCAGTGGAGTAAGTGTAATTAGTGTAGTTCATGTATGTACAACGAACAAACTTAAAGATAGTTGCTCAATAGAGAAGTTCATTCAGTTTCGCCAACTATTGTATAATCAGTTCCATTGATATGAAAAATCCGATGTCAAATTCGATACTGTCCTATGCGGCGCCGTTTGGGACAAAAGTGGGTTTTCAAATATACAGGGTGTAAATTAATGGTTGGAAAAAACGAAGAGGTGATTCCTTGTCGAAAAAACCTAGGAAATCACTGACGTGAAGTCAGCAGCTTTTACGCACTTGTTCACATTGCGAAATGTCGAATGATGACTAATGAACAAGACTGAAACCGTACAAACGGTAAACAAAGCGAACTGTGACGTTTCAGAGTAAAAGTCTGACTCTCTCATCAGACAAAAATCTCACAGAACAAAAAATCGAATGAAATTAATACTGTAAATTTTCTCGTCAGTTGAAAGAGTCAGATTTGTACTCTGAAACGTCGCAGTACGCTTTGTTTATTGTTTGTATCGTTTCAGTATTGTTCATCAGGCAACCTGTTTTGCAAGAAACATCCTTTGAGAATTAGTTCAATCCTGCAATCCGCAAGGGAATTCCATGAAAAAACAAATTTTACGTTCATTCGATAAAAATCGCACAAAGCGTAAAATCGAAAATGACAATACAAAAATAGTGATGTCAGAACCAGATAATTTGAAAAGAAAAATTGAGGAGTCATCTTGCATTTTTTTAAATTGAGAGAGTAATTTTGCTCATTGTTCTGTAGAAATGGACCATATTTGGCTGAATTTACTTGAAAAAGGGGGTAGAATTAAAAAACTTCCGAACAGAGTGAATCTCTGTGGTGCTGAGATTCCTTAAAAATTTTAATTCGACATAAGTCTCAGATCAAAAAATCAAAAGAAAATAATTCTGGAACTCTTCTCGTTTGTTTGATGGAAAAGTCAGAATTGTACTCTGAAACTGTCAGAGTTCGTTTTGTTTATAGTTTGTATTGTTCCGGTATTCTTCATTATTATTAACTTTTTTTTCAAGAAACTGCCCTTGACAAATAGTTCAATCCTGCAATCCATAAGGGTGTTTTCCTTAAAAAAACTATTTTAATTCATTTTAATAGTTCTTTTTCAGATATTGGGAGTGAAAACCCAGAGAAAAAACTACAAAATGATGAAATATCCTACCGAAATAAATTCTAAACGATAATTATTATTCTAGTAATAAAAAATTAGAGAGATGGTTTTGCATGTTGAGGAGGTTCAGTAACTTAAACCTGCTCAATGCACAGGCATTTGGAAATAAATATTCGACTCTCGTATTAGGTGTATATTGATGGTATATAATTTTCTGAAACGAATATACAACGTTCTATGAAGAATAATTTATTTTTCACGTGGAATAAACAAGCAAATTACTGATGCTGAAAATTTATTCGAAATGGGTCAATGCTATCAAGTATTGCGTTTCAGTTTACAACCGATAAATTTCACAGAAATTACTGAATTAAAATTGTAAAATGAGATTAATTTATACGAGGAACATTAGCATAGTTACAAATCAATCAGCGAGTTGCTCGGACGATTATACCATCAGTTTTAATTATTGCAATCAGATCGAGATGGTGTAAGTTGATGGGTAGCACAGAAAAATATCATTTGAAGTGAATAGACGACTTCGGCCCAAGTTGCCAACCCACAATTTTCTTCACGAATTTACTATCACTATGGGGAACGGGAATTTCAGGACAAATTCGACATAATAAGGTTCGCGTTATTTATAAATATCCGTAAAAGATGCCTCGGCTCTTCAAACAAGATAATTCCTTTCAAATATTGGTTTTTGTTAGGCTGAAATTTGAGTTGGGATTCCTGATTTCATGTTAATAGTGTCAAGTTTAGGAGAGATATGTTCCGCAAATCAACTTGGTTATTTCGGTTGCCGGTTTTACGTTCTGGAAATATGAAATATTCGGTTGGTTCCTGAAAAAAAAAGGTTTATTACGGAATTTGATTTAAAAAAAGCAATCTTTCTGTCACCAGAACATAGACATATTAAGTCTATGCACCAGAACGACAATCAATGTTTTATGGTAACATATCCGTAGCATAGAACAATCTTTATTTATCTTATGATCCATAGACCATACCTAGTAATTTTTCCATTGTTGATTGTTGTCTCTTCTATGTTCTATGAATCATAAAGTAAATGAAGATTGCTCTGTGCTATGGATATGTTACCATAGAACATTGACTGTCGTTCTGGTGACAGAAAGAACGTTTTTTCATCAATCAAATTCCGCAAGTAACCTTTTTTTCAGGAATCAACCGAATATTCCATATTTACGGAATGGAAACCGACAACCGAAATAACCATGTTGATTTGCGGAATATATCCTATATACACTTGACACTATAAACATGAAATCAGGAATCCCAATATAAACTTCAGCCAGTCAGAGATTATTTTAACAAAACCCTATATTTGGAAGGAATTATCTTGTTTGAGGAGCTGAAGCATCTTTTACGGATATTTATAAATAAGGCGCACCTCTTCATGTCGAATTTGTCCTGAGATCCCCGTTCCCCAGTGACAGTAAATTTGTGAAGAAAATTGTGGGTTGGCAACTTGGGCCGAAGTCGTCTATTCTTCGCATGTATTTGATGTTTTTTAGTTCATTATTGCTCAGAATGGTTGTTTATGGTTTTGCCCGTTTTCTGAAACAATGAGTTAAGTGAATTCGCCTATTGTTAGATCGTGATCATCGTTTGTTGTCGTCATTGAGGTCGAGGATTGCCAGATTCTACTTCAGTTGCGTAATAATTTAGTTTCTTTCTCAAGTCTCAAATTTTACATGGAATATTGAATCAAATTGAGAGATGCGTGTTGAAAATTTATCATGAATAACGTTTGAGAATTGGGATTATTACTAATCTTGAGGAAAATGTATATTCTTAAAATTTTGATTTTGGTCCAAAGTACATTATTCGCATTCGTTCAGATTTATATTGAAGAATCTCTTTGTCTTTTTCGCGCCATGTTATAGGAAATGGGATGCTACATTTTTTTCCAAATGTCTGTAACTTTGGACCGAAAATGGTCTCAAACGACCAGGTTGAATTAACTGTTCACGAATCCGATGTCAAAACCCATTCCGGCAGCGTACACGTTAACTGTCAAAAGGAACCGGCCGTTAGGCCGACCGTAAACATAATAACTTCCGAAAGAAATGACTTGGAAACTCGATATTTATAGAGAAGATTTGTGGGTTAGTTTCGAAAAAAAAAAATTCCGAAAAAATTTTGAAAAATAATTTTTTTTAAATTTACTGTCAGCACGATCACAACAAAATTTGGAGAGAGGTTGCGTGTCGTTAAGTTTCAACTAACTGCCAAATTTCAATTTAATATCGCTTCAGCAATTCCTGAAATATCCAAGAAATAACCTCAAAATTTTTAATGGCTATAGCTCCTAAACCATTCGGCCGATTTTGCCCGTTAACGAACTTAACCGTCTCATTCTGAAAGGCAAGCTACCCTAAAAGTTTTAAGTCGATAGGATTCTCCGTACGCCCGTAATCGTGCATACGGCCGGCCAGACAGAATCGGGTTTGACACCGGATTCGTCATCAGTGAGTCCAACCTAGTCGTTTGAGACCATTTTCGGCCCAAAATCCGAAAATTACAGACATTTGGACGATAGCACGTCGTTTCCCTAGACCATGGGAGCAAAAAGCGAATAATTCAACTCTTATGTCATAGAAATGTGAAACCACGCACGAAACCAATTTGAGAGTGAGGTTATGCTCGCCATGTAGGAAGAGATTTGTTCCAAAGCATTGCAGAAGTGCATTGATCTCAATGAAAAATTTTTTGGGATACAAAGAGCCATTTCCGATTAGAGAAGTTAGTTTTCATCGTGCATCTGAAAAATTGAGTAGCAACCCTCGAATGTTATGAATCTGGAGCACCGCGCACCGTCGGTAGACCGGTTGCCCATGAAAAGTGACGACGTCGTCAGCGTCGCCAAAGTAGGTCTAGTGTACTGGGTATCTGGGACGGAATGACCTCGAGTGCGATTCTCCATACCATAATCAGATTTCGGTCATCGAATTATTTTGATCGTACTCCCGAGGTCGACTGGTCGGGGGGGTAACCAACGACCTTGCTACCTGTCTGTGATCGCATTTGCGATTTTTCCATAACTTACCGATGTAACGTAGACTGGTATCGAATAAAGTTTATTTTGGGAATATTTTGCGTCATTTTTAAGGTTTTTTTTCGGGTTTTCACTTCCAATATTAAAAATTAAATAAAAATCGTTTTTTTGATGGAAAACGCTCTTGCGAATTGCAGGATTGAACTATTTGTCAGATGCAGTTCGGGAATTTCAGGACAAATTCGATGATTCGATAATGATAAGGTTAGCATTATTTATAAATATCCGTAAAAGATGCCTCGGATCCTCAAACAAGATAATTCCTTCCAAATATAGGGTTTTGTCAAGATCATCTCTGATTGGCTGAAATTTAAGTTGGGATTCCTGATTTCATGTTAGTGGTATCAAATTTACATAGTATATGTTCCGCAAATGAACTTGGTTATTTCGGTTGCCGGTTTTCCATTCCTTAAATATGAAATATTCGGTTGGTTCCTGAAAAGAAGGTTAATTACGGAATTTGATTGATGAAAAAACGTTCTTTCTGTCACCAGAACGACAGTCAATGTTCTATGGTAACATATCCATAGCGTAGAACAATCTGTATTTACTTTATGATCCATAGAACATAGAAGAGACAACAATCAACAATGAAAAAATTACTAGGTATGGTCTATGGATCATAAGATAAATAAAGATTGTTCTATGCTATGGATAAAAATTACCATAAAATATTGATTGTCGTTCTGGTGCATAGACTTAATATGTCTATGTTCTGATGACAGAAAGATTGCTTTTTCTAAATCAAATTCCGTAATAAACCTTTTTTTTTCAGGAACCAACCGAATATTTCATATTTCCAGAACGGAAAACCGGCAACCGAAATAACCAAGTTGATTTGCGGAACATATCCTTTGTAAACTTGACACTATTAACATGAAATTAGGAATCCCAACTTAAATTTCAGCCTAATAAAAACCTATATTTGGAAGGAATTATCTTGTTTGAGGAGCTGAGGCATCTTTTACGGATATTTATAAATAAGGCGCACCTCTTCATGTCGAATTTGTCCTGAAATCCCCGTTCCCCAGTGACAGTAAATTTGTGAAGAAAATTGTGGGTTGGCAACTTGGGCCGAAGTCTTCTGTTAACACAACTCATAGTTATGTTCGTACTGTTATGTTATTAAAAGGAAATCTAGGACTAGGTCGAATAAGTTCATGCAGAATTTCGTGGGAATTATATTTACGGAATCCCCTGCAGTTCTGGTCCATTTATGAAGTTCTGAGATAGATGACACCTTCTTTTAGAAGTAAAAGACTTGGAATTGGTAGATATATCGAATTATGAATGGGTAAATCCACCGTTGAATTCAATTATGAGGAATAGTACTTTTTCAATATCTTATCCGATCGAGAAATCTCGCATTAGTGCATTTCTAGAAGTTTTGGAAAATGCTACATCGTTAAAAAATCCCTGAAAGCCTGCTTTTTGAGTCATATGGATGTCGATTGAAATATAAGATGTTCTTGTAATTTTTATCATTCTTATAACATTTTTTTATGATTTTCGTAGATTTCCTTATTTGTGAATAATTTTCGAAATATGTCTTTTTTCTCTGTTTTGACTACTGGAATTTTCGCTTAGACTGTAACAGGGTACGAATGATTCAAAAGGATTACACAAATAATATTTCGCATTGAATTTGTATGCGTTGATTATCATTCGTTCAAATTTCTTAGTTTTGCATAAAATTCACGTTTAATCCATACGAATTGCAATATGAAGTTAACATCAACGCAACCCAAATTCCAACAAACTAATTATATCTCCCACAATGTGAATTATTAATATAACATTCTGACATTTTGCAATATATCTTCTAAGTTTAGATCCATCAATAGTTACCAGAAGAAAACAGACCGTTACCGCAAAACATATTAAAATCAGCTACAAGCATGCTCTCGAATTCTGAATTTTTCCAAGAAATATGTTGAATTTTGATCTTATTCCTATTATTTTCTTGGAGCCATCAGTATTACACGAGATAATCAGCTGAAATTTTGCTAAGATGTTACACATCATATGCCCGTGATATTCTGCAGGGCGATATTTAAAAAAAATAGAACTCACCCTGTATCTCGAAAACGAAACGTTTTTCGACGTATATTGTATATTTTTGATTTTGGTTCCAATCGTTAGTATCAACCCTGAGTGCTTGATTACAGCAGCCTATAAAATCTTAAAGGGGAAGGGGGGTTGAGTCACACATCGATTTGAATGTAATTCAATGGTCTTTTCAAAACTGTCGTCACTTGATCTTTTTTGTTGGTTTTTAGTAATTTTACGGAGAAAATGATTATCATGGCATCTGGAAGTTCTGTTCTTCTCCACACGTGGGATTCGCTGATATTCTAGGAAATGCCGTAATTAGCTCTATTAGTGAGAAAATGTTCATCATTTTCTTGTTTCAACTAACTTTTCTCGTTTTATTTTTCGGGGGTACTAACAAAAAGGTCGAGTGTGTTTTGCATTTTTACGCGCTTGTTCTGGGGAACAGCGCGTAATCATTTTACCACAATGTCTGTAATTTTCGAATTTTGTGCTAAAATTGTTCTCAAACGACTTGGACTCACTGATGAAGAATCTGTGGTCAAATTCGACTCTGGCCGTCCGGTTCGAGTGTGGCCTAATTTTCGAAAGAAAGAACCTAGAGTCTTGAAATTTTGAGGATAGGTTTCGATCTTGAATATCTCGGTTAAGTTCGCCAGTGGGATCGGATTGGAACTTTGTGATTAGTTCTTGCATACCAACCCGCAACTCAAATCGGCATTTCGTATGGATCCCGTTGTTTGAAAATAAAAAAAAAATTATTCGAAAATTTTTGAACTTTTTTTGAAACATTTTCGCAGAAATTGTTAACCAGATTTCAGAGAACTTTGGCGCATACCTTAGAATCATTCTTCAACATCAATGTTTCAATTCGATACGATATTTACTTTCAGAGATATATGGAAAAACATATGTTAAATTTCGTTGTTGTTTGAAATTTTGACGTTATGTCCTTAATATCTCAAGAAGTACAAATGCAATCTGATCGAAACTTCGTTATTATCTGAAAAATACTAAGGCGAAACTTATTGCAGAATTTCATGTGGATCCAATTGTTAGAAATTTAAAAAAAATTTTATTCCAAAATGATTGACATTTTTTTTTCTCGGAAAATGTTGAACAGATTTTAACGAAATTCTGCAAAGACTTTAAAATCAATATTTAACAACGATATTTAAAATTTCAATTCGATACGATATCTGTTCCGGAGATATATATAAAAAATATCTCAATATCTCGAGAAGTATAAATACGATCACATTGAAACTTCGTAATTATTCGGAGAATATCAACGCGAAACTACTCAAAAATCTTTCTCGAAAATTATTCTGGTTTATTGGCCAGTTTTTTTAATTTCAATTTGGTCTGATGTTCATTCTGGGAATATAAGGAAAAAATGTCGTATTAACCAGAATAAGAACCCAAAAAAACTACTTTAAGAGACTCAATATTATCATAGCAGGTTTGGGGGTTAATTTGAGAAGGTCGAATTCGTGAAAACTCAAAGTTTTCTTGAATAATTCCGTAAATATATCCATTCGAAATTTTATTTTCTTAATATTATCGATAATGCAGATATGATCGAATTGAAATTCTGCACTTGGCTGAAAAATGACGGTGTAGAAGTTCATGCAAAATGTCTTGAGGAACTGGCTTCGAATGTGAACAAGCAGGTAAAAGCTCCATACCTCACGTCAGTGTTTTTCTGAGTCACAATTGTCTTGTATTGAGATAAATGGTTTGGAACGCCACTACAAATTTGTTTAAACTAAGCACATTTTTTTATTTTTGGTTTAATTAACGCTTAGCTTTGATGTTGCAACATTTCAGAAAAATGAAAGTAGGATAGAATTGGATAAATTCAATTTTCCAAAGGTGGTATGATCTTGATGTGTTCTTCCACACATTACTTTCCATTTTTATTGAATGTGTCAAATCAGAAGTTCAACATTTTGTTGAATTTCTCTAAGAGAATAGTACGAAAGCGTAGAGGGGCCATGGTAGAATTTTATTGAGGAATTCATACATTTATGTATGAATTCATACTAAAAAGTATGCATTCATACGAAAATCTATGAATCCATACAAAAATGTATGAATTCATACAAAAATGTATGAATTCATCGAAAAAAGTATGAATTCATACAAAAAAGTATGAATTCGTAGTCCTCGGTGTTTGTATGTACTTATGATGTTATAGAGCTGAAGTGGATAGGACTTTCAGTATAATGATTTTTCTTCATGGCGATCACAAAGCAATTAATATCGAATTATTGGAATACTTTATACATGAATTCGGCGTGAGACTAGAACTGTATGTATAATTCTGAAATTTAACTTTAAACGAATTAAAATTTTGCAAAATTGTCTATAATTTTTCGTTTTTTTTTCCGAAATTGGTCCTAATCGACTAAGTTGGATTCGACATCTACTTGAACCTTCCTGGGTAGGTTGCCTTTCAAAATGCAAATAATTTCGAAGGTAATATACTAATTGCAACTTTTGAGGTTATTTCCTTAATATCACAAGAAGTAATGATGAGATCATATTGAAACTTGGCATTTTATCAGAAAAAAAAAGATTCTTGAGATTTTTTCCTCTAAAATTTTATATTTCAGAGAAGAACTACCTGATTGAAAATGAGTTGGAAAACTCTGATGCGCAAATTTGTGCGAAATTCAATGCGGATCGTATGGCTAGAAAATAATATATTTTCAAAAATTTTATATTCCATCTGAGTGCTTTCCCGAAGCAGTTTCACCTCCTGATAGAAATATTTCTCATTCTTATAATCAATCATTTGGTTGCCACTAAATTAGATATAAACCTTTGTCTAAGATATAAACCTTTAAGCTTTAATCCAAGTACAGGATTTTAGTTTCATTTCGTTCTGGAAATATTGGGCAAAATATTTTTCAAATCGGTATATCTGCAGAATATTTTGATGATGAAGGTCTAAACCTGCTTTACAAATATTGAGTGTCTAAGTTTTATCCCAATCGGAAGTTATCGTGTTTAGGATCATTAAAATGAACAATAAACTTAGGTCTCTGAAAGATGCATGCAGTTCTGGTTTGGCACCGAATTAATTCATAGATATTGCATTATTTAGGAATTAGTTCATTCTAGGTCCGCTACACGAATGACTTTTTTAATCGCTATGGAGTTTTCAGAAAAATTATGATAACACAACCCTTGCCGTGCGTTAATCAATTCAATTTCCGCTCTGAAACTTCTGTTGGATTGAACAACTTCCATTAGTGAAATAATCAAGAAAATATGTCAAATATGTCCGAAGAAAATATCATTAATACCTCACACTCGGTGGACTGCGGAATTCATACTTTTTTGTATGAATTCATACATTTTCCAATGAGTTCATACTTTTTTGTATGAATTCATCCAAAAATCTATGAATTCATACATTTTTGTATGAACTCATACTTTTTTTTATGATTTTTTTTATGAATACATACTTTTTAGTATGAATTCATACATAAATGTATGAATTCCTCAATAAAATTCTACCATGGCCCGTCTACGCTTTCGTAGAATAGAGCTATAGTTCGAACCATTCCCTAACATATGTTTACCATTTACCATTATCTCGTTCTGTTATAAAAATGGACTTAACATGATTTTCCGTTGGAGTCTTCAAATTGCTCCACTCTAGATTGAATGATGAATCTATAAATTAACTTCGAGGTGGTCCGATGGTCCATATCGATTTCTGTGTTATGCAATACGACGAAATTTCGTAACTATGTGGGTGTAGAGTTTGCCCATACAAATTATTTGGTAACCTGCTTCACACACGTTGCGTTCCGTATAAAAATGAATTGAAAATTTTCTTGCAGACTATTGCCAAATAGAATAACACGATGCTTGTATCATAACTATGAGTCACTTTCTCTCTGTTTGTTATGTTGCTCAAGTTGACTAAAATAAACGAATCCTTTCAAGGTGACTGATGAAATAAATAATCAACAACTCAAGGTCGATATGCGGAATCTTCTGTGTTCAGTTTCTTCTTGAGTAGTGTCATTCGTTTTATTCGAAGTTATTTCTGTAGATATGATGGGTGTTTCAAATTGCGCGTTTTTTTTAAATATATAAAACACATAATTTGCATTCATTTTCAAAAACTTTTTATTGGTAATTGAAGTATCAGTTATGACATTTATTTACGAAGAATGGTATCTGTCGAATGGCCTCCTCTTGCAGCTTACAGACGTCCACTTTGTTAAAATTTTTAATTACATTTTGACATAATTGAGGATCGATCTCACTAATGACACGAATTATTTCATCCTTTAGTTCAGGAATCGATTGTGGATTATTCTTATAGACCTGGCTTCTCACATAACCCCAAAGAAAATAGTCCATCGGTGTCAAATCACATGATCTTGTTGGCCAATTGACATCACCTATTTTAGAGATCATTCTTCCAGGAAATTTTTGTCCCAATAAATCAATTGTGTCATTTGCAAAGTGGGGTGTAGCGCCATCCTGTTGAAACCATATGTCCTCAAGATATATATTCATTAATCGATCACCACTGACAGTTACAGCTTCACCAGCAGCATTTTCAAAGAAGTAAGGTCTATTTATACCACTTGATCATAATGCACACCAAACAGTGACTCGTCTAGGATGCATAGGTTTCTTATGTATAATTCGTGGATTTTCCTCACCCCAGATACGATAATTTTGTTTATTAACAAAGCCACCAAGTTGAAAATATGCATCATCGGAAAACATGAATATTTGAGAAAAATCAGCTGGTTGTTCATTGATGAAATTGACAAATGAAAGACTTTTTGAATGATCTGATGGCTTTAGTTCCTATATTATTTGAACCTAATATGCCTTCAGAGTTAAATCCATGTTGTGGACCCACTAAGTCCAACTTTTTGTGAACGTCGTCTAATGGTCATTCCAGGATCTTCAGTACGAACCAAATCAATATTTTCTTGTGAACGACAGCTACGACTGTATTTTTCACTTTTTTGATCTTCCACCGAACCGTTCTCTTGGAATTTTATTAATAATTCGACCAATAGTGCTTTGAGATGGAAGATTATGAAAATCATAAAATTCACTTAATTTTCTGAAAACACTTTGCACAGAACGCTGGTTTTCATGAAATAATTCAACAATTTGAACGCGTTGTATCGTGTACGAAGCCATTTTTATAAATGTCATACATCGCACTTCTTAAATGTCAAAATACCCAGACGAATTCAGTGCGCCATCTATATTTTATTTATTCTTGAAAAAAACGCGCAATTTGAAACACTCTTTATATTTCCATATTCATATGTGAAAATAAATTTTTTTGTACCTTCCTGATTTTTTCTATGACTTTCACAGAAACCTGAATCAAGAGAAGTTTGAAAAATCTTCGGAATTTTGTAAATACTTCCTTATACATACAGCATTATTCATTTATACGTCATATTTCTATATATTTTCAAGAAATAATTCTTGCTCGCATTTATTTTCATAGGCATTTATGCTACAATAATTTATTGTCTCCGAGAGTGACAATAATAAGGTTTTTCACCTTCATTTGTTAAATGAATATATTTCCCATGTTTTATAATAAAGATGAATGACATCCACAGTTTCGAGCGAATTTTCTAGAGAATCTGCTATTGTTTTTTCTCAAACGACTAGGTTGGACTCGCTGATAACGAATCCGGTGTGAAAATGGTGATCAATTTAGTCCGGCCTGTCGTCCGTTGTACGATGACTTGAGAACGAAAAGACTAGGGACTTGAAACTGTTATGCTAGTTTTACAGCCATTTGATTTTTGAGGTTATTTCCTCAGGAAACTCCAATTGAGACTTGATAATTAATACTTGTAGAATACTAATGTGAAGCCTAACGCATAATTCTGTTAGGATCGTATATATCATTAGTGAACTCCGGAAAAAATTTCGAATATTTTTCGATTTTTTGTTAAGGAAAATTTCAAATGAGTTCTTTTGGTTAACTTTTCATAAAAAATAGAAATTTTCGCTCGCAAGGTATTTCATATTTTTTTCGATTCTCCTGAATTCCTCTGGGATAACTCTCATACAAGCTTGTGCGAGATAGTAGACCCCCTATAAAGAATTATGGAAAGCAAATTCAGTTGAGGCATTTTTTTTATTTTCGAAATATTTTCACTTCATTGTTGTGCTTTCATATCTCACAATAATATTAATTCTTTCTATATAGGTTTATGAAATTCTGTATTCATTTGATATTTCTGTTTTCAGGTGAGTTTACCTCGGATATCTAGATGCGTTCGCATTCCAACGGATAAGGTATTGAATATTAATTTTTATATCACAATTGTAATATGAATAATATGAATGAACTTATGTACCCTAATCAAATCTACAGGAGTTCGAATAGGGGTTTTTCCTTAAAACGAAAATACAGTAATTTTCATGAAAAACCTTCAGAACATCACATTTCAAACATATAATTTCAATATTATATTTAAAAAAAAAAAGTTTGATCACCTAAATCTTAAGAATAAAAATGGGGATTTGCATTTAAAGGGATTTGTCTTGAGTGCACGATAGGGTAATGTCGAATTCAGCTTTCGCCGAAAGAAAAGGACGTCAAATGTGTTACTTTGCTTAGGAAAACAGAGATAGCTATACTTCGATCTGGTTAGAGCAGAAGACAACGACCAAGGAATAGAAAAAGAAGCGCACAGACTGTCATACTGTCATATTACTGACAAATCGCAAACGGAAATTGTTTGGTTATATTGACAAAGAACACGTGTGTACCACAGAATAGGAATAAATATTTCATTATTCTATAGCAGAAAAAGCTATTTTCCTAAACACCGTTGTCACTTCGTGCATGCCTGGCAAATCCCAAACCCCAATTTTAAAATCTGATTTTGAATACTTTCTGAAGATAATTTGGGAAAATGATGAGTCAAACCCATAATAATTATGTTCAAATTTGTATTTGCAGTAATAACCCAAATTCAGAAAAATCCCCATTTAATGGTTACAAATGGCGAAGGGTCTGGGATCCCATTGGGTTCATTTTAGAATTTTTTTGAAATATTTGGAAATCTAGTAAAAAGATCTTATAAGCTTGTTGAATTGTTGTTAATTTTTTTGATGATTGTATTATATGGAAAATTATGACTTGTTAACAAGTAATTTTTCAACCAATTGGATTTCGAATCTGTTTTGGGAATGTTGTTGAAAGTTAATTTTGACTGTATCTTGTACACTTCAAATCCGTCAAATGATTCCGTGGATATGTCCATTCTCAATTTATTCCTCAGAAATCCTCAAGAATACAGATCATATCCTGATGAAATCTAGTATTGGTTAAAAATTACGGCTCGAAGGATTATTGAAATTTCGTGAATATAATACTGAAAAATTGTAAACTCTTTTTGATGTACGAATTTCAATAATCGTGCTTCAAACTCAAATATTTTCTTCGATTTTTCCAGAATTTTTCAACGTGTTGTTTTGCACCATGGGGGTTGAACTTAAAACCGACCCTGAACATTTCAGATCTCTAGGAATGTAATTTCGAAAGTTGTAAAAATGTTTCAACGAATTCTTCATCGTTCCATCCTTTGAGATAATTTTGTGCTCAACAATATCAAATTGTAGATATTATATCGAAATGATAGCGCTGTTTCCTGTAATAAAGCGCGCAAAAACAAATATCATCCACGATTGATCATTAAGGTAAAGCACTTGCGGGACAAACAATATCGACTAAGAATGGCGAACACCATCAAGATATCTAACCGCATTCTCACTCGCCGAACAAGTGTGTCAAGGACACAGAAATAGTTATCGCGAATAATAATTGCCCAAGCTCATTATGCACGCAGGCAATAATCGCAACGCATGTCTCAGAAACACACACATGTACGCAAACTAGAAAATCCGGTAAAAGCGGCAACATTGGTATGACGAGAAATGGAAATTTTTCTGTAAAACTAGATTTTCTCACGAGTTGTTTATCCTGGAAGCGTTGATAGTTCACTTTGATCTCTGCGAAATTTCATTCGGATTTCGGGGAATAGTTGGAGCTTCTCTTTGTAGAGGGCGATACTTGTCCGATTATTTTGCTTTGATCGCGGTAGGGAAAGTTGAATTTGGGTCGGATGATATTAGGTTTGTTCGTAGTACCTGCATGATCTACACTAACTCCATTGATACTGTTCGCTGTGTTTTGTCGTAAACTGGCACAGTGTTCTTTTCGGGAATGTTGGAAGTTAGTGTAGCCACAGGTTACGAGTGCAGAGAGCTTTCGTCTGTGACAGTTATGCGTAATGGAAGTTGCGCTATGCGTAAATCATGATCATAGAAATATGTTGTTATCTCTGGTTCTATTCTGATATCTAGGTAGCAATCACTGGCTTGAAATTGTCTACTTCCTTCCTACGTTCATTTGCTTTATTCGAACGATCAGAATTTTTTTCTTTAACGACTTTTAAAAAACTTTACGACAAATCAACATAAACACATAACCTCGAAATGAAAGCGAGAACAGGAAGAGCATGGAATTCTGTCATCTAGTATTTGCGTAAAATGATATATCATATATTTGTAGTCTGTGAAAATCATTGAACGGATTGAACTACACTGAGAATTGAAAGTCAGTGGAGATAGTGTTCTCTGTTGTTAGTCTAGTTCATGCAGGTACAACGAGCAAACCAATTATTCACTCAAAAATTGTCCGACAGATTTTTTTTCGAAGAACACTTGACGGTTCAAAGGGAGTTTTTTTGCTTGATAATAAAGAAATTTGATCTGCTTTTGAAAAACTTTCCAGCTCGTAGGAAGAGTTTTTTCTAATCGAATTGCCTCGTAATGAAGGTCCAAACTTCTCTACAAATATCGTGTTTTTAAGTCGTTTTCCTAAACACAATAACTACCGAAAGAAACAACTCCAGAAAAAAATCCATATAAGTAGACTAGGTTTGGACTTCGTGGGTGGGTAAAATAATCCACCCAACGATTCCACAGATATACCTATTGAACATTTTATTTCCCCAATATTTCCGAAAATACAGATTATATTCCAAATTGTTTCAATGACACGAATTGTATATCAGCATTTTCGAACTCTCCCCCGAGTTTCATTATGAGGGACTTACGGCCGGTTTCACGAAACCTTAGGTCGTTTCGTTTGCATAAAAAGTGTAGCACTTTCTATGCAAACGAAAGGACCTATTGATTCTCCGATAAAGGGCTTGATTGTCAGTCAACAGTCTGTGCTCGATTTCAGTTCATTTTCAACCCGACCATCGAATGCAAACCTTAATCAACGAATTTATCGGACGTCAAAAGTTTTGTGAAACCGACGGTTACTATTTTAAGATATCCTGTAAAAAACAACGATATCGAAAAAAAAAGAAATTTTACATATTTTTCCAATATTTCGGGATATTATAAGCGTATCAAACTGAAATTTGGTACGCCTCTGTAAAATATGAATCGCAAGGTACGAACAGAAGATTTTCTAAGTTTGAAGGAAAGTTTCCGAAAAAAAATTCTCTGAAAAGTTGCGCGTTGTTATGCTCCACCTAACTGGGAAGTTATTTCCATCCAATCATTCTAGTAGTTCCTGAAATATCAGGAAAATAATCTCACAAGTTCAAATGTCTTTAACTCCGAAACTAATCCGCCGATTTGTCTCATTAACGAACTCAACTGCCGCATTCCAATGCGGGACCTAATCTGAAACCGAGTCGCTAGCTTGCTCCGTTCAACAGTTATCGTGTGGTCGGGTGGCTGGCCGGATAGAATCGATTTTGACACCGGAGTCGTCGTCAATATGTCGAACCTAGTTTTTTGGGACCATTTTCGGGAAAAAATCGAAAATTAAAGACATTTGCCCAAAACGAAAGCACTCTGTTCCCCAGAACATGCGCGCAAAAATACAATATGAAAAACAGGGTCTATCTAGTGTTTTTGCGGTTTGTCCAAACGTCTGTTATTTTCGAATTTTGAGCCGAAAATGGTTTCAATTGACTAGGTTGTACTCACTGATGACGAAATCAGTGTCAAAATCGATTCTGTCTGTCCGTCCGTCACAACTATTACGGGCGTACGGAGGATTCTATCGACTCAAAAAATTCAGGGTAGGTTGCATTTCGAAATGCGAATGTTATGTTCGTTAATGGGCGAAATCAGTCCAACAGTTTCGAATTATAGCCATTTGAAGTTTTGATGTTATTTCGAGAACTGCTGGAGCGATTGGATTGAAACTTGGTATCTAGTTAGGGAATAAGAATATGCAACTTTTCGAGAAATTTTGTCGAGATCGTGCTGTCAGTGAATTAAAAAAAAAATCTTCAAATTTTTTTTTTGAAAACTTCATTACATTTGAAAGAAATTTCGACTATCCTCTGAGCTTCATATTTCACAGCAGTGTACCAAATTTTAGTTTGATACGGTTATAGGTTTTGGAGATATTGTAAAAAAAATATATCGAATTTCGTTGCTTTTTCCTCGTTATCGAAATTTTTATTCAAAATAATTCGGAAAAAAACCAGAAAAGCACTGCCGTTTTAGGTTTTTTTTTGTGTTACTGTTTTCCCCATTTTGATTCATCACTATATATGACAGTTGTTTAATTTTGTCAATCAAATATTAATAAAAAAAATTAGTAATACGTTCCAAGACAATGAAGTATATCTCAAGATGTCAATATCGGAAGATATCATCTGAAAGGTATTCCACCTTCATAAAAATGCTCCTGACTTCTGAAAATACAAAAAGCAAATGAAAATTAACATATGCTTGGAAAGTAAATGTGTAATGGGATCAAAATCACTCTAATTCTTAAGAGCAAAGAGAAAATTTTTCATAAGTTTGAGTGAAATTAATGAATTGAGCTCAGCATTCGGCATTTCTGTCACCTTTAATTTTTTTTTTCAAGTCGGACGAAATCCTTTGACATTCCTCAACAATTAATATCAGAATAAGCCTTTATACCTATCAATGCTTCCGACAACATTGTCCCCTTTTCTGTTCCGAAACAAAATTCAGGAATAAAACAACTTTGTCCTTGACTCACATTCATATCTGGAACGTTATCCGACTGGGACGACGAATAGTTTTAAAAATTTTCACGCTTTAATTTTCATTGGCCGTAACGGCGCACTCCTCTAAGATACCTGTGGATTATTTTCAGTAAATATTGTGATCTAAATTTGTTTATGGCACCCCCTCGGTCTTTTGTTGGCAGAATTTCAGGTGGCACGTGGACTGCCTTTCAGCAGAGTCGGGTATTGTTGCCCACGTAGCGATTTATGATATTTCTGGCTATAATGGACAGAGAAGATTTGTAGGGGCCATTTGCAATTCTATGGAAGTTTTTTTCGTTGGAACGCTTTCATGTTGACGACAACGTGTTCGGGCTCGAAAATACCCTGATGTCGATAGGTTTACAACTAGAATAGGGTAGTGGACTGTAACAAGAATAATGCCATGTTTTCCTCTTTTTGAGCGCATGTTCTAGGGGAACAGCGTGCTTCCGTTTTGTCCAAATGTCTGTAATTTTGGATGATTGAGCCGAAAACGGTCTCAATTGACTAGGTTGGACTCACTGATGACGAATCCGGTGTCAAAATCGATTCTGTCCGGCCGGTCGGCCGGCCGGCCGAGGACACGATAACTGTCGAACGAAATGAGCTAGCAACTTGAAACTTTCAGGGTGGGTCGCGCATTGGAATGCCGCGGTCGAGTTCGTTAATGGGCCAAATCGGTCGAATAGTTTCGGAGCTGTAGCCACTTGAAATTTTGAAGTTATTTATTTTTTATTTCAGAAACTACTCGAGCGATTGGATTCAAACTTGGCAGTTAGGTGGAGTATAACGACGCGCAACTTTGAGCAAAATTTTGTCAGGATCATATTGTCAGTTAATTCAAAAAAAATTTTTTTTCGAAATTTTTTTACAAAAAAATTTTTTTTTCGAAAACCGTTAATCATATCCAGAAAAAAATCCACTCAGACTTTGAGCTTCATATTTCACAGCAGTGTATCAAATTTCAGTTCGATACGATTATAAGTTTTGGAGTTATCGGGAAAAAATATGTCAAATTTCGAGGATTTTTTCTCGGTATCGTTGTTTTTTTCAGTATAACTCGAGAAATACTGATTCAATCCTAATACAACTTCGCAGCTAGTTTGAAGATGCTGAAATACAACTTTATGCAAAATTTCGTGATGATCGTGTCATTAGAACAATTTGAAAAAAAATTTTTTGTGATTTTCTTTTCATATCATGCTCATTAAATTTTAAATTCCGTATGAACCTTCGAACTGTAATTTTTCGATGAAGTACTGGATTTCAATTCGATCTGATCTGTATTTTTGGAAATATTGGGAAAATAAAATTTTGAATGGGTATATCTGCGGAATCATTGGGTGGATTTTACCCATTCAAGCATTCGGCCTTCGTAATTAAGGTCCAAACTACAAATATCGAGATTCTTAGTTGTTTCTTTCGGAAGTTATTGTGTTTACGCAGTCGGCCGTTAGTCCGACAGTAAACACAATTACTTCCGGAAGAAACGACTTAGAAACTCGATATTTGTAGAGTAGGTTTGGGGCTTAATTACGAAGGTCGAATTCGTGAATGGGTAAAATCCGCCCAATGATTCCGTAGATATACCCATTCAAAATTTATTTTGCAATATTTCCAAAAATACAGATTAGATCGAATTGAAATCCAGTAATTTATCGAAAAAAAATTTGAAGAGCACTGCCGTGAAGGCGGCAGCTTTTGCGTGCTTGTTCAAATTCGTTGCTGAAGTGGTCATCTACATTGAACATGCGCGCAAAAGCTGCTGCCTTCACGGCAGTGCTTTTCTAGATTTTTTTCGATAGTTCCATCAGTCACGTGAAACTAAATGCGAATCTGAGCGCGTGTCGTCATAGAGTGCAATCTATAAACTAACTTATTATCATAGTCATGGAAAACACGATTATTTCATGTCTGTAGTCATTTTGTATTATATCTATAATATGTCGTACGTTTTTCAGATTGTTCCGGATATTTTATTATATTTTGAGCGAAAAGTGATGAATTAGGTATATATATCTATGTGAGATAATTTCCCAATATAAGGAGCCTGTAGCGTTTTTCGTTCACCTGAGGATCTGAAATCTGACTCTGTCAAAAGACCCTCCCGGTCAGATAGCAAATGTAGTTAATATTATTTATTGCTTCATGCTGGTTCTCTATCTGTTGTTCTTTTGTAGATATTATTTCAATGTATTTTGTCAATATAAATTCAAAAGGAAGAAAAAATTTCGTTCCACTGAAAGATGCCATGCATTATAAATATGACAGTTAATTCTTGAAACAAATTCCTATTTCACTACACTTATATGGGGAGACAGAGTTTTCATATGTGCTCTTGCATCATACGTAAAACTGTATGGTGCCCCGTTTTCATTTCCTCTGCTCATGTAGTGTATTATTCACACATACTATTTGGTTTGATATTCCAAAGAATGTAATGATCTTTCTCAAAAAATATAGACCTATGTATCTTGTCTCTGACCATTCTGACATTATTCTTGTATTTGGGTGATACTCAAGTGCTCCGAATTAATTTCATGCGCTCAATCATTTGTGGGCATGAGGCAAAAATTTGTAAATATATGTACTCTCGAGTCCATATATATTTATTAGTTGCAACAATATTCTTTCGTATGACGATATATTGAGGTTTTGTTCTGATATATTTATTTTCTACCGAACACAATATATTTACAAGTTGAGGAGTTTCGAATATTCGAAAATGTGAAATTAAATATATTCATTAATACGATCTATCTAACATCCGCAAGAGATGGCGCGTCGAAGCCCGATTACAGTTTCCTGTAGTTTGAAAATCCTAGTTTGAAATGGCTTGAAAATATTCATTATCAGTCATGGTTTGCATTTCATTAGCGAATTTTTCGACATCTCCCTGAAGTCGCCAGTCTACGCCGATAAGCCCCAAACGATCGACTACTTGGAGGACAACATTCGCCGCGTTATTGCCGATATACGGCCAAAAATGTTGAAAAAGTGATTGAAAATTGGACCTCCAGATTAGATTACGTCGAGCCAGCTGTGGCGGTCATATTTCAGAAATTATAATTAAATTATAATACCAAAAGATTATGTTTGAATGAAGTCAATTTCTAAAATTAATCCTTGTTTTATTCCATTTCAAAGTTTTATACCTCTAAGAAACACCCTTTACTTTATTTGAAAACTCAATGATTTCAACCGACAAAAAAGTCGTCCACCGATTGTCACCTTAAATAGACTTTGAAGCTTCAAGACTTCGCAAAGTCGAAATGGGTCCAATTTGGGTGGTATCGGATCATAGAGAATTTCCATGCTGGCCCTCTGAAAATGAATAAATCTTAGGAATGGCAGGTGTGAAAATCGAGACTTTCCATAAAAAGGGGCACGTTCCGCTAATTTCTGTGAACGTATCTCTCTGCTTGAATGTTACAAAACATTGATTAGTTTCCCTTATTGTTAGCACTATGGGAGCTTTCAGCAAGAAACTCAGATACCTACGCAGTTTACATTATCTCGTGAACAATGGTCTTAGCTCTACAATGATAAACTTTCTGCCCTTTTGTGTCGCACCGTGAAGACAGGTTTATTAGGGTTCAATGAGAATGTTTGACAACAGTTCTGGTAGGGGGTAGTACCTAAATAAACACATTATTTCACCTGGAAAAATATCAGATCAATTAGTTGAGGGAACTGGGTCAAGCTGGCTGTCTTGATTTACAGTCGTTTCTGAAAAGTTTATTTTGACAAGACGCAAACATTTTAAATTGTTTATGGTGCGTTCGACATTTCTCTTTAGCAATTATGAATGACGATACAATCATTCTCTCAACGAATGAAAAGGTTGAGAAAGATGAGCAGTTCGACTATACAATTGATTTTACAATCTTTTAATCTTATTATCTACACAAAGTTTTTGGGAGTATCTTCATGCCGCTATTTTGGAAAATTTTGTGTAGAATTTTGATTGACTACATCATTCACGAGTGCGACCTGTGTAATCAAGCTTCAAACCTGCTTCACAAATATCGAGTCTCTAAGTCTTCTCTGCTGGAAGCTGTCTAATTCATGAATGGGTGAGATCCACTCATTTGTAATTGTGAAATGATGACTTCAAGGCCCAATTGGAGGATTGGGTTGGACTCCCTGAAGAAGAATCCGAGGTCAAATTCAATTCTGTCCGCCCAGCCGTCCGTCAGTATTTGCTTTAACTTTCAAAGGAAAGGACCTAGCGACTTGAAATTGTCAGAATGGGTGAAATCTGTCGAATAGTTTCGGAGTTAGGCCCATTTGAAATTTTGAGGGTAATTCCTGGATATTTCATGAAAACCTGATTCGATGAGGTTTGAACTTTGTAGATAGTGTTTAAATACCAAAGGGCAATTCAATGCAAAATTCTGAAAAAATATTTATTCGAAAATTTTTTTCTCTCGAACTATTGACAGATTTCAACGAAATTTGGCACAAATTTCAGAGTCAGTATTTAACAACAATATTCCAACAACACAATACAACTGCAATCAGATTGAAACTTCGTGATACGTTTAAAAATACCAACGCGCTACTAGGTGCAAACATTTTGTGTTGGTCTAGTACTTAAAATTTGAACAAGCGGTAAAAGCGCCTAACCTCACCTCAGTGCTTTTCTAGAATTTTTTTTTCTAGTGACACCAGCCTAATTATTCATAACTCGTCAACCATTCAATGACTTGAAATTCGAGCAGATCGGTATATTTTGAGATATTCATAGCATTGTATAAATTTTGTAGTTCGGAAAATCATAATAATAATAATAAGTTCTTTATTTTCAACCGGTACATACCCAATTACAGAAAATAACTAAACCTAGCATAATGATAAGAAACCAAGCTGCAGTGCTAATATCATTTAGAAGAATTGTGCGTATGATTTTTGCGCGCATGTTCTAGGGGAACAGCGTGCTATCGTTTTGTCCAAATGTCTGTAATTTTGGATGATTGAGCCGAAAATGGTCTCAATCGACTAGGTTGGACTCACTGATGACGAATCCGGTGTCAAAATCGATTCTGTCTGGCCGGCCGGCCGGCCGTAGACACGCTAACTGTCGACAGAAGCAAGCTAGTAACTTGAAACTTTCAGGATAGGTTGCGCATCAGAATGCCGAGGTTAAGTTCGTTAATGGGCCAAATCGGTCGAATAGTTTCAGATTTATGGGCAGTTGAAGTTTTGAAGTTATTTATTTTTTATTTCAGAAACTACTTGAGAGATTGGATTCAAACTTGGCAGTTGGGTGGAGTATAACGACGCGCAACTTTGAGCCAAATTTCGTCAGGATCAGATTGTCAGTGAATTAAAAAAAAATTTTTTTTTCGAAATTTTTTTCCAAAAAATTTTTTTTTTCGGAAACCATTCCATATCCGAAAAAAAAAATCCACTAACACTTTGAACTTCATATTTCACAGCAGTGTACCAAATTTCAGTTCCATACGATCATAAGTTCCGGAGATATCGGGAAAAAATTTGTCAAATTTCGAGGTTTTCTTCTCGATATCGTTTATTTTTTCGGTATAACTCGAGAAATACTGATTCAGTCCTGATGAAACTTCACAGCTAGTTTTGAGATGCTGAAAGACAACTTCATGCGAAATTTCGTGATAATCGTGTCATTAAAACAATTTGAAAAAAAAAATTTCTATGATTTTTCTTATCATATCATCCTCATCAAATTCTGTATGAAACTTCGAACTGTTATTTTTCGATGAAGTACTGGATTTCAATTCGATCTTATCTGTATTTTTGGAAATATTGAAAAAATAAAATTTTGATTGGGTATATCTACGGAATCATTGGGTGGATTTTACCCATTCACGAATTCGGCCTTCGTAATTTAGGTCCAAACCTTCTCTACAAATATCGAGTTCCTAAGTTGTTTCTTTCGGAAGTTATTGTGTTTAAGCAGTCGGCCGTTAGGCTGACCGTAAACACAATATTTTCCGGAAGAAACGACTTAGAAACTCGATATTTGTAGAGAAGGTTTGGGGCTTAATTACGAAGGTCGAATTCGTGAATGGGTAAAATCCGCCCAATGATTCCGTAGATATACCCAATCAAAATTTTATTTTTCCAATATTTCCAAAAATACAGATTTGATCGAATTGAAATCTAGTAATTTATCAGTAAAAATTTCAAAAAGCACTGCCGTGAAGGCAGCAGCTTTTGCGTGCATGTTCAAATTCGTTGCTGAAGCGGTCATTTACATTGAACATGCGCGCAAAAGTTGCTGCCTTCACGGCAGTTCTTTTTGCGCGCATGTTCTAGGGGAACAGCGTGCTATCGTTTTGATCAAATGTCTGTAATTTTGGATGATTGAGCCGAAAATGGTCTCAATCGACTAGGTTGGACTCACTGATGACGAATCCGGTGTCAAAATCGATTCTGTCCGGCCGGCCGGCCGGTTGGCCGGCCGTAGACACGATAACTGTCGAACGAAGTGAGCTAGCAACTTGAAACTTTCAGGGTGGGTCGCGCATTGGAATGCCGCGGTTAAGTTCGTTAATGGGCCAAATCGATCGAATAGTTTCGGAGTTATAGGCATTTGAAGTTTTGAAGTTATTTATTTTTTATTTCAGAAACTACCTGAGCGATTGGATTCAAACTTGGCGGTTAGGTGAAGTACAACGACGCGCAACTTTGAGCCAAATTTCGTCAGGATTATATTGTTGGTTATTTTTTAAAAAAATTTTTTTCGAAATTTTTTTCCAAAAAAATTTTTTTTTCGGAAACCATTTATCATTTCCAAGAAAAATTATACTCACGCTTTGACCTTCTAATTTCACAGCAATGCACTAAATTTCAGTTCGATACGATCATAAGTTTTGGAGATATCGGGAAAAAATATGTCAAATTTCGAGGTTTTCTTCTCGATATCGTTGATTTTTTCGGTATAACTCGAGAAATACTGATTCAAGCCTGATTAAACTTCACAGCTAGTTTTAAGACGCTGAAAGACAACTTTATGCAAAATTTCGTAATAATCGGGTAATTAGAACAATTTGAAAAAAAAATTTATATGATTTTCTCATCATATCATCCTCATTAAATTCTGTATGAAACTTCGAACTGTTATTTTCGATGAAGTACTGGATTTCAATTCGATCTGATCTGTATTTTTGGAAATATTGGAAAAATAAAATTTTGATTGGGTATATCTACGGAATCATTGGGTCGAATTCGTGAATGGGTAAAATCCGCCCAATGATTCCGTAGATATACCCATTCAAAATTTTATTTTTACAATATTTCCAAAAATAGAGATCAGATCGAATTGAAATCCAGTACTTCATCGAAAATAACAGTTCGAAGTTTCATACAGAATTTAATTAGGATGATATGATGAGAAAATCATATAAATTTTTTTTTTCAAATCGTTCTAATAACACGATTATCACGAAATTTTGCATAAAGTTGTCTTTCAGCATCTTAAAACTAGCTGTGAAGTTTAATCCGGACTGAATCAGTATTTCTCGAGTAATACCGAAAAAATCAACGATATCGAGAAGAAAACATCGAAATTTGACATATTTTTTCCCGATATCTCCAGAACTTATGATCGTATCGAACTGAAATTTGGTACGCGCGCACGTTCAAATTCGTTGCTGAAGCGGTCATCTACATTGAACATGCGCGCAAAAGTTGCTGCCTTCACGGCAGTGCTTTTTGAAATTTTATTTTTAAATTTTCTATTAATCAGCACGATTATTCAATGTGACTTTTCGCAGATACATTATTCCCTAAACAGTTCTTCTTTCAAATACTTCGCTGTTTTCAAAAAATATTGTTGTTTTGGGTTATAAGGACGTATTAATGGGATAGATTCATACAGACAAATATCACATATTTGCGTTCCATTATGGTTTGCGTTCTTAAACGCTGTCCCAAGATGGAATTTCAAGTTCGTGATTCAATATTAAGTCATGCTTTCAATTCGTTCCCATGGAGTAAAGGAATAATATATAATCTTTTTGTTCAACCATGTTATTCTTGCTGAGCCATATATTGGGCTTACATATTTATGGAAAATACGAATACAATTTCATGTTTCGTTTCATGCTGCTTGAATTTATCGTCTCAGGTAATTTCACACCAAAAAAAACCTACTATTTTTCTCTCGGACTTCCAATAAAGTTTCTGAACTGAAGAGATTTTCAGAAATATATTTTTTGCTCAGGGTAAGTCGGATTTCCATATGCGCGGTTGAGTTCGTTGATAAGCCAAATCGGCCCAATGGTTTTGGAGTTATAGTAATTTGAATTCCTTGTTTTTGAAATCTTTATTTCCAAACAGTGTACTGAATTTCAGTTGGATTCTATAGTAATTTTTAGAGACATTTGGAAAATATGTAAAATTTCGTTGTTTTTCCTTGGTGTCGTCGTTTTTTCCGGAATAACTCAAGATATATTGATCCAATTTTGATCTTAACTAGTTGAAAAATACTGATGCAAAACTTTGAACGAAATTGCGTCACGATCCGTGTCATTAGAACAATTTTTTTCCCAAAGTATTTTGTATTTCTCCAGATATACAGCTTAAGGTTGTTCATCATATGCCTGTTGCGTGTGATATTTTTCCGGAATACTTTCCTATTATTGCCTACACAACTTTCGGGTAGTCCGTAGTGGTTTGAGAAATATGAAAAAGATTCTTCGTTCCATTTGAAATGTTTTGATCTGCAATATTTGTATGTGCAAATGTATTCGTAAAAGAGAGGCGCCAAAAAAATCGAATTTTTTTTCAGCCCCACGTGCTTGTGTAACCTTATTGAACTTCTTGAAAACAGGCTTCGTAAGTGAAAATAGAATTTTTTTTCCGATATCTAAAACAGGTACGAAAAAATTGCAAGAATTCAATAATAAGTTTCCAAATGAATCGAAGAAAATTTTTAATATTTTTGAAACTATCCGTGGTGCACCATAAAAAGTTCTAGTGAGAAATGGGAATATTAATAGGTATAATAATATTGCTAATTTCACCAGAAAATCGTCGAAAAAATTAGTATTATTATTAATTTCGTTGAAAGGGCATCGAATAAACAACCAGGAATTTTAATGGGGTATCCATTAATCATATTTCGTACCGTTTTTTCGTAATTAAACTTGAAAATGTTTTGGTTTGACTTCTTCTTCCTTGAAACAACTATAAAACTAAAATTTTTCAAATAAGCAATAAAATTAACAACTTTATCATCATATTCAACATTAAATAACGCTTAAACGGTATGAAATAGAGGTTCACTTATATTTTTTATTCTTGGACACAGAAAAAAATTCAATAAAATATACAATGTATTCCATCAGAAAAAATAAATTGTATCTTATCACCTGGAATCTGCATGCCACTGTATTTCTGATGTTTGAAAAAAATTCAATCATTCAAACTTTTATATGAAATTTGTTTTCTATGAGCATAATAACATTAATAACGGTTATAGGAGGTTGGTAGTTAAAAGTGATTAATCCTAGGAACAGTCTGTATCCTAGATTAATTGAATTCATGTAAACTATTTTATTGGGCTTGCTTTCGCTTGACTTTCTGTCCGCCCTGTTTCGATTCCGAACTCAATTTGAATCGGTTGTTTGGCTTTTCCATTGGACAATTCAACCGATTCAACAACATTCATGCGGATCAAAAAGGAAATACATGGAGCATTTTTGTGTAGTTAAATTGTAACGGCAAGGACACTCGTCGTACCGTAACTGATTGCACGACATGACACAATTTAGACAACAAAAACTGAAGATTTCCAAATAGCTATTCCAATTTTTCAATCTCAGGCTGGTATGTATGTTAATATTCAGAATGTATTTCGAAATTCACAACTTAACAATGCATGAGCTGGCTTCATTCTGGAAATCTATTTTGTAATTCCTTAGGAACCGTGCTGCTGAAATAAATAAAAAGATCTACAATTTTTGTATTCACACTTGTTGTTTATTTCTGATTTTCACAAAAACCTAATTTTTCACAACAATTATAAAAAACTTACCTTTTTATGTTCCCACTGACCTGTTATTTTTTATTTGAAATGTTTATTTGTTCGCCTTTTTCTGAATAAATATCTAAGAGCGATCTCATTTTCAACCGAAAAGTCTCCTGTCAAAATATCCACTTTCTTGAAAAAGACGGTGGACTTTTCTTCGTTGAAATCTCTGCTTTCTGATTGTGTAAAAAAATAATAATACTATGATAAATTTTCTTTCAAAATGCAAAAATAAACCTCTATAATTAACGACCAAATAAAATGATGAAGTTAATACATCTATCTTTGAATTATTTGTGTAGATGCCTATCTATTGCCATTTCAAAATAATTTATATACCTGAGTGACCTACGGGAAATTTTAGCCCTTCAAAAGGTATTTCATAGAGTATTAGGGAAGGGGAAAGAAGGGTCTGGGCCTCTCGACCTGTTATTTTCTTAGAAAATTTTACACAGTAATGTACGTTTTTCAATACCATCAGAAAGAAGAAATTTCAACGAACAAAAAGCTCGCCAATCTCTTGAAAAAGTAGATATTTTGACGTGAGACTTTCCGACTGAAAATAAGGGGGCTTTTCGAATTTTTAGTCAAAATAAAGCGAACAAATAAATATTTTAAATCAGCAAAGTTACAGTGTATTCTGATGATAAAAGGGTAAGTTTTCACCGAATTTCGTGCAAAAAATGTTTGGTGAAAGATAAACAAAAAAACCAAACACTTGATTACTTGAATTTCCACATACATTTTGAGGTTATGTGAGAAAAGCGTTAAAGCAATAGCTGTAGATCCTCTTAGTTCCTACAACCTTGTCGCTTTACTCTTTTCCATAGGACTTGTAGTTTTGCCGGAAATTGAGATAAACCGAGGTTTACCCTCAAAAGCTCATCCCTTTCCACTTCTTGACCTCAAATCGTCTCTAAAGTATTTTACTTTTCATTTTGTTATATTGTCTTCCTATTCCATTGGGTTTCATCCTACTATTTTTTTTTGGTTTGAAAATTATTGATCCAGGTCTAATACTGCAATATTTTCTTATGTTATTTCTTTTTATCCTTGAACCACCATTCCTCAGCTAAAAACACTGCAAATTTTACACAAGGGTTTATTATTTTCTTAGTTAAGTAACCCAATATACCGTTGATATCTTAAACAACTTAGAACCGAATGCGATGATTCATTTTCGATATTATTGGAAATTTGCAGCGTTTTTCTTTATATTTCAGGAACCACTGGTCGGAAATCATCCGGGTAAAATTTTTTAGGTTTAGTTATGCAAGAGTAATCAACGTTCAGAGTTTCATGAAAATTCGGTGGTAAGTTTTCGAGAAATAATTTTTTTCCCCCCCAACGCCCCATTTAGACCCCTTTGGGTACACCGATCCTGCTGAAAAGCTTGGAGGATCGACCCCAAGTGACACACGATTTTTCTACCAAGTTTCAAGGATTTCCGTTCAGTACTTCCAGAGAAAAGCCCCGGACAACGGACGCCGGACGGACGGATTTTTTTTTAATCGTTCATTCAAATCTACATACTCCAAAAAGTAAACTGTGAAATTTTCAGGGGGGGTTAAATTTTTTTTTCGTTGGTCGATCACTTAGGTTTATTATTTGATTTTATCAAATAATAAACCAAAAGGCACTAGATTTCGCTTCAATGGTATCTGTATTTCTGGAAATATTGGAAAAAATGTTACATCTTTGATATAATTTAATATGTATGTACTTCTTTGAATTTTCATGTACTCCTAGGTTTTGATGAAACATTTCTAAAATTCTTGTGCGTGTTAAGAAACCGAGTATCCATTCGCAATTGTATTTTCCATAGTATATTTTGCTTGAGGGGGAAAATTTATCGGAATATGTCTGATAGATGGAGTAAGATTCTCTAGCGAAATGATTTCGCGATCCTCTATGCATATGATTCTCACGAAATTATGCATGAAGCTTCGTGTCATCATCAAAATATACTTTACTTCAATGCAATATGTTCTTATTTTTTGGGATTATCGAGAAAATATTTTTTACTATGGAATTCCGATGCAGTAGGTATCGCATATTCTCTACATCATCCTTGTCGAGGTACTAGTTAAAGGCTTTTTCTTCTTGACTTCCATTTAAAATCAACTATTCCGCAAATTTAAAAGTTAAGATGAGAAAATTATTTTTGTTTGCTGCAAACAACACGCACTTTCTCACAAAATGGAAGTGTGGGAGATGCATATAGATGGACGATTTTGGAAAAGCTGTCAAACACACCATGTATACCTTCACAATATGAATCGTTATCAAATCATTTTGCCAAATGTCTGTAAGATTTTTATTTTTGTGCTAAAAGAGATCTCAAACGATTAGGTTTAACTTATTGATGATGAATCCATAGCTAAATTCCCTTTCTACCCGACTATTTATCCGTATGTACCTACTCTTAATTTTCGAAGGAAAAGACCTAATGAATTTTAAGTTGTTTTATACAACTCCACATAATATTCATTTGATGTGGTTAGAGAATTATGAGGAAAAATATATTATTTATCAGGTTTTTTCTGGCTTTTCACTACCAATATCTGAAAAAAAAGCATCCAAAATCAAATGAAACCTATGTATATTTATAAAGTCTGTTCCTACACACTCTGGGACTAGTTCTGAATCGGGCGGAGTTTGCGCATATCGATATTAGCGTTCCAACAAATTTCGAACTGGTTAGGAATTACAAACCAAGTGTTCCAACGTGAAAAGGATTTGTGTCAGACCAGTTCTAGAACGGTTAATTCAGTTCTTGGGTTAAGGCAAGAACTGAGAAGGAGGAATTGAATCGGTCATCTGTTTCGTGCCATTCGAATGCAGCAAGGGGCAATAAAACCACATCTGGCAGAGACGGGCTGCATTTTTCGGGTGACAAACAGCCCTTAGGCTATGACAAGGGAATTTCTAAGAATGATGCGTTTCCAACACTTTCGAACTATCTATTCAGAATTAGTCCCGAACTAGAATGAGCGAAGACGTGTGAATTGATTCAGTTCTGAACGAGTTCAAGACAGTAACAGAACTGGGTGTTGGAACAAACCTATAGAAAACGCCCTGGCGGATTGTGGGATTCAAACCGTTTCTCAAGGGCAGTTTCCAAAAAAAAGTTGTCTAATGAACAACATAATA
This sequence comes from Myrrha octodecimguttata, assembly GCA_958510865.1. Taxonomy (NCBI): domain Eukaryota; kingdom Metazoa; phylum Arthropoda; class Insecta; order Coleoptera; family Coccinellidae; genus Myrrha; species Myrrha octodecimguttata. The sequence continues at coordinate 70,813,494 of OY294056.1, read as the reverse complement.
ATGCAAACGATCGATGAAGTGAAATGCAATGTTTCAAAATCTATAGCAGACTCCTTCATCAGGCTATAAAAAGAACATTCGAAATGTTAATTTGACAAAAGACTTGGAATACGAACGTATATTCATGCAAATTTTCTCCTATTGTCGGACGAAAAAGTCAGATATAGTCTCTGAAAAGTTTCAGTTCATTTCGTTGATTGTTCGCAAAATTTATCTGGAAATAAAATAATAATAATCCTCCCAAAACATTCTTTCATCAATATTTGAAAAATATATTGGAAACAGCACTGTTGGAATGAAAATTAATGATCTAATCTAGGGAACATTTTAAAAGCTACTCAGGCGGCTGTCCAACATCTGGGCCAGTACTTAATTCTAATTGGAAAATGCGAATAACTGTTGATTAATTTTTCTTAACACTGGTTGGAACGCTTTTTGACTTCTATCAAATGACCCAAATTCGAAAAAAAACAAGCTTTGGTTCAGCAGACTCATGTTTCGCAAATTCACAGCACATTGTTCGTTATAAAAATGTGTCAAGGTGAGTCGATTATTGTTCTTCGTTGGTTGACGCTTTATACAACAATCTCAACCGATTGCAAACTTGGAGTCTGTGTTATTGTTGTTTTATTCTGCATTTTGTGGTCTTGCTGTCTTCTACAGCTAAATAACACGAATATATACATGTGTGAATACGTTGAAAGGTCCATCGTTATGCCTATATATAAAAGTTACTACTTTGTATATAATTATCTGTCGATTGTAATTATTATTATGCCATGCAAGAAATGCTATTTGCCAGATGTCTTGAGAGTTAAATCCTCGGAACGATCCTGGGAATCAATAAATTGTTGTTGTATTATTGTGAAATATTTCATTATGGGTTGTGAATTAAGTTTGATTGAATGTGACCTCAATATAAATTTCTGCCGAATCTCATCTCCCACACCAATAATTGGGAATTAAAAACACCCAGTAAACTGCACAGCAAGAAACTTCAGAATTATTTGGATGACTTTCATTATTTCGCTTGCCGTTTCGTGACGGATGTCACAAGCTCGAAAATCTTGGGGATGTCAGTTGGAATTCTCACAATTTATATCACTTTTGGATTTCATTTTCACTAGAGCAAAACTTAAAAATTCCCTTCGAGAACATACAAAATACACTCACTGAATGTGAATGGTTATATCGGCGAAATCATTGGGTGGATTTCACCCACACACGAATTTGACCTTCGTAGTTAAGTCCCAAACCTGATTCACAAATAGCGAGTCTTTTTTTCCGAAGTGAGGGATTCTATAAATGAAGTATAGATTTTGGGCTCAATTACAAAAGCCGAGTTCGTTAATGGGTAAAATCCGCCCAATGTTTTCGAAAATGAAACTCATTCAAAATCTTCTTTCCTCAATAAAGTTATCGAAAATATAGATCCAATCGGATTGAAACCTAGATATTAGTTGAAAAAACACAAAAGAGCACTGACGTGAAGTAAGCAGCTTTTCCATGCTTGTTCACTTTACGAAATGTGAAATATGAAAATTTTCAAAAAAAAAAATTTTTTTAAAATTCTTCCATGAATAATTTTATTGGCACTTCTCATCTTCGAACCACGTTTCATTTTGATCAGATAAACATTTTTCGAGTTATTGAAAAATCAAAACACTGCAACACATAAAACCATTCGACAGATTCAGCGCATTTACGAACTTAACCGACATATTAATGATCAAAACCCAACCTCTAGTTCCTTCATTTCGAGAGTTAGAGAACACACGGCTGGTCGAACAGAATCAAATTTGACCACTGATTCTATCTATATCAGTGAGTCCAACCTTGTCGTTTGAGACCGATTTCAGCTCAGAATTCGAATATTCCCCAGAACAAGAGCGTAAAAATGAAAACGTGGAGGTTCATGCAGAATATCGTGAGGACCGTTTGATAAAAGAGGATCGCAAAATCGTTTTATAATGAAGTGTAGCTGCATTGGTAGGGATTGGAACTCGAATTGGTGAGCGCTATGACTTCAAATTTGAAAGAGCGCTTAAAATCTCCTGACTTCACGTTATTTCATAGAATTTCCAACACTAGAACTAGTTTAAATTTGTTTATGTTATGTTTCGTAATGATACAGACAAACTCATTCAAAACTTATCCTGAAAATCAACTCAACAAGATTGATATGTAAAGATATATTCCAATGATGATATAGCTAATATAAAATCAATAAACCGTTCTTTACCTTACATTATGAAACAGAAATGCTTCTTGATTATAGACGATGAGGTTGTCTTGGATTTTCCTCTCTGTCATCAATTTATGTGCCAACTGTAAGGAGTTTTTTCGAGACGATTATTTTTAATAGAGGCAAAAAAACAGATTGATTGAATCGCATAAAAAATTTGAATGTACACAAAACAATTTTGGAGCTATTTCAAAGTATTCAAAACAAGCATGATTGATGGATGAATATATTGAAATTGAATTTTGAAATTCTATTATGAATTTTAATGGCAGTATTGTCTTTTTAGCTTATTACCCAGTATTTATTGATATATCAGATATGCTGTGAATCTTTTTAAGTCTTTGTAGAAATATATTGTCCCCGGGAAGTTATGAGATCAATATTTTTTCGAATACGAAATTTTACTCCTTTCGAAGCTCCATATGCTCTCGTTCTCGTTTTTCAGGAAGTAGGGCAGTATAGATAAGAATGAAAATTTCTCAAAAACACTTCGATATCTCAGAAACTATTCACAGACTGCTGAAATCTGGAAGTCTGAATATAACGCATCTTTGAAATATCTTACATAGAAACTTTGAAGAAAATTGAGTTTTTCTGCCCAATACAATACGACATGAACAGAATCATCTTTCTTCTTCGAAAAATTTGGACTTCGGTGAAACATGTGAAAATATATTTCGGATATTGGATAGAGTGGTTAGTTACCTTGTTGTAGTTCATTTGAAATAGATTCAATGAAATTACTTTATTATAACTATATACCGGGTGATTCATTAAGGGAGGCTACTGGCCGTATCTCGGAAACCGTTTATCCTATAACTTAGAAATGATTAAAAAATATTTTCAAGTTCTTGGCATCCACAAGAATTTAGAAGTTATTGGATACACAATTTCCGTGCTATGAACGTTTTACATTTCAATTCGATCCGATGTTTACCTTCGGAAATATAAGGAGAAAAGTATGTCCTTTTATTACCTTCGGAAATATAAGGAGAAAAGTATGTCAAATTTCGTTGTTATTTTGAATATTACCGTTATCTCCGCAATACCTCAAAAAGTACACCTGCAATCAGATGTACTTCGCTATCTATTGAATAATACCTACGCGCAATTGGTGTAAAATTCTGTGTTGGTCTAGCACTTAGAATTCGAACAAGCGCGTAAAAGCTCTGGACCTCACGTCTTTGCTGTTCCAGATTTTTTCAACAGTAAAAACACAAGAGCTTTTTTTTTATCGGATAAATTTCTCTTTGCAACGAAACAGTTTTGCCAATCACTAATTTTACGAGAAAAACTGACATGATAAAATCGCGACACCGAAGGTGGAGCGATTTTATCTAATGTCAGTTTTTCGAGCAAATTTAGTGATTGGTAAAACTTTGAGTTGAAGAGAAATTTATCTGATAAAAGAAAAGCTCGAGTGTTTTTTGGCAAGATAAATTAACTTCAATATTAAATATCATAGACCTGGAAATGTTATTGTCACTTTGACATCGATAAAAAAGGTGCATCCTTTTTTATCGGATAAAAACTTCTCTTCCTCAATATGTCAATTAGTCTGTCAGATTTTTGAATTTTGAACATATAGTGCTTTCATTTATAACAGTTGTGTATTTAATAATTGTACTTTCAAATAATCGAATTTTATTGTATTAATAAAGATAATTATTGTTGTTCATCCATATATTCTGTCGTTAATTTATCTTGCCAAAAAACACTCGAGCTTTTCTTTTATCAGATAAATTTCTCTTCAACTCAAAGTTTTACCAATCACTAAATTTGCTCGAAAAACTGACATTAGATAAAATCGCTACACCTTCGGTGTCGCGATTTTATCATGTCAGTTTTTCTCGTAAAATTAGTGATTGGCAAAACTGTTTCGTTGCAAAGAGAAATTTATCCGATAAAAAAAAAGCTCTTGTGTTTTTACTGTTGATAAATTAACGACAGAATATATGGATGAACAACAATAATTATCTTTATTAATACAATAAAATTCGATTATTTGAAAGTACAATTATTAAATACACAACTGTTATAAATTGTTTGCTTTGGTGTACTGATTTGAAAATTTTCTTCTGTGGTATTCACACATGTGGAATATAGATATATATAGACTTCTCGATATTTGTCGTAATTTGCTCAGTCGAAACTTCACCAAAACGATTCATCTTTTGGGTTTTTATATCAACAAAGTTAAATAATTACCAGACCGATTCAAAATGAAAGCACTATATGTTCAAAATTCAAAAATCTGACAGACTAATTGACATATTGAGGAAGAGAAGTTTTTATCCGATAAAAAAGGATGCACCTTTTTTATCGATGTCAAAGTGACAATAACATTTCCAGGTCTATGATATTTAATATTGAAGTTAATTTATCTGTATAAAATTAGGTTTCGCTTAATTTTAATAAGCAAGTTTACGTATTGTCAATCTGTTGCCTGGCTTCCGTGTAACGCAGATCGTCTGAATTGAGGGCAATCGATGGGGAAATGACTGAATTACGCGTTCCCAAAACGACGGACTCCGTCGATAGCGTCCTGACGTCCTGCCACGTGCCCCAGATCTAATACGCCGTCTCCATAATTTTCTAGTAGACTCCGCCGATGACCCAATGAACTTGCTCTAGTTCGAACCTTTCCGAAGTTCAATTTGACCGTTTACCTGGATTCAACGTTCCACTCCTAGTGTTTTCCTAGATTTTAGGATTGAAGTTTCGGAAAATGGTTCAGTGTTGATTTAAATGCATTGGATAGGCGAGCTTTGTAGCAGGTAATGTTGGCAACTCCTATGGATAACGTTCCATATTTTGAATAAATATATTTGATCCATATATTCAAAGTTTCCTTGGAATTCTTATTGAAATACTTCGAATTTGAATCGTCACTAGTCAAAGTAGATATGAAATAAATTTATATAATTCATCAGGAAAATATTTCAGAGATTGTTTTTCACTTTCCTATACTCGAACAATACTCAAATATCCATATTCGTTTCTGAATCACTTTTTTTTTTCATCTCATTCTCTCTTAACGTTCTATTATTATTCTATTATTTTCTGAAAAACTTCTATTTGATCCCGTAAATTTTCTTTTCTTGTAACTGATTCCGATTTAGTATCACTTCACATGATGTCTACATTTATCATTACATCTAAACCTTTCATATTGAATTCAGAAATGACATTTTCGTGTACAAATATTTATTATTCTTTCTGAATTCAAACACGAAATGACCATTATTTGAAATACCTAATCGTAGTCTTTTTAACTTGAAATTATTTATTCTTCAATAAAGTATGCATTTCGGAAAGATAACTTATGATCTTTAGGTATGCATGGAAATAAAACAATCAAAATTAACACCCCGAAGACTTGACATTTGCAGGGTACTTCTATTCTGGCCTGACTGCCGATAGAAAAAAAAAGAATTTAGGAAGAGTAATCTTAGGGTCTAGATATTTGTAGAGCAAGTTTGGAAATCAATTACTAAATATATATATATAAAATATACATTCAGTGATTCAGCAGACAAACCCATCCAAAATTTTATTTTTTCAATTTTATCCAGAAATTACTCATCCGATCGAATTGAAATCTAGTTTTCGGTTTAAAAATAACAATATGAAGGTTAATGCGAAATTTGGGCCGGATCTGACTGATGGTTTCTGAGATATAAAATTTCAGAGGATTCCTTAAAATTTTCTGGCGAAACAATCCTCATGGAATACTGCACGCGTCTTCTTGTCATTGCTCTTCGAGCGGCCACTAAGTTTCAATTCAATCAGTTCGGATATTGGGAAAAATAACAAATTTTAGGTGGGAATCGAACCTGCGTCTCACTAAGATATATACTTATTCCATCTTTCATTTTCACTAGTAATACCACTAGAGGTCAAAAAAATTCTGGATTTAATTTGACCCCATGTGGTATTCGGTAAGAAAATTCCACACCAAATGTGTTTATTTCCAACATCAATTTTCGTCTTCCTCAAGTACTTGCGAAACATAGAAGGTTTTGTCGACTTGATTATTTAGTTACTATGGCAACTCAGTGAAACTCTAAGCTAGAAATTGTTTCTGTTTTGAATTTGTCAAGAACAGCACAACGTAGAAAAACGTCTCGCTTCGGTCAAGAAAGCGAAGAAAATATTCGCCAGAATATTAAGCAGTTGATCCCGCGAATACTAGGTAATCGAAGGCAAGTGTATGGAAGCAATTTATAAACTTTTGCGCAGAAAAAGCTTATGATTTCGACGGAGTGGATATACCTGTGGAAGAACTGGCGCTTATTCTTGAAGACTATGCCTTCAACATGCGAAAAAGAACTCCGAAGGCTACAAGGAGTGTGTTATCAAAGTTCTATGGAACTCTACAGCCAAGCAGTTGCAGGAATATTTTTTCGAAAGGTAGAATCGCAAATTTAATCCATTCTCCGACATAGAATTTGTCAACACAAGAGCTGCAAAAATTCTAAGCGTCGGAAGCTACGAATAGAGCCAACCAAGAAAAAGGCAAGTTCATCCGCACTATCAGCAGACGAATTGAGAAAATATTCTGTCATTATAATCGTCAAAAAAATTTCCAGTTTAATTCGCTGTTGGGTACCCATGAGGAAAAAATTTCCACTAAAATTCATCCGTTGCGATTGTGATCTGTCAGAAATACAAGTTCTGATTGGTTTAAAGTCACATGTGTGGAATTTTCACCATAATTTCGAAAATAAAATGTCAGATCTAGTTGAAAACTGTTGGGATTTTCAAATAAAATTCTTGATTCGCTCGGAACTGCATGAGTATTGCACGTTGACCTTTTACATCTAAATACCAACTTGGAAACCGATTGAATCATTATTTTTGGAGTTATTGAGGATTTAATATTTCAGGTGACTATAAGTCGAAACGAACTCAACCGTGATAGTCAGGTTACGAACGAATTCCGAAAATTACAAGGCTTAAGACCCCTTCGTTCGTAAGTTACAGTGTTAACTGCTTGACAGCTGGCCTGACAATGTCCCATATGCTATCGATTCTGGGACAGTTGTCCATATATTGAATTCCCTATCATAAGGTCAGTTGGGTGGCTATGAAAGTTTGACACATTCCACTCTGTAGAATTGAAAAATGTTTGATGAGCTTCATTGTCCTGTCAGATAACTACGAACGCGACTTGATAGACCTATTCCAAGACCTACTGACTGACTTGAAAAAATAGAAGGGAGTGTATATTCCAATTATTAATATTCCCAAAAAAACTAAATGGTAAACGAAACATGAATTCTGACCAAACAACTAAGCCACAATAGTTCTCATGTCGAAAGCAACCTCCACAAATTACTGTTTTTGGGACAGAAAAAACATATATTGCATCCACTTTCGTAAGGTCAGTTGGGTGGCTATAAAAGTTGGACACATTCCACTCTGTATAATTGAAAAATGTAAGATAAGATTCATTATCCTGTCAGATAACTACGAACGCGACTTGATAGACCTATTCTTATGCCTACTGATTGACTTTAAAAAATTGAGGGGAGTGTATATTCCAATTGTTAATATTCTCAAAAAAACTAAATGATAAACGAAACATAAATTCCGACCAAACAACTAAGCCTTATTAGTTCTCATGTCGAAAGCAACCTCCACAAATTACTGTTCTTGGGACAAAAAAAAAAATATATTGCATTCACTTTCGTAAGGTCAGTTGGGTGGCTAAAAAAGTTTGACACATTCCACTCTGTATAATTGAAAATAAGCATCATTATCCTGTCAGATAACTACGCAACGCGACTTGATAGACCTATTCCAAGGTCTACTGATTGACTTAAAAAAATTGAGGGGAGTGTATATTCCAATTGTTAATAACTCAAAAAAACTAAATGGTAAACGAAAAATAAATTCCGACCAAACTACTAAGCCATATAAGTTCTCATGTCGTAAGCAACCTCCACAAATTACTGTTTTTGGGACAAAAAAAAAACGTTCCCAAAACCGAACAATCAACTTTTAACGGACCCATCTACGCAACAAACAATCCACGCTCAATTTGTGGAGCACAAGTGAATTTCGAAATTGGCACATCTGAGATCTCTCAGCCGTCGATTCAATGAGCGGTTTCTAATTATAAAATAATCTCGTAATTAAGAGTCCTATTATTAACTACCACGCTACAACGTAGCAGTTTTATCACTAATGTGGTCTTCCTCTGAAATATTGAAATATCTTCGGCTGGCAGCGGTGCGCTCGGACCGGTCCTGCGAGCATTTGTGTCAAGGACCTCGCGCGGATTCAATTTGGTGAGTGTTGGGTAAATTCGTCGGAGTACGTTGTTGTTTTTTCATTTGAATGTTTATTGTTGGTTATTAACGTGTGCGCTTTTGCCGAAATTGGTTGGGAAATCGTTTCCATTCGGATTGATGGGATTGCAGGATGAGTGTTTGTCGGCTTCACTGTGGGAAAATTCGACAAGAGCTCAAACTTGGTGCACGAGCGTTTTCGAGCACTTTTTCATTAAGTGTTGATTTTCACCGTTCGGTGGATGGTCATCTGATTGAATCCTTCTTCTTTCTCTCTTCTCAAGACTAAGTCTTGTTCTTTTTACAATTCAGCCTCTTGGGAAGCAGATGTCCAGCTTTCGTGCCATATCTTGAGCCGCGTAGAGACACGGGGGCAGAGCTGCTCGTGAGCAGCTCACGGAAAAATAGACAAGTCGAGCCGCAGTGGCTCTCGAGCCCCTTTCCAGTGGTCAGTACAGCAACGTAGTAATACAGAAGTTCATTTTACGAGGAAGGAATAATGATGACTATTTCCCTCGTCGTAATTTCCACCTATAAGAAACGCGCAATTTTGAACTTCAAATGGTTTCTAGGTGGAAAAATTGTTTGGCAGGAGCTGTCAGCAGTTTATTCGAGTTTACCCGCGGCAAAACTTGACAGTTGTTGTCACCAAAAATTACAATACCCCTACCGTGTACCAAAACTGCAATTTAAATTTTAATTGTACCATAAATAATTGAGTTTGTTGTATTTTTGATGAAATAAATTAGGTACCTGTTTTTTAGATTTCAAATTAATACCTATACATAATGCATGCAGAATAATCTGCTACTCATGGTCTTGTCAAATAAAAAATCGAAAAAACACGTTGCAAAGTAATATTTTTTAACAAAAAGCATTCGTGCAGGTGCAAAAATCCTCGTTTTCGACTCGGATTTTTGTTGCCACCAGCACTCATGCTTCTTGTTAAAATAATACTTAGCAACGTGTTTCTTATTAATTAGATGCCCTTACGGTATTACTTCCGAATATAAACTTATTCAATATGGACATGATTGGGTAATCTTGGTGTTGATTTGATTTGGATGGGCTTATGGAAAACTCATTGAGGTAGTGCAAAATTTCGTCAGAATCTGGAGAATAGTTTTGGGGAAAAAAATCTGGGAAAATTTGGAAAAAAAATTAAATTTTTTATGATTTACTAGCCCTACTTTCCCAACAAAGTATTTCAATAATTTGCGCGTCAGTTCAGTTCAACGTTCAACTAACTACCAGGTTTCAATATGATCACTTCAATAGTTTCTGGGATATTCTGGAGGAGATCTCAAAAGTTCAAATGACTGTAACTCCGAAATCATTTGACCTATATCCCAGATTAATTTGAAGCCATAGATAGAAAGGCCCAATGCTGGTTAGAGGAATATGCAATGTTTAGAAGCGAAGATGAGTGAAGAGAATTGTGGTCATGGCAGTTTCCGAATAGAAGAATCGAAACTAAACACAACAACAGATAACCGTCTAAATGGGTGACGTTGCCAATAGAAAGATAAATTATGATATGTCCTTGTGATTGTTAGAGTGTCTAATATGTCGTCAGTTGAAAGCCCTCATTCATCTTAAGCCACGTATGGACACGAGAGCTGAGCGGCTTGCGAGGCAAGTTAATTGGGCTACCTCGCAAGTGTGTGCGGTGTCGCGAGTCATTTCAACAACGCGAGGCTGCCTCACAAGTGCCTCGCAACTGCCTCACAAGTACCTCGCAACTGCCTCACAAGTGCCTCGCAACCGCCGCGAAAGCCGCTCAGCTCTCGTGCCTGTACGCGGTTATTGGCGAATGAAGATAAGCGCTACTCCCTCTGGTGACTACCCGAGGAACAGACATTATCTTTAAGTTAAAAGAAATGTTAAGAAAATGAGAAAGTTTATGCATCTTTTTTGGCGTTTGTGTGATTTTACAAGTGCTTTTCCTTTTACAAGTCGGGCCTGAAAGTGTTGAAGAATCGATAAAAACCAACAAACAAGATTTATGAGACTCTGTTACCTGCATTTTACCGATTATGAAGGCAAGCACGAATTGCTCATGAAATATTAGATCACATTCATGAAGACAATTTTTTTCCTGGCCCATAATCCAAGCAGAGAAATTTACTTAAGAGGAATGCTATGCCCTCCAGAAATCTGCCTGTTGAACTGATCATTAAGGAACAACGTAAATGTTCTAGTGATAGAACTGACTTTTGAAAAAAAAAGAGTCTCAACAAGGAAATATCTGGTGATGAATACTGTTCGCTCAAAGTGCTTTTGCCGATGGAAGCAAAGTTGTGCAAGGCTTATTTATTACAGCTTTTTCAAGACCAATCATATGAGTGTTGGAAAATTTATTTGTCAATCCATAATGAATAAGGATTACGGTAGAAGTAGCATTAATTTCATGTGAATGTATTCATTTTATTCACAATATATTGACTGTTTAGTTTAGTTATTAGTATTTGTCTATTATTCCAAAGAGTATGTGTCTATTTTTCGGCAAGCTGCTCATGAGCATCTCTGCTCCCGTGTCTGTACGCGGCTTTAGAGCTAGATGATTTTACACCTTCTCGTTAATAAATACTTCTGTATAATCCTCGGTATAATGAAACTGAATGAAAATATGACTTACTACGTACCAAAGTTCTACCTCTTTTTAACGTCTTGATAAAAGGAAACCGATGTTTGTAAACAACGAAGCTGAAAATAAACACAGTCGTCTAGGCTTGTTTACATAGTCGGGCTATCCATGATTCATTTTTTTGTCTGAAGTTTCGACAAATCCCAAATCTCCACTATTATTCATTAATACTTCTTTCAATAGAGACCTCACATATCACAAATTAACTCAGTAATCTTGTAGGAAGTTCTTTAGGGCGTTTTCAATTCAATACGAAAAATATCATCTCGCAAACAAATCTGAAGGGATGTTTTGTTTGAACTGATCTGTTCTATCATATTCCTCAATATTTTACATTCTGTTTCACCCTTTATAGGCATGCATTGGAATTAAATTTAGCAATAATTATATTAGTCTGAACACATTTCCGAAAGAATTTTTCCATCCCAAACTATCTGACCACTCCTATGGCTGTAACATTAATATTTAATTCATGCTTGAATTTCTATTGAACTCTGTGAAATGCAAGATAATTCCCTGTGATATGATTGAACTATTATAATTATAGACAAGTATTATATCAAAATAATGGACTATTAGAGAATACCTTGCTTCCTTATCTGATAACGAACCCATAACAAGGAGTGTAACTCGCAATTTCACTACTCGTTGAAAACCAATTCTCAATTAGACCTCTGAACTCTTCATGTCTTAACAAAATATTTTATGTATAATAACGCGCTTGTTCTGGGGAACAGCGCGTTATCATTTCGTCACGATGTCTGTAATTTTGAATTTTGAGCCGAAATTGGTCTCAATCGATTAGGTTGGACTCACTGATGAAGAACCCGTGGCCAAAATTGATTCTGTCCGGCCAGCCTTGTGTGTCTGTAACTCTCGAAAGAAAAGACCTAGAGTCTTGAAATTTTCCGGTTAGGTTAAGATCCTGAATATCTCGGTTAAGTTCGTTAATGGGAAAAATCTGCGAAATGGTGTTTGTACTACAGCCATTTGAAATTTTGATTTTTCAATAACTCGAAAAATTTTTATCTGATCGAAATGAAACTTGGTTGGAAGATGAACAGGGTCAATAAGAAGAATTATCCATGGAATAATTCGAAACAAATTTTTTTTTCCAAAATTTTTATATTTCATTAAAATTTCACCATTTCGCAATGTGAACAAGCACGTAAAAGCTGCTGAATTCACGTCAGTGCTTTTTTAGATTTTTTTTAAATAGCGTTCATTCCTCAAAACTTCGAGTAGGTTCTTATGAAATAACATATTGAGAAATTTGAGCGGAAAAATATGGAAGGCCCACTTTTCGACAGTTACCATTTCTGTGTTCCAAATGCTAATGAAGCATTGATAATTGAAGAATAAAATCAATCATCCCAAGAAAAACAAAATCACTGGGCACCAAGAAAATTCATCAGAGGAAAGAATACTGAAGAAATAATTTTTTTTTAATTTCATTCTACTGCATAGCTACCGTGGCAGGGGGTATTAAAAAGAATGATGTTTTCTTCTCTATTGGTTAGTTTCCTAGAATATATTTTTTATTTGCCTCACAATTAGAATCGGACTAAGCCACAGCAGAGAGCGAGGGTTTGATCTAGTCTCCAATAAAATAAAAACTTCAACAAAAATGTCGAACCTTAAAGTATCTTTTATCCATAGATAGCTCACGTTATTTCTCAGCACCTTAACCTTCGAGTAGTCGATTAGTATGATTCAGGTATTCAGCTCATATGAGCAATTTGCATTTTTGAGAAAATCCTTCCGACAATATTGCTTTCTGAGTAGCATGAATCCATACGAAAGAGCCTGTTTTGAATCTTGCTGTAGAAGCAATATCTTCTTCTTGACAATTGCGCTATTTGCCAAGAGAGAAGTTCTGATAACGGAAAATAAACTTCCTTGGGAAGATCCAGCCTCCGGAGGAAGCCTTCTGTCTTATTTGAGAATAGGTCCTTCAGATTATTGCATTATTAGGTTATGTTGCCAGTCCTCAAGCTAGACTCTTCACTGCTGGCTGGTCATGCTGAAACGAAATGGATCACCGTTTTACTTTCTGCATTTTTCTTCCTCGTCTAGGTTTAGGCCGGATAGCCTTCAGCCTTCCCTGTAGTGATATGTTAAAATGCCGACAAGAGCCTACATTTTTTGTTTCTTCGAACTATACACCTAATTCCCATGATTTTGGTTTCTGAAGAATAAACCAACAACACTTCAAGTTCTTTCGGTTCAGGTGGTTTAGTATTTCCATTTCAATAGTCCTACACTATTTCATATCTTCGAGTGCAATATTCCCTATCTGGAGAAACATATAAATATGGTGCATTGTTGTCCTTATGAGCTAGCAACACCATAATTACCATAATATAACATATTCATATTGAACTTTCCTCTTGGAAGATCCCCGAACAAAACTATCTGAAATTGTTTCCTACTGATTCGTTAACTGATCGTTTTTTCGTCGCAGCAATAAATCTCAGGTATCAACTTGATCTTGGAGAAGTATCCCATCCGTATCCATTTTTCGTTGTGAAAATGCAAAACCATGATGAAATATCGTCTTTCTAATATTCATGCTATAGATCAATCGAATTCAGGCTACCTGCACTTTGACCACATCAAGAGTTGGCGTTGCCCAAATTGTCAAAAAGAATTTTTTGAAAGCAAGCAGCCTACTCTCGATATCGCGATATTGCTTACACTTTTGCAATACCCTAACACTTCAATCGCCTTCGTTCCTACCTTCAAGATCAGTTTGCTTGCCTGGAGAATCATACAAAGGTTGCATTGTTGCCTTTATGAGTCAGCAATACCATCACTACCAGATTCTTATTGATCGTTCCTTGTAGCAGATCCTATATTCCGCTTTCTCGCACAAAACTAGCTGAAATTATTTCCTTCTATTTCGTTGATGGATCGTTTTTTCGTCTTAGTATTAAATCTCAGGTATCAATTTGATCTTGGAGAAGTTTCTCATCCGTATCAATCGTTCGTTGACGAAGTGCAAAACAATGATGAAATATCGTCTCTTTAATATCCATACTATAGATCAATCGAATTGAGCATACCTGCGATATGACCACATCAAGAGTTAGGTTGCCCAAATTGTCAAAAAGAATTTCTCCAAAGCAAGAAGCCTGCTCGCGATATCGCAATCTCGCTTGCACTTTGGCCATTCCCCAACACCTTAATCGCCTTTGTTCCTATCTTCTAGATAAATGTGCTTGCCTGGAGAAACATACAAAGGTTGCATTGTTGCCTTTATGAGTCAGCAATACCATCACTACCAGATTCTTATTGATCGTTCCTTGTAGCAGATCCTTCATTCCGCTTTCTCGCACGAAACTAGCTGAAATTGTTTCCTTCTATTTCGTTGATGGATCGTTTTTTCGTCTTAGTATTAAATCTCAGGTATTAAGTTGATCTTGGAGAAGTTTCTCATCCGTATCAATCGTTCGTTGAGGAAGTGCAAAACCATGATGAAATATCGTCTCTCTAATATCCATGCTATAGATCAATCGAATTGAGCATACCTGCGTTATGACCTCATCAAGAGTTAGGTTGCCCAAATTGTCAAAAAGAATTTCTCCAAAGCAAGAAACCTGCTCGCGATATCGCAATCTCGCTTGCACTTTGGCCATTCCCCAACACCTTAATCGCCTTTGTTCCTATCTCCTAGATCAGTTTGCTTGCCTGGAGAAGCATACAAAGGTTGCATTTTTGCCTTTATGAGTCAGCAATACCATCACTACCAGATTCTTATTGATCGTTCCTTGTAGCAGATCCTATATTCCGCTTTCTCGCACAAAACTAGCTGAAATTGTTTCCTTCTATTTCGTTGATGGATCGTTTTTTCGTCTTAGTATTAAATCTCAGGTATCAATTTGATCTTGGAGAAGTTTCTCATCCGTATCGTCTCTTTAATATCCATACTATAGATAAATCGAATTGAGCATACCTGCGTTATGACCACATCAAGAGTTAGGTTGCCCAAATTGTCAAGAAGAATTTCTCCAAAGCAAGAAGCCTGCTTCGCGATATCGCAATCTCGCTTGCACTTTGGCCATTCCCCAACACCTTAATCGCCTTTGTTCCTATCTTCTAGATAAATTTGCTTGCCTGGAGAAACATACAAAGGTTGCATTGTTGCCTTCATGAGTCAGCAATACCATCACTACCAGATTATTATCGATCGTTCCTAGTAGCAGATCCTACATTCCGCTTTCTCGCACAAAACTATCTGAAATTGTTTCTTACTGTTTCGTTAATGAATCTTTATTTCGTCTTAGCAATAAATCTCGGGTATCAACTCAATCTTGGGGAAGTTTCCCATTCGTATCAATTCTTTGTTGTGGAAGTGCAAAACCATGATGAAATATCGTCTCTCTAATATCCATGCTATAGATCAATCGAATTGAGCATACCTGCGTTATGACCACATCAAGAGTTAGGTTGCCCAAATTGTCAAAAAGAATTTCTCCAAAGCAAGAAGCCTGCTCGCGATATCGCAATCTCGCTTGCACTTTGGCCATTCCCTAACACTTCAATCGCCTCTGTTCCTATTTTCTAGATCAATTTGTTTCCCTGGAGAAACATACAAAGGTTTCATTGCTGCCTTTATGAGTCAGCAATACCATCACTACCAGATTCTTATTGATCGTTCCTCGTAGCAGATCCGCTTTCTCGCACAAAACTATCTGAAATTGTTTCCTGCTGTTCCGCTAATGGCTCGTTTTTGCGTCTTAGCAATAAACCTCAGGAATCAACTTGATCTTGGACTAGTTTCCATTCCTCAGCCATTGTTCGTTGGGGAAGTGCAAAACCATGATGAAAAAGCGTTGGTGGGGAACGTGGAGGACCGATGCACGACTTGCGGGCAACCATTGCATCCATCTCAGCAGGCCGCGGGACGAGGGGGACGGCTGAAGAATGGGAATGGTGTCAGGTCGCTGTATAATGCGGTTACACAAGCTCAACACCTAAATGGCACGCAGCTCTTCGGCAACAAGGCGGTTATGACATCACGCACCAAAATTCGAAACGTTGCCAGTTCAGCTATGCTTCGCGATGCAGAACATTATTTAATTTATAAGGATGTCGGTGGGGAGTGATTTTATTTGGAGCAACAAGTTTGAGGAAATTCGAGGGTGTACTGGATTTAGTTTAATCACTCGCAATTGTGAACAGGTCTCTTGCATGGAACACGAATTATCAGATTTTTATGTTTTTCTCATTCTATATCTATACCAAATCATAATGTATGATATTAAGCACTTCAACAATTCGCGAATTTTGAATAATTTGGTATTAAAAATGGTCAAATCGGGACTCAAGGTCGAAGCGGGAAAAACGCGTCACATCGCCTTCTACGTCACTCGATATTACAAGATTGGCTTGTTAGAGAGAAAAGTACACGAGAAGAGGGAGAGAGTGGATATATCCCGGTACGTCACGGAAGCCGAGAAGTTTCGTCCGTTTTAACAGCGGATATGCAGAGCAAAACTTAAAAGACCATTTTCTCGTTGAAAAATGATAAAAAATTCCTGCAAAAGACCTTTTTCCTCGCGCACCTCGAATGCATCGGGACTGAAAATTACTTGAAGTTGCGTAGTAAACTTAAATCTCCAGAATGTTCACACCTTCAACTTCATTATGTTCTCAATTGGTTCTCCTTTATGTTTATGTTTAGGCAGAGTAAGTGTCAGTATTTCACGGAGATGGTGACTCGTGTACATTTCTCTTCAGCAAGCCAATGGACAAGCCCCGCTGTATAGATCGTAGAAACGTGCGGCGACGTGTGATGAAGGAGGCGATCTACCACGTTTCAGCCAATTTGAACTCACGTATCGATTCATTCATAGCGAACTATTCAGAATTGAGAATGAGAAAAGATAAAAATATGATATTTCGTGTTAAATGCAGAGACCTATTTGTCTACGTTGGTTGCCACGTTCTCGGTTTTGACAATAGTTTCAAATGTTTCCAAAAGATGTTTGTAGGAATTTGAATTAGTCATTCTGTTTCCATAGGCTCCTCAGTGTTTTCATTAAGTATTTTATCGATTCTATGTGAATATTCTAAAGTGTATCAAGGATCGAATAATCAAATACATTTGTATTTTTTTTTGTTTTTTTTCCGACTATCCTAGGCTTCAACGAAACCCCTCAGAAGCTTAGAGCTTGTTCGAGTTAGGATACCGGGTGTGTTCTGTGTAGGCTTTGTTACTAATTCCTTGTGCCACGTTAGGAACAGCACTGTTAATTGTTTACCCAACAGCGAATGGTTGGATGGTCCCCTAAAAACCGGAAAAGTTATTTCCCGGCCAAAGGCTTGAACCCCAGACCTTACGATCATGGGGCTTGCGCTCTAACCACTGAGCTACCGCTGCTATATTGATTGTGTTGACTATGCAAAAATTGTTTGATTGTGTTAACTATGCAAAAATGGGGAATTTCATTTTTCTTATTATTTAAACTGGTTATTTTTATGATACTCTCACACAACTAATTTCCAAATATTCTGTTTGCTTAGTTCACGAGTACTCATCGATTTCGAGCATCACGTTGGGCGCCAAATTGTGTCATCGATAAACTCCTTCGTTCAAACGAAGATAATATATGCTGGCTTTCAGATTTTGACACCTTACAAAAGTAAGGCATAAATAATAAATATCATAATCATCATTCATTCAAAATGTCATGAGAGCTCTTCAAACATAATAAGAAATTAATCGTCGTTCTCCATGTGCTATTGACGTCTGAATTTAAGATTGCAGCGCCACGGTGGCCAGTTTTAGAACCTTAGATAAAGACATAGATTTTGTTTTGATAGTCGATTTTGTACTGTTTGTTAGTGTTTGGTTTGATAATTTTTGATTTCACGATTTATTCAGAGACTTTTTAGACTTTTATAGTTGACGAGAGTATTACTGGGAGTACATATTCCATTCTTATAAAGTATCATTCTTCAATCTTATTGAGAGTAGCAACTCTAAAATTACGAGGATATCTCCAAGGTTAGACAGTTTTTAAATATTATTTATTTTCAGATCCAAATATGGCAATATTGACATTGGTGTATTTCTTAGGCTGTCTTGAAAGTTGAAAAACAGATAGTATTGTAAAACATACTTTTTGGAATAATAAACAAATACTCATAACTTTACTATTTTTATGCGAAGAACTAAATACTCAATATATTGTAAATAAAATGAATACATTCACATAAAACTAATGCTACTAGTACCGTGAGCCTTATTCATTATGGATTGAGAAATAAATTTTCCAACTCTCATATGATTGGTCTTGAAAAAGCTGTAATAAATAAGCCTTGTACAACTCTGCTTTCATCGGAAGAAGCATTTTGAGCGAACAGTATTCATCACTAGATATTTCCTTGTTGAGACTCTTTTTTTCAATAGTCAGTTCTATCACTAAAACATTTACGTTGTTCCTTAATGATCAGTTCAACGGGCAGATTTCTGGAAGGCATAGCATTCCTCTTGAGTGAATTTCTCTGCTTGGATTAAGGGCCTAGAAAAAAATTGTCTTCATGAATGTGATCTAATATTTCATGAGCAATTCGTGCTTACCTCTATAAAAATGATCATCATCGGTAAAAGGCACTTTCAGGCCCGACTTGTTAAAGGAAGTTTCTTTCATCCAACCTCGAAATTTTTCACCGGGCGGTGGAAATCTATAGGAAGGGACTTTTGAGTTTGCTTTTCTCAGTAGAAGCACTTGTAAAATCACACAAACGCCAAGAAAAATGCATAAACTTTCTCGACATTTCTTTAAACTTGTCAATGATAATGTCTGTACCTTGAGTTACTCGGATAGCCACCAGAGGGAGTAGCGCTTATCTTCATTCGCCAATAGGTAGACTTCAACAAACCATAATTCTGCCCGTTGTAAACTTGTTTTTTCGAAAATTATGGTCTAAATCTGTAAATCTATACCATCAGAAGTACCCCGTGTAAGATAAATAAAAAACAATGCTTGACCTACTATACAGCACCGTCTAAAATATTATAGTCTCCAGAAAAAATAAATTTGAACATAAATGTGTATGGTACTTAGTTCATAAGATTTACCTATTAGGGTCTGCGAAATCGACAAGTATTATGACAAAAAAAACATAAATTCAGTTTCAAATGAATTTCTGAAACATTTCACAATGTAGTGCTGTCACGAAAATTGATAAATTTCTGTGGTAAATGAATAAATCTAATTTTTTTATCGTTTATTAACCAAGAAAACTTCCCTTTTAATCATTCCACAATACGCGAAATATATCACGTACACACTAAAAATTTTGCAATACCATGTGGGCAATTTTCATTTCAGCTACGAATATCACCACCATTTGGCAACCTCGCGTATTAACGCAGAACCAACAGAAAGTGCGAGTTGTCCCATTACCATTGACGAAACCATCGTAATTTCTCCAGACGAGACGATTACAGATTCACTTTTTACCAACGAAAGTAAAACAATAACATTCTCAATTTCATTATTCACTTTCATCGAATAGCCTACTTATCCACTGCAGCGCGTAAACTTCTGTCTGGTCACGTAAATCTCGTCTGTTTGGCAACAAGATAATTAATTCATGATGAACTGAATTGATGGAATCCGAGAAGAAGAATTAGAATCATAAAATTATTCATGATCTCAGAGATAGAGTGAGTTTGGGTTGGAATGGTGACCTCGTTTGGTTGAATTTTTGCCTAATATTGCACCTTGTTGAATAAAATGGTAAATGTAGAAAAAATATATTTCTTTGAACTTTTCGTGGGTTATAACCTTTAGATATGTCTAAAGTAAAAGTGAAGAAAGCAAATTTTTTTTTATGGAAATTACTCCTGATGTAAAAGTATTACTTCATTTGGCAAAAGCATTTCTTACGTGTTTGTTCTAAGGAACAGCGCGTTATCATTTCGCCACGATGTCTGTAATTTTCGAATTTTGAGCCGAAAATGGTCTTTACCGATTGGGTTGTCCCTGAAGAAGAATCCGTGCTCAAATTCAATTCTGTCCGTCCGGCCATTCGTCCGTCCGTATCTGCTCTAACTTTCGAAGGAACAGACTTAACGACTTGTCAGATTAGGTTTGGAGTCCAAATATCTCAGTTGAGTTGGGTTGGGTGGAATTGGTTGGATAGTTTCGGAGTTAGGCCTATTAGAAATTTTGAGGTTAATTCCTCGAATCTCATGCAGTATTGACTCGATCAAACTGAAACTTCGTTGACAGTTTCGGAATACCAACACGCCACTCAGAGCAGAATTTCGTGTGGATCCAGTTGTCAGAAAATTAAAAAAAAATTATATTCCAAAATTTTTAAGATTTTAGATGAAAAATTTTTTTCTCTGAAAATATCGATTAGATTTCAAAGGAATTTGGCACAATCCTTGAAATCAGTATTTAACAACAATATTCCAAGTTTCAATTCGATCGGATATTTACTTTCCGACATATAAGGGAAAAAATGTGCCAAATTTCGTTATTATTTGGAATTTTAACGTTATTTCCGCTATATCTCAAGAAGTTAAAATGCAATCAGATTAAAACTTCGTAATCAGGTAGAGATCACTAACACGCTACTAGGTGCAAAATGTCGTGTTGATCTAATAGTTAGAATTTGAACAAGCGCGTAAAAGCATCTGACCTCACGTCAGAGCTTTTCTAGATTTTTAAATTGTGTCACCTAAAAATTAAATTTGAAACAATTAAGGAATGTCATTTTGCTGAAAACAAATTTTGAAAAAGAAAACAGTTGAAGAAAGTAACTCTGAAATTTTTTTCTTTTTGGGGTTTTTGACATTTCTAGAGATGAACTCTTAAACTTGTAAGTCAAGACGCTTATTGACTGTGCTAATTTCTGCGATACTTTTTTGAGTGAAATAAACGAAAATAAAACTGATGTATGTATTCGAAAGTCTTACAGATTTAGAAACATGTATTATCGTTTGAAAGAAAAATCGAACATGTTTTATGATATAGTGGTCATTCCATTTTAAAAAACGCACCTTTTATCGTTTATGTATTATCTCACATAAGCTTCGGATTTTAAACAACCCTGTTTGATCTGGGGCGTATTTCGTTACTCGTGGAAGATCGATAGGATATCGGTAATGGATACCCGAAATTTCAGCTTTCTAGAATTTCAAGAACCGAGATAATGAATCTATAATTCGAGCAGAAAAAGTATGTAAATCAATCAATCATTCGAAAAATGCTAGAGAGTAGGTAGGAGAAAATTAATACAGAAAGGCTACGGCGAATAGTAAAAAGTGATAAAAATCTAGATAAGCACTGGCGTGAAGTCAGCAGCTTTTACGCGCTTGTCCACATTGCGAAATGGTGACTTGGAAATTTCAGAAAAATTTCAATGAAGTATAAAAAATTTCAATCAACCTTAGGATATGACTTTCGTTCTCTTTTTTTACAAACTAGTGAACCAATAAAATAAAAATCTAGAAAAGCACTGACGTGAAGTCACCAGCTTTTACGCGCTTGTTCACATTGCGAAATGGTGTTTTAATGAAATATAAAAATTTTCAAAAAAAATCAAATTTTTTTCGATATTCTTCCATGGATAATTCTTTTTATTGACACAGTTCATCTTACAACCCAGTTTCATTTCGATCAGATATATATTTTTCGAGTTATTGAAAAATTAAAAATTCAAATGGCTGTAGCACAAAAACCATTCTGCAGATTTGGTCCATTAACGAACTGAACCGAGATGTTGAGGATCTCAACCTAACCTGAAAATTTCAAGACTCTAGGTCCTTCCTTTCGAAAGTTACAGCGCACACGGCCGGACGGACAGAATCAATTTTGACCACGGATTTTTCATTAGTGAGTCCAACCTAGTCGTTTGAGACCAATTTCGGCTCAAAATTCGAAAATCACAGACATCGTGACGAAATGATAACGCGCTGTTCCCCAGTACAAGCGCGTATAAATTAGATAGAGTAGTTCTTGATTTGAACTGCTGTTATATCATGTTTGTGTATAAGGCGATTCATTTTTATTCGTTTACCAACTTAAGAACATCATATAATTGTGGATCCATAAAAATTAAAACCATAATAACTTTCGTCAGAAAAATTTCCATTACATGTTCACTCGGGTATGATGATTCATCGCAGAGTTTAGTGAAGAACTCCATGTTGTATGTGCTAATTAATATTGAGATGAAATGTACGTGATACAGATATTTGGAAGTAGATAATGAAAAGTTTACAAAGACTGATTCGAATTAAATCTCATTTTCGGAACATGATTAGTTTTGAAAATACGATTCTGCCATAAAAATAGATTTTTTTTGTGCAGTTTAACTTCTTTGCGGATTTCATTGAAACCGAAGGCAATATTTTATGCTCATAAAAATCGCAACACCATGAAAGAGTTATTCATTTGTAACGTAAAATATTGCCCGTGATCTGTTCGACACTAAAAGGGTAGCTTGCTAATCAAAAACTTCGTTCAGGGACTTAGTGACATCTAGTTTTGAAGGTAATTCAATGGCTTTTCCAAAAATAAAATACACTTGACTTTTTGCGCGCATGTTCTAGGGCAACAGCGTGCTATCGTTTTGTCCAAATGTCTGTCATTTTCGATGAAATGGTCTCGAACGACTAGGTTGGACTCCCTGATGACGAATCCGGTGTCAAAATCGATTCTAACCGGCCGGCCGGCCGACGACACGATAACTGTCGAACAGAGCCAGCTAGAGACTTGTAACTTGTCGGCTAGTTCGCGCATCGGAATGCCGCGGTTAAGTTCGTTAATGTGCCAAATCGGCCAAGTAGTTTCGGAGTTATAGCCATTTGAAATTTTTAGGTTATTTCCCTCATATTTCAGGAACTACCAGAGCTTTTCGACTCAAACTGGGCAGTTGGTAGAAGCAAAACGACCCGCAACTTTGAGCTGAATTTCGTTGAAATCGTATAGTCACTCAATAAAAAAAAAAAATCAAAAGTTTTTTTTTCTGGAATTATTGTTCATATTCGAGATTTATTTCAGTTAAAACTTGAACGTCATATTTCACAGCAGTGTACGCAACTTCAAGTCGATACGCCTATGGGTTTTGGAGATATTGGGAAAAAATAAAATAAAATATAAATTTCGTTGATATCGTTTTTTTATCGGTATAACTCAAGAAATACTGATTCAATCATGATGAAAATTCGCACCTAGTTTGAAGATGCTGAAACACAAGTTTGTATAGAATTTCGTGATGATTGCACTATTAGAACAATTCGAAAAAATATTACGAATTTTTTCCTTCAAATACATATTCAATATTCTGTGATCTTCCTATCATATTATCCTCATTAAATTTTGTATCAACCTTCGAACTGTTATTTTTCGATGAAGTACTGGATTTCAATTCTACCTAATTTGTATTTTTGGAAATATTGGGAAAATAAAATTTTTAATGGGTATATCTGCGGAATCATTGGATGGATTTCACCCATTCACGAATTCGGCCTTCGTAATTAAGGTCCAAACCTCCTCTACAAATATCGAGTTTCTAAGTAATTTCTTCCGGAAGTTATTGTGTTGACGGTCGTCCTACCCTATATTTCCAAAAATACAGATAAGATAGAATTGAAATGCAGTAATTTATCGAAAAATAACAGTTCGAAGGTTTCCTATCATATTATCCTCATTAAATTCTGCATGAACCTCCGAACTGTTATTTTCCGATAAAGTACTGGAGATCAATTCTACCTGATTTGCATTTTTGGAAATATTGGGAAAATAAAATTTTTAATGGGCATATCTTCGTAATCATTGGGTGGTTTTTACCCATTCACGAATTCGGCCTTCGTAATTAAGGTCCCAACCTTATCTACAAATATCGAGATTTTAAGTCGTATCTTCCGTAAGTTATTGTGTTTACGGTTGGCTTACCCAATATTTCCAAAAATACAGATTAGATTGAATTGAAATCCAGTAATTTATCGAAAAATAACAGTTAGTAGGTTCACATAATACAGTGTTGGCAGCTCTGAAATCACAGATTATGGAAGTCTATGATGGCAATAATTCCTACGACAAAATTCTCGACAAATATTGCTATAACACTCTTAACAGAATATGTAATATCATGGTCGTACTGCTATAAATTAGAAAGATAGCAATATGACTCTGTAGTTTGTTTCATGTTTTGAATATGAATTTTCTCGTATACTTCGAGGCAAGACTTCTCGAACAGCTTGTATTCGGAATACGAAGGCTTTTGCTCTATTTTGATTTTTACTATTCGAATATTCGAAGTCAATTTCGAGATATTCAAATTTTTCCTATTATTGATTCAAGTTAAAATATTAGGGGAACGACTTCCATGATGTTAGTATCTTTCACAGAGAGCCTACATGCTGTGAAGAACGTTGACCATCAATCATTGTAGCAGAATGTAAGGTTTTTAATTTCGATGACGCAAAATGTGCAATATCAGTAATTAGATCAAAGTGCATTTCACTGTCTCGATAATAATACAATACAATCCCAGCAACATGGCTAGCGGTCGTTCATTCCCACGATAATTACCTCATACTACGCATCTCTCAACAAGTGCGCCAAAACAACCAAAAATAAACCAGGATAATCAATTGCCTGCCCATACGATTCAGGATAATAGGCCGACACTGCATCAACTGTGGGAAATCGGAAAAAATAAATAATTCAGAATGTTTTTTACACAAGCCTGGATTATGGCAATACGAAGATAAAACTGAGCGAGCTTCATATGTTATTTGTTATTGAAGTAAATACATATCTGTTGGCTGGGAAAGTAGGTGACCTAAATTTTCCGAATCCCGTTTGACCTGAATTCGTTCCTTGTTCGTCCTGATGATGGGGAGATCATCTCTGTTCCCGAGGATGCAGAATGGGTAGATGAAGTCGAAATGAAAATTCCAAGTTCTCAAGATATTCGGTTTTTTCGGTGAGATTGATGAATGGTTGTCGCTGTCAGTTTCCAGGATTAAAAATATAAGGAGTATGGATTCCATCTCCATTTAACTAAATAAAGGGTGTTCCAATAAGACGTGTTATTTTGATATTCAAAGAAAAATACCATTTTTCAATATAAATGATCGGATGTTTATTTCATTATAAAGAAGGAGCTATGCCGTTAATAGTGGAAAATAACTTCAGACAACTGACCACCACAACCACGCTTACAGGACCATATCCTTTCAATGAAGTTTTCCATAACCGAATCACAAAATGGCTACCCTATGCCCTCGATAGCCTCACGAATTCCATCTTTGAGGCCTAGAATCGACGCTGTGCTATTGGCGTAGACCTCTTTCACGTGGCCCCAAAGGATGAAGTCGCAAGGTGTTAAATCACAAGATCTGGGTGGCCAATTGTGATCACCTCTTCGAGAGAAAACACGGTCCGCAAACTTTTCCCGCAAAAGATCAATGGTTTCGTTGCTTGTGTGGCACGTAGCGCCGTCTTGTTGAAAGTAAACGTTGTTCAGATCAATACCATCCAATTCCGGCCATAAAAATCATTAATCATCTCTCGATAGCGCAATCCATTCACCGTAACTGTTGCTCCAGCACACGTTGAGGATAGAGAGGATTTTCAACAATAACTCTCGGGTTTTCCGAGCCCCAGATAAGACAATTTTGCTTGTTGACGAATCCACCGAGGTGGAAATGGGCCTCATCACCCAAGATGATTTTTCGATGGAATTCCGGATCATTTTCATGCATTTCAACGACCCAATCAGCAAAGACACGACGTTGTTGATGATCGGCGGGCTTGAGTTCTTGTGTTAACTGAACTTTATAAGCCTTAAGACCCAAATCTTTATGCAAAATACGGTGTAATGACGTTTATGGAATGCCTAATTCCAAAGAACGACGAGGAATGGACAAACCTGGGTTTTCTTCAGCACTTTCGGCTACAGCAGCAATATTCTCGGCTGTTCTTGAGCGACGTGCACGGGTTTTATTCTTCACATCACTAACTAGTCCCAACAGCTCGAATTTTCCCGCCAATATCTTTATTGCGGTCCGACAAGGTGCTTCACGATGACCCAAAAATGTTCGAGTTTTACGAACCGTCTCTGCCAAATTTTCACCATTTTTATAGTGAATTTTAATCATTTCAATGCGTTGTTGAAGCGTGTATCGTTCCATTTTTATTAATGGCGTGGTTTCTACTTGTCAAATGTCAAAAAATGACAGCTTCAAAAGTGACATCTACCGAAATAGCGGGCTATTCAAAACCTCTTATTGGAAAACCCTATATTATTAATCCAAGATCCGAACCTTCATCGACCTTCACCGAGCTGATAACAAAATGAAACTTATTTTATGATAAATTCAGTATTTTAGAAAATATTTTGAAAATGGGTTGCCTAAAAATAACTTGGACAGAATATTTTTTAAAAAACCTATTATTTACCTGGACAAACTACTGGATTGCCAGGTATACACAGGTATGTCGATGCCAGTCATTTTCACTTGATAGGATGATTGTATTAATTCGAAATGGCATAATCCCGAAATGATTATTATTGTGTGCCTCAACTCAATGTTATTCATGGTCAAGGAGCAAAGGATCATCTACGGCCTTGAGTTTCCATTTTTTCCAAAGCCAAATGAAAGTAAAGTTGATTTGGAAACAGCATTTGGGAGAGAACTCGTTGATAGAGGAAATGCCTGTATTTTGGAATTGAACACAGGTCGCGAAATACATGAAAGTATATTCACTGTATTTATCCCATGACGATTATCTTCATTGGGTCAAATTACAATGTATTCAATTCAGAACAACCTAATGTCCAATATGTTTCAGGTGTAAATAACCTGATGAAGAACGCTGTTCCATCAGAGAAACTATACCTAGTACTTTTGCATATACACAAAATCATATTCAAAGTTAGTGATCTGATTGAAAAACTGACAAAAACTAGATATATATACTGTTATAGATGATGATAGCCCAAATTATTTATATGAATACATAAATATTTTTCATTTGTGTATATGTAGTTTTGGTTGAACTAGCTCTGACATTTTTCATTTTTTCTGTATCTTGAGCTGCTGGGATATAAAAATAAAGTTATTTATGTCTATCTGTTTTCTCTTCTTTCGATGCTTAACGAAACCAAAGCAGAACAGCTTTCTGTTTAAGCGCTTGTTCTAGGGAACAGCGCGTTATCATTTCGTCACGATGTCTATAATTGTCGAATTTTTAGCCGAAATTGATCTCAAACGACTAGGTTAGACTCACTGATGAAGAATCCGTGGTCAAAATTGATTCTGTCCGTCCGGCCGTGTGCGCTGTAACTCTCGAAAGGAAGGACCTAGAGTCGTGAAATTTTCAGGTTAGGTTAAGATCCTGAATATCTCGGGTACGTTCGTTACTGGGCCAAATCTGCCGAATGGTTTTTGTGCTACAGCCATTTGAATTTTTAATTTTTCAATAACTCGAAAAATATATATCTGATTGAAATGAAACTGGGTTGTAAGATGAACTGTGTCAATAAAAAGAATTATCCATGGAAGAATATCGAAAAAAATTTGATTTTTTTTGAAAATTTTTATATTTCATAAAAACACCATTTCGCAATGTGAACAAGCGCGTAAAAGCTGGTGACTTCACGTCAGTGCTTTTCTAGATTTTTATTTTATTGGTTCACTAGTTTGTAAAAAAAGAGAACGTAAATCATATCCGAAGGTTGATTCTAGATTTACCACATAATTAATATGGCCTGCATTCAGCACATCTTCACATTAATAAGAGTACTTGAAATGCTAATTGAGGCGCCAATTTTTCCAAAAATTCAAGTAAAGATATATTTTGTTTCTTTTTTATCCGACAAGCAACAGACACTAATTTAGCATCGAAATTATTCCTTAGGAACGATTTTATATCGCGATCTAAACGGAAAGTTCCTACTCAACAAATCTGACACAAAATTATAATAATTTCTCGATTTTTGTAGCTCTGCTAAATAAATATTCGTTCGCCTCAACATTTCCACGGTTTATTTATATAAAACTACTAGCTTGGACAAGTTCCAAATTCAACCGGTAGGGCGCTGGAATCTTCGCAGAAGTTCCCAATCGTAAGTTTTCTGAATTTCTGTCGAAAATACCTTTTTCGGGAATTGTTTATCAGATTTCAATGAAATTTTGAACCGACTTCAAACCACACTAAATTTCAGTTTGACCCGATTTTAATTCCAACTCGATCTTATCCCTTGACTGTTGTTTCGCAAATGTTTGATATTGTTTGATTTTGCGAAACCGAAAATACGTAAAATATATGAATATACTGGCTTCTTGGTGTATTTTGAATGGCAGATGATCTTTGAATAACCACTCCTAGAAATTATTATCAGCAGGTGTTGCTTGACAGGAATCGTGAAATTATCTGGATTTTTTTCGAGAAAATAATTTGAACGATATATGATTCTATATCTATAAGTTGAATGATTTTGTTATTGGTTTTGATAAATAAAATTGGAGTTTCGATTTTAGGAACATAGCGAATACGAAAATTCAAATGCGTGTGCCTCAGGCAGACTGTAAACAGTGTAAACACGATAACTTTACAAAGATATATCTTATAGTTTTGAAATTTTCGGAGTTGGTTCAAAGTTGACAAGATACGCCCTACGGTTGAGAAGATGAACGCGTTTGAAATATATCCAATCACTCAAATATACTCATTTAAAATTATTCTCACAATTTTTTTTCGGAAATCCATATACGTTCGAACTAAATTATGTTCCTAGGTTGTGAACTGCCGTCTAGAACTCTCATGACAAATTTCAGAATATTCTGTAAACACTTTTGGAGATTTTATTGATTTATTAATCGCAATCTTAACCCACTTCATATGCCTTCGAATGACAGTTCTTGACAACTACCTTTCAAATTTTAATGGAATCAGATAGGTAGTTTTTGAGTTACTGAGAAATCAAATACGACTATGGAATCGATTTTTTCCTACTACCCAATTCAAAGATATACCAAAAAGTACCGCAAATGTGTCCCATTTTCAAATTGTCATATTGCGAAAAAGTATTTCTAAAGACACCGCTCACAAATTATTCCATTATATTGTACTGAAATTATAATGCTCGCATCCACTTTTGCAGACTGATTATTTCGAAGTAGACTAATTATTTCAAAAATGTGTGTCAAAATGAAACATGACTGATGTTATTCAGTCAGTATTGTTATATTCGAATGTCTCCTAACTTCTATAAATGGTTAATTGATTTTCGAATACAGAAGACGCATTTTCTTTTGCAGGTTTGGACAAAAAACCGGATAACTTCCTGGAAATGTATGTCCTTAGCGAAACTGATGAACCGAAAAATGCTGAAAAAATCATAGGTATGTATTATAACGCGAAATCATCGAAACTAATTCATCTAAAATTCATTCAATTGATCATTTTCAAACTCAATTAGCTACTCATTATTACTCAACTTAGAGTTCATTGGATGCAATACCCACATAAACATGACAGTTCAATGATTGTGCCATGTCGATACAAAATTAATCGGGTTTTGTAATCGTGAAATACACGATATTGAGTCGAAGGCTTCCATGCACATTTCTTCATTTGTCCATTTCAATTCTGAATCTCCTTTGAAATTTTCAAGTCCTGGATCTGTTCGTTTCGAAGGTTATATTAACTGTTACAGAACGGTCATCCGTCCGGGTACGCATCCTGACCGACGCTGCTTGACTTGGCCAATTGGAAAAAATCGAGTGTCTTTCTGGCCTACCTGGTAATTTCCAAGAATTTGCAAAAAATTGTTCGGAAAAATAAGAATAATTCGATAATTCATTTGACGTAGAGTAAAAAAATCAATGAGGAAGACCATTTTGGAGGGGGTAACTTTGAATAAAATTTTTGCAAATTAGGCAACATAAATATCAATTAAAGCTTATTTTGGGATAATTTAACATCATTTTTCAGGTTTTTTGGGTTTTCACTTTCAATATCTGAAACAGAACTATTAAAAATTAAATAAAAATTGTTTTTTTTTATGGAAAACAAACTTACGGACTATTTGTCGGGGAGTTTCCTGGAAAACAGATTGCCTTATGAATAATACAGAAATATTATAAACGATAAACAAAGTGAACTGTGACGTTTCAGAGTGCAAATCTGACTTTTCCATCAGACGAACGAGAAAATTTTCAGAAACAAACGTTTAAAAAAAGCCCATACCTTTCTTTTGAAAAAGTATGCAAAATCCTTCCAGAATAAGCTTTAATCAATACTAAAAGAATAAGTTTTTGTATCGTTTGTTTCAGAGAATTCTGAAAATTTTCTCGTTTGTCTGATGAAAGAGTCAGGTTGTAGAGATGAAAAAGTTAATGAATGAATTGGGCTTTCAAGCCATGCTTTTTGAAATGAAAATTTCAATTTAAAAACAAGTTGTAAAAAAAATATCTTAGGGGTTGGCTATTTCAACCCCTTCTAAGCATACCTCAGGGTTGAAAAATTTCAAAATGTTTAGTCTTCCTGAAGAATAATATTTACCAAGTTTCGTGTCTAGCTAAATATACAGGGATAATAAAAAAGAAGAACGATTTTTTTGTTAATCTTCGGAGTGCTGTAACTTTTCTGGGGGGAGGTTTTTCAAAAAATTGTATACCAAAAACCTTAGTTTACATCACAGAATCACCCCTTGCATTCTTTCGGTGTTATTCAGATACATCCTGGATAAAATATTTGAAGGGAAGTTCTGCGTTATTTTTTTTTTCGATTCTGGTGTAGGTCGGACGATTATGCTCAAAGTTGATATCATCAGAAAATTATGAAAAATCGCAACACTGAATATCGTCACCTTCTCAGTCAAAAATTAAAATGAGTGTGATGCCTTTAATTTATTTCGAAACGATGAGTGATTATTAACGTAATTAGCAGGAAACGCAGTTGTTACTTCAGAATTTCACATCGTTCTATAATTCACGAAAATAATGTTAATTCGAATTTTGAAGTATTTTAATAATGCGTTTAAATTGTTTTTTAATTCCCATGATAATGAGATGGTTGGTCAACATGTTTCAATGAACGCATAAGATAGTGAATTTTTATTATTTTATTCAGATCTGTTAGACAGTTGAGGTGAACCTACTTATGAATTCAGCCGGCTAACAAAATAACATCAAAATTAATTTTTGATCATCTTTTCTCGAATTTGTATTTTCTTACATGGAAGTTATTATTTCATTTTTGATTGTCGAAAAGAGTCATGTTGGAGGAAATAGTGTGTTTAGTTTAAAACTGCCATTTCTGAAAAATTCTACAGAATCACTGGTTCGAAGCCAGCCTGTTGCTTACTCCCAATTAAGAATTGATCCTGAATGCCGGAAATTCCTGCCAGTTACTTCTTTCAAAAATACTGTGCTTATCGCGAAATTCGCATTGATAGAGTTTTATTTTAAAAGTTATTGATAACCCACAAAAATTACAGAATTGAACAACCTGTCTCTGGCACACATGCTAGTTTCTCGTAGATCAGGACCGATATTAGGCTGAAGATTTGCATTTGCCAAGTATATGTTTGGTCGCTTCAGCTGCCGATGATATAACAGGTTTCCGAATCTTCTCAATAATTGAGCAGAAATCAGATAATACTCAATTAAAATCAACTTTAGAACATTTGATCCGAATAGGAAAGGGGCAGGTGATATAAATTGATCTGCAGGTGACTCTAAAAAAAATACTATGGGTAAATCGAATGTGAACCTGTAGTGTAGCTACTGGTACTTTCGTAACAGTTGACAAATTTGATAAATAATTGCTTTTGTCTACGACCATTTACTAATATACAGGGTGAGTCTTCGAGTTGTACATCAATTTTTACCATAGATTCCTCTGGTCAAATGAGACACTTTTTTCATTTGCCATTTTTCCAGATTCGGCTCAGGTAAAAAGTTATAAGCATTTAAATATTTCTCAATGTGCTAATACATTCCTGCGCTTCGTTGCAAGTTCATCACAGATATCCCTCACGGTGATCTCTTTTGAAGAATAACCAATCCAAGGTTTTAAATTCAAAGGAACAACATTGAGAAAACTCATTTACCCACTTAATTCTTATTATTGGTGCTTTGTGCGATATTATCGCAAGGAAAACATTTCACTACACTGGACTTGAAACACTGATCTTCAACTTGATGTTCATGCAATATCCAATTCCATTCCACTATAAGTTATACACAATTCTATCCTCACCCATTCTCATATTGAAAACTCCATAATTATACTTTTTTCACGAAATTTATGAACGAATTATATGAAATCAATCAGCTTACCTAAAAATATTCTCTATAATGTTATGGTTATGGAAAGTCTAGTTCATAGACAGGGATTATGTCTGTGGTGTGCTTATGAAATAGCATATACCCATAGAAATAAAATGATTCAAGATAAGAATGATATATGTGCTCTACAAATCAATTATCAGGTGGAAATTCATAGAATATATCAAGCGTGGGGTATTGAAATGTTTGCCAAGAATGAAACGATGCTATCTCATACTCAAAAATGTGTTCATAAGTAACTGATAAATTCGTTTTCTGAGTAAGAAAAAGTAGATGAGATAAATCCTGAAAAATCTGAATTTTCAATTGCGAGTATAATTTGAACTATTCTTTTGTACAACACTTGGAGGTAGGTTCCCAAATGCACTAACTTTTCAGGTGATGCTTTTTTGAATTATTCAAATTAAGAAGCAGTTAATACCTATTAATCAATTATTATAGTCTCAGTTGATTATTGTGTGTTGACGGTAGCTGTCGATTTCTCCTGCCCTTCCATTTTTTCCTCCGGGTCTTTGTTTCAGAGATACAGGGTGTCAAAAATTTATATTTTTGTCAGTTTTTTGCTAATATCTCAGGAACCGTTTGAGTTACAGAATTGAGATTTTGTACACACATTATCACTAATAATAGCTTCCTTTTGGTTCTTCACTCGAGATATTGCATTTGCACAAAGGTTTCACCCCTTCAACTGTTACACCTATGGATAAATTTGCATTTGCACAGCAAATTCTGATGGGCAAATGTGCTTCACATGGAAATGGTACTCTTAGTTCATTGCTCTGAAGTGAAAAATTTTCGAGAAAACTGGCATTTTATGATCAATAATAATTTGCTAACGCTTTGTATATTTCTTGTAATTGGAAAAATTTGTTGTGATAATAAACAAGTTTATTAATTTCAACAAGATTTTACAACTAGGTTTTCAAGTTCAAATTGCAAAGTTATTTTTCATTATTTCATTATTTTTAGCGACCATAATTGACAAGATTACAAGAATTGCTCGAAATCACGCCCGTTGGCTGAAATGCACGCATTACAATAACTTCTGGATGAAGTTCCTATGAATGTTGTTCATAATCTGAGGCGTATTTTTAATTTGCTCTGCTGCGGCTTCAACTCTGGCGGTCAATTCTTCTACGGTGTTAACAGGAGTTTCATAGACAATGGTCTTCATGTGGCCCTATAGAAAAATAATCAATGGTAACTGAGTTAATTGTCATAGTGCTTCAATTTAATTATTGATCATAAAATGCCAGTTTTCTCGAAAACGGTTCACTTTACAGCAATCAAGTAGTACCTTTTTTTTGTGAAACACATTGGTGCATCAGAATTTGCCGTACAAATGCAAATTTGTCTAGTGGTGTAAAAGTTGGGGGGTAAAACCTTTGTACAAATTGAATATCTCCGCCACTGGCAGGTCTAATAGAACCGAGTAAAGTGCAAGAAATTAGCTATTTTTAGTGACAATGTGCCTACAAAAACTCCATTTTGTAATTCAAACAGTTTATGAGATATTAGCAAAAAACTGAAAAAAATGTAAATTTGTGACACCTTGTATCTCCGTAACGAAGACCTGGAGGAAGAAATGGAAGAGAAAAAAAATGTTTTTTTCAATGAAAAATCTTCAGTTGACCGTTGATACACTTATTTAGGAACATCCTGTACAATTCGTATACGTGTTATCTGAGTTACTATTTCACACTTTATTTGTTATTCAGTTTAAACGGCCAGATTAACAAATTCCAATGGAAGTGACGACATCACATCCTCCCACAAATCACGATCATCATCAATTGGAACACTTTTCGCCATTTGCGTACAATGTTTATTTATTGGCAATCCGAAAGTCCAACCAAAATTACCTGCAGACAAATTTCTCAACATTCCGAAGAAAGTCAAACAGTTTATGATGCCTTATAACATTTTCGAGAAAGTCGCCGACTATTAAAGTCGTATATTTACGCACTAAATAAGTGCATTTTATGGGGGCAGTTACAGCGCATGTTTTTGTGACGATCGTTTGTCCCCATAGACCGCTAAGGGATGATGGCACATTTTAACTACAGTCAGATTTTATTGGGGTAAAGTGAACAGCTTCGGAAGTTGACATTTTATTGGGTCTACTGGCTTCTCGGCAGATGGACGGTCTACTGCGGATAGGCCTGGTATGCATAAAATCCTGAATGCCGTTACTGTGAACTTCGTTGAATTTTGTCTGATTCAATATTCAGTTGTAAAAAACAGATTTTTTCGAACAGGATCTTGTATTTTTTATACAGCGTGATTTAAAGTGATTGAAAAATACCTTTTAATTATTAAGCTAATCAAAAACATAATAACTTTCGAAAGAAACTACTCAGACTCTCGATATTTGTAGAGCAGATCTGGACCCCCATTACGAAGGCATAGATTCCGCAGGTTTATAAATTAAATATTTTCCCAATTATTCCAAACGTACAGAGATTAGAACGAATTGGAATCCAGAACTTGATTGAAAAATGGCAGCTTGAAGGTTCATGCAAAATTTCTTGAGGATAATATGATCAGAAATATCATAGAATATAGAATATTTCATATGAAAATTATTCTTTCTAATGGTTTTAATAACCATCAAAAAATTTTCTACGAAGTTGTGCAAGTTGGGGCTAGAAAACGACGGTCAAAACAGTGAATGGGTAGAATCCTTCCAATGATTTCTCACATAACCCATTCACTTTTATAAACTTTCCCGGTTGGTCATGACATTCTGACACATTTCACCGTGTATATTTTGAAAATGTAAGGTTATAGTCATTTTCTTGTCAGATAACTACACAACGATGTCCTCTACATAGAGGTCATGGTAATAACGTATTTTTCAAAATGTTAATTTACTTTCGGAAAATAATGAATTTGAGAAATTAATATGTGAATTCGATTAATTATGAACGATACACTGGGTTTTCAGTCACATACGTCGAGAATGTTGGATAGCTTGTGATAAATTATTGATTCCAAATTATCAGAGTTAGTATCACAAAAAGCAGATTTCAATTCTACATAACACTTCCTGATACTTTGTCTCTGCTTCTTCAAAAATACCTTTGGCATTTTTAGTTTTCAAGCGTGATGATTAGCATTTGGCAACGTCGCTGAGAATTATTTTGACATTGCCAATTTCACGAGTGCCAACCTGCGTCAGTTTTAAGTAAAAAAACTTGACAGACCTAAATCATGACCAACCAGGATAGTTTATAGAAGTGAAAGGAGTATAGGTATATCTATTCCAAATTTCATTTTTACAAATATCACTAACGTGAAGTCAGCAGCGTTTGCGTGCATGTTCAAAGGAGATGCCCGCTTTGGCAATGAATTTGACATGGGCGCAAAAGCTGCAGACTTCACGTCAGTGGTTTTACAGCTTTTTTTAATTGTTCCAATGACACGATCATCACGAAATTCTTCACAACGTTCGTTGGCATTTTCAAACTAGTTACTAAGTTTCATCATGGTAGAATCAGTTTTTTTGGATTACTCCGAAAAACAACAACGATAGCGAGAAAAAATCACGAAATTAGACCTATTTTTTCGTAATATCTCCAAGAATTATAAACGTATCATACTGAAATTTGGTACTTGGATGTAGAATGTGAAGCTCAGGGCGGGAGCAGACCTGTTCTTGGAAGATCATGAATAGTTAAAAAAAAAACATTTTTGCGCGCATGTTCTAGGGGAACAACGTGCTATAGTTTAGTCCAAATGTAATTTTCGATGATTGGGCCGAAAAAGGTCTTAAACGATTAGGTTAGACTCACTGATGACGAATCCGATGTCAAAATCGATTCTGTCCGGCCGGCCGTCACCACGATAACGAGCGTACGGAAGATTCTATCGACTTGAAAATTTCAGGAAGGGTTGCATTTCAAAATACGAAGGTTAAGTTCGTTAATGGGCCGAATCGGCCGAATAGTTTCGGAGTTATAGCAATTTGAAATTTTGATGTTATTTTCGTCATATCTCAGAAACAACTGTAGCGATTGAATTGAAACTTGGCAGTTAGTTGAAGCGTAATGACGCACAACTCTGAGCAGAATTCCTTCGAAACTGTATGATTACTAATTGGAAAAAATTTTTTTTAA
The DNA here is from genome assembly GCA_958510865.1 of Myrrha octodecimguttata. Lineage (NCBI taxonomy): Eukaryota > Metazoa > Arthropoda > Insecta > Coleoptera > Coccinellidae > Myrrha > Myrrha octodecimguttata. The sequence continues at coordinate 70,776,851 of OY294056.1, read as the reverse complement.
ATTTTTTTCGAAAAAAATTTTTTTTTTCTGAAACTATTGTTCATATTCGAGATAGATTTCAGTTGTACTTTGAACTTCATATTTCACAGGAGTGTACCGAATTTCAATCCGATACTGCCATTAGTTTCGGAGATATTGGGAAAAAATATGTAAAATTTCGTGGTTTTCTTCTCGATATCATTGATTTTTTTGGTATAAATCAAGAGATACTGATTCAATCGTGATGAAACTTCGCAGCTAGTTTGGAAATGTCGAAGGACGACATTGTGCAAAATTTCGTGAGATTATGTCATCAGAATAATTTTAAAAAAATTCATGTCTATTTTTTCAAATATTTAGTATTCTGTGATCTTCTCATCATATTATCCTCATTAAATTCTGCATGAACCTTCGAACTGTTATTTTTCGATAAAGTACTGAATTTCAATTCGATCTAATCTGTATTTTTGTGAATATTGGGACAATAAAATTTTGAATGGATATATCCGCGGAATCGTTGGGTGGATTTCACCCATTCACGAATTCGGCCTTTTTAATTAAGGTCCAAAACTTCTCTACAAATCTCGAGTTTCTAAGTTGTTTCTTTCGGAAGTTATTGTGTTTACGCAGAAACGACTTAGAAACTCGATATTTGTAGAGTAGGTTTTCGGCTTAATTACGAAGGTCGAATTCGTGAATGGGTGAAATCCGCCCAATGATTCCGTAGATATATCCATTTAAAATTTTATTTTTCCAATATTTTCAAAAATACAGATTAGATCGAATTGAAATTCAGTAATTTACGTGCGCGCAAATGCTGCTGCCTTCACGGCAGTGCTTTTCTAGATTTTCTTCAAATTAACCGACAGGAGGTTCCCAACAGAATAATGTTCAAAGCTACGCATCATTATAATCCAACTCATTGCCAAGTTTCAATACAATCGCTCCAGTGGTTCCTGAAATATCAGGGAAATAATATGGAAATTTCGAATGCTTATAACTCTTAAACCGTTTGGCCGATTCAGCCCATTAACGAACTCAACAGCGGCATTCTAATGCGCGACCTAATCTGAAAGTTTCAAGTTGCTAGCTTGCTCCGTTCAACAGTTATCGTGTCTTCGGCCGGCCGGAGAAAATCGAGTTCGACACCGGATTCGTCATCAGCGAGTCCAACCTAGTCGTTTGAGACCATTTTCGGGAAAAAATCGAAAATTACAGACATAAGGACGAAACGATAGCACGCTGGTCCAGAGAACATGCTCGCAAAAATGTATGTTCAATATTACCTTTTGAAGGTTAGTTCAATCAATACATCATTTCGTGAATAAATTGGAACCAATGAAAAAAATTTCAACTGTGTTGTATACAGAATATAAATAACCATCAAACTAAACAATACTCTACATCTCTCCCCTAGTCCAAAAATGTTGGGGTCGGTTCCACCTTCATGAGGTTGGTTTTTTCGAAATAAACTCATGATGAAAATTCGTTTCCCTCAATGCTCAAGTTGTCCTGTTTTTTGGAAATCTTCGTTTCTTAGATCTGAGGCTCAAATTCTCGTGGGAACACCCCGTATTATTATTATTAATGGTAACGATTGAAGTTTCAAAGTCGATCCTGATTGAATTGTACTCCTAAGGGAAGCTCCCATCGTCTTCTTATATAACCCGTCTACTAAATTTCCCAACATCAGTGTCAAGACGGCCGGTGGGCCAGACAGATCTGTATCGATCCAGCCTCTCGGCATCCCGAACCTAACCTTGCTTCACCGCGAACACGTGCTGCTCCAGGCCGCGACGTCCACTCACAACGTTCCCGTTATGCAAGGACATGGCACACACAGGTAAAAATCGGCCGTCCTGCCCTGGCCCGCAGGGGAATCCTGTGCGTACCATAGGACCTCGTCCTATGCGCGCGCTTTGCACATGCTGCGCGTCGCAAAGTGGGTCACTGGGACATCCCTACCATGTCCTGCAGCGCCCCACTGCCGACCCACCGTATTATGCTGTGTTGTAAGCGAGTACGTATGACTCCGCAAGAGCTCTAACATAGACCTGCTTCACGGGAAAGTGGGTCACCAGTCCTTAGTCACTTTCACTTATTACATGGACGTCTAATCATTTTCCATTGTACCCCCGTGGTCGCAGCAAGTGCCACAGTAGGGGTTCCGATCGTTCAAGCCGGCTACGCTCCGACACAGACTGGTCAGTCAGTTAGGTACCTTCACGGATGACGTTCGTGCGACCCACAATCTCCTAGTCCATTCATTTCGTGCCGCGAGTGTTCAATAGTGATTCCGAAACAAGGATTACGATCTCTACTGCCTCTTGGATTATATTTAGTGCTGTGATCAACACCCCTATGTGGGTCTTAATTTTAAACAATACAACTTCATTTTTAACTGTTAAAGATACCTTTACTTAACCAAGTGAGAAGGTGACAATAACTTTATGTGCGTTCTAATGTGAAATGTTACTTGAAATGGATAACCACTCGACAATGTTACTATCCTCGCCTTTCGAACAAAACTCCGGGGATTCCCCTGCTGCCTGTTCGCAATCTTCATCCCCTATGCCCCCGCCTCATTACGGCTCGCCGCCGGTTTCCACAGACATACCAACCCCTTATAATGACACAATCTGCCAACAACAATCCAATAATTCTATGCCGCCTCATTATCAGTACACAATGATGATGTCACAATCAATGAATCACATAGACAATTCGTATTCCTCATATTTGTTCTCTTCAGGGGCCAGTGCTATCTCTGGAATTGACATGGGGGGTGGAGGTTATCAGATCACGGGACTGTCCACTTCTCTCACGCCTGGAGATATTCCGGACACCAAAGACTGTATTGAGGAGTTGTGCCCTGTGTGTGGCGACAAGGTGTCAGGTTATCATTACGGCCTTCTGACGTGCGAGTCGTGCAAGGGATTCTTCAAAAGGACCGTACAGAACAAGAAGGTTTACACGTGTGTGGCCGAGAGGAGTTGTCATATCGATAAAACCCAGAGGAAGAGGTGTCCGTTCTGTAGGTTCCAGAAGTGTTTGGAGGTTGGAATGAAACTAGAAGGTAAGTGATTCTATTTTTCCGATTAACACCCCGAAATTAGTTTCGCACGATATTTATGTTCGGGTGGGATGAGTAAAAACGGAATCGATCGGTAGTTTACTTGACCCAGATTTTGAAGGTCTCGAGAAATAGGTCGAGGTTGTAGAGATTCTAATCGAATCAGATCAACATGTTGCATTGTAATTACTCATTTTCATCGTAAACATTATTTTTGATTCGGAAATATCTATCGATTTTCGTTGGTTCTGGAATTGTCTGATCGAGTGCACAAAAAACTATAAACCATGAGCGAAATATCTATTGGTACTTCCTGTCAAACATAGAAAAAATTTCGTCAACGTATTCGAAAGATTCATTCCAAAATTTTGAAATTTATTAATAATTTTATACTAATGCTTAAAATTTTCATTTCGTACCAGAAATGTATTATTTTTTAATTCCTGCAAGCAGAAGTTAAAACAAAATTTTCAATGAAATTGGTATCAATCTGGGGAACAGGATATAGTGTTTTTCTTCTGATGTGCTAATATGAGTATTCTGTTGTTTAGTTGGTTGATCAAATATTATACTATTAGATGAACTAGTCCGTTACTTTGTGTTAGTTCATTTGAAAATATAATGAAAGAAATCGTATTGTTTCCTATCTCTACATTTACAAGTCCGGTAACTCATATCTACCATAAGTCATATAGTTATATTTCGGGCTTTCAAAATTGAATAATTATTTCGAGACTCTCCATGAAACAATTTCATGTTCCTTACCACTATTTAGAGGACAGAAATATTCAATTCAAATGAAATACATTTCGAACAATTAAATAACAAAATTCCTATACCGTATAACTATTGCTATATTTCGGGCATTAAAAAATCAAATAATTATTTTTAAGTTCACCCTGAAATGATATTATATTTTTTGTTTTTTTTTGCATCACAGAAATATTTAATTCAAGTGGGATAAACTTCAAACATATAAATAACAACATTCCTAGGGTCTATCACGATTGCCATTGATCCATTCATATATCAAAACAGTGTCCCCCTTTCCTTAGATAGCTTATCAAGATTGATTTATTTATGTATATCAATGGAACGTGGGAATTTACCTATAAATATTTCAGTGGAGTTATTTGGATATCGGAAATTGATATAGATATGTTCTTGACGTATCTAAGAAGTATTTTCTACCGAGATAATATTTCCATCTCCCAACATATTCTTTTCATTATTCTGTAACAATGATTTGAAACAATTTTGTTTTTTCTTCATTATTAAAAATGGTAACATAAGTTTCCTCGGATTATTTAATTCATTCAATCTTGACCGAAGTATATTCTTGTAGAATTTAAATCGAACAAAAAAAAGCTTGAAATTGTAAATTAAATTCTTAATTTTTGCGGAGGAATGATTTTCTCACACTTTATTTCAATCTTATTTCGATAAAATCTCAGAATTATTCATTCACAATTCGTATAGGGAGTGAATATCAACTTTCAATTAATTCTTAACTAATGGGATTCGATATTTCCAATTAGAACCCAGAATTGGAGTGATGAAAAGCTCACCAAAAACAAAACTGAGAACATTAACACTATCCTCCTATCCTCCACTTCCATTCACTTCAATATCCTCCCTAATTATTTCATTCAACCTTGTGCTAAAAATAATACTCTGTTTGGTCAAAAGCACGAAATCCGTTTTATTTGATAGAACTCAAATAAAATACGATGATTTATAGAAAGATTGACGATACACAGTACCAATACAATTAAAGATGGCGAATACAGAATAATTCGAACAGATTTCTGAGAACCAATCTCATTAGTGTACAATTTAACTCCACCCTCGAAAGTTATTCAAATATCATGTATTCCCGAAAAAACAATGTATTATTAGTAATTCTGATCAACCTTTAAAATTGAGCATTGAAAAAATTAATTTACCGTTCCCTGACATATTCAATTCGAAGTATGCCGGAAATCTAAATGAAGGTTTTAAACAACAGGAACTGGTATATTTTGAAAAAATATTTAGATTCTGTTTCTAAATTCAGTAAAATTTTATTTACTTCAGCATCAAAAAATGTCGGATTTGTTATTTTTTTTATAATTTATGTTCCCATTTAGTTAACATTTTATAAGTTTTCTCTGCTATTAAAATCAATTACCTATTGTTCTGGATTCTAACCATAATATCTATTCCAAATTTTCGATAGCATTTAAATATGAGAACGAATACGGCCTACCCGTAGTAGAATGACTTCTAAAATTGTTACAAAGGCCATTGCTTGCTTGTCGAAATTCAATGCTTGCCAAAATGCAATTAGTTTTTGTAGACTTCAATCGTCGTGTACACTTCGAAATAGATATTTACCTTCTCCCAATTACAACAGAGAATTCTACTCCAGGTATCTGTTGGCAGCTGTCAAAACTTTACAACTCGCAATAAAGTAAAAGCAAATGGGACTAATGTTACGAAAACATGAATTTTAGGATATTCTAGGCAGATTTATGCGGTTGAACATTTACGGTCTCGATTACCAACCACGTTCGCCTACTAATTGGGCTATATATGAAACGAAAATGGTATTTTTTGTTGGTCATCATTCATGTAAGCTCAGACTGTTTGGTAATGGAGTTGCATAAGTGTACGAATGTTGGACCGCTTATTTCGTGATTCTCCAAAAGAAGTCACGAACTGCTTGAATGTCGAAATCGATCCTAAGACACGCAACGAGCATTTCACATGAAAGCTTGATGAAAAGGATAGATACAAAAAACATTTCTGATCATCAAGTTTTGATTTTGGTTTATTATTTGATAAAATCAAATAATAAACCTTAGAGATCGACCAACCAAAAAAAAATTTCAAGCCCCCCTGAAAATTTCACAGTTTACGTTTTGGAGTATGTAGATTTGAATAAACGAATAAAAAATAATAAAAAATAAATCCGTTCGTCCGCCGTCCGTTGTCCGTGGCTTTTCTCTGGAAGTACTGAACGGAAATCCTCGAAACTTGGTGGAAAAATCGTGTGTCACTCGGGGTTGATCTTCCAAGCTTTTCAGCAGGATCGGTATACCCTACGGTCTCTAAATGGGGGTTTGGAGGGGAAAAAAAATTATTTCTAGAAAGCTTATCACCCAATTTTCATGAAATTTTAAATTTTTATTACTGTTGCATAACTCAACCTAAAAAAATTTACCCGGATGATTTCCGACAGGTGGTTCCTGAGTTATAAAGAAAAACGCTGCAAAATTCCAATAATGTCGAAAATGAACCATAGCATTCGGTTCTAAGTTGTTAAACTTATCAATGGTATATTGGATTATTTAACTAAGAGAATAATAAACCTTTGTGTAAAATTTGTAGTGTTTTTGACTATAAATGGTAGGTTATAAGAAGTTTCCAGTAACTGGCGATTAAACTAATGGGATTAGTCAAAACTCATAGTTGTATCGAATCGAAAATATTCATGAATCTTTGTATCAATACTATATTTATATTTCTTGAAATAAAAATTCGTTAATTTCTCATTTACGTTTGGGGAAAATTTGCTTTACTGTACTGCTCACTGTTTTCCAAGTAAAGTAAAATAAGCCAACATTCAAGAATATGCGGCAATATCCGAATGAAACATAGACCGAAATACATATTTCTGTTGAAGGGTGTCACACATGTTGGACCATATTTTGAGCAAAAACTGACGTGAGGTCAGAATCTTTTACGCGCGCTTATTCAAATTATAACTATTGGATCAACACAAAATTTGTTTTCCCTTATTTCCTGAAGTAAATATCGGATCGAATTGAGATTTGAGAAATTGTTGTTAAATACTGACTCTAAGGTTTGTGCCAATTTCCATTGAAATCTAATCAATTTGTTCACAGAAGAGAAATATTTCCATCAAAAATTCTCGAATAAAATTATTTTTCAATTTTCAAACAACTGGACCCACACGAAATTTTGCTCTGAGTTTGGAGTTGGTATTCCAAAACTGCTCACGAAGTTTCAATTCGCCGAGTCAATACTTCATGAGATATCGAGGAATTAACCTCAAAAATTCAAATGGGCCTCCGAAATTATTCAACCGATTCCACCCATCAACGAACTTAACCGAGATATTTGGACTCCAAACCAAATCTGACAATTTCATGTCGCTAAGTCTTTTCCTTCGAAAGTTAGAGCACATACGGATGGAAGGACAAAATTGAATTTGACCAAGGATTCTTTTTCAGGGAGTTCAACCCAATCGTTTAAGTCCATATTCGTCTGAAAATTCGAAAATTACAGACATCGTGACGAAATGGTTACGCGCTGTTCCCTAAACAAGCGCGTGAAAACAATCGATGGCAAATATCTCCTGAAAATTTCATACAATTATCTCAAGCATCTCATAAATATGTTATTTTCGAACCTAATTTAATCACCCAATTATTTGCTGAATATATTTCGATGAAAAACTTTTCTCGAGTTTCTATAATTTTTTGAATTTTCCACATCTATACTACATACATAATTTAATTCCCCATCTTGCAAAAATAAAAAACTAAAAAATCTATCCTTAGGGGCTTTCATTCTGCAGGCTAAACTAATTTGTTGTAAACGGCAGAGGAAAATTCGATGGCCTCACACTAGTTGATAACTGAACCACCATGTATACAAAAATAATAAACCAAAACTAACTACACATTAAATCCGGAAAGAAAGGATACGATTTGTCAATGAAAAGTAAATATCCAGGTCGAGACACCCCGTACAAATTATTTCCTTCCAATTTTTGACTTGTCTCACGAATTCTTTTATTGAATCTCAGCAGTTCGTTCTTTTTCATCTCAAGCAATTCGTAAATCGCAAGCAACTGTTCAGTCAGAGAGTGTTCTCCCATGTACGTTCTCCACGTATTAGACGACTAGATGTTTTTTCTTAGAATTATTTCCCAAGACGGAATAAGGATATACCTGTACCAGGTAAATGTGTGAAAACCTTGAAAGGTCATTTTGTGCCAGTATGTTATTAAATCGTTCAATTCCAGCCCTCCTAGACCCGCTCATGATTTTTTGCTAGTCTATATCTTCAAATAAACCATCGGTTGAGACATAATACTGATGGCTGTCCCTCAATTTTCGTTTTGAATAATTAATTATATGTGTCTGTATGGACCATTATGATTGGTTCTGCAACTCCAGGATAATAAACGAGTTGATTGAAAATGTATTTTGAAGTTGATGTTTTGCTCTAAATGTTGTTCATCCTAAGGTTAAGATGCTTTTTGGATTCATGAAGAGAATATGATAAATATCAGTTTACTTCATTCACTTTCGGAAAGTCAGTAGGTATGCCTTGAAAGTTTGACAAAGTCTACTCTGTATAATTAATCAATGTTGGTTATACTTATTTTGCTGTCAGGCAACTATGCGGCGTTGTCCATATTACATAAAGATCGTAGTTGTTACGATTGTAACTTTACAATTCAAGTCATTGAAAAAAAAATGTAAGAATTGACAACGTCCTGTCAAACTATTTGAATGCCAACCTGGTTCAGTACTAATGCAAAAACTTGATAAGGATATTCCTAAGCCTACCGACTGCCTCAATAAAAGTAAATGGAGTATAGGTCTCGTACTTCGAGTTTTCCAAAGTTCTCAGCACTCAATGCTCACAACTTATTTTTCTTCAACATAAGTTTATTTCTTTCCTTTGTGCTGTACTAAATTCACACTACAACCCACATGTGGGTTTGGGCCCTGAGTTATTTCCTCAATATATCAAAGAAATACTTATTATCGAAGATAACATTGGATATCACACTCAAAAATTTGGTGAGAATCGACTCGAAAGACAAGCTTGTGAAAAAAAGTTGAAATTTTTCTTCGAAAAAAGTCAAATTTCCTGAAGTTCTGCATAAACCTTTGAGTCCATATTTTACAACCGTGTTTCAAATTTCAGCTAGATATGTATCAATGGTAATATTGGAAAACTAATAAATAGAATGTAGAAATTTCTGGGTGGATTTTACCCATTCTTCGAGTGCTCACTTCATTGTCTAGTCCCAAACCTAAACTTTAAATCCAGATTCCATATGTTGTTTTTTCGGAAGTTATTGTGTATTACATCAGGTTCGTTTCATCGGCATGGGAAATATGTTCATTGAAATCGTAGATTGTTTGTGAATTGTTTGTGTATTACTTCTGAAATAAATCACATAGCGATATTTGTAGATTGATAACGAAGGCAGAATTAATGAACGGGTCAAATCTGGCCGATGATTCCGTAGATATAAATTTCACATTGCCATTTTCCAACTAAATGGGTACGAGATTTCAATTCAATAGCTTTTCATTTTTGGAAAACTGGGAAACTATAATTTCGAATAAATATATTGCGGAATCAATTCACGACGATTCTTTTGGAAAAATAATTGTGAAGATAAACACAATATTAAATCAAATTTCTGATATTTGTAGCTCGATTATGAGTGTAAAATTGGTGAACTGGTCAAATCCCCTCGATGATTCCGTAGAGGATTCCCACGAAATTTTGAGTGAACCCTCACGCCTTGGCATTGCAACATAGAATATTGTAATTGTATTTTTGGAAAAATTAAATTTTAATGGACATACCTAATGCAAAATTTTGTAAGCATCATTTGATTAGAACATCGTAACGTCGTTTCAACAGAAAGTAAACCCGTAGTCGCGGATTCGATACTTGAATGGGTGACCGCTCTGGCTTCAAATTAGAACAAGCGCTCTTAAGCTTCCGACCACACGCCAGTGCATGTTAGCAATCGTTACTATCCCAATTTGACGAGTAGTATCTATAGCTGTCATTAAAATGAATCAACCTAAAATATCAAGCAACATAATGCGCAGTTTGAGGATGGATACTTCTTCTTTATTCACGATACCAAAAGTGATCTTTGTCTTAGTCGAATTTTGGCAGGAGTCCACTCGGCGAACCACACTTTGCCGTACCCCGCGGCTGCAGAAATTCCACAGGAAGCGTCTATCTATATCTATATAAAGACAAAAACGAATGCTGCCTCAAAGCGCGTTGTACGGCACCACACCACACGTTGAAAGTGAAAGGGAGACGTTAAACACCGAATGCCTGGTCGAACAGTCAGATTTAATGTTTCCAATTTATTTTTAGGTGTAGCCAAGAGTTGAATTGCGAGACTTGAACCTTTTGTTCGGGCCACGAGTTTGGAGTTCACGTCGCGAAATGTCTTTGTTTTCCGTGCACGTTTGACTTTCCTTTTAAAGTGCAAGTGCTGATAGGTCCGCCTTTTTGGATCACGACGATTCCGGAGCTGTAGATCGGCATTTTTTGAATATTTTCGATTTTTTGATTTCAAATCCGTTATAAACAACTCCGGTAATATGAAATATGTTGGCACTTCGAGTATACCTCTATCGATCTAGGCACATCTGATATCCTAAGTTTAAATGTTCCTAATTACGACTTTTCGTACTTCTGTTGCCTGTAGTTTGTGATGCAGTGGACAAAACTGTAAACAGCAAGCGATCCCACAACCTAATTTGCAAAAATATGTGAATTTGGTCGAAATCTAAAAAATATTATTTTTTCAACTTTTTCTGATTTTCGTTCTTTCTAGGGCGAAAATTAAAAATCTGTTATCAAATCTGGACAAAATCCTTAGTTCCGCATTAATGACCACCCAAACTTTTATCATTTCCCAATTTTGGAAAATTACGACTTAAGTGCCAAGTATGAGAATTGTCATAGGTTTCTTTCTATGTACTTGGTATGGGTTTCTTGCACATATTTGATTGTCAATGAGTCAAGAGTGATTCAGCGTATCAATTCTCACAATATCATTAGCATAACTTATACAAAGTGTTCATAACTTGAGTGCAAAAAATTGATTTTCTCATGTTTTGCACTTAAGTTGTGAACATTGTGTAGAAGCTATGCAAATGATATTGTGTGATCAATTGATAATTAAATATTTGCAAATCACTCAGTAGCGCCTACATAGGACATTTTCAAAAATACGGTTCCTCCATATTTTGCACTCAGATTACAAATTAGTTATGCAAATTATATTGTGTGATATGATACACTGAATTACACTTGATCCATTGAAAAAACAATATTTGCATTCAAGAATTCGTTTTTTAATCATATTTTGCACTTGAATTTTGAAAACCAGCTATATGAGTAAGGATTTTGAAAATTGTGATTTGTGTATCTCAGATGTGATTTGATTGATTGAGGTAGTTTCTTTAACACAAAAGTAGAACTGGTTACTCGGAAATCTTGCTAAGAACCAGTTTCTCGCATCATTTCCAGACACAACTTGAATTGGAAAGCATACTTAACTCGGGCTTCATTTTGATGTGTGACGTAGATATTGGGTGATCGTGTCCAGATGAAAAAGATGATACAATTTCCAAAAAAGCAATCAAAATTCACCATAATGGCTGCTTAGATACACAGAAAATTTTACGATTTCCTTATAATCGCCCTCTAAGCTGACTGTAAACAAAATAACTCGCAAAGAATACTTATCTTGTTTGGAGCCTAATGATAGAGATTGAATTCGTCAATGATATCCAATGCACCCATTGATTCGGCAGATCTATCAGATTTCGAAATCTCATTATCTTCAGCATTTACAGAATCAGATCCGATAAAAATCGGGACTTCGTTGAAACATTCTGAAAGAGCAGAAGGAGAAGTCGGAACGTCAGAAGCTTAAACTCAATTCTCGAAATTCGAAATCATTCCCTCAAAAAGTTCTGCATTCGCTCGAATGAATATATTCCGAAATATTTGTGAAATGAAATTTCGAAATGCGGAACTATTTGGTGGATTTCACCCATTCCCCAATACAACTTTTGCTACAAAGATTGAGTCTCTAAGTTACGCGAGTTATTGTCCTTACGGAAGGACTTACACCCAGACGGGTGGACATAATGAAATTTTACCTCGAATATTCTTTATCGATTAGTCCAGCCTTATCGTTCATGTCCGTTTTCGGCTCAACATTCGAAAATTACTGATGTCGTGAGCACCATCGCTCAGAAGATCGCAAAGTCAATTCTCCACATATCAAACTGGGCAGAATCACCTGTATGACTGAACACTCTCTACTAATTTGAGCATGCGCGTTAAAGATCTTACTCCAATGCTTTTCTAGATTTTTTCACACTGTTGTACCTATCGTCGAATCAGACACGCGTATCATGCCCACCAGAAATTACACATATACAAAATTCAAATTTGGTGAATTTGGACATTGAACCTCATCAATAGAAACATAGTAGTAGTGTTAATAATGAGATCTATTGTTTCGTCCGTTGCGATTGATTCAACTTTGCGATGTTACGATCAAGATGACTCACGCAGGAAATAAAATGATCACGGCTAAGTGAACAATTTCGAAAATGGGTCTGTTGGTGAGCTGACCTCATTACGGATGCATTTAAAAACGAGGAAAACAGAAAGGAAGAGATGGCGAAACTAGTGATATAAGGAAGCGTGGGTGATAAGCAACAACTTGTACCTTATATGAAACGCATAATTGAAAGGAGCAGGCTGGAATGGAACATTGTTGACTCTGCGAGAATGATATATTGCTGTTGCAGAAAATGTTATGAGTTATGCTATACTTGATTTCAATCTCTTATTGTTCGTGAATGGTTTTCTTCAACTTTTTTTTCTTCCTACGATTGAGGCACTCCCTGTCGTTGCGAATTCATGATTGGAGCGAAAAGCAGAAAATATTCTTTTTTTGGTCGGAATTCATCAGATTGTTACTGACTGGCATAGACTCGAGAAAATTGTACGCAATGAGAGGCTCCATCACCAGTATGTGCTCTTTCTTTCAAAAAGCAAAAGGACCTTGAGACTTAAAATTGTCAGATCAAGTTTATAGTCCAAATATCTCTGTTAGGTTCGTTAATGGTTCAAATTGAAACTTTGTAAACAGTTTTGGAATACTACCAAGGAACTCAAAGCGAATTTCGTGTGGATCCAGTTGTTACAAAATTTAAAAAAATTGTTCATTCGAAAATTTTTAAAATTTTTCATGAAAAGGTTTTTTTTACGAAAATATCGATTTGATTTCAACGAAATTCAACACAAATCTTAGAGTCAGTATTTAACAAGAATGATCCGAATAATCCGATCCTATATATACTTTCGAAGATATAAGGGAAAAAATATACCAAATCAGATTGAAACTTCGTAATCAGGTGGAGATTACCAACGCGCAACTAGGTGCAAAATTTCGTGTTGATCTAATTGTTAGAATTCGAATTTCTAAATTTGTTAACCGAAAAATCAATTATCGTTTGTGTTATTACCAAAGATTCAACCCTGAATTTCCTCGATTAGGAGTTAACATATCCTACTGTCAACTCAGAAACAGGATATTCGAAAAAAAATTAAATTTTTTTCAATTTGTTCTAATGGCACGATCACCGCTTAATTTCCCACTAGGTTGTTCGTCAACATTCTTGAACCAGTAACCAAGTTTCATTATGATAGAATCAGTATTTTTCAAGTTATTCCGGAAAAATGACAATAACGATGAAAACTCGACATATTGTTTCCCATTACTTCCGAAAATTCTAACCGTTTTCAACTGGAATTCTGTACCCTGCTGTGATATATGGAGCTCAAGGCTTATGCCTTGAACTCATGTTATGATGAATAGTTTTCGAAAAAAAAATTTTTTTTCGAAGAAACTCGAAAAATGTTTCCCAAAATTCACTGACAGTACGATCTCAGCAAAATTCTGCGAGAAATTGCGCGTCGTTATGCTTTACTTACAGTTCAGTTTCCATTCAATCGCTCCGGTAGTTTCTAAAATATCAAGAAAATAGCCCCAAAATTGTTTGGCTGATTTGGCCCATTTTGAACTTAACCGAAGTATTCTTATGCGCGACCCACCCTGAAAGTTTCAAATCGCTCACTTACTCCGTTCGACATTTATCGTGTCCTCGGACGGCCGGACAGAATTGATTTTGACACCGGATTCGTCATCAGTGAGTCCAATCTAGTCGTATGGGAACACTTTCGGAAAAAAAACCAAAATAACAGGCATTTGGACAAAACGATAGCCCGTTATTCCCCAGAACATGGGCGCAAAAATTTATACCTCACATTTAAAACATCCTATAATTCCTGGTTATGAAAAATTCGTTTAAATTATGATCGATATATTTTTTTTTTCAAATTTCAAACAGAGTAGTTTGTCAAATTCCCCTAGCCTACTGACTGACTATGAAAGTAAATGGATTATATGCCTTATGGTTTTCGCTCAATATTCCAACTGTCTCACGACAACATTTCCCGAGCAACCTGTACACCCGCTGCCTCATTATGTTCCCAATGGTTTGCAAAGAATACAATAACTCTGACACGTAAGACCTTTGATTCGATGAGGAAAAAACACAATTTTCCTACTTAACCAACGAACCCTGACGGCATTACGAAATAAAACGATAACTTCAAATGTCAGACTGTCGTTGGGTTCAAATGAACGCGCCCAGATAAAGAATTCCACGTGGAAGAGATATATGTTTCTATGGCGGAGAGTTTAAGCGGAATCATCAAAAGCATTCATAAATCATAACGACTTTGCCGAGGAAATATAGGGAACTTGTTGAAATCGTGGACAATAATATGAGGCAAATTGTGAGACTTGTTCATGTGCTTCTATTTAACTTTCTATACAAGTACGAAATCGATTAATGATTTCATGCTTTTCAATGTTTTTGTAACCTACCTTTTGAATTCCACATACAGTGCGCTTCAAAATTATGGAACAAATTAATTTTCTCAGAAGAAAAATATTTGGCAACAAAATCCTGAAACAGGTCAAATTTTGTTTCACTTTCACCAAATTTTTGAAGGATTTTTGTTGCACCCTTTGCCATCCCTATCAACCCTCTAAATTTTTTGAATAGGGAAAGTGGGTCATGTGGAACTTTTTTGGTAAAGTCTTTGTATCTTCTCTGCAGGCGTGCAGAAATTTTCAAGAAAAAATTGTTTTTTCGAAAAATTAGTTACTTTAAAGAGGTTTTCAGTATGTGAACTTATCATGGCTTATTTACTTTGAGAGGATGGTACCTGATGAAATTTGTCACCGAATGAAAGTCGACAGTTTTGTTTATGCACAACTTTCAACACCTACGAACCCTTTAATGAAGAAAAAAAAATTATTTACGTGAGGGGGTTGAAAGGGGTTGAAAGTTGTGCATGAACAAAACTTTAATGGTCGACTTTCATTCGGTGACAAATTTCATCAGGTACCATCGTCTCAAAGTAAATGAGTCATGACAAAGTGCACATACTGAAAACCTCTTTGAACTAACTAATTTTTGAAAAAAAAAATTTTTTTCTTGAAAATTTCTGCACACCTGTAAAGAAGTAACAAAGACCTTACCAAAAAAGTACCACATGATCTACTTTCCCTATTCAAAAGTTTGTTCCAAAATTTTGACGCTCACTGTATATAGTATGTAATTCCAATCTTCATTTTCCCAAATTTCGAATGGAATCGAATTTAAAACTAGCACTTGGTCGAAAAATTACTGCTTGTTTTTTTTTTATAATGATTTAATTCGTTGGGGGGTTGATACCTGAATGGGTGACCGCTTTAGCTGCGTATTTGAAAATCGCTCATGAAAGCCCTTGTCAGCGATTCACAACAGTTTTTATCAGAAAACATCTTTTATCGTGATTTTATTGTCAGAATCGTGAAATACTACGACAACGTTCTTCCGATAAACTAACTGAACTGTGCCTATTTTGCAGAATTGCTGCATCATCACTCTTCCTGCGCTACGTCACTACGTCAGAGCGCGGTAGATTGTCTAGTAAACACGGTATTAAATAATGATGTTTTCAAGGTGAACAAGGAAGCGAAATATCTGTGAGAAGATAAATATTACATATAACATGAGGCTATCTCACGATTGTTGGATCTCAACTCTCTCGTTTCCACTTTTATTTTCGAATTCAAGCTTGTCTAGGTTAATCTGCACGGCTTAGTTGTTTTATCATAACTGTATTTGTAATTATTCTCTCTATCTGTTCGGTGGGATCTTTCATTGATTAGTGTATTATGGAGTTATTCCCTTCTTCTTTCTCCTCCATGAAAACTACTGAATGCTAAGTCACTATAATGTTCGACCGTAAACACAAAAGCTTCTGAAAGAAACATTCAAGAGTATCGATGTTTGTAGACTATGTGTGAACCTTGATAAGAAACTCACAATTTGGCGATATTGGCCGGCTAGTTTCCGAGAAATCTTGTGATAATTTTTTATTGACCAAAAGTTTTGATATTTTCTACCAATACGTTCAGAGTTTCAATTCGATCGGATGGGTATATTTTAGATGACTTAAACCCCACAATCCTACGGCGAAATTTTGCCTGTTAATATTTAAATTACAAATTTTCAATTCGGAATTTGAAGTATTTATTGACGAACAGAATTGAAGTAGACCATGAAGTTTTCAACGGCGAGTGCAATTTGATAATGTGAGACTACTTTTAGCTCAAATTCTAAAACAGACATTAGGGCAAACTGATACTGATTTCGATTGCATACATCATTTGAATCAAAATGATTCAATGAATATTTTTCTGGTAGGGCTTCAAAGCAATGAAAAAACAATAAACAAGCATTGTTTCGAAGATAAGTGCAGGAAACTATATGGTTTGTTTACTTTTCAACCAAAGCATAACCAGAAGGGGGTTCAACAATAGATCTTTTTGAGTACTGTATTTTTGCAAATCGTCAACGAATATCTCACCCCAATTTCAGATCATGATTTTGAACCCATATATTTTGAAGTTAAAGATAAAACGAGCACAGAAATCATTCTATACGCTAAAATTTTCCTACATAAGGAGAAATGAGTTTGAAAGCATAAAAATACTTCTCTCTCGTTTATTTACTGATTCCATGGACCTGGTAGTTTTCCGTAAGAGATATACGATGTAATATGGTAGTTGCTAACTGGTTCGTAGTAATAGTAAGAGAATGTTGTTAAAATTGGTACCAATAACAATTACAATGATTCATTTGTTTTATTTCATAATGCGAATTTCCGAAAATACGATCACGTGTTGTTTATTTACGTTATGGAAAAATATTTATGATGTTAATACTTTTGTTTAATAAACATGATGTTACGTGAGATACCTTTAGATCATTTTCAGACGAGTGAATTGTTCGATAGATTTGTCTTTTATCCAATATTGCCAGACGTGGGTGTCGTTCAGCTAACTGAGGCCATGAAGATTTTCACAAGAAACTGATGGAAAAATTCAAATAGACCAGTTCATTTTCTGAAATTCCTGGTGACATTCGACAGGTTAAAGAACTATCTCATCGGAAATTGAAGAGAAGCATTTTGAAGCTGTGATATTTATGTATTCTCAATATCTTCAGTTTACAAATTCCTAGCTCTTATGGTTAAAATACACTCTACAGGAATGCAGCGAGAAGAAACCTTTCAAATTTTTTCCACGCTCTCCGAAATCTTTTCGATATCTATACGACTATTTTTCATGGAAAATTCGTTGTCTAGAAAAAAAAGTCTTATAACTTCAAAATTCTCCATTTAAATTTTCGATGACACCTTTCATCATCTTAACAGTGGGTCAAATATCATTGACATTTTTAGAAAGTAATTTTGACAACTCAAAACGGGAAATAACTTCTTCAGAAGTCAAAAACTTACGATTCTTCGATTTTGAATACTTATGGTCATTGAACTACTGGTAATTATTCGAAAAAATTGCACAAATTGATTTATAGAGCCAATATAATCTGTAAATGGTACTCAGTTGGCACTTTTTATTGTGTTTTGAGTTGAATATTGGCCTAGGTGAGATTCAATTATAAAGACTATATTCCATAGTGATTTGGTGATCGACGACTTTAATCTATATAACACTTGATTCAGGATTTCCTGTGTTGCACATCCACAAATTGAAAAAGAATGTTGTGATATCTTCGATAAAGTGCCACTCATCTGGACCCGACTTAAGACTGTGGTATCTTGACTGTAACAAAATTAAAGACTTTGGACCCAAGTAGTAATAATTCACTTGTCCAATGGTTTTATTTATACGTGGTAAATTGAACCTATATCTGTGCCGAGTACTATAATCATGCCTCGAAGTATACATTTCACCTGTGTTCCTATTGAACCAGAAGCTATGATCTTCTGGTATCTTCAACCGAAAAAGGATGTCTATATAAAGTAGATTTCACCTCTACCAAGAACAGTCACTGTCCTTTTATTGAGGAGCTTACCATTTGCTTTCAGTATTTGTTTCTGGGGGTCAATTCTTGAATCTCGATCAAGAATTGAGGAGTATGACAATGTCATATGATTATGTCTATTTTCTAAGTTTTCTCGAGCATCTGCAAAATTTGTGAGAGTTCTATTCGCCATTTCGAATATGTTTCCGAGCAAATATTCAAGAAATGAATTGAATGCAAGATACCGAGAAATTTCAAATCGGAAAATAAACATAACCTCATCACCGTTTCCTTCGACTTAGCAACGAGTGGTACGGAGTATAGGAGATATAACATTCGATTGTCGAGTGACATTCGTTTCCGTGCGCAGGTCATATCTACTTTTTGTTTATATTTAACTGAGAAAATCAACTCAAAAATATGGCAATTTTCATACTCTTCAATTCCTGATCGAGATTTAAGAATCGGTCCCCTGGGGGTCAATTCTTGGATCTCGATCAAGAATTGAAGAGTATGACAATTGTCATATGTTTATGTCGATTTTCTAAGTTTTCTCGAGCATCTGCAAAATTTGTGAGAGATCTTTGCGCCATTTCGGCTATGTTGTCAAGCAAATATTCAAGAAATAAACTGAATGCAAGATATCGAGAAATTTCAAATCGGAAAATAAACATAATCATATCACCGTTTCCGAGTGCACGATATGGCAACGTCGAATTCAGCTTTCTCGGAAAGAAAAGGACGTCAAATGTGTTACTTTGCTTACGAAAACAGAGATAGCTATACTTCAATCTGGTAAGAGTAGAAGACAACGACCAAGGAATAGAAAAAGAAGAGTACAGACTGTCACACTGTCATATTACTGACAAATCGCAAACGGAAATTGTTTGGTTATGTTGACAAAAAACACGTGAGTACCACAGAATAGGAATAAATATTTGATTGTTCTAAAGCAGAAAAAGCTATTCTACTAGACACCGTTGTCACGTCGTGCATGCCTGGCAAAGCCCAAAACCCAATTTTGAAATCTGATTTTGAATACTTTCTGAAGGTAATTAGGGAAAATGATGAATCAAATCCATAATAACTATGTTCAAATTTGCATTTGCAGGAATATCCCAAATTCAGGAAAAACCCCTTTTGTCATCGAGATTCAAGTATCGGCCCCCTGGTAGCTTGCCAACTAACCTCTTCGATATCTTTCTGCGTAACTTTTTTCAAATCAAATTAATTTTGGGGCGACTGTTGATATTCTCAGTTCTCTCTTCGGCATTCTTCAGAATGTCCAATAATTAGCTTAAGAATAACCCGATGCATCCTGTAAGGGTCCGCGCTGTGCATTAGACCGTTGTAAATCATGGGAGAATTCAAAAAGATTGCGTTGAACCATGTGTAACAAAGATATTTGTTTTCGACGACCGAACCATAAAATTAATGCTTGACGTTGTTTTACACGTGATAGTTGGACTTGGAACAGACTCGCCGATGACTACAATACAACGGATCACGACGATCGAATTCAATAGTCGAAAGGGCATTAATTTGGATTTTTTGATTCGTAGTTAGTTCGAATTTAAGTTCGAATAGTCTGATAGTGGTGAGAATACAGTGAGCGTCAAAATTATGGAACATATTCATTTTCTCAGAAGAAAAATGTTTGGCAACAAAATCCTGAAACAAGTAAATTTTTGTTTCACTTCAACCAAATTTGTATGCATTTTTGAAGGATTTTTGTTGCACCCTGTGCCATCCCCATCAACCCTCCAATTTTTTTGAATAGGGAAAGTTGGTCATATGGTACTTTTTTTGCTCTTTGTATCTTCTTTACAGGCGTGCAAAAATTGCAAAAAAAATGTTGTTTTGAAAAATTATTTAGTTATTTGGAAGAGGTTTTCATGGCTCATTTACTTTGAGACGATGGTACCTGATAAAATTTGTTACCAAATGAAAGTTGTTCATGCACAACTTTCAACCCCCTCACGTGAAAAATCACAATGTGTGAAACACTGTTATTAGTATGTTTCTCGAACGTACTAATAACATGCCTACTTAAGATCATAACTGAACGCAGTGTTTGTAATTCACACATTGTAATTTTTCACGTGAGGGGGTTGAGAGTTGTGCATGAACAAAACTGTAATGGTCGACTTTCATTCGGTTACAAATTTCATCAGGTACCATCGTCTCAAAGTAATTGAGCCATGACAAAGTCCACATACTGAAAACCTCTTTGAACTAACTAATTTTTCGAAAAAAAAATTTTTTTTGAAAATTTCTGCACGCCTTTAGAGAAGATACAAAGAGCTAGGCAAAAAAGTACCATATGACCCACTTTTCCGATTCAAAAAAATTAGAGGGTTGATGGGGATGGCACAGGGTGCAACAAAAATCCTTCAAAAATGCATAGAAATTTGGTTAAAGTGAAACAAAAATTGACCTGTTTCAGGATTTTTTTGCTAAATATTTTCCTTCTGAGAAAATGAATTTGTTCCATAATTTTCAGGCGCACTGTATAATTGACAATAAAATGTGAGATATCATCATGAAGCCGAAAACTCTCCAGACTAAGCTGTGAGAGTTTCTCTTTTCTGTAGGTGTTTTGGATTCAAAATATTTGTTGACGGAACAGGAGAGTACCTTTTTGGGCCAGCTATGGTGATATTACCTTGGTATTACAAGAATTGTCGGTATGATAACATACTTTCGATAAAACAGAAGAGAATAATTTAATATTCATCCTGATCAAAATTTATTTATTTTTTTTTGCTTCGGTGTCTATGACGATTTTATAAAATCAAGAATGTAGATTGAACATTTTATGGTGTACCAAAGCATGCACAACGGAAGGTTGGATCCCACGTGATAATTAATACCTGCTCTCTTTCTGAAATGATCTTTTTTAAGCTTGTTGGTGGAGTGAATTATATTAAAGTCATAAAATCCCACGAAACATTCGCTATAATTCATGTCTTCGGTCTGCAAATACAGGAAAATAATTATTTGTACATCAAGGCAGTCAGCAGCCCTTCGCTCATGTTCAAATTTGAAAAAAAATGAGATTTCTGAAATATCAACCTACGAAAAAACCACTAAATTTCACATTTTTCCAATATTTTCTGAAATTGCAATCAAAGTGAAATATGGGACACCGTTTCGTATTATTGACTTCGAGGTCTGTGCAGAATCGAAACAAAATTTTACGATGGATTTTTCGAAAAAAGCCTTTTTTTTAAATTCGGATTCTAATGATCGCATAATTGGTTCCTGAGATATTGGGGAAAGAACCTCAGAAATTCGGATAAATATAACTCTAAAACTGTTTGGCCAATCAACTAACAGGGAGTCCAACCTAGTCGTTTGAGACCATTTTCGGGAGGTAATCGATGTTCCATAAAACAAGTGCT
Source organism: Myrrha octodecimguttata (assembly GCA_958510865.1). Classification (NCBI taxonomy): domain Eukaryota; kingdom Metazoa; phylum Arthropoda; class Insecta; order Coleoptera; family Coccinellidae; genus Myrrha; species Myrrha octodecimguttata. The sequence continues at coordinate 70,755,135 of OY294056.1, read as the reverse complement.
CAAGAACTAGGGCTGTGATGAATAATTTTATTCTTGAATTAAAATAATACATACATTTATTTTCGAGTTATTTGATTATGATTAGCTATAGTAATATATAAAGGGTTTTTCAACAAGAACTTTGTTTTTTAAAACAAAATAAAACAAAGAATTTAGTAGAAAATGAATAAAATTTTTATTGTATTACAAAGAGAAAAGTTCTGCAATTATGAATGAAAAATGATATCTGACAAATATCCACCACCACCACGCTGACAGACGTTGATTCTTTCATCAAAATTTTTAATCACTTTTTGGCAAGATGGAGGGTCTATTTCGTTAATTACATCACGGATTTTGAGTTTTAAGGCTGCAATCGATTCGATTGGCTCCGTATAAACTCTGTCTTCAACATAGCCCCAAAAAAAATAATCCAGTGGTGTTAAATCAGACGATCTGGCCTGCCACTTAACAGCTGAATTTCGCGAAATTATGCGATCGGGAAATTTGGTTTGCAATAAATTGATCGTTTCATTGGCTGTGTGACATGTGGCACCGTCTTGTTGAAACCACATTTCAGTGACATCCATGTCATCAATAATAGGCCAAAATTCAGTTGTTAACATCTCGCGTTTATGTTGTTCGAAAATATCACGAATTTTACGAAATGTAACTTTAACAGAACGACCATTTTCATAGTGGATTTGAATTATTTTGGCGCGTCGAAAGCAAACTTACAGTTTCCAGCATCCAACTTTGACATAGTTTGGAAATATTGATAATCAGTCCTGAATTTGATGTGTTCTGTGAAAATTTGGTGTTATTGATCAAATTTTTGTGGTGATTTTCGTCGCAAACTACGATTTCAATGAAAATTGCTGGAATACGTATACTGGAAACTGTACAGGTGGGCAAAATTCGTTGTCTACTGAAGGGATCTCGAGAACTATAGCAGCTAGAAGAAAAATGATAACACATATAATATGACTGAATTTTTTTATCCAGCCATTTTCGAGAAATGAGAAAGATTTTGAATTTTTCAAATGTAAACTATAATCGAAAGTTCTCTTATCTTGCCACAAAATTTTTGCTTATTTCTTAAATGTATCATATGTCGCTTTTCACATGAATATTACATGAGAAAAAATTCTATTCTTTTTTCCTGCTTTTCTATTCATGCTGAATTATGAGCAGGCTGACGTTACCATAGCGACGATTGAATATACGTTATCTTTGTGTGAACTTGCGCCTCTATGATTGCCGAATAAAAATTTTTATGGTTTATTTGTCATAGTTCATAAGATTAGCAACAGCAAATCTGTTTATTATCCCTAATGGCCCGAAATATTCCAAATTAGGAAAAATTCGATATGTTGGTATGCTATATACAAGCGAATGGAAATAGCCGAGTTGCAAGGGAAGTCTTTTTCGAGAAATATCCAGAACGACATACATAATAATATATATAATGCATATTCAATGGTCGCTATGGTAACGCCAGCCTACTTCTAATAATTCAACAGTGAATAGAAGAGCGGAAAAAAAGTATTGAACTTTTTCTCATGTTATATTCATGTAAATAGCGACATATGATACATTTTTGAAATCAGCAAAATTTTGAAGCAAGATGAGAGAACTTTCGACTATAGTTCACATTTGAAAAATCCAAAATCCTTCTAATTTCTCGAAAATGGTTGGATTAAAAAATTCAGTCATATTATATTTGAATTACTCCTAAAATGGTGCCTGTAGAATGTATCAACAGATTTCGAATACGAGTTCAAACAAGCGAGTTATTCAGAATTATTGAAAATGACAAATTCTCATTTTTCGCTCATAACTCAAGTTCTATGCGCGATAAGCTGGATCTGTTTTCAGATTCGGATTAATCAGGAAAAAAGAGCTCGAGAATGTATTATCATTTTTCTTCTAGCTGCTATAGTTCTCGAGATCCCTCCAGTAGACAACGAATTTTGCCCACCCTGTATACTTCTGGCGCGCCAACTCTTGACGTTGTTCAATGGATCTGATTAAAGAAAATATTGGATCTTACATTTATATATATTCGAAACTCCTAACTCGTAAATATAATGTCTTTAGTAGTGAATAAGTATAACGGAACGAAAAATAAATTTATCGTCACATGAAATACTTATAATTCCTGCAAATAATAAATACATTGACTCGGATATTGAATATTTGCGAACCCACTTTTATCCCAAACGGCGCCTCATAGCAAATGATCATTGAGGATATAAAGAAGTCTATGCGAAGACCGAGAATGTAAATATTCTAAGTGTCGAAAATACGAGCTTTCTGACAATTTCGAAATGAAAAACTTCGCGCTAGCTTTCAGTTAGTTCAATTCCACAAAAGTGCCGTCATTAACGATTACGAAATCTGTCGAAATAATGCGTATACACGAAATTTCACCACAAACGAAATTGGAACTCTGAAATCACAAATGTACATTCAAATTCTGACATCGTTCTTACAAACAATTTGAATTTCGAAACCTTCGTAAGAAATGCGTGTGTCCCCACATCAATTCACGTATTGTATATAAAAAGTTAATAATGAACATTATACGCACCGTGTTAATTCAGCCAGCATGGTCTTTTCTGTGTTGTAATAAAGGCTCAGAGATCCGTGAAGTGGGACGAGGTCGCTGAATAAAATAACACAATGCTTTGCGATGCGGTGTTGCCGGATGGATTCGACGGAAATTCTAAGATACGAATTTTATATACTTGCACGCATAATCAATTGGCCCAGTCGTTAGATGATTATGTTAAATTATTTCTTACGCAGTTAACTAGGGATTTGAATTATTTTAGGATACATAAATTCGCTGTTCTGTATTTTTTTTCGTGTGAGGCATGAAAAGACTGAATGAACTGCTCACAAAAGCTCCCAACTCGAATTTTTCTCACTTGAAATCTATGGTTACAGTTATCCAATATTCTGAATTAGAATTGGATATTTAGGTACGTAAAAACAAAGATTATGAACGAAATTCAGACATGAAGATAGTTATTTCATTTTTTTATTTCACAGAAGTATGGTTTGCCCTATCAAATAATTTAGTGTAAAATATATTCAATTGTAATTGTAATTTCGTTCAATTGACATTCGATTCAGAATTTTGAACCTGATAAATGGACGTTTTGGGAAATCCTAAACGACGTTTGTTCTAAAAGAACAATATTCTTTATATAAGTGAACATTTGTTGTAAGAATGCAATGAAATTTTCACAACAAGATTTTATCTCGAATTCACTATTATTTTTTTTTGAGTAGATCGTTTGAACAAGTAGATCATTCTCTCTAGTAGTCGATCGAACAAGCTAGTCGAGAATTCTGTAAATACTCGGTAAGTTATTGAAATAGAAATAGCATAGCATAGTTTCCTGTGATGTTCATGTTGAGGTGAAATGAAGATGAATAATCGAAAGAATCTGAAGACAGTAAACGAACACTTGGCAACCTTGGTATGTGGTGTACAAAAAAGGGGACAGACTTACCGCATGGCAGCAGTAGCATAACCTCAGGGGGGGCCACAAAACCACAGCTAGCCCAATATTTCTCGTGTTTATCCAGATAAAAAAACCCTCTGAATTTTAAACAAAAGTTTTATTTATTACATCCTCATTAGAATTCTCATCAATCTCCCAATTTGACCGTGTTTTCTCTGTATGTTTTTGTTCGCGAAACACTGATCCTAGATTATTGTAGTGTAAAATTCTGTAGAAATAATTTTTATGTTTTCGTTCATTATTTCTAATGAAATTTCTGAAGAATGCTCGATTGTTCCGATGTAATTTCGTACAACTTTTTAATCTATTATTGATATTTACATGAGGCACAACATCAAGTGCTAGTGGGGAGATTTCTGCTTCAATATAATGAAAAAAAATAAGATAATATTCATATTCGAACTGCGTCCATGAGAAAAGCCAAAAAAAGTTCACTTGCATGTATTTTTTTTATCATTGGAATCAAATATTCTATCCATAAGAATACTGAAAAACTTTAATAGCCGTCAAAAATTACAATTTTCAACGAGAAAACTATCTCTTAAATGAGGCTCCACATATTGGTTGTTTGAACAATCGGAACTTTGCGCCTTCCGTGACGTACCTCGATATATCCAATCTCTCCCTTTTCTCGTGTACCTTTCTCTCTAGCAAGCCAATAGGGAGCGTCAGCTGCATTCCAAAAATTTTTTCTCACACCTTGAGCACCATATTTCACATCCGTGTACCAAATTTCAGTTCGATACAATAATATTTTTTGGAGATATTGGGAGAAAATAACTCACATTTCGTGTTTTTTTTCTCGTTATCGTTGTTTTTTCCGATATAACTCGAAAAATACTGATGCAATCATGATGAAACTTGGTAACTTGTGTGAAAATGCTGAAGACCAATTTTGTGCGTGATGATTGTGTCATAAGAACAATTTGAAAAATATAAAAAGCACTGACGTGCAATCAGCAGCTTTTAGGCGTATATTCAGAGATCACCACAACTGCGTTTGGTGGGGTCAATACGTAAAAATTTGACCGCTTTAGCCAAGGGTTTGAACATGCGCCTAAAAGCTGCTGACTTCGCTTCAGTACTTCTCTAGGTTTTTCGTTTTTTATCAGAATATTGGATGAGGCATTTCAGTGCAGTAGAATTTTCATTTTATCTTATTGTCTGAGAATGTAAAGGGGGTTCCGTTTAAAAAGAAATCAATGAGTCACCACTGATATATTCGGTAAAAATGCTAGCAATCTTCAATTTCTAATCGAAAATCAAACACCCTGTAATTTTTGAACGATTAAAGATAAATATATGGTATTGTCACCAGCAAGCCTACAGAAAAATTCTAACACTATAAGTGTCTGTCATCCTATTAATTAATCTTGATGAGTTACATGTGTTTCATAAAATTCATCACATGCTGAAACATAAAACCAGAATCATCATGCTGAATTTCATGGATATCGATAGCTACAGAACTCAGTGATGTAATGGTGTATGAATGTTGGACAGTCGTCTGGCGCAGATGCGAACAGTACGCAATACTCAATTTCCTCATAATTGAGTTGGAGAAGTCAAAACTAGCTATTGCAAAACATTCGTGATTCATAAATATTTTTAAAATGCTGCACACTGATCAGTTTGAGCAAAGTAGATCTGTATATGCTAACCGTGTGTGTTTGCATATTCTTTCATAATTCGAGGAAAATTTTTTTGTGGCATCATTAATTGATTGTTAATTGACTGATTTAAATTCAATTCTACATGTTCATCTCTCTGGTCGTATCTTTTTGAAGAAATTACTTGAAAGTTTCAAATTCTTCGGGCAGTTTTTATACAGAAATGCCCAAGGGCTGAATTCATTCAATGGAAAAAATTATTACATTTGTACCAAATTTGGCGATCGAAATGGCCTCTAGAAGTTCAGTTTCAAATGAAAAAGTTGTGTTGATTTCACCGCGAGAAGCATAGAAAACGAAATTTGAGGGCATTCGCTTGATTTGTGTTGAAATCTTTATTCCCATGTAAAGATGAAAATGATGAAATGTAAAGATGAAATCATGCGTATAATTTCTAACATTATACGTTGTATGAAAGAAAAAACTTAGGGCCGATATTATACAGTGCGCGTCAAAATTATGAAACAAATTCATTTCCTCAGAAGAAAAATATTTGGCAATAAAACTCCTGAAACAGGTCAATTTTTGTTGCACTTTTACTAAATTTATATGCATTTTTGAAGGATTTTTGTTGCACCCTGTGCCATCCCCATCAACCCTCTGAATTTTTTGAATAAGGAAAGTAGGTCAAGTGGTACTTTTTTGGCAAGGTCTTTGTATCTTCTTTACAGGCGTGCAGAAATTTTCAAGAAAAAATTACAGTTTTGTTCATGCACAACTTTCAACCCCTACGAACCCTTTAATGGAGAACAAATTTTTTTTCACGTGAGGAGGTTGAAAGGAGTTGAAAGTTGTGCATGAACAAAACTGTGATGGTCGACTTTCATTCGGTGACAAATTTCATCAGGTACCATCGTCTCAAAGTAAATGAGCCATGGTAAAGTGCACATACTGAAAACCTCTTCGAACTAACTAATTCTTCAAAAAAAAAATTTTTTCTTGCAAATTTCTGCACGCCTGTAAAGAAGATAGAAAGACCTTGCAAAAAAAGTACCACATGACCTACTTTACCTATTCAAAAAATTTAGAGGGTTGATAGGGATGGTTCAGGATGCAACAAAAATCCTCCAAAAATGCATATAAATTTAGTAAAAGTGAAACAAAAATTGACCAGGGTTTGTTGTCAAATATTTTTCTTCTTAGAAAATGAATTTGTTCTATAATTTTGACGCGCACTGTTTATTCTGAATATTTCCTCTTTGTTGTAGCGTCCCCGCTTTAAAGTATTATTCTTTAAATTTCTGAGGTTTTTGCCCATTTTTTGTTATCACAAACGAAAGGTCGAATCTCCAAACATGAATTTCAGCATCTCAACTTCTTCTGAATTGGTGGCTAGACCTTTCATTTAGTTCACATTTCAGCGAAACCCCTGTGTTAATTCTGTGTATTGATTACCAGCCGATTGATATCTTGGATCTCTGAACCTACAATTCTAGAATGTTCGTCGACTCCATACACTTGAAGTCCTTGAAAATTAATTCATTTTCCTGTTACCAGACTAAATTTGCTCATCAGTAGCCAGTTCGATGAATCACTGCAGGTTTCACGCACAAAGGAAAGCTGGTGCATTTCAAAATTGTTTTGTCGGTAACGTGAAATCTGGGTATGGTTGTGGTAATTCCAAGAGGAGAAAGAATAATAAAATCCTGTATTATAATTTTTCACTATTCATTCGATCGTTAATTAGTTTCACCGATACCTATTAATAATTGATATTATCTTGTACTACTGAAACGTTTTGCTTTGATTGACATTTTTACGCGCTTGTTCTAGGGAACAGCGCGTTATCATTTCGTCCCGATATGTGTAATTTTCGAATTTTGAGCCGTAAATGGTCTTGAACTATTCGGTTATCAGTTGAACTTCCTGAAGAAGAATCCGTGGTCAAATTCAATTCTGTCCGTCCTTATGTGCTCTAACTTTCGAAGGAAGAGACTTAGCGACTTGAAACTGTCAGATTAGGTTTGGAGCCCAAATATCTCTGTTAAGTTCCTTAATGGGTTAAATCGTTTGTATAGTTTCGAAGTTAGGCCATTTGAAATTTTGAAGTTGAAACTTCGTGGACAGTTTTGGAATACCAACGCGCAACTTAGGAACAAAATTTCATGTGGATCCAGTTTTTAGAAAATAAAAAAAATTATTCGAAAATTTTTAATTTTTGATGAAAACTTTTTTGTCTGAAAATATTGATTAGATTACACTGCAATCCGCACAAAACTTAGAGTCAGTATTCAACAACCATGTTCCAAATTTCAATTCGGTCCGATATTCACTTTCGGAGATATAAGGAAAAAAATGTGCCAAATTACTTCGTTATTTGGAATTTTAACGTTATTTCCGCAATATGTCAAGAAGTACGAATGCCATCAGATTGAAACTTCGTAATCAGGTGGAGATTACCAACACGAAACTAGGTGCAAAATTTCGTGTTGATCTCATTGTTAGAATTTGAACAAGCGAGTAAAAGCTCCTGACCTCACGTCATTTCTTTTCTAGATTTTTTTGTAACAGTCAGTTGATGACATGGTCTCGCTTTTATGTTGGCAATGCTCACAAGCGATTTGATTAATTGTTCATAAGAAATATGAATTTATTTCGTGTTATTGAGAATTTTTCTGTCTGTTTAGCATCATGTCTTCAACATATAATGGATGAGTAATTAATAGAAATCAGTTTCTCAAAGTCGAAAATCGAAGAATTCAATATTCGATTGGAAAATCCTTTCCGGTCTTTTCTAATCTTTTCTAAAAACCTATTGTGGTTATATTAATGAACAACGATATCTAAAAATGACCCTCGGATCGAGTTCAGTCTCTAGAATAAAATGAAGAATATATTTCCTGAGAATTCATCAGTGTCGACATGAAATTCATAAAAATTAATTTGCTTCATAACGCTAAAGAAATAATTCTTTTCATCGAAACGTTTCACGGTCGGTAATTCTGGAGTTATGAAAGAAATTCGGCCAAATAATAAATCTCTTAAGTATTTTTTAGTTGCCCTATCTGTTTCACTTAGAGTAATGTTCCGTTGTTATCATCTCATTATTGAATAGTTTCCTCCACCTCTTATAAATCTGATGAAAAACACTGCTCCCTTTTCAAAAACAACATCGTTTAGAGCCAACAATACCTCTAAGAAAATGGGGTGACTTTTGGAGGCTAGAGTTCGTTTTTTCGAAAACTTTTTGGGGTGCAAATGGTTAAAAAAAATGTAAGAATGCGCAATATTTCCACTTTTTAATATTCCAGAATTTTCGGGAAAATAAAAACTGAAATGCAGTGAAAAATTGAGAAATAACTATTATTGCGCATTCTCATTAAAGAATTAAGTACATACCAAACAAAAAATTCTCGAAAAATAATCACTCGATGTCTGCCTAATTTAATGTTGCCAATAATCGCGAGAAATATTGGAAATTAAGGAAAAAACCAGGTGTCGTTCTGCAGGCTCCAGTGATTATTTTTTAAAAGTTTTTTGGTTTGGGTAGTACTTAATTCTTTTGTGGGAATGCGCAATTTTTGTATTCTTCCATTTTTCCACTCCATATCAGTTTTTATTTTCTAGAGAATTCTCGAATATAAAAAATTGGCAACATTGCGCATTCTATTTTTTACAACCATTTGCAACCAAAATTTTTTCGGACAAAACAAGCTCTTGTCTCCAAAGGTTACCCTGTTATACTCGAAGTACTGTTTGCTTTTATATATACTAAACTAAGCTAAAATTGCTTTGAAGAGGGAGATTTCTGCACAGTAAACAATAGATTCATTTATTTTAAGGATTCGCACTACATATTCGGGAGTAGACAAAATGAATCAATAATAAGTAAGTTGTTGTGATAAGGACGTAAACAAAATTATTTCGTAGATATATCAATTATAAAGTAAATATTCCCAATATTCGTAAAATACAGATTCGATTGAATTGAATTTTATAACTCAATTGAAAAATGATGGCTGGAAAGGTCATACAAAATTTCGTTAAGTTCATATTGTTGAAATACAGCTAAATCGATTTATATTTTGCTGTATTAATGTGAAATTGCTTTTGGCGCTTTAAATACAAATGAGTGTATTTGTCGGGTTTTTATTGTATTTTTCAATTTTTTATATGTTGCCTCACTAAACTGTTCTTTTTTTTTCAGGTACGATTCAGTGTTTTAATATGTAAGTACAAAATACGTCGTCATTTGCTCAAATGTATGTAACTTACGCGAAACATGTGAATTCGCCACCTCATCCAGTCTATTTATGTCACAATGAGTGAGTATTTTAGTAATAAGTAGATTGTAGATTAATTAGGAGTTGATAAATAACGGATAGTAAAGTGTCCATTTATGTCGATCGCAAATAAAAACTGAACATCGTCGTTCAGATATAAGTTTTACATTGTTTTCACTCGATAAATAGCGCACCATTATTTAGAATGAACAAATTCTGAAAAAACAAATACAAGTTTGTTTGCATAGAAAAGCGAATTCAAGGAGGCCTTCAGTAAGGAAGCTTCAAGGAGCAACTATGAATACGGCCCTTAGACACCTAAGGTTGCCTTCAGTGCTCCTCGAATGCAAGGAAAGTGACATTTCGGAGCATAGAAGATAAAGTTCGAGGCAGGCTTCGGTAAGGCATTCTTGAGGAAGCATTCAAGGAGCGGCAATAAATACTGCCTTTTAAAAGATTGGTTATAGAACCTGGCTACAGAAATCATATCATTATCATAGAATGGCAACTATTATTTATATTATATACTTCTCTATTATATGGTGGTATTGTATGAATATTAAATTAGAACGAATCAAACTACGAAATCGAAACAGTCACTGTATAAAGTACAATGAAATCGAATGGGTGGAAGTGGTAAACCAACGCACGTTGACGTTGACCACAGAAGAGGGAAGTTTTTATTCTATTCTTAGTCTGTGTGTTGACAAAAAAAAACCAATAACAAATGGCGGATTGAAGCATGCGCATGTAAATTTGGAACTTTGAAAAAGGGAGAGTGTCGCTTCTCTATTCTGTGCTTGAACGTTGGTCATATTGATACCTGTAGCTTTTGCATCGAGAATCGAGATCCAGAATTCGGATAACCGTTGTACCATGAAAACCCATCATGAAACCATAGATTCTGCCGAATGAATTAAGTAGTAAATTCCGAACGATATATCTTTTGTGCGCGGCCAAACAATGAGCAATTAAATGCCTAAATCGACTTCTTTTTGTGAATTTACCATTCATCATTGTATACGACTATCGTTTGAGCACATCTGCGTACGATCCATCACTATTAGGACTAGCAACCCACAACAGGCAGTCGGGATATTGCGTCATAATCGCGGCAACTTCCATTTGAGCTCCATTCTCTTTTGCACATGGAGTAACTCGCGGCATAGAATCCGGTGAGACCCACTGAAGCGCTCACATGATCTAACGTCCGACATAAGGCAGACAGACATACTTTCCGTTTCGTTGGTCGGCCGTACCTATAGCGTCATTATAATAATTTTGCGGCTTCATTATCATATATGGTAATTTTTGGCGCGGTCCAGTTCGTTGGTCTAGAACAAGAGTTCGACTAGTGCATAGGCAGTCAGTGCTGTCCAGTCATCGCCCAGTCCTTTTATTCGAGTGAAGTTTTTTGGTGGTTTTTTGCTCTGAAAAAGTCGTAAAACATACTGTATAGCATTCATTATCCTTACAGATGGTGAATTTGGTAGCTTTGTTAATTGCAAATATTTCAGTTAACCAAAGCACAACTTTGATAAACCCGCAATTTTTTCCGTCATGATAATATTATATTTTTCGTTGTATCTGCATGAACTACACTTACTACACTATCTCTACTGACTTTCAATTCTCAGTGCAGCATAGTGTAGTTGAGTGTAGTCACAGATGAACGAATGAATGGAGTTAGGTAGTTCTATGATTCTCACAGAATACAAATATGAGATACATGATTTCACGCAAATCCAAGATGACAGGATTCAATGCTTCTTTTGTTTTCGCTACTATTTCGAGGTGATGATGATTTATCGTGAAGTCGTCACGGATAAAATTCCATTTTGAATATGATGAAAATTTATTTCGTCCAAAAATAACCACAGATACAGAAGAACAAAGCACGTCCAACCAAACCAGAGACAACAACAGATATCTATGATTAAGAATTAAATTCACCTTAAACTATCACAGAAGATAACTTCACTCTATGTACTGAACACGTAATCTGTGACTACACCAACTCCCAACATGTCCGCAATGAACAGAGTGCAAGTGTACAACAAACACACTGAACAGTGTTAGTGGAATTAGTGTATAATGTACGAAGCGTGTTTTCCTGAACAAAAAAACTTCGGTCGAAACTAGGTGGTCTCTCAGTTCAGATATGGTTTCACAAAGTGCCAAATTTATGCATTTTCAGGTCACTTTTTCCACCATGAAAACGATCACTTGTTTCTTTTATGAAGTCCACAAACTTTGAACCTTCACTCAACTAAGCGGTAGTTTCTTTCGAGGATGGTTGTATCTAATAAAAATCAAATGAAAATATAGAACCTCTATTTGTTCTTTTTGCCATTTATCCCAAAATTGGAGTTTGGCATTGGCGGAATTTAATCGGTCAGAATTCTGTGTATTCGTCCAGGCTAGCTTGTCATAAACGATTACGATCTGTAAAAATAGAGAATAAATGGTTGTGCGGTATTTTCTAACAGTAAACATTTCTGCATTTAGGGTGCCTTCACCTTCCAAACTATGAGAAATCGCCTTTTTTCTTAAGGGAAACACACTGATGCAAATATCTGATCAATATTTTCGCGAAGGGAAAATGTGATTGTTTACCTTTTCCTCCTTGCTCACCCAGAATACAATATACTAGTAGTTTTCTGCTAATTGCGATCCTGAGCTGTTTTCTGACGTACAGAAAAGACTGCAAATGTGCTAACAGGTTTGTTTTGGTTCCGAGCTTAAAACTGTTCTGAAACGGTTCCGCATGCGCGATTGCGATTTTGTGTTTTGGTTCAATTCAGAACCGGTTCAGGATTTGGGTGAGCCTGTTTTGGTTATTTTCAGAATCGATTCCGAACTGTTCTAGAACTGTGAAAGGAGTTCGGACGTGAGAGTCCGAACTGTTTCAGAATTTGGTAGTTTGCACAAGCGTAGAGTGGCTGTCAACGATTTGAATGGTTAACCTGACTTTTTCGTCGTCGTGTTGATTTGATTTTTGATTGTTTCATTTGTTGAGGAAACGGTTAAATTTAAACTTTTGTTATTGAGGATAATTCCTTCGCAACGACCTACCAGGATAATCTAATGGATTTTATTTCCATTGTTCACACCTGGGATGTATACTTCTCAAATGAATCTATGAATACAAGAGTCCTCTTCCTCTATTGAATAATAGGTAATGTTTCGAACTAATTTTTATCTGAAAAGCACATATCTGAAATTCGTTCGTCATTCAATTCATTATTATTTGAACCAATAATTTGTTGGTTTATTTCGGAAAAATAAATAAGTGAAAGAAAGTTTTCCCAAAAATATTTTCATATTACATGGTGCGACAAGGACTTTTGCATATTTTCAATTAAACCCCACACAATATATCAGAACTAATTAACATTCCTCTTTTCTGCCGACTCAAACGGAAGTTTTTTTTCCCCTACGATCCCGATAAGAACCCGAACTTAATTCGTGTTTAGGTTTCATAGCTTTAAGAACTGTTCTAGGATAGTTCCGAATCGGCCTTCCACAGCGCATCGATACTGCGCAGTTCTAGAACTGTTCTAGGACAGTTCTGAATTTCGGAACCAAAACAAACCTATAATGAATAGTGTGGACGACACAGAGAGCATCTTTGCCTTGCGTCAAGAAAGCGACTCCAGACGTATTCGATCGATCGCTTTGACGATTATATCTATGGGAAGATATAGGTCCGAACATAGAACCAAACTTTTGTTTGGTACGTACCAAATGCTATATAATTTCTACCAGAGCTAATGAGCTCATATAGGCTCAAATACCGATTCGACATGTACAAGTGTCCGAACATCGACTAAACAATTGTCCAACTCGAATCTCACCGGAGACCTAAGTCAACTAATGAACTGTTTTGGTATGCCCATACCTTCGAAGGTACATTGACCTCGTGGTTCCATCTACGCACGATACCCTAAGTACCACGACCCAATTCAGGTCGATGATTAACCAAGTAGCATCATTTTCGAAGCTTTTGATATAAACCAATCGATAAACCAATTTTTTATCGGTATCACTCGACAAGAAAAGCATCCATTCATCACAACTTTATGGAGCACATCTGCTTGATATATCAATTGATCGAATGTAGGTCACGTCGTATTTTTCATGCTGGATCGAACGTTTTACATCGACCAGTTTGAGAGGAATTTCGCAACTTGAAGCATCGAATCTATGACGGTTTATTTCAAGTATTCTACTTGAAACACTTATAAATTATTCATTATAATGCAACTCAACACGAAATAGGTATTACTCAGATTATTGTACTACTACTACTCAAAAATCACACAATTTATCACTTTTTTCAGGTTTTATCTGGGGTTTCACTCCCAGTATCTGAAACTGAACTATTCAAAATTAAATAAAAATTGGTTTTTCATGAAAAACACCCTTGCGGATTGCAGGATTAAATTATTTGTGAAGGGCTTATTGGGAAACAGATAGCCTAATAAACAATACAGGAACAAAACGAACGATAAACAAAGCGAACTGGAAGTGAAACTCAGAAAAAACCTAAAGGATGATGTGAAAACCTTCTAAAATAAGCTTTAATCGATACTATATATCACATCAAAAAAAGATTTGAAACTGCGTCAAAGTTTATGAAATTTTGCACTTGTGTTTATGAAATTTTGCACTTGTACTCTCCGATCATTCAGTAATTAGAAAGAGAAATAATTTAAGTAATTTTTGCTTAATATTTCTGTGAAAAGAGGTGAGATATCAAATGCACCATCGAAATGTGTCTGAGATGTCTCCCGTAATCTTGCTCTATGGTTGGGAATTAAAGAAAATTATTTCTCTAAGTATCTAGTATCAATATCCAGAATTTAAATCCGATATCTTGAAAAGTGTAGCTTTTTTGGGTGAACCTGATTCCTGTGACACCCGGTATATTGATTGAAAGATTGAATTGCAACTTCGATTGTTTTTTTGCGGGAGTTGTTTTTAAGTTATATTCACAATGAATTAGATCCAACGTATCAAACATGGTCTTCCAAACATTATTCAGTTTTCTTCTGCAATGAACAAGAGTTTTACATTACAATTTATGATTATATTCCTAGAAACCATCCCGTGTCGCTACTTCTCATTCTCATTGTAATTTTTTTAATTACCTGATGTTTCGAAAAAGAACATATATTATGTAATCAGAATACTCAATGCACTATGATCGGACAAGAAAAACAAGCATAAAAAACGTTTTTCGTGTCTATCGCTAGAGCTGTTATGATATTCGAATCTAATTGAGTAATTTCATGAAATAGAAAAAGCTAATAATGGGTTTGTTTTGAACTAAAAACCGTATTTACTTTCAGAAATTTCACTTGGAAAAACTTGTTGTACTACATAATATTATATGAGCACGACGAGTGATGATTAAATAAAGTATAGTTAGTTTTTGAATTATGCTACTCTGAAACCGGGCTTTGAAATATGCCCAGGGTCGTAGTTTGGGTCGTCAAGGTAGGGCAATGCCCTACCTTGAAACATCATACCTCAGATAGAAAAAGCTGAATATCTAAAAATTTCATAGGATCAATAAAGAATTTCATTCTCGATAGTCAAATTTTTTTTGTGCCGCCATTGAAAGACATTAATATTGGAGACATTCGGTTGCAGCAGGACGCAGCCACATGATACACAGAGTATTGAACAATTAATTTACTGAAAAAAACATTTCCTCGTTCATGCAGTTAGATTATTTTCTCTGAAGTTACGTTGAGTTCGAATCGCATGTCTATTCCGAGGAACTTGAGACTTTTGAGCTCTTGGTAGTCAAAATTCGACGCTCTATTGCCTAAATACTGCCCTATTAACTGCGATTATAGTTTTTAAATTTTCTAATAGACAGTGCAGCAGCCTTTGAAAATGGTGAAATCTGAAAAAAAATTTAATATGATGGAACTAATCGGACAAGGAAGAGTTTATAACAACAAAAATGGAAGTAAAAATAATTGACAAGTGATGTGAGGTCGAGAAGTGGAAGGGGGTGAGTGTTTAAAGGTAAAACATGGTTTATTTCGATTTCACGCAAAACTACAAGTCCTATGGAAAATAGTTAAATAGAAAACTTGTAAGTAATAAAAAGATCTGAAACATTCCTATTCACACTTTTTTAACCTCAAAATGTATGTGAAAAAAAAAATTACCAAGTTGATTTTATTTGTATCTGCCACAAAAACATTTTTTCAAGAAACTCGGTGAAATCTTATCTTTCATGTCCATAATAATACACTGTAATATATTCCTGATTTTCAATCGAAAAATTTCACGTAAAAATATCTACTTTTTCGAAAAAGTTGGTGGACTTTCTGTTTGTACAACAAATTAATATTTCAAATACAAAATTTTTTTTTGGAAGATAAAAATGAAAAACCAAAAACTTGGTAATTCGAATTTTTACATGAATTTTGAGGTTATTTGGAAAAAGGTGAATACAAAACTTATAGATCTTTTTATTACCTACAACTTTGCCGTTTAACTTCCTTCCAAAGGACCTCTTATTTTGCCGGAAATCTAGTAAACAGTTTTTAACCCTCAAACACCCACCCCCTTCCATTTCTAGACCTGAGATCGCCTCTAAATTATTTTTCAATCAATTTTTCGTATATTCTCTTGCTTTTCGATAGGTTTCACTAAAATTATTTTCTTTGGTTTGAAAAATTATCGACCTGGTTTATAACTGTACGATCTAATCAAATTTTAACACGTCAGTAAGTCATCTGTGCGCCCAACCAAGTCGTTTGAGACCATTTTCGGCAAAAATTCGAAAACTACCTAGAGCATGCGCGCAAAAATTATCGTACTGCGACGCTTTGCGACTTACGAACTCTCCAAGATAATTATATTGCATTAATAACATCCAACTAGAACAAATTGATTATTGTTGGTGTTGGCCAAAGGTACGAGAACTCACTGGCGCTGAAATGAGGTCAGAATGAATTTTTATCGTAGAATGCGACCACATGCTGAGAGATTTTTGCGACTCTTCTCGCACATTCGTTTAATTTTACTAGCAAACAATTCACCTAACAAGCGATGTTGCTTTTATTTATTTTGAGGCAAATGATCCTGTTTTATTTGCGGAAATTTGGAGAGCTCGGCAGAGAAAAAATTGAGAGGTTCGAAATTTTCAGGTTAGGTTGAAAGCTTGAAAACTATCGACAAGTTCGTGAATGGACAAAATTCGCCTGATGAATACGGAGATCATCCAATATTTCTAGAAATACGAACAAGATCAAGTTGAAATTTCAAAAGCAATTTGCTTCGAGGATTCTGAACTAAGGTCATTAGACCTCAAGAATATTTAAATCCAATAAATACCCAACGTTTCTCATACGTTCCATTACCTTGTCTCATCAACTTATTTTCACAGTGCTATTGCACTTCTATTGCCTGTGTATAAGTTTTACTATTCTAGGATATTATTCTTGTTCAAAAGATGAGTCATTAATTATAGGATTGTGATGATCAATTTTGTTTTTCATTTTTGCTCAGAATTTTTATATTCATATTTTATGTTTTCTTATGGTGCACAGAACTCACCGGCAGGGCCATACCCTGTTTTTGCACTCATATTATAAGTAACAGCGTGCTATCGTTCCGTTCAATTTTCTATATTTTCTCGTCAGTACTAATCTTCAAAATTCGTCCGAACTCACGTCCAACCGCAAACATAATAACTTCCCAAAGAAACAACATGGAACACAATATTTGAAGAGTTGGTTTGGACCTTGATCACGAAGGCCGAATTCGTGAATGGGTGAAATCCACCCAGTGTTCCCATTCGAAATTTAATTTTCCCGATATTTCCGAAAATACAGATAAGATCTAATTGAATTCCAGTTCTTGATTGAAAAATGATAACTTGAAGGTTCGAAGGTTCATACGGAATTTCGTGAGGATAATATGACAGAAGATCGCAGAATATTGAATATTCGAAAATAAAATTGAAATTTGTTTTTTCAATTTGTTCTAATGACACGATCATCACGAAATTCTGCACAAAGTTGTTCATCAGCATTTTCAAACTAGTTACCAAGTTTCATTATGATTGAATTAGTATTTTTTGTGTTATTCCGGAAAAAACAACGATAACGAGGAAAAAAATTAGATATTTGGCATGGTGTTTTTCTGATATCTCCGAGAATTATAATCGTTTCAACCTAGCACACTGCTGCCAAATATAAAGTTCAAGGTCAGAATTTTTTTCAAATATGATGAATAAATGCCGAAAATTATCTTTCAGAAAAAATTCGATTTTTTCTCAATTTACCAACAGTATGATCCGAACAAAATTTTGCAACAAGTTGTGCGTTGGCATGCTTGATCTAACTGCCAAGTTCCAATCCCATCGCTCGAGTAGTACCTGAAATATCAGGGAAATAACCCCATTATTTCAAATGACCATAACTCCGAAACTGTTCGGCTGATTTTGCCCATTAACGAACTCAACGGTCTGAAATGGATTTTTCGAATGCTCGTAATCGTGCCTACGGGCCAGACATAATCGATTTTGACACCGATTCGTCATCGATGAGTCCAACCTAGTGGTTTTAGAACATGGGGTCAATTCTTGAATCTCGATCAAGAATTGAAGAGTATGAAAATTGTCATATGTTTATGTCGATTTTCAAAGTTTTCTCGAGCACCTGCAAAATTTATGAGATTCCTATTCGCCATTTCGACTGTGTTTTCAAGCAAATATTCAAGAAATAAACTGAAAGCTGATATCCAGAAATTTCAAATCCAAAAATAAACCTAACCTTATTACCATTTCCTTCGACTTTGCAACGAATAGTACGGAGTATAGGAGATACGATTGTCTAGTGACATTCGGTTCCATGCGCAGGTCATATTGTTTATATTTAACTTAAAAAATCGACGCAAATTTATGGCAATTGTCATACTCTTCAATTCTTGATCGAGCTTCAAGAATTGGCCTCCTGGTTCGGCTCAGAATTCGAAAATTACAGACCTTTGTACTAAACGATAGCACACAGAACATGTGCGCTAAAAATACATGCAACCAATTCATCGTTGTGGGTCTCGTAAAGGAATGGAAAAAACCATTTCCGTAATCACCAAACAGAACCTGAGTAACCTTTTTAAGTATAATGCGACTAACAGAGGAGGCCAGACTGCTACGAAACTAGCAGTCGATTCAAAAAATAACACGGAATCGTTAACCTTTAAAAACATTGTCTAATCCGTATTCTCGGTGCATCGGATTCGGTTAGAAACCGGTTCAAATCATCCCATTAGGGCCCCTCGGTCGTAGGCATACTACAGTTCCGCGAAGTCGATCGCTACTCTTTTGGATTTTACCGCCTGCTGCTGGCCCGATTCGTATGTTTTGTTTCGCGTTGTTCGCACTAGGTTGAATAAAATAATGTTAGGGATTGGATGTGGGTTATCGTTCAGTTGGGAGCATAGACTCATAAAACAATTTGAACATGGCTTTGAGAAAGAAGAACCGAGGACACAAGGATGGAAATAGTTCGGGCAAAACCATAGAATACGGCAAAAATAAGACAGATCAGTTTGGAATGAACTTTTTTTCAAAAGTAATTTTTGTGTTTTCGGAAGTATTTCGAAGTTTATTTTATGTTATTCCATCGGATTATAGATGCATACAAGATATAATTTTCGTGTTGTTTGTATTTTCGTAAGCTTTTCGTATGATATTTGAGTTCTTTAATTTTGAATCGGATTAACTGGTGAATTAATAATGGTGAATTCGGTGTTGTGCCATTAATTCAAGGAGATAATTTATAATGATAAATAATATTCATATTTGAATCGAATTTGTAAAATAAAACTTGAGTGTAATTTTGCTTTAATTTTCAACCTTTACTTTCACATCGACCAACCATATCGTTGCTCGAAATCGGGCAGATTTTAATTCGAAAAGGAACGTTTGGACCTCAATCAAGAAAGCACTTTTCGTGGATGGATAAAATCTATCCAATGATTCCGCAGATATACCTTTTTCAAATTTTGTCGATGACTTTTCTAAAATGTCTGAAAGTTGCATTTAAGTATGGAATCTCTTAATTTAGCCAATAACATGTCAGAAGTTGAATTCATTACCGATTTGTGGTTCCAAATATTAAGCGCTTTAGTTCATTGTATGAGTTTCAATGAAGTATATGATGAATATTTTAGTCCCCAACAGAAAGCTTTATGGACTAACATTCACGCTGGAATTTCTCTGGCCCCAATTACTCAATAAAGCCTAATCATTTTCGTGTCGCATGTAGTGCGTGTGGCGTAGGCAGAATATCATTTTTCCCAATCAAGCCATTTTAAATTGAATATCAACTCAATATTTAAAGGAATCCATTATGCATGAATGTGGTAACATGAAGATGGGGAAGCAACCTTGCCATGCTTAGAGGCAATTAGGTTAAGTTTCGTTATGATGATTCTTGAAAGATTTGCCGATAAACAAATTTCCAAAACTAAATCTGAATTGAGAAGTTAAAGTTAGACGCTAATAAAGAGATTAGAAATAGGGGAGAATGAGTATAGACAGATCAATGAAATTAATAATAGGACAAAGAATGAACTGGTGTTTTCTATTTAAGGAAACTGAAACAAAACCGTTTGGCATGTTTTAAAAATGACTAAGTGAAGAGGTGTCAAAAACTTGGTAATATAAGGTTTGTTTGGATTCCGAGTTCAGAACCAATTCAGAACTGTTCGAGATGGTTCGAGCGATTGCGATTTTGTGCCTGAAAAATCGCAATCGCGCATACTCGAACCGTCCCGAACAGTTTTGAACTCGGAACCAAAACGAACCTATAAAAGAGATTAGAAAGGGAAGATAGTTCAAGAAATTGATGAGGACAATCAGTGAGTTGTTTGAAACTGAACCATTTCACATGTAACCAAATTGGCTGAAAAAAAAAGTGTCAAAGTCTCGGTAAACAGAAAAAAAATAGAGAGTTTACAATATGAGGAGTCGACAGATCATTGAAATTAATAATAGGACAAAAAATTATGTGGAAAGTGAAAACTTATCCTTTTCGAATGACGTTAAAATAGTTGAGTGAAGAGATGAAATCAATATAAGAGGAGATACAGTGGAATTATTTATTCTATTTTAAGACTTGTAAACTGAACCATTTCATATGTTATTTAGTCTTCGAAATTAGAAATAAAATGAAGAGATTAGAAAATGAAAGGATATACTAATCAGTGAAATTCATAATAGAAAAAACAGTACAGTGTTTTCTGAATTATCATTCATTATTCTATCGGCATAGTCAAAAATGCTCCGTACCCTGATAATTCTTTCATGAATTCCTGACGAAAATGTAACAATCCATGAGTTCTTTGTGTGGCAATTCACCGAATATTCGTTGACGACCCATATTTCCACAATTCACTGATGTAATGACCCACATAACTGTGAAATTCTTTATGATGAATTTTTCCTCCACTTTATTTCTCTTTCTATAAATGTTCGTAACGAATTGAATTTATGAACATGTAATTCTGCCCAGATAGATGTATAATATTTTTTTTATTACTCGTAACTGCGTTCGGTTAAAGATGTCCATCGACGATCCGTTCCATATGACAGTTTCGATATTTTCACTGATCGATACAGTGTAATTCTTTCGATTCAAAATATATATTTGTTCGACTAATTTTGAACATGAATATCGAAAAAGCATTCCAATTTTGAAACGAAAGTTTCACCTCAAAATATCTACTTTTTTGAAAAAGCTGGTGGGGTTTTTGTTCGTTAAAATCTCTTTCTGATGGTGCCGAAAAAATATTCATTTTATGGTGAAATTTCTTGAAAAATATTTTGTAGCAAAGCCTAGACCTTACCAGCGTTTTTCCCACTTAAATATTAACTTCATTAGTTTATTTGGTTGTTATTTGTAGTGGCATATTTTTGCACTTTCTTAAAATATAATTTATCATAGTAATGGTTATTTTTTTAAACCATCAAAAAAAGAGATATCAACGAACAAGAAGCTCACCAACTTTTTTGAAAAAGTAGATATTTCGACGTGAGACGTTTCGATTGAAAATCAGGGAGCTTTTTGGATATTTAGTCAAAATAAGGCGAACAAATGAATATTTCAAATCAAAGAAATTACAGTGTGTTAGGAACATGAAAATATAAGATTTCACTGAATTTCATGAAAAAAAAATTTGTTTTGTGGAACATAAAAATGAAAAACTAAAAACTTGCTCATTTGAATTTTTCACATAAATGTTGAGGTTATATAAAAAAAGTCTGAATACAAAAGTTGCAGATCTTTCCATCACCTAGAACTTTGATATTCAACTTTTTCCATAGGACTCGTAATTTGGCCGGAAAAAAACTTTATTTTTCCTTTAATTTTCGTTATATTCTCTTCCTTTTCCAATGGGTTTTATTCTACTGTATTCTTTCACACTTTTCACCATTTTTAGGCTTCAGCACTGGCCTAATAAACCTTATAAAAATTCTCATGCACGATTAAATATCACACACGTATTTATTCGACTAGTTAGCAAAAGTTGCATCAACATTGGCCATTTCTGGCGTTCAATTTTCTGGACACTTTCACTTTTGGTGTTTTGTCATTTCAAATTTAAATGGCCAAATTATTTCGATAAATATGAGTGCGCCTGTGTAAATACGTTGCGAGAGAATCTGATAATTCGTTCTAGAGAGGGAGCACGTTGGGAAACCTACCTGGTTCAGTTTCGTTGTATTTGCACAATTCACGTTTTTGACGGTTTCGTGTCCACTTTCGGTAAATGTTATTTGTCGTTGTGGAATATGTTTCTATTTCTTGATATGGTTGTCGAATTATGTGCAGATGGCGTTTCTTGATAGGCTTAAGTGGGTTATCTGTATTTACAATTTGATCTGAATGTATGGAATGGTTATGAAGAGGTCTGTTGACCTGTTGTGCGAATTGAGGTGTATTAAAAATCGAAACTGTTACTCGACTTTTTGGATCATCTCCACTCGTTTATCTTGGAGAGGAAAAATTAATTTATGTATCTGAAATTTTTCAATCTCAAATTCTTCATTTTGAGGGAACATTATGATGAGTGATTGGAAGGATCTTACAGTGTGTCAATTTGAAAAGATACCACTCTCTGCAAAATCGGAAGAAATGCAAAAAGAAGTAAGGAAAGAGGTGTGTTAGCAGACAATTTTTACGGTTTGTTCTAATCAAGTCATATCAACCCTTTGAACGGGATTACAGCAAATCTGAAATGGAATGAGGGATTAACCTGCTTCGTAGGTAATACAGTTGCTTTTCCAAAAAATGCCTTCTTCGTTAGAACATCCGAAAAATAAAAAAAGTAGGTCCAATTATAGCATTAACTACACAGAAAAATAGTTTCATATAAATATAAGTTTTATTTTCCGAATAAAGAACCTTGATTTTTTGGTAACAGAAAGTTTTTATCGAACGTATACGCTCTTGTCGAATAATGTGGTTTTTTAGTCAGGAATTCATCATTTTCTCTGATGGAGCTGGTTTTTTCATTTCATGTGAACAATGACCCTCTTGGTTTGAGAGGAATCGTGTTCGATCCAAAGGAGAAATCTTACCAAAATGAATATTTTTGCCATATATGTTTCATGTTTTCATTCTGAAAAATATACATGTCACAAGTTTTTCAAATTATTCCCGATATTTTATTAGATTTCTAGTTCGAAATGAACAATTATGGATCTATGGGAGATGATTCCCCAATAAAGGGGCCTGTAGCGTTCTTCGTTCATCTGAGGATCTGAAAATCATCGCTTGGAGGACTGAACCTGGTCGAAAGACCCTCTCGGTCATGAGCAAATGTAGGTGATATTATTTACTGCTTCCTTCTGGTTTTCTGTCCCTCTTTCTGTTTCAGATATTATGTCAAGATATTTTGTCGAAATGAATTCAAGATGACGAAAAAATTATTTTCAAATGAAAAAGATGCCATCCATCTTCTATAAACAAATTACTACACTTATGCGGGGAGACAGAATTTTTCCTGAGGTTTTTATCTGTGCTCTTGTATCATACGCAAATATGTATGGTACCCCGTTTACATTTCCTCTGCTAACACTGTGATATATCTTAGAATTGTAATGCTCGTTCTCAAAAGAATATATATATATATATATTCTGAAAAATATATGAAACCTCTAGAAGCCCCTTTCATAATCATTTTTGAGTATATTAATCATAAATGAAGAACAAATGGAAAATCACTTTCCGTCAAGAAAGTTTTCTGGGAAAAAGGTTTCGAAGATCAAAGACTAAAAGTCTTCGGTAACAACACAATGTCTTCTCACGACTTCCAATAATAAAATTTGAAATGTGTATTCATGAATATATATACATGTGATAATGCTTTTGTGTAACACTCATGCATGTTCCAACATATACAAATATTTTTCAAATGAAAGTTTGTTAACTAGTAAGCGAGCTGATTCTCAAAACCAACATTTTATTCCTGACTCTCAAAACTCTGTTCCCGAAAAACTCCCTTGATGTTGATGGGTAGTTCTCCATTCATACCAAATTCATAATGCACCATCAAACACTCAAATATACTTGTTTCACTTCAGGCGTTGTTTCATACCTAAATATCCATGTGTTCTGCGTTCTATACTCATCTTCAGCGCTAATACCGTTCATTTCGTAACCAGAACACGATTAATAAGAAAAGATATTTGTGAACCGAGCGAACTATGATTAGCTGAAATTGTTTTCCGAAGTGATGAGTACTGATGTTTCGGTTCAACTAAATTCGGTTCAAGAAAATTCATGTGAATAGGCAAACAACAAAATGAGATGAAATGGAAGAAAATCATACAACAGGGGGCCGATTCTTTTTTTTTAGCATCTGCAAAATTCGCGAGAGTTCTATTCGCCATTTCGACTTCATTTTTCGAGCAATTATTCAAAAAATAAACTAAATGCAAGATATCAAGAAATTTCAAATCGGAAAATAAACATAACCTTATCACCGTTTCCTCCAACGAGTTGTACGGAGTATAGGAGATATAAATTCGATTGTCGAGTTCGGTTCCATGCGCAGGTCATGTCTACTTCTTGTTTATATTTAGGAAATTTCAGAAAATCGATACAAACATATGGCAATTGTCATACTCTTCGATTCTTGATCGAGATTCAAAAATAGGCCCCCCTGAGCTCATCAGAGTCATACGGAAATCATTTGGAGATGAAAGTGTTCAACATACAAATACCTTGTCTTGTTTGATACCCTTATCATCCTCGAGCTCTTCGGTTAGTTTCTCAACAATACGATACAGCTTATTTCAGAGTATAAATCAACAGATCTTTGAAAAATTTGGCTAGGTTCTTCCGAAAATGGAGCTGACATATCTTTTTTTTATACTAGTTTATATTCTGAAACTAGAAACTTGGCGCCACTCCATATAGTATATTTGTTGTGTCTACACCAATCGATTTAACATTCGAGGATGTGTGAGAGTTTACAAATTATCATGATCTTACCCAGGAAATTCCTCGACAACTACCCAAGAAAAAATGAGCAGAAAAAGAATAAATCGGAAAACACAGTAATGCGTCATCAACATCTAGCGGAAGTCCACTATTACCCAAATGTAGCTTCTAAAGAGCCGCCTCTAGGTTGAAATCCATAATAGGGCCATAATGAGTCCACGATTTGTGTTCTGCCTAGCACCTGTTGATCGGGAACTCGTCTACCATCATGGATACGGCTAGAAGTTCTCCATTTACCACGGGTATTAGTTGTTTTAGGTTGGAGTGATCTAACAACTAGACAGCCAATTGACCGAATGCAACGGTGGATCAACTTTCTCTGACCTTGAATCGGTTGCATAACGAGTTATCGGCTCACAAAGAATGCCTTGTTGCCATTGAGCTATTAATAGATATGCATTAGCCAGATCAGTGTGCCAATAACAGCCAACGTGCGTATACTCGCACTTGGAAAGGGTCCAGTCTTCGCAGATGGACTCAAGGGCATTTTGATGTGTGGACGAATACATCCGTACACAAACGCCAAGGCTACACAGACTTGAGGTTCTTTAAACTGTAATAAAATGCCGGCGACCAAATAGTTAAAGGTTCGACCATTAAAGATACAGACACTTTTGAACGATGGACTCGTGATGAAAGAATTTTTCAGTTTTCACAATCTAATTCTGTGAAGTGTGAGAATAAAAAATTAACAGGCAGAATTTCTGATAGAATCTCAAAGAGCCAATGCAAACCTTCAAAAATGTGTATTGGTTCGGTCACAACCTTCTCTAATATTATTTATTATAATAAACTTTATCATTATTATTATAACTGAAGCTCCCTTTTTCCACGAACCAATTCTTATTATTTATTACATAAGTGTTCCATTATTAACAAGAATTTGGAAGACAGCAATTCTTGAAATATTTTATGCCAGGAATATGTTATTGCAACCATAACAAGATTCGAAATATTGGTATTCTGATATTCGATTCTGAGCAATATGATCTGTCAATTTAACCTCGAAATAGTTCTGCTATGCTTGATAGCAAGATAAGATAGAAAGGGAATTTGCCATAATTTAGAAATATACCAATGTTGACTATTATTTTTGGGTTGTATAACAAAAAACAATAAAAATAACCTAAGTTACCGAACAAGTGAAGCCAATGTATTTTCCCATCAACCATCTCTTACTTCAGGTATCCTCTGGTCTGAAAACTCACTTATTGTGCAAACCCCTTATCTTTGAACCTTGACTCATCTTGAATTTTGTGGTTTTTCTCTCGACATCTCAATACGCGCATATACAGGGTGAGTATTTAAGTTCTACATTAATTTTAACCATAGATTCCTCTCATCAAATGAAACACTTTTTTCATTTATCATTTTGCCAGATTGGGCTCCAGCAAAAAGATACAGGCTGTTTAAATTTCCAAAAAATATCAGTTTTTCTTTTGTAGCTTTCATATGGTAACTCCGAATGGGATGAATTTTGGTGTGAATTTTTCTATAACTCTGACAAATATTCTTCAGTAATTACTTTCATCCTTTATCAAACAGTTTGCGAGTTACAGACTCGCCGATTCATAGAACTATACGAAATTAGCATGAAGAATGGGGATAAAGTTTATCTTAGGTCATCCATAGAATCTTTCCTATAATTTCGCCTTTTGCAGATATTCAACGTTGAATATTATAAAATCAGACAAAAATTCGAAAAATTTCCTTTTATTTATGGATCCGCCCCTGATCGAGTAAAAGAAGTAAATTAAGCTGGGTTCACGTTTATCAGGACCATAGAATACAAAGAAATATTCATCTATTTCGCATAGAACTAGTATTAGTTATATGCATAGATATAACATTGAAGTTATAATTTCTATGGGTGTATGCTATTTTGTGACCACGCCACAGACATAGTCCCTGTCTATGGACTAGACTAGACATAACCATAACATTCTAGAGAATGTTTTTAGGTTATGTGATTGATTTCATATAATTAATTCATAAATTTCTCGAAAAAAGTATAATAATGGAATTCTCAATATGAGGATGGAATTGTGTATACTCTTATAGTGGAATGAAATTGGATATTGCATGAACATCAAGTTGAAGATCAGTGTTTCAAGTCCAGTAGTGTAATGAAATGTTTTCCTTGCGATAATATAGCAAAAATCACCAAATCATAACAATCAAGTTAGTGAATGAGTTTTCTCTATCTTGTTTCTTTGAATTTCAAACCTTTTATTGGTTATTCTCCAAAAGAGATCACCGTAAGGGATATCTGCGGTGAACTTGCAAACAAAGCTCAGGAGTGTATTAATTAGCACATTGAGAAATATTTAAATGCCTATAACTTTTTACCTAAGTCGAATCTGGAAAAATGACAAATGAAAAAAGCGTTTTATTTGATGAGAGGAATCTTTGGTTAAAATTAATGTACAACTTAAAGACTCACCCTGTATATGCAAAATTTTGTGACGATCGTAATTTATGACAATCAGGTTTTTCGACTACTGAATGCTTTTTTTGGCTAGAGAAGATTATGTTTCCGATAGTGCAAGGAAATAGCGCTACGGCAACATCCTCTGCGGGCTCGTGAATATTCAGCAGAAAATGTTTGTTTTGTTTCCTTTCAGTATGATCGCGTTACCTTGAATCCGTGTAGTGATCCACATTTAACTCTTGATTTGCCCGTAGTGGAATCTGGCTGATGTATTATTCATTGCCTCGAATCCGTGGCCTTGGATGGAAATAGAGAGCGTCGCCTAAAAGATTGTTTATGGGTTCAGATATTTATTGCTTCTGTATTTCTGAAAATTATTCACCCATTGATCTATTGCTCGTGCTTACGTTTCCTGCAATGTTATTTACTATTTGCGATGGAATTAACAACTTGCGAAACGCGTACTGATGGATACGAGGGTTACTTATTAAGTTTTGAGGTTGACAAAAACAAATATACGGGGTGTTTCCAAATTACTTCGTTAACCTTGGAGAAGGTGTTAGTATGACTCATTTGCTGTCGTTTGAGAAATATTTATTGTTACCGAAAATTAACAGTTTCCGAGATTTGAGTTTGGTGATTTTTAAACGGTTTCCCATCTCAGTTCATTTTGGTTAATTCTATACTATACTGATTGAATAAGGTTCACGCTGGGTAAGAGGTTGTCCCACATATCAGCGATCTCCTTCGTAGCCGTTAAAGTCAGGAAAAAGCGGTGAATTCACATAGATAGATGAAATATCACCCTACTTCCCATTGAAAAAAAGATATCTCAATCGAATTGCTAATATTTTTAAAAAAATCCAGAATATGGTGAACATTTCAACCCTGATTCAGGTATATTCGACCAATCTGATTGCATTTTATGGGCGGGACCTGAGAAACGACCAAACGTCACGGTTAGCACTGTCATTGGTCAAATACTGTCACTTTTACAGTTGCAAATTCAAGATATCATAAGACGAATATATGTTATTTGTGAAAATATGCATCGAAATAGGTCTTAAATAAGTGAATCTTAAGTTTTGAACGATCTGAATGCATTAATTCGATTGATAAATTGACCTGGGAAATTCAAGTTAGTCCCTTTCCTTTGAAGTAGGGTAAACAAATATGGTAGTTTTTCTTGAGAGATGTATTGGAACGAATTATTCTTGGGAGGTGTATTGAAACAAATAATATACCAGAAACTTCCTATATTGACCAACTTAAAATATATATTAAATAAATATTTTCATCTATTCAAAAACATGTACCTATCGTCCTGCAGATCTACCACTCAGGTAGATCTATCATCAAATGAAATCTATCGCCTAGGTACCTCTATCACCAAGAGAAATCTGGGCGCACTAGTTTTTTCTATGTTGATCATGTTTAATTGTAATTTTGGGATATTTTAATCAGACAAGGATTTATGCTGTATGAAAAAGGCAAAGCTATGCTGTATTAGATTTAAAAAAAAAACCCTTTTTGATTACACATGTATTATTTCTCAAGCCAGACATTCAAAAGGTTGCTTATAAAAAAAATTGCTGAAATGGAACTAGCGAATAAATTCTAACCAAAGTTTTTTTTGAAAACCAAGAAAGGAGATGACAAGTTTCCAAAATATTTTTTGCATACATTATGGAATTCGAAAATCCCAAGAACTCGAATATCCTAGAAACTGTTCATTTTCGGTTTCCAATAAATATGGCTCGAACGACAGCAAATGAGACATAATAGCTCGGCCCCATGCAAAATAAGTTGATGACAGCAACCCCTAAAATCTTGAATGGGAAGAGGGTTCAATGACACCTTTTTCTGCTGGTAATTCAATGGCCTTTATCCAAAATGCGCTACACTTTGACATTTTTTTGTACTTCTTGATTATTTCATTATTCGGAAGAAGTGGAAAAAAAAAGCAACTGAACAATGCAAGAACAAACACAGTGATATTCTCGAAAAAATTTCTACTATGGCATCTGGAAATTCTTTTCTTTCCGCATGTAGATTGCACAAATTCAGTTATATTGTGGAAAAAAATTTCATCATTTCATGTGGTAGTTGGTTTGTTTTTCACTCGTGGAATTCGAATGTATCTTGGGAAATGCTTTAACTGGGTTTATTCGCTAAAGTATTTCATCATTTTTCGAGCGTACCAACAAAAAGGTCATGACCTTTGTAAGAAGTCAATCGAATTAACTTTGAAATAAGGTGTCATTCAACCCTTCTCTCCATTTAAGGTTTTAGGGGTTGCTCTCATCACGCTCAAAGAGTTGATACAAATTGATTGAACAAACTGTGTTAAATATCCCCACGAACCAAGTTTCACCTCTTTTTGGAGTCATCTGCAGCATAGAAGTTTTCGTGAAAAAGTTACAATTGACGCGTGACATTTTCCCACTGATTGCCGACATGAATATCTGTTCTATATTCGAAATTTTAATTATTCTTTCTTGCGAAAAATCTACCTACTTCTAAATGTTATCAAAACCAATCATAAAACCAGTAAACCAGTGAAGCAAAACCGACTTGAATCTTATCAGCTGATCAGAATCGAAGTCCTAAGGCTACCGGTTCACGCTTTAATTGGTTGCATATTAAGACCGCTTATGGTAGATTATCTTTGAAATTCATCACTTTCAATTAGAATTATCAACTTCACCGAGACGCAATTACTGGCCTGTCTTTTAAAATCCATGTTGTCCGAGCTCAATTTTCTCAGCCTAGTTGATCATTGCACCGTGTTAAGCTTCTCGGTTCAGAGATTATCCAAATGTCTTGTTCGTCTTCATGAAAAATTCATGAAATTGGGATACTGTCAAACGCTATAGCGGATAACATTTTTTCGCAACTTCTTTGCATGTGCAGTGCAAGGTGTACAGACGTATGTCAGAAAGACTCGATTCCCTACTCATCTAGCATATACTCCATTCACTTCTACAAACTATCTCGGTTGGCTATGACATTCTGTCACATTTCACCGTATATATTTTGAAAATGTTTGGTTATAGTCATTTTCCTGTCAGAAAACACACAACGTTGTCCTCTCTACATAGAGGTCGTAGTAATCACGTATTTTTCAAAATGTTTATTTACTTCGGGAAAACATTATGTGAATTCAATAATTCCAAAAACCTGGCGAATGTTGAAGAACCTTTTTTCTCTGTTAACACTGGAAATATTTCACGTATATAAACATAGTTGGAAGGTTCAGTTCTGATTTTTTCTTGTACGGAAGTCAAGAATCGAGTGTTAAAATTCTACTGAAAAATAATGGATAGAGTAGTCCGATACTTTGTGATAGTTCATTCGGAAAAAATGAAAGTACTCGAATAACCCTGTAGTAAAACTTCTAAATGAACAGACAAACCTATGGAAATCCCTACTTTTCGAAATTCTCAAGAAATACGTCTACAGAAGACATTTAAATACCTTCTTGCAAAACTTGAAATACTCCAGTATGAAAATGTAGCAGTACTACGAAACCTGTGTCACATTTAACGAACGTACTCAATCTATGTGAACGATACACTGGGTTTTCACTCACATACGTCCAAAATGTTGGATAGCTTGTGATAAATTATAGATTCCAGGATAATCAGGGTTACTATCAGGAAAAGCAGATTTCAATTCTACATAGCAATTCCTTATACTTTGTCTCTGCTTCTTCAAAACTACCTTCGGCATTTTTAGTTTCCAAGCGTGATGATTATGTTGAGATTGAGAGTAGGAATTGGCATTTGGCAACGTTGCTGCGAATTATTTTTATTTCACGAGTGCCCACCCGCGGCAGTTTTAAACTTGATAGACCTAAATCATGGCCAACCGGGATAGTTTAAAGAAGTGAATGGAGTAAATATACCAGCATGTAAATTTCAACTTCAATCAAGCACTTCATGAAGCATGGTCATGATCTCTCGGACTACTACCACACATACTCATTTTTACCATTTATTTACGAACTCCTGGCATGAATTTAAAGTTTATTTTTTCACTGGATTCAAAGCTCCAAAAAAATTCCGAAATTCGCATACTCAAAGCAGATAGATCTGCGTGTTCAAAACGAAGAAGACGATCCTCCTCTTTCTTGTTCAACATCCATGAAATTCTGTAATTGCTTTTGTTGTGTTACAAGAAGCAAAACACCACTACCATGCACATAATATGCAAGTTGATTACGTTTGTAATTATAGCGTAACAAAGTTACTTCAAGGCCACAGGGAATAGTTTCTTGTTTCTTGATCTTTCATTCCAGTTATTTCAAATAATTGTTGGCTATTCTTGATCCATAAATCTTTACTCTTTGACCGCGATTTTTAATTGAAGTGCAGCGGATTTCTTCATTAAATACCAGATGGCACTGACACAGAATCGTCAATTTTACATACATATTTTCTTTGCTCGATTAAGTGTTTAGTTGAGTAATACAAGTAATCGGCAATCGTCTGTTTGTAGTGGAATATATTTGCTGATATATTTCATTATGGAATTGCACCGACAGAACAGTATTATCGATGAACCTCTTTGAGAAACTTAAGTTACCCTTTACAGTATACAGGGTGAGCTTTAAGTTATACATAGACATTTTTTCGTTTCTCATTTTTTCAGGTTCGGCTCAGGTTAAAAGTTGTAAGCTTTTAAAATATTTCTCAATGTGCTAATACATTCTTGCACTTTGTTAGCAAATTCACCACAGATAACTCTTGCAGGTATCTGTAATGCAGAATAACCTATCCATTGCTGGAAATTCAAAGACACAAGATTGAGAAAACTCATTTACACTCAATTTTTATGATTTGATACTTTTTGCGTCATTATTGTGAAGAATATATTTCGCTACCATTGACCATTGTAACACTAAACTTCCGCAATATCTAGTTGTTTCCACCCTTATAATATACACAATTCTATCCTTTTCCACTCTTATATCGGAGATTCCATAATTATCCTTATTTAATCAAATTTTCAAATGAATTATATGTAATGACACCAATTGTGTGAATATATTGATTGAACTCTGTGAATTCTATGGAAAGTCTGGTCCATAGACATGTAGACATAGCCTCCGTGTCAATGATCTGATCACGAAATAAATTCTGTCCACTCTGTGGTCTGGATAAACGTGGGCAAATCATAAATCACGACTTTCACTAGCTCATGGGGCAGCTCCACAAAAATAAGGCAATTCCTCGAAATCAGATTTTATAATTTTCAACGTTAAATATGTCGAAAACAGAGATATTCTGTAGACGAACTGAATGAAATGAATGAAAATTCTTATACTGACAAGAGATACTCCATCTGCATTCTTCATGCTGATTTCTCATAGTTGCCTGAATCGGCGAGTCTTTAATTAGTTAACAGTTTGAAGTAGGATATGAAAGTAATAACTGAAGAACATTTGAGATAGTTATAGAAAACTTCCCACCAAGAATTAATTTAATTCGTAGTAACTATCTCAAAACCCCAAAATAATCATTTTTCTTGAAAATTTCAACAGCCTGTATCCTTGTACCTGAGTCGAACCTGCAAATATGGAAATTGAAAATAAAATTTGTTTGACGAGGGAAATCTATGGTTGAAATCAGTGTACATCTCGAAGACTTTGTATATGCAACCAGCTGCCGAAATTAGTTAGACATTGATGTGGCTGATTTGTAGTTTCAACAAGACAGTGCCACATGCCATTTAGCCCATTAAACAAATCAACACCTGCATGAGATATTTCTGGGTCATCTTTACTCTTCTCTCGGTGATCAAAAATGATTTAACATCAATTGATTTCATTTCGTGGGGTAAGTCTATTATAAAAAGCCCAAAATCACCCTAGCCGCACAGAAGGAACATTCGAGCGAAATGGTTATGGCAACACGGACCAATTCTGAAATTTTTCGTACAAATCTTTCCCTATATTCTCCTTAGATATTCAACAAAGATGATGTTGGAAATCGCGCTCATTTCAGACAGAACACGTGTTCGTTCATATGTTTTTTTTTTGCAGTCTGGCCATCGCTTCCTCTTCAGCACATATGACACGAATGTTTTTTGCCAACAAAACATTTTTAATGGCATCATTAACTGCTACACAGGACCCAGTCTTCCCAGGCTCTGATGTTTATTATGAACCCAGTATCATTTATATTGTTTCTATGGGATTTTTATGGCAATGCACGTTATTTGGTGCTGTAATAACAGAGTTCATTATTCGAAATGTCGCGGAGAATGAAGAGGGTATTCATGCTGATTTAAGTATAAATAAATGAATTTATACGCATAAGTTCAACGGATTATTACAAGAGTTCTCTTATTTTGCTTCTGGTCCAACTCCATTATGCATAAACGTTGTATCCTTCGAAATGAAGATCTTATTTTCAATACAAATTAGGAATTCTTATTTCTCAGCATCGCCGAAGCCTTAACCTCATTAATTTATAAATGAATGTCTTTCGGAAATTTGTGATTGACTTATATTCATTTAGAGAATATATCCGGCCGAAAACTCATTTTTACTCTCCAAATAATTCGAAATTGTGCTTCAACACACGTGAGATCCGAATGAAAATTCGCAATTATTTATACCTATTCTTGATCTACCATTTCCTTTGCTTATCTTAAGGATTGGTCTTGTCGAAGATGTTGCCACATTTCTCGTGCACGCCTTGAGTTTAAGAATTAAGAAGGCTACAAGGACTGGATGGTGTATATTGTACATAAACTCGAAACTGACGCTTATAAAAACATGTGTATATTTCACTCTACGTCATAAGCCATTAGTAGAATTGATATATGTTGCATTTAGACGAATAAAATGCGTTCCAGAACTATAATCTAGCATTGTCCCCATTAGGCTTTATGTTTTCGCTCTGTAATCATGCTCTTGTTCGAACAGCGAATTCCGCAAGAACCAAGGTAGGTAATATGCATTGTTATCATAATTCATAATGATAATTAGAGTTCATTTTGCCTGCCTTTTGCATTCAATGATAGCATTAAAATGTCAGATATCGTAAAAAATGAACGCGCATTATATAATATTGCAACATTTAATGCTATGTTCAACTACTGGTTTGTTTGGTCTATCAGTCAAATTATCAATTGAAATAATCATAGAAGAAACATATGTCCATCATATTGGAATATAAATCGGGAACTTCGCTCAGTCCGAGAGAAAATTGTTATGCCCCTCGTTGGGCGCCAACATTTTTTTTTCACATTAATTGTTTCCAGGCGTCAGAACGTCACAGTTTTGGCTTTATTGAGTTCATACATGATAATTTTCCAGAATTGAGAGGATTTTTCTTGTGGAATTTCAAAACATTAAATAATTATGTAAACTACGTTTTAATCGCGATCTGCTTTGATTAAGAATGTTAGAATTTGTCGGGTTTTTACAAATATTCGAGGAAAAGGGATATAAACAACATCATTTGTTATATTTAAAAAATACTGACTAAAAAATACTCTTTCGCTCCACGAACAAATATAGTCTTTTCAATTCATCTCAATTGATAACATTTTCAATCAAATTCTATATGATATTAGTATAGTTTATGCAGATGACACTTGTGAAAGTGAAAAACAATCTACTGAAATTAGTACAAAACGGGAAGGAGATTACAACGGGAGCCTGATAAATTGCGGCCAACCGAAATAAAACTACCAGTAGTGAATTGTGATTCGTGGGAAGTGGTTCTTCTAATAGAAAAAATTATTCAGTTTCTTCAGACTTTTCGGTGCTCAATGGCGCAGTCCACACGCATTAAACCGCTTGCTCAATAAGTGCGTAGACCAATACAGACCATTACTCAACGTTCTGCTGCTTTCTATTTTTCGTTGCTCCGCCGAAATTGTTTGGGCAACACGTTGACATAATAATTCGGTCGGTATTACGTTATAAACAAAAGTGAAATCGAGATGCGTGTATTTGGCATTGCTATCGAAACAACGGTTTCCGTTTACGTCGTTATTTTGTCTATTTAAACTTTCGTTTCGACAACAATGCCGAGTCTGAAATGGTTTAGGTTTTAGATTTCTATTCCCCAATGTTCCACACGTGCTTCGAAGTTGACAGACTCGTTGAAAAACGTGACATCTGAACGTTTTTTAAATTTTATCGATCGCTTGGTTCATACGAGAAAATATACTACTGTATCGAATAATTTTGGAAGATATAACATTCAAACGAGTCTACTTGATGAAAACTATTAATACAAATATTGAATCAAATTTTTTGTACATGACCATTGAATAATATAGATATATTTAGATGGCTCTTGTTGGAGGAAAATGAGTCATTAATGAAGTCGTGGATAATACTTGGTGTGTATAATGAATATTATACACTCCATGCATAGTTCAAGTGAAAATTTTGACGTTTCTCGTAAGCTTGACAGTTTCCAGGAATCACAGAGAATGAATCTTATCATTCTGAAAACTCTATTGAAGGTTCTTCGAAATGCAAAATTATTCCAATTTTACCAATGAAGTCGTGGACAAAGTATATTATCTTACTCGCAAACAAATGCTATTATTCACTTGGATGATTGCGACACTCGCCTGTGACTCGTGTCGCAAATTTTACCCTCGTGAATAATTGCACTCATTATACGCTCGTTGAATAATATACTATCCTCAATTCCTTAACATTACATTTTTGGATATTGATATCTTACGGTAGATGTATTCCATTGTCCTCGAACGTGGTCTTGAATGACAAAATTAGATCAACAATCATAGAAATAAAAAATTTGAGAGAAAACGGCAACGAAAAAGAACACAATACAAAAATAATATTGCTTGTCAAATTCTTGTGCATAGATCAAAAAGGGGGTTTTTCCTGAATTTGGGATATTACTGCAAATGCAAATTTGAACATAATTATTTTGGGTTTGATTCATCATTTTCCCAAATTACCTTCAGAATTTATTCAAAATCAGATTTCAAAATTGGGTATTGGGATTTGCCAGGCATGCACGAAGTGACAACGGTGTTTAGTACAATAGCTTTTTCTGCTTTAGAATAATGAAAAATTTATTCCTATTCTGTGGTACACACGTGTTCTTTGTCAATATAACCAAACAATTTCCGTTTGCGATTTGTCAGTAATATGACAGTCTGTGCTCTTTTTTTTATTCCTTGGTCGTTGTCTTCTACTCTAACCAGATCGAAGTATAGCAATCTCTGTTTTCCTAAGCAAAGTTACACATTTGACGTCCTTTTCTTTCCGAGAGAGCTGAATTCGACGTTGCCATATCGTGCACTCAAGACAAATCCCTTTAAATGCAAATACCCATTTTTATTTTTCAGTTTAAGGTGATCAAACATTTTTTTAAAAATATAATATTGAAAATATATGTTTGAAATGTGATGTTCTAAAGATTTTTCATGAAAATTACTGTATTTTCGTTTAAAGGAAAATCCCCCATTGCCATCAGTTCCACGCCTTCTTCTTCCTCTGTTGAAGGTCTCAAGTTCTTGACTATATGTCAGTTGATATAATTTTTAATTTTTTCATTCACGACGTAGGATGTTCGAGTAGAATATAAAATGTGAGATCTAATATATTCATTAATTCGATCTAACATCGTCAAGTGCATCGAAAGCATTTGGTATAGTTTCCACCCAGTGCGAATCCATGGTCAAAAAAACTCAAAATATTGATTATGAGTAATAATTTGATTCGATTCGTTAATATTCAATGTGATTCTCACAATACTCGAAGTCATTATCGTCGTAAACTTGATTTTAATCCAAAATGCTGGAAACTTTATGCTTTCAGCACGCCATCTCTTGGCGATGTTAGATAGATGGAATTAAAGAATATATTGGATCCTGCATTTTCCTATATAACAAACTTCCGACTCGTTTGCATATTGTGTTCGGTAGAAAATAAATATACAGGACGAAAAATGAACTATTTGCAACCACACTCTTGTCCCTAACGGCGCCCCATAAAATTCCACTAGCTAATCTTAACAACTTTTTCCTCTACTCTTTTCCCACATCCGATACTTGCTTTTAATGCAGTTGCCCTGATTATGTTATATCGATCCCATTGCAAGAATAAGAATCTAACGGAAGGATTTTTTCCAGCTGTTCGGGCAGATCGCATGAGAGGTGGAAGAAATAAATTCGGACCCATGTACAAGCGCGACAGGGCGAGAAAGCTACAAATAATGAGACAGAGACAACTTGCAGTTCAAACTCTGAGAGGTTCGATGTCAGACGGCGGTGTGTACTCTCCAAGCCAACCTGGAACATCACACTACCCCAACATTCACATCAAACAAGAAATCCAAATACCCCAAGTGTCTAGCCTCACCTCATCTCCAGACTCATCACCCAGTCCCATAGCGGTGGCGCTAGGACAAGTCAACAGCAACCTTTTACAACCAGCTTCTTCGAACCAGCAGCCAGCCCTCCAAATACTTAACGTTTCTGGTGCTCATACCTCCATGGTCATGGGGGCTGAAAACAAGATTTGGGGAACGGCGAATTCGACCACGACATCTCCTCACTCCCTCAGTCCAAAGGCGTTTCAATACGACACGCTGGTGCCCAGTGGCGGCGCAGCGAATTCCTCTCTCGCTAGCAAGGTTTCACCCCTCATACGAGATTTCGTGCAAGGTATAGACGACCGAGAGTGGCAGTCATCCCTCTATTCACTTTTACAGAATCAAACGTATAATCAGTGCGAGGTGGACCTGTTTGAACTTATGTGTAAAGTGTTGGACCAAAACTTGTTCTCCCAAGTGGACTGGGCGCGAAACTCGATTTTCTTCAAAGATCTCAAGGTGAGTCCTACGAATTTCATTGATGTATTGACGTTATACCGCAAAATCTATGAAATTTATATTGTATCATTCTCGAACCAATCTTGATTGTGAGTAAACTATGAAACAGAGGAAATACATAATAGTATGAACGACATGCACATCGATCAAAGTATTCTATACTATACTATAGGTCATGGTTAGGTTACCATAATCACACGGACGAATATCTGTTGATAAATCAACCCAATATTCCCTCTTGATCAGAGCTAATCATCCAATCAACAAAAACATCTACACCGAAGAAACGGATCCAAGGAGAATGACTACAGCTGTTTCATAGTTATTACTGATGGTCAGGTCAACTTGGATAAAACTGCAGAGGGAGTCTCGATACTTGTCACCTTTCAGATGGACCGCTGCAGTATATCAACGTACAGCGCGCCATCTTCTGGGAGCATCTTGCGAATGCCACCTTCGAGTGCAGAATACCTTGATCGATATGCATGACGTTCATCCTTTAGTCGCATCAGGTCGCTGTATCTGCGATATTGCAGATTTACAAACACCATCTGTATCTGCGATATTGCAGATTTACAAACACCATCACGACATGGAAACGTTCGGTTCATGTGGGTTCCTACAAGACAGATGTTCGTCCTTATGTGAATTATGTTAATTTAATATTACTGGGGCTCTTTCTTCTCCATTAGACCAATTCCTATCTTTGTTAGGGTTAGGGTTCGTAGGATACTCCTGGGAAGGCGCTCTATATTATTTATACTGCAGGAAGTCATCCAACGTTTTTCGTGTAACTAATTCTTTGGAAAATTTTGGTGCAACAGACACCATGTCATTTCAGATGCATGGACAAATTCAACTGAAACAGCGAGTATCTATCTTTCTTCAATTGCTCCTCCTGCATAGTTGATTTTCCAAAACGGTTCATTTCGATGGGTTCAGAAAAAACCCACCTTAAAAAACGCCCTGTATATGCCCCATATCAGTTGATTATGTCTGTTTATCTGCGAGTATA
The DNA here is from genome assembly GCA_958510865.1 of Myrrha octodecimguttata. Taxonomy (NCBI): domain Eukaryota; kingdom Metazoa; phylum Arthropoda; class Insecta; order Coleoptera; family Coccinellidae; genus Myrrha; species Myrrha octodecimguttata. The sequence continues at coordinate 70,715,898 of OY294056.1, read as the reverse complement.
ATACATAAAGAGCCTTCTGATTCCGGAGAACCGAGAAAAAATCGCAACCCAAATCGAGGAATAAATAGATGCAAGTGTTGTGTGTGTGTGTGCAATTGACGACCTAGATAACAAGCGAACTCGAACATCGGTGTTGGGCAACTAGCAGCTTTACCAAATTGAGTTGTATTTGAATAATTCACTGATGGCGTGCCTTGCTGTATGTTAAGTCTATTGCTAAATGTCAATAGTGAGGTAATACCGCATTATCCAGCTAGCGACAGTTCGAAAAAATAACACACAGCAGATGATTCTTCTTTGAAAGTTATTTTGAGACGCATTTTGGTTTGAAATGACCTTATGGGTCTTATTTTGGACCTTACTGGAAACCGTTGAGTCATCATAGAAAAATAATCGAACCACCGACTGCGTAATAATATGCAAAGAAACCTTAGACAACTACGTCCTTGCTTTGAATCTGTGGACGAAACGCTGTATCAAAGAGAGACCCTCTTCCCTTGAACATATATGACATGCTATTCCGTAACGACGTAAGTGTCGTTAAAGTTCTGGTGAACTTCCTTTCATCCTCTGGAATTAAATTGTAAAGTGAACAGGTGTGGTCTAACTCCTTCCTTTTGTTTGTGCCCTATTTTGTGTTATCTCCACTGTGACCATATGATAAAGACGTCTGTTTATCACTGAAACATCCGACATACCTAACAACCCCGGCTGAGTATTGGATTATCCAAGACCTGTCTCGACAGACTCAGACGGTATATTTGGAAAGCTTGTCCGAATGGCCATAGCAGCCGAGGACATCTAAAAGAATAGAAGAAGAAAGATAGGGCGCAGTTCGAAAATGGTCGTCACGGCGTGATGTCTACTTTCCACGCGTCCCATTTTCGAATTCCACAAGTTTTGAAAGAGCCTGAAAATATTAACGTTAAGTCAAAGATTTCATTGTGTTTTGCGAAAGTTTGCCAGTTTTTGTCCAAATCATGTAGTGATTGTATCTAAAAAGTGTGATTTAATCCGGCTGAGTATTGTAGTATCCAAGACCTGCTAGGTATGGCAGGCTCAGCTGGTCATTTGGAAAGCCTGTCTAAATGGTCATAGTAACCGAGGACACATAAAGGAATACCAACCAACCAAAGATAGGGGATAACATTTTCAACATCTATCTGCTCTTTCTATGATTTACGGGAAGAAGGTTTGTCTTTCTCTAGAGTTGGAAAATTTTGTGAGGTCATTGAGTAGCCCATATATCTATGTCTATCGCTGCATCGAGACCTGGAATGCGCAATAGCTCCTCAAGATCTTTTATACAAGAGGAGAGGTTCGTTTCATCTCTCACATCGTTACCAACTTCTTTTCATAGTTTTGGAGGAACGGCGCAGTCCATGTCTCTATGTACATGGAAGAATCTATGGATGCAAATGATGAACTAAGCCTTAGATTTTAATTTGTGGATAGTTGTATCCGTAAAAGAGAGAGAGAGAGAGGGAGGTGAAGGTATTTTCCCTCAAGTATTTCGTGTTGTTCTGGTGCAATCCTCTTCTTTACGCCTGTGGAAGAAGCAAAGCTCATCATAGACATTTAGGCATGGGTCATAGACGTAGAGACGTGGATTGATAAAAAACCCTTCAAAATTGGTTTCCAATAACCCCTCAAAGCCATTTAGGTAGACGTAAGCTTCTACCTACTCGAGGGGGAGATAGCGTCGTCTCTCTCACCGGAACCGCTTGTAACATGGATTTGCAGGAAAGGATAAGTGCATGTCTCTGGAGCTTGTTTATCTTAGGAGATTCAAATCAAAGGTGTCCCTTTTTTTTTCATATCATCTGGACCTGAACGAAAAACAGTTCTGCTTGATGAAATTCGAATTCTAAAAGACGCCTGATTGCTCAACCTATATTCCACTCAGAATATTGATTAATTTCATCCTGTTCAAAAGATATCGAAAAGATTTCGTTATTAAGTATAATTTTCTCTGAGAGTTACGAAATTCTTACCTTCACTAATCTTATTTGTACGTAGATATTTCATTCAGGAAATGATCGTAATGTAACCAACCAGGTACTTTATACAAATTGTTTACTATTCTTGGAAATAAATTGATCCTCCAAGGTTTTTCCGCTAGTAGGAACCTTATTCGTTTCTGAATTTCTTCCTGTTTTCAATTCAACTTGCTTATCTCTTAACATCCGGTTTGAAAAATCGAAATGAAATTGTTGAATAATTATTACTAGACCGAGCTCGTATGAGATTCCTCCTACTGAATATCGTGAATTTCACAAAGTTTTCATTATTATTATTTTTCAAGACCTTATTTTCGGCTTTTTAAGTGGGTATATTTTCTTCATGATTCAGAATAACTAGTTGTTATTCTATTCTATAGACTATTGAAAAGAATTTAACTAAAATCAAATTTTGACATAGTCTCAATTTGAATTTCTATGAATTTAGATATTTTTTATTCGATATTTTTCAGCGTTAACTCTAACTGAACCTCGTGTTCCGTAATACACCTTTAGTAATGAATTCTTGATGAAATTATGATGTCTGTTTGGATTAATTACCCGTTAACAAATTTCATAATTCAACAATTAATAGTAATTATGGCATTTATTCTTCAAAATTATAAGAAATTCAAAGTGGGATTAATGTGAATCTGATGACGTTTTGTATTGAAACTTTCACCTTAGACATTCATTTTGAATCTTCCATATTTCAGTTTTAATTACCAAATTTGCGAAACCAGAAAAACGTTTTTAGATAATTGGTTCTTATCGCTTCTAAAACACCTTTCTGAATAAGTGGAATATTCGAGTCCATCCGAAGTTTATTGATATTGACAAAATAAATATAATCCATGTTTGCGAATGTTTGGTTTACTTTAGATACTATGTAGTGGGTTGTAGAACAGAAAGAATATAAAACTGATCGCGTCTTGCTCATTGTTAAAAATTGCAGGTATAAAAATAATGAAAAGAATTCCCATCCATATTAATAACACTACTCATTCTATTTCTAATCAGCACGAGATTATGTAAAAATAAATTTGACGCCTGCCACTCATCTGCGTACCTACTATGAGCTCATAAAGTGGGCCATGGTTAGTCGGTCATGAACAGTGCATATATAATAAACACAGAAACCATTATACAACAAAGTGAATTCTGTGCTAGAAATGGAGAGTGTTCTGCTTCGCGAAAAGAGAGAGAGAGACCGATGAAGTCACAGAAGTTCTATGGTATTACGTTCACAGCTTTCGGTTTCTTCGACGTACTTACCTCATTTGGACTTTATTTATTTAGTCTTTATTCATTGACTGTTCGGCGTATTCTATTCCAATACAACGGATAATGGTAATTGATTGCCATCCGTATCGGAACCTGATGATGAGGCAAGTTCCGAACTGGTTATCGGTGAATAGCGAGTTTCTATGACATCGCAATTTGTTCGATGCGCGATAACTTCAATTTGTTCTCTCATTATTCTGATGATTGCCTTTATTTTGGTGTTACTTAATCAGCCTATCAGGACTCCTTTCAATCCCTTCCATATTGTTTCTAAAAGGGGAACATTGTTTTCAGTCACAGTTGAAGAGTTTGTCATATATAAATATGATGTATAGAACATAGCAACTTGGTCATATAGATGATGCAAAAAAACATAATTTACTTACATCATGGTCATATACTAACTACGTATCTCCTATCACAACACATATTACGTTGAATTACTCTACTAAATCAACTTGGAATCGTTCCTGCCAAAATAGTACATATAATTCTATGCCTCATTCTAGTCACCAAAGAAATAATTACATAGACTCTGTCTATGGTAGCTATTAATCACAGACATGAAGACGTAGTTGTATGAAAGGGATACATTTTACTATTACGTCTATGATACTTCATAGATAGGAAACCTATGTGCCTAGCTCAAAGAAAAAGATATGTGGACTGTGCCTTTATTTCAAAACAGTGAAGGAAAAATTTTGACGATGTCACTGAGATGAAACGAACTCCCCCCCTCAAGTAGGTAGGAAAATATATTGATTTCTGGCAAATAACTTCATGAAACGTTTTGAGTGAAAACGAGTTGATGACAAAAACACTTGGCTTAAGCCGAGTTTATTAATCATTACCTTATTAAGATAGGAGAAGAATATATTTAGGCTTGCTTTTCTCTTCCTAGGGATAATCGAGTTTTTGGAGTTATTGGCCAGCACAGATCTCTATGTCTATGACTTATTCCATAGTCATAGAGACATGGACTGCGCAATATTAAAACAAAATCGATTCCCCTTGGATAGAGAAAAATCTCCTTCACCTCTTTCTTTTTGACCACATGAAGTGAAAGCGCAATAATCTCCTCATGGAATGCACAGTGACAAAGCCCACCTTTGAGCTTTCAATATCGCCAAAGACCTGTGATATCACTCTCTCATCATAATCATGCTGGCTGGATATATGCTCTAATTTAATGAAGCAGTAAAAAATCAAATATTTTGCACACATTAAAACGCACACATTTTTATGCGAATAGTCGGCAGTCGGAAATTCAAAGCGTTACACAACAAAGATCGCTTCGCATGAATGATAAAGACCTAATGAAAATGAAATGTCGCACATTTTAATGAGACGAAACTAGTTCAATTCAATGAGCCCACTCGGTCGGAGTTATTTAACCGCCTACCTAGTTCAAGCATTATGTTGAAAACCGACTGTATTTTACACAATCCATCTAAAATTCTTGGTCTCAAAGTATTCGGAATGAATTCTAGTTGGAAAAGGATTATCTGGTCATCTTTTTATGAAGTGATTTAATTCAATTTTGAGCTTCAATATTCCTACTGGATAATAATACAGTGTTCCAATTTTCTACAAAACATTCAACACATAAATTAATTGGAAATGTTATTGATTCACTAACATGAACCAGATACTTGATTGTATGAAAATAAATCTGTAGTCATTAAATCATACTGTGTTGGTTGCCCACTGCTATCATCAACGAGAAAGAATTTGAATTTAATTCGGACCATTAATAGCTATGTTCCATACGGAAAGCCTCAATTTTTCATCTATATGAACAATATGAGGCTTTCTCAATATAATAATTTGCTTAGGACTGAACAATTACTCTACATATTCAGTTTGTCAATCTATAGATAATACTATCATTCATTATTGTGCTGGGCCACAGTTGCTGCACTATTAGATCACAATGAACCAGGACAAGCTGATAAATTTATTGGGTTTGCTTTTTCATTTGACTGAAAGGTGGGTAGGTAGGCTTCCAGGAAGAATCTGTTCTTCTGTTCTATTTTTCAATTCTCCTCAAATTTCCTTCTAACACAAATATTGATATTATAATTTCAAGAGCGCTTCCGTTACTAATGCTCTTACTGATACTTATCTACACACTGTCCTGAATTTTCTCATAAGGGAAATTTCAGTTTCGATGTTAGTTTGAATATATATATATATATATATTATCAAAAAAACCCAATTACCATATAATGGTGTAGGGTATTCCATTTCAACTTAATTAAAATTCAGTATATACAAAATCAAAGTATTTCATTTCTATGTACAAATTTGGTCCACAGTTTCTTATCCCTAGCCTTATTCCTTGCTTCATTCCATGTTTGTCCTCTCCTATTAATTATTTTCTCATAAGGGAAATTTCAGTTTCGATGTTAGTTTGAATAGATTCAGAAAAAATTTGTAATTTGTAAATCAAATAACTCGATATAACAAAACAACGTGATTCTATATTCAAAATTATCGTAATTATAATGAACTACTTTGAAAAATCAAAAGGATACACTAGTATTAATTGTTATTCGGATAGAAATATTCTGAAAACAGTTTTCTGAAGTATCTCCCAAATGTTTATCCACATTGTCATTTCAGTTCACCAAGACTCTAAGCTTAAATAGACTGTTTTTATTTTAGGTGGACGATCAAATGAAACTCTTGCAACACTCCTGGTCTGATATGCTGGTACTCGATCATATGCATCAAAGGATGCACAACAGTCTTCCTGACGAAACCACTCTTCACAACGGCCAGAAATTCGATCTACTCAGTTTGGGCCTTTTAGGGGTACCCAGTTTAGCAGACCATTTCAACGACATCACAACCAAGCTACAAGATTTGAAGTTCGATATAAGCGACTATATTTGTATAAAATTCATGTTACTCCTTAGTCCAGGTTAGTATCAGTATCTACTGCTGACTCATGTAACGCTTCACGTACCTCAAGGGTCGAAAAGCTTCTTATATGCTAGCATAAAGAAGGATCCCTTTTATTTGAAATATGAAATGATGGTGGTTGAATGTTTTCACCATGTAGCCATATGCTGTGAAGATTTAAACATATTCAAACCCATCATGAAGAAGTAGGAGGAAAACTGTTTCTGAAGCAATTATTTCATTAGATCCTGATCCGTTAATATTTATTTATTTGATCTTTGAATAGAATTCGTGGTCATCAAAATTTTACTACTATACCCCCAAATCAGTGTTACTAGTCTTTTGAAAACAATCAGTATTTTTTATGGTTACAAGGAGAAAACAGAATGTGGCTTTGAATATTCCTTATAATAAAAGCAGTTGTATTTTCAGAATGTCGAGGCATCACAAACAGGAAACATGTACAGGAAGGCTACGAACAAGTACAACACGCTCTTCTCGAATATTCACTCACTTGCTATCCACAAATTCAGGTATGTCTCTTCTACTCTGTGTTGTTCTATTTCAAATTATCAACTGGCTGGTCAGCATCTTTCTATAACCTCACAATAATAGTGTTGATTTAGACAACAAATAAAAATTAATTTGAATTTTGTGGGAGTAATAGTTTGAACAGCGGCGGTAGCTCAGTGGTTAGAGCGCAAGCCCCATGATCGTAAGGTCTGGGGTTCAAGCCCTTGGGCCGGGAAATAACTTTTCCGGTTTTTAGGGGACCGTCCAACCATTCGCTGTTGGGTAAACAATTAACAGTGCTGTTCCTAACGTGGCGCAAGGAATTAGTAACAAAGCCTACACAGAACACACCCGGTATCCTAACTCGCACAAGCTTTAAGCTTCTGAGGGGTTTCATTGAAGCCTAGGATATTCGGAAAAAATACAAAAATACAAAATACAAACTAATTCAATTATTCAAAAATTTTGCAACAAAAAGCATTAATTGAGGTTATATTTTCAGGAAAAGTTCAACAAACTGGTGGAATTGTTACCAGAGATACATGCCCTTGCAGCGCGAGGTGAAGAGCATTTGTATCAAAGACACTGCAATGGTGGAGCTCCTACACAGACGTTACTAATGGAAATGCTCCATGCCAAACGCAAATAACGGCCGTTACAGTCCGACTTCTGTTACCATATCCGTGTGCAATACCGGCTTAAAATGTTCGTAGGTTACTGGAATTATTGTAGCTGTTGACAAGATGCCTTCAAGAAGTACAAAGAAAAAGAAAGACAGCATGGGCTTGACGGGCCAAGGTGACGTTGCCCGAATTCTCAAATTCTAGTTGTAGGCCACAGAACTCTGCTCACTGTTTGTTGTCAAGCAGATCGTTAAGAAGAATAGGCTTTGTGTATAATTTGTTTGGTAATTGTTCTGCTATACCGAACCTGTAAAGATGTGATACCTTCAAGATTTTTTTGAATCTTACCTTTTGTCTTCAAAAATGAGGCAAGAACGAATTCTGCACAGGGATTAGTTTTTCTATGGGTTCAAGCCGAAAAAACACATTCCAGATGTGCTCTGGAGGGATTCAAGGGCATCCTAGAATAGCATATAGCATAAGCTTATGTAAAAAGGAACGAATGTCGAAGAATGAGAGTGCATGCACTACAGGAAACACTAATGTAGTAACTTAACCCTGGTGATGGACTAACAAGCTGTAATATGTAATTGTAGATATTAAAAATATTGTTAGATATAAGTTATGTTGAATTATATATGTTATGTTATATAAATGTGTATAAAAAATAATGGGGTGTCCCGTGTAAGATTTTCACAGCTTTAATATATCGAAAGTTATTTTATGCTTCCTACAAGTATTTCATACTATTTTATGAATATAACTATTACAAATAATTCTTTGTTATTTTATTGTAGCCTAAATTTTTTATTACTGCCATGTATACTCTACTTAAAATCTTCAAGATACATCTACGAACGCGTTGAGATTTTTTCACATGTGCTGGAAACAACTACTGAATATAATACTTAATTTTGGATATTGAAAAATCATATTATACGGTTTTCGTTTAAGTATAGGAGGAAAAAGGTGGTGTAAGCTAGGCTGATTTATCAGTTAAGTTATCTTTAATGTTAATACGTTATACTAATATTTGATTTATTCTTTTCGAAGTTCATAATCTGCTAAATGTTGCTCAGGGAATAATGATTTTCTCTTCCATTCTTCTCTTCTCAAATTTTTTTTAATATTCATCAGTGACGATGCTGCACAACCGTAGTGATATGTTAGATAAGCTTTCCACTTGCACACATCACTTGGAACATCATTTGGTTGAGTGAGGTTTGAGATACATACTTTTAAATTTTTTAGACGTGGTATTTAAGTTAATGTATATAATAAAGAAATTATGTAAGGAACCCGTTTCTGAGTATGATCAAAGTGGTGAGAATCTTAACGGGCTGGCCTGTCTATAAGTTTATATTGAGATAGAATGTGTCATTTTCATCTTGAGAATCTTTAAACCCCAATTTGAAGAATTTCTGAATTATTTCAGGGTAGGGATCAGTTTATGCAAAAAAACTTAGTCTTCGTCTTTGTTACGAGCAATAATTTTTCTGGAGTCAAGAACACTGATTTCCTGGAGACTTTCAAGGGCAATAGCCATAGTTGATGTGAAAATTCCCTGTTTCGTTATTTCTGAAACAGCCTTTTTTCCACAAAATTGAGCTTACGATCAAGTAAATTTCCAGAGATTCTTTCTAAGAAATACTTTCCAAAAATTGATAGTACGGACACTTATTCCATCTAAAACAATTTTAATGAAGCTTCAACTCTTATTATTGTTACCCCATTAGAATCTTAAATTGAGGAAACTGTGCTTGATGCAAGGACTGAATTTTGTTCCATGAAACTGGCTCGAAAACCTATGTTTGGCAAACAATCGTTAAGACATTAAAGTTGAAATTTTGTGTGTATTCTAGTTACCTTAAGAATGATTTGAAGATCCCTTGCTTCGATTAATGGTATTTTTGTGAAATGTCAAGTTATGAAGTTACAGAATATTCAGCTGATTTACATCTGAATAGAATCACTGAAATTTATACAGAGTGTAACAGCCAAATGGAATAAATTCGATAACGAATAAATGTGGGCGTGTTGGGAAAAACGCTCGGACACGTCGATTTGTAATTTTAAATGCGCATATTTCTCAAGAAAATAATATTATATAGGGTGTTCCATGTGACCGTGGCCAATACCAACTTTCTTATTTCAAATGCAACCCCCTGTATATTATTTATTTTTTGGATTCTTCATAGAATTTTAGACACAATTCATGCACAATGTCCTATACCTATCTTTAACTATTTCGGAAATATTAAATGTTTTCAGATTTGGTTCAAAAATCAACGTTTTGAATAAAAAAAATTATTTTATTTCACAAATTCGGTGCATTACACTTAAAACCTAATAAGTAATACTGATTATTTCTTAATAATAAAAAAAAAACAAAAAAAAACATTAATGTCAATGTAGGAAATGTTCAAAATGCTCGCCGCGAACGTCTTGGCAACATGCTAATCTGGTGTAGAATTGTCTTCTAACGTTACTCAACATTTCTGAAAACGCTTAATATTTCCGAAAAAGTTGAAGATAGGTATAGGACATTGTACATGAATTATGTCTATAATTTTCTGAAGAATCCAAAAAATAAATAATATACAGGGGGTTACATTTGAAATAAGAAAGTTGGTATTGGCCATGGTCGCATGGAACACCCTATATAATTTTATTTTCTTGAAAAATATGCGCATTTAAAATTACAAATCGACGTGTCCGAGCGTTTTTCCTAACACCCCCTCATTTATTCGTTATCGAATTTATTCCATTTGGCTGTTACACTCTGTATGTTATTCAAATAACAATTTCTACTTAGCATTGATTATGCTAAACATTGTTAGAGGAAATAGAACTGAAATAACTTATTTTGAGTTCAATAATAATCAAATCCGTGTATGTAGTTCCTTTAACAATTTAAATGAAACAACAAAATGATTAGTCCAATAATTACTTTTTACGTCCATTTGTTTGCTTGGATCTGCTATATAAGTTGTGACATTTAAAGGTTTTTTCCGTAACATGATCTTTAGCTTTCATTCTTCAGTAAATTTACAAAGTTATCAAATTCAGGAAAAATACACACACCTTATTGTTCTTAACTATTGTACAGAGACATGGAAAAATTCAGCCTTCACCCTGGAATTTACGTATACTTGACTTTTACTACCTAAATTTTATTCGAGTAAATAGATTTGAAGAACATAGGATTTGAAGTAACGAATAACATATTTCATTCCTATCAGATACAAATTCTGTAAAATACAACGAAATTATTAGAGAAGCTTTTTCATATATTTATGTGAATCATCCAATGAAAATTGCAATTTTCCAGTTTTAATTTTAATTATTCTGATTTTATTGAAATCCACTATATCGAATTGTTGAATGAATCACTATTTTAATCATTTTCCAGAAAATTCAAAGGAGAAGTGAAATTATTGAATTGTTTCGGAAGTTTCGAAAAATGTTGCTTTTTATGATTGAGCTCTATTTTCATATGTCCATTCTTGAAATTAAACTATTTTTGTAGTGCACATTTTTCAAACTGCTCGGAACGTGGGGTAAATCTGTTGGATGAAATCAACACATTCTATCGAATGTTTATGTGAGAGCAAGGTACTGTGGTCCAAGTCGTGTTGTTAATGATGACATAAATATTTAGAATTCAGATGAAAGCAGTTATAGATATATTTTTTTGAGAAATCTCTGCAGGCTACCCCCCAAAGCCTCCTGCGCTGGTATCGCGGAGTGTGTTGTTTGTTAAAAAGTATCTTGCCCAGACATGCTGAAGCCCAGAGCTTATATATATTTGATTGATGAGATATATATTTATATACTATAAATACGTACACTATTTAAGCAGAATGATTGAAAAGGTTGTAAATATAATTTATGTGGATAAAAATGACTTGTTTGTAGAAATAAACCACCAACATACTGAATGAGTTTTTATCAATAAAAACACTGCTAAATATCTTGTTTCAAAAAGTTCTGATGTGATCAGATTGAATATTCTCAATTACTTGAAAAATACTGACGCGGATGTCTGCTAAATTTCGTGAGGATCGTATCGTTATATTAGTTGTCACTTTTTTCGTGAACTCTCCATAAGATTCCTATGAAATTTGGCACAGATGTTGAAGTCAATATTTAACAACAGTGTACGAAATTTCAGATCGATAATTGACAAAAATATGTAAAATTCCTTTTTGGCAACGAATTCGAAAAGAATAAAAGCTTCAGACCTCAAGAAATTTTTTTTGAATAGTTTCAGAAAAGACTATTGGCATTGATTGTCGTCTATTTCCTTTAATTTAGTCAGTTCCGATTCCATGTCTCAAATATATGAGTCGACCTGAGAATTGGCTCAAAATTATTTGAAGTCATAAAACATAAGTATTTGCCAACACAGCTCATAACAAAAACCAGGGTGTTCCTTTATTGAAAGTTCAAACGCAGAGGAAAAATTCCTTGAATAATTTTGAGGAGAAACAATTCCGTGAGCATGCAACCACAAAAATTTTGTTTTCGAGGTGCAGGGTGTTCAATTTTTTTCCCACAGTATCTGCATTTCACAAAATATTCTACTGAAATCTTGCATAGATATTACATTTCAGAGCTTACACCATGTGATATACCAAATTAGATTGTAAATCTATAGGGTGATACTTTTTGTGGAACACTCCCCCCCCTATGTTCCTCTAGAACGTTTTTCTGGTGAGCCACTCTTAGTTCGAAAAATTGTAAAAAGAAGCCTTGTTGTCTTACTAAACTTTATGGTCTATTGTGATTTTGTCGTATCTGCTACTAATTTCGAGAAAGAATTTTGAACGATTTTTTCGAAACCCTTATTAGAAAGAATCCAAATTGTAATAAAATTCCACTTTATAAGTGCAGATACTATAATTTTCTTGAAACTATGCAAGGCGTTGGGTCTAGTACTTCTGGGTCACCTCAGTCATTGTATAATAGGGTGAGAACTGATAAATCGATCAACTCCTATGTTTCTCTTCTTTGGTGGAGAACAAAATTTGATGGAAATAACAATTTTATGAGAGATGTTGGAACAATAAAGCTATAACTAGAAAAGCACTGACGTGAAGTCAGCAGCTTTTGCATGCATGTTCAAATGAGATGACCGTTTTGGAATCGAATTTCTTTCAAACGGTTCTAATGACACGATCATCGCGAAATTTTGCACACTATTTTCGAACTGACTAGTTGGTAACCACCAAGTTTAATTATGATTGAATCAGTGTTTTTTGAGTTATTCCGGAAAAACAAAGATACCGACGGAAGAAAACACGAAATTGACTAATTTTTTATTATTATCTCCAAAAATTATTATCGTATCAAACTGAAATTTGGTACAAAGATTTGGAATATGAAATTCAGTGTTTTTTGGAATAGGATGAATAGTTTTCGAAAAAAAAACTTTTCAAATAATTTTGAAAAAAATTGCGCGTCATTTTGTTCCAACCAAATGCCAAGTTTCAATCCAATCGCTACAGCAATTTCTCAAATATCATGGAAATAATCTCGAAGTTTCAAATGGCTTTAACTCTAAAACCGTTAAGCCGCTTTTGCTCACTGACGAACTCAGCCGAAGCATTCTGATGCGCGGCCTACCCTGAAAGTTTCAAGTTGCTAGCTTGCTCGGTTCGACAGTTATCGTGTCCTCGGTCGGACAGAATCGACTTTGACAACGGTTTTGTCATCAGTGAGCCAATCTAGTCGTTTGAGACCATTTTTGGCTAAAAATTCGAAAATTTTAGACATTTGGACGAAACGATAGCACGCTGTTCCCCAGAACATGCTTCCAAAAACGCACCCATATTCTCTATACAACGCCCCATTTCTCTGTACTTTTTACTTACGATGTGAAAAATACATTTGCGGTCCTTATTCGACGATCATAGTCATAGTACTCTACTCATAAAAAGGCGAAATGGAGCCAATACCAAAGGCACATTGCCTAGGATTATCTAGTTCTATAGCAATAAGTACAAATAACCACTGAAATGACGTTAGAATATGAGTATGTATGTTGTTTCAATATCCTGGTCGTGCCTAAAAATGTAAATATGTGAATATCAAAATAAGAATCATTGAAAGTTTTATTGCATGTGATTTGCTGACGATATAAAAAAGCCTACTCAGGAAAAAATTTAATGTACATATCAAAATTCCTGTTCATTTGATAGCAAAACCTATTATCAGAATGCTTCTGTACGAATTGAAATTCCCAATCGTTACTCCAGTATAACGATGTCTATTGACGGAGTTTGGTTGATTGAAGAGCAACTACCCGCTAAAGCTATTGCTATTAGCTATAGTTTTTCATTCAGAAAAAAAAGAATCTAGAATAGTACTGATGTAAAGTCATGAGCTTCCAGTTTTACTTCCTGATAAAACGATGTTGTGCTCGTCTAATTATCACGAAATATAGCATGAACTTACACGCCGTAATTTTACAACGAAGTAATTGGATCATATTTTCGGAAATATTAGAAAACATATTCCGATTGCCCATTGTCATGTCATTTGTTACTAAGCCCCCAAACCTACCCTACAAATATCCATACCCCAAATCGTGTCTTTCGGATAAAATAAAGTTTTTGAGGAATTTATTTTTCATGTTTCTGGTGATTTAAAGAAAATTGTAAAATTTCTTGGTTTTCTTCTAGATATCCTTGTTTTTTACGCGCTTGTTCTGGGGAACAGCGCGTTATCATTTCGTCACGATGTCTGTAATTTTCGAATTTAGAGACGAAATTGATCTCAAACGACTAGGTTGGACTCACCGATGAAGAATCCGTGGTCAAAATTGATTCTGTCTGTCCGGCCGTGTGCGCTGTAACTTTCGAACGGAAAGATTTTTTCAGTAAAACTCAAGAAATACTGATTTCGTGATGATCGTGTAACAATTTGAAAAAAAAAATGTCAAATTTTTTTCAAATATTCAATATTCTGTGATCTTCTTATCATCTTATAAAGTACTGGATTTCAATTCGATCTTAATCTGTATTTTGAAAATATTGGGAAAATAAAATTTTGAATGAAGAAACGACTCGATATCTGTAGAGTAGGTTGAGGGGTTAATTACGAAGGTCGAATTCATGAATGGGTTAAATCCGCCCAATGATTCCGTAGATTCGCCCATTCAAAATTTCATTTTCTAAATATTTCAAAAAATAAAGATTGGGTCGAATTGAAATCCAGTACTTTATCGAAAAAAACCTAGAAAACCACTACCGTGAAGGCAGCAGCTTTTGCGCGCATGTTCAAATTCGTTGCGCTCATTTCCATTGAACATGCGCGCAAAAGCTGCTGCCTTCACGGCAGTGCTTTTTTAGGTTTTTTTCTGATGATAACGATCTTCATAAAAATCTGCAGGAGTCTGCGTTTCGGCACTTCACTACTTCTAATAAGAAACTTTCAATTCGATAGGATTAATATTTTCTTCAATAGAAGATAGTTCTTTAAAAGGACTTATCCAATAAAATATATATCTAGTAGTCGGTTATGAAATACTGACTTTGATTTCGATTCAAAATTCCAGGCTCGTCATATCGTTAGTACTTTGGGAAAAAAACCAAACAATATATCAATACCTCTAACACTATCAGCTCGAAAATTAGAATAAACAAAATATAACCCATTAAAAAAACAATTAAAAAATTATAACCGTATAATTATTCCACCCGAAAACAGCGGGAAGTTCTGAAAATTCTTTATTTTCGAGTGGATGATCGATAATTTTTTGGAATACTTGTCAAATTCAACTGAAACAAAATTTCTGGGTTTTCACTCGCATTATCTAATGAAGAACTATCAAAATTGAATAAAAATTATTATTTCTAGAAATCACCCCTGCAGATTGCGGGATTGAAAATATTATTCGTGGGTAGTTTCTTGAAAAATGTTTGATAATGAACAATATCCTGTTGTTTTTTTGACAAACAAGTCACGATACCAGTATAAGGAGCTTTTATTATTGACTCCACGTTAATGAAGATTCCACGAATTATTTTATCTTGATTTTTTAAAATATATACCAAATAGATATACCGGAAACTCTCAGGATTCAAACGTTTCTAAAGAATACATGAACACTTCTATTATGCTTTATTCATTCAATAGATAGGTAATTTGAATTTTGTCACTATTTTTAGTGAGAGCAACTGGTTCAGGTCAGCGTTTGATCCACGAAAGTCTCTTCTGTACCAAGGAGATTGGAAAGACCTTATTCAAGTTTTCGGGACCGACCAGTTAAGGTCTTCTTGGGTAAAATTCTCCAATCAGGATGATATTCTCATTATTGTGCGTAATCATTTCATTGATCGCTATAATTTTATACTTAGATGTGAAGAAACCTAAAAACTATCCCCCAGGTGAGAAAGATTTATTTAATTTTATATTTTTAAGTTTTTTAAAGGCTATTCTCACAAACCTGTGCTAAAATGTGGAAAAATTCGATATATTTCAACAAAGAAGTGGGGTAGAAAATTTTTATGATAATGTATCAGTATTCTTCGAAAGGAAATGTCCCAATTTACATGAAATAGAGAACGATTTTTTTTTAATTCGAGTGGGATTTTGTGGGAAAATATATGATAGTATTTCACTTTCGAAGTGAAAAATCTTTCCAACTAAACAAACATCCAAATATATATCAATATGTATTCAAATTCGGAATAGGTCTTATACGTGATAAAAAATATTACTCAACACAATTGCGTAAAACTAAGGATAATTCTGTAGTTCCTTAGACATAAAATATGCATGAAAAACAAAATTGTATATCCACTGGTTTATTATTAAAATAAAATATTTGTGATTCAGATATATCACAACTTATATGATGATCAATGATGGTGTTAAATATATAGGAATTGTAGTAATATTTCACTGAAGATTTCGGGAAGTTTTCTCAATTTTATCGCAATTTCTTCAACATAATTGTTACTAAAAAATGAAAGTTGCAGGTAAAAGTCCCAAGCGAAGGCTAAAACATAAACCTGAACAAAAAGAACTCAAACTGAGCCTGCAGATCATGGCGAATATTGTTCAATATTTTTAAACGAAATATTTTGAGATTCTACAGTCTCTATACTTGAAAATATACAGTGTAACAGCCACATGGAATAAATTCGATAACGAATAAATGAGGGGGTGTTAGGAAAAACGCTCGGACACGTCGATTTGTAATTTTAAATGCGCATAGTTTTCAAGAAAATAAAATTATATAGAGTGTTCCATGCGACCGTGGCCAATACCAACTTTCTTATTTCAAATGTAACCCCCTGTATATTATTTATTTTTTGGATTCTTCAGAAAATTCTAGACATAATTCATGTACAATGTCCTATACCTATCTTCAACTTTTTCGGAAATATTAAGTGTTTTCAGAAATGTTGAGTAACGTTAAAAGACGATTCTACACCAGATTAGCATGTTGCCAAGACGTTCGCGGCGAGCATTTTGAACATTTCCTACATTGACATTAATGTTTTTTTTTGTTTTTTTTTAATTATTAAGAAATAATCAGTATTACTTATTAGGTTTTAAGTGTAATGTACCGAATTTGTGAAATAAAATATTTTTTATTTAAAACGTAGATATTTGCACTAAATCTGAAAACACTTAATATTTCCGAAATAGTTAAAGATAGGTATAGGATATTGTGCATGAATTATGTCTAGAATTCTCTGAAGAATCCAAAAAATAAATAATATACAGGGGGTTGCATTTGAAATAAGAAAGTTGGTATTGGCCACGGTCACATGAAACACCCTATATAATATTATTTTCTTGAAAAATATGCACATTTAAAATTACAAATCGCCGTGTCCGAGCGTTTTTCCCAACACGCCCTCATTTATTCGTTATCGAATTTATTCCATTTGGCTGTTACACTCTGTATGATGTTAGAAGAATGTTGCAGAAACGACTTCAATTTGCTGAAAAGAAAACCTAAAATATACAAAGTTGAACAGGAAAATGACTGCTAAGCTAAATGGCTCTAGTATTAAAAATTTCTCAAATACACTATTCATTGGGGATGATATTTAAGTTTGTATCAATATGATTCTGTAAATTTATCCGATATTCACATCCCCATTTGCAATTCTCATCTGCTTGGTAATTCTATTTTTTTGTTGGTCCGGGTGATCTCAAACCGAAATACAAAAATTTCTCGACTAAAAGAATCAAACAAGCTGGTTTTAGGCTTCATTTCATTTCGATAAACATTCTCTTTCGATTTTAAATTCAAATAGTTTTGCAATTTCGTTGCAAAATGGTGAATGCGTTGGTTACCGTTCAAGTTATTTTCACAATTTATTTGGAACCAATTACAAAAGTTATATTAACAATTTAAATATACATATACGGACGCATTCCTTGAGAAAGGTTTGAACGCATATGTGTTCACGGTCATCCGAATTTCCGATCGTAAACAAAATAACCGAAAGAAAAAACTTTGAAATTCGATGTTTCTAGCTTTGGAAATTTATCAAGAAAGGCGAATTCATAAATGGGTAGGATAATCTTTACTCAAATATTTCACAGATTTCATTTCGGAAACTTTACCAAAACTTCCGATCGGGCTGAATTCTGCTCTCTTGAACAACGATCCAGGTATTCTCCTGTCTAATGCAACTTCACATACAAATGATGCCCAAGAAATGTCACATGAACTTTCAAACTGTTTTCTTTTAACCATGTACTGGACTCCATCTCAATCAGATGTTTCCAAACATTGAGAAACTAACATCTACAGAATAATTGGCAGGCACAGAATTGAATTGACTAAGAATTCGTCATCACTCAGGCCAACCCTATGGTTCAAAACATTCATCGCCTCAAAATTCGATAATTACAGAAAAACGCTCTTCTTCCATAGAACAATCTCACAAAAATTTATTGTGAAAATTAAAAAAAAAATTCTTCAGTTATCAACACTGTATTTGGCGTCGGTCATAGAAAAATATCTATATTAGTATTCTATGGTGACCACCACAGAATTTTCTAGGATTTCCACCATAGAAATTTTAAATTTCATATACCACTGGTCTTCTGTGATCTCTAGTTTTTCTATGTAATTCACTGTACAGAGAACATAGACAAGAAGATCATAGTCCACAAATTACAAAGAAATAGTTGAAAGTTGTATTAAAATCTCCTATCTTTGGATGCCAATTCTGCATCTTTTTGACCGACACTGTTTTTTCGAAATGATTAGCTTATCTATCTATTTATCTTCGAACTAAACCGATATTTCTTCGAATAAAAATATAATAGACAAACCCCAACAATTCAATTATTTCATCAGTCCAGCTATGTTTCATTTTGCGAGTTTCCTCCAGAGAAAAAATCTTATGGTTGTTTTCCTGGGTCTCTCAGATTTAAAATCGGTTATAAAGCTGTTTTCGACTTAGAGGTTTGTGTGAAATTTCCGCAGAAAATATTTGAAAAAAAAATGTTATCTCTTCTCAATAAAATGAAATATATTTAACAAAAATTTCAGTTATTCGTTTTCACTTGAAGGTCCCTCATGGTTTCCAATAGTCGGTTGCATGTTCAAGTTCAAGAATCTGAAGAAGAAATTGGGTTATCAACATTTGGCATGGCAAGAATTGCATAAAACATATGGTGACGTAGTTGGAACTAAATTAGGTAAAAAATTTGTGGTGGTGGTTTTCGGAGAAGAAGCTGTAGCTCAAATCCTGACCAGAGAGGAGTTTGAAGGGAGACCCGATGGATTTTTATTCCGCATGCGAACTTTCGGAAGAAGATTGGGTAAGTAGGACACGTTGATTATTTTTTTTTTTTCGAAATTGATCATTTACTTTCTCGTTGTGAGAGGTAGCTGTTTTTTGACCGATATGAAACTTCTCAATTTTGCAATGAAGAGATTGCTGATCAGTGTTATTATAAGTTATTAAAGGCAGACAAAAGTTTAAATTTAATGATTGATTTTTGACTTGAGGTTGAAATTACAATCGATGCGGAATACATCAGAAATTTTTCTTGAGTATTCAATATCTTTCATGACGAATTCAAAGAATAAGTCCATCCCAAACCAATGAGTAATATCATTTCAGCTGGGGATTCTCTCCGATTCTTTTTCGAAATAATTCCAGACAACTCAGTATAGATGGTCCTAGGTCAGGTCTGTTAAATTGGGCACTTCTTTTTTCAAAACAAAAATCGTGCGAAGGAAACAGGTTATATCTCTTTCAGTGAAGCAGGATAAAATATTTATAGGGTACTTATTTTGATGATGGTCCAGACTGGTTTAGTGCGGGTCATTCACTGAGAAATTCGGTGGGAATCATCTGAAACCAAAGGATAACAAGGTCGAGGACAAACCGACAATCAACAACATCAAATTAAATGAGATATTTGATTTCCAGATTTTTAAGAAATAATTTGAAGTAATTATACCATTGATTCGAAATAGCTCCTTTTAATTAGAAAGTTTTAACCGGTTATTTTCTTCGGATGTTACATTTTGACCATTACTGTGACTAGGTAATGATAACGATCGAATATTTTTGTTCGTTTTGGGTTAACTATTCTCAATCAACAACTCAAATTGAGGATGGTTTCATGAGGGCACTTGCGCTTTCATATTCCGATTACTTCATATTTTGAAATACGAAAAAGTTCACTGGAGACCAATAACAAAGTTTCGAAAATCAGAGAATTTATTTTTACAAGTTTGAGGATATACAATATGTTGTATATCCTACACGCTGAGCCAAAATAGTTTATTTGAAAATTTGCATTAAAAAAATTTGTTTCAGTAAAATTATTTTCTCAATAAATCGACAATAGTACCAGAAGATAAAAAAAATTATCTGATTGATATACTGTAATTTTGCATACAATATTACAGTATATCATTCAGGAATTTTTTTTTATCTTCTAGTACTATTGTCGATTTATTGAGAAAATAATTTTACTGAAAAATATTTTTTCAATGCAAATTTTCGAATAAACTATTTTGGCCCAGCGTATTGTATACAATATTACAGTATATCATTCTGAAAATTTTTTTTATCTTCTGATACTATTGTCGATTTATTGAGAAAATAATTTCACTGAAAAATATTTTTTTAATGCAAATTTTCAAATAAACTATTTTGGCTCAGCGTGGATTGAAAACTGATATAGAAACAGTAACGATATGTCTCTTAACGAAGGAATATGCTTTAAGACGCATAAAGTATACCTAAGTGTTCTTTTATGCAAATTTTCAATTCAGCATATTGATTTTTTCTCGATGTATCTACAGTGCGCGTCAAAATTATGAAACAAATCCATTTTCTCAGAAGAAACAGGTCAATTTTCCTTTCACTTTTATCTATGCATTTTTGAAGAATTTTTGTTGCAGCCTGTGCCATCCCCCACCAACCCTCTAAATTTTTTTAATAGGAAAAGTAGGTCATGTGGTAATTTTTTGGCAAGGTCTTTGTATCTTCTCTACAGGCGTGCAGAAATTTTCAAGAAAAAAAATTTTTTTTTTCAAAAATTAGTTAGTCGAAAGAGGTTTTCAGTATGTGCACTTTATCATGGCTAATTTACTTTGAGACGACGATACCTGATGAAATTTGTCACCTAATGAAAGTCGACCAATACAGTTTTGTTCATGCACAACTTTCAACTCCTTTCAACCCCCTCACGTGAAAAAATTTTTTTGTCTCCATTAAAGGGTTTGTAGGGGTTGAAAGTTGTGCATGAACAAAACTGTAATGGTCGACTTTCATTATGTGACAAATTTCATCAGGTACCGTCGTCTCAAAGTAAATGAGCCATGATAAAGTGCACATACTGAAAACCTCTTTGAACTAACTAATTTAAAAAAAAAAAATTTTTTCTTGAAAATTTCTGCACGCCTGTAAATCCACTTTTCCTATTCAAAAAATTTAGAGGGTTGATGGGGATAGCATAGAAATTTGGTAAAGTGAAATAAAAATTGGCCTGTTTCAGGATTTCGTTGCCAAATATTTTTCCTCTGAGAAAATGAATTCGTTCCATAATTTTGAGGCGCACTGTATATCTTCTCAGTTTGTAGTAATTAAGCCCTCAAGAAATAAATTCACCCAATTGTTGGGTGGATCCATTCACGAATTCGATTGTCCTCATTATGCTGCAATAAATCTTTTCGGCAAACATTGGGTCTCTAAGTCGTTTCTATCGGAATGTAATTGGACTAAAGATATTTTATCAGCAGATTAGGAGCTTTATTAATAAGGGGAAATTCGTGTTCCCAGTGATTATGCAGATATACCCATTCAAAATTCCATTTTTGCTACACTGCTAAAATTACAGAAATATTGAATTGAAATGAAATCCAGTACTTGATTGAAAATTGATGACAGTCGGAATTTCTTGAGTGTCATATCTAAGTAATCATACGGCGGATTTTACCCATTCAACCTGTTTGAATTCAGTTTCTTCTCTTATATTTCAAAAACTTCGGAAACTTTTTTAAGTTCAATTCTCCAAAAGTTCTGTGCTCTGAGGAATTCAATGTCATAAACAAATTCTCATCTTACGATCCTTCGATTATGAATAATAATGATAAAGTTTTCTATTTTATTTTCCAATTTCTCCAACATTTATTTAGTAAGAACTTATTCATCTTAGGATTGAATAATAACCCTTTGTCTTAAACATTTTTAACTGAAAGATGATTCGACGATTGAAAGATACACTTCCAAATATTCTCGAAATTTAATTTTTAGGCTTGGTTTTCTCTGAGGGAGACTTCTGGAAAAAACAACGCAAATTCTCCATACAAAGGCTTAAGAAATTCGGCTACGGTGGTAAACAAATGATCGAAAAAGTAGAAGAAGAAACCGCATACTTGATGGAAGCACTGCAAAAAAAATCAACTGAACCCTTATTCATGCACGATGCTTTCGACATTTCCGTCATCAACGTCCTATGGGCAATGATTGCTGGGGAACGTTTCGAATTGGAAGATGCCAAATTGAAGCAGCTCATGGGGGCCATCCACGATGCATTCAGGATGTTAGATATGTCTGGGGGTCTCTTAAATCAGATACCTATTTTACGATATTTTGCTCCCAAATCCAGTGGTTACTGGAAGATCATGAACGTAATGCAAGGACTTTGGAATTTCCTAGAGGTGAGAAATATTCATATTCTGCTGCTCATTAACTAATAATTCTAATAATGAATAAAGGAAGTGAAGATGATAAATCAACAGAACGACTCACCTTGTTAAATGCCAGAAGGGTTCTAGTTATTCAATACTTGCTGCAGAATCGTACATAAAGCTCTTCGTAGCGACAAATGAATGAATGTAATTCGCATCTTTCAAAGTTTTCTATACCTACAAGAACGTTAGAGTTCGTAAGACGCGATCCTGATATGGTGCCAGTTAAATTTGATTCACAAAAGAACCTCCTAACAGGTATTAATTATCTATAAAGCCCTTCCGACGTTCAATGAGTCGTGCTGATGATAGAAAAAGCCGTTAAACTCCAGAAAAAAATTCCTTGAAAATAAATTATCGAACGTAGAAGAGCTTTGGTTCATTTGATGATTAGCTCAGATCAAGGTAGAGTTTTTGTGGATTTTCGAAAAATATTCGTTCTTGTGTTTATGCTAATTGATAATAATACTGATGAAGTGCCTTTGTTGTGTCTTTTTCATACACTTATTAAATCGGGGTTTTCAATTTCCTGCAAATAATGACTAAATGAAAGATCATGACAAACATAAAACATAACTGCTCTATAAATGTCCGCCACAGAGAATATGATAGGTTCAGTATTGAACCCTGTGGAACACCCAACACACGAGATCCCACAACATATTGTTAACTTGAATCCCTTGAAATCTATTCAATCACAAATTATAGTGAAGAATGTCCGAATAATGCATAAAATTCTCCTTCCTGCTTTAGGATACCGTGAAAGACCACAAGAAGAATTTCAGTACTGATAATCCTAAGGACCTAATTGAGGCTTTTCTTCAAGAGATGCAAACTCATAATGATGAAACATTTTCAGGTAAATGAACTTGCAATACTGATAAAAAAAAAGCATCTCAAAAATAATTCTATCTGTAAGTCCAACATACTAAACACTAATTCTCAGACATATACATAATCGATATATGGCGGATGCGCTCTCAACCAATGAGGCGATCAGAAAATTTAACCTCAGCATTATTAATGTTCGAAAATGATTGTTGAAAGAATCTGAATATGGAGACAGATAGTATGATGTGAAGAATCTTATTTACTTACCATTTTTCGGATAATCAGAATAGTTCATTACAATTCTATTTGGAAAATATCAAAATGCCATGATTACAGATGAGCAGCTTATTGCATCTTGCTTGGATCTTCTGATGGCAGGCTCTGAGACAACTAGCAATACCTTAGGTTTCGCTGTCATATATATGTTGAAATATCCAGACGTTATGAAAAAGGTACAAATGGAGCAGGATAATGTTGTAGGAAGAAATCGATCACCAACTCTACAGGATTCTGTGAAGTAAGGAAAAAGCAAACCTAGTTTTACACCATTGTCAAACAGCTCTCTCAGATAAGAAGAAACCATAATTTTCTTTATTCCTGCTAATTTCAGACTTCCATATGCCAACGCAGTTCTGAAAGAAGTTCAACGAATAGCAAATATACCCCCTGTTGGAATTGCCCATAGGGCTGTAAGAGACGCGGAGTTGTTTGGTTACACCATACCAGAAGATACGATTGTTCTGACCAGTCTCTACAGTGTCCATATGGACCCCAAGACTTGGAGAGATCCACATGCTTTCAGACCAGAGCGTTTTCTAGGAGACGAAGGAAAGAACATCAGAGATAAATCTTTTCTTCCGTTCGGATATGGTGAGTAAAATTAACTTTGTAAGTTATAAAGGAATACGACAAAAGGATGAACGTCACGCACATCGATTAAATTATTCTGCACTCGAGGGTTAGATTTCGTAGGATACTCTTGAGATCGTGCTGTATGTTGCTCATACTGCCGGATGTCACCGAACAGGAAATAAGTATCTAGAATTCTATCTGCAGTTCCAAGGTAAGTCGGTCTGATGACCTGTAATGACCGTGAATCTGCAGAAACCTCATCGCTTCTTCGATGTGAAGGCTTCAGTTGAGCTAATCCTCTAGATTAGCTCAGATCAAGGTGAAACATTTGTTGGCTTTTCGACAGATCGTCGTCCTTGTGTTAATGTTACTTTGTAAGTCATGTTTAACTTAATTCACAACATCTAGCAGTCTTCATACATATATGTGTCCGAACTAGGATGGAAGTAAAGAGTGTTTCAAATTGCACGGTTTTTTTAAGGATAAATAAAATATAGATGGCGCACTGAATTCGTCTGGGTAACAGCGACTCTATCACCATATGGTAATATAAGCACAGATCAACCAGATAAACCACTCGCGTCATTTACTAAGGAAATCTATGTCAACGCAGATATGACCCTGAATCGAGCTAATCAGAATTTTAGCAGGCGTTTGGGGTGCTTTGGGGTGCCAATCAGATTGCAGGAATAGGATTACGTCACTCTCGGCGTTTTCGGACTCGCTTGAAGAGGTTATAAATATGTAAACAAACTGAAATGAATTTTTCATCCTATTAATTGATGAATAATTTCGTATCTGTTCCATTTAAGAACATAATCCAAACATTTTTTTACAACCAAATCAATTGTTTAGTCATCTTTGAGGTTCTATTTTATGATGACAGGCCTCATTATATGTTTTAATTATACAACAAGAATTGGAATCGAACTTATCCATCCATCCATAATGTTCATTTTATATAATATAAAGGAATCGCAACTGAAGTAAAAGCATTACAACCTCCATTATTCAATTAAAACGATGGGATGTCTAATAAAATTGTATATGATTGCACAAACACTAGGATTGGAATCGAACAAAGTTGGTCTATTCATAGTTTGATTTTATATTGAAATGAATCTCATTTGATGTGAAACAACAAAGATTCTCTGATTAAGGTAAACGGGTTTTTCATAACATTTTTCCAAAATTTTCATTTACTCCAACCGAATTCTTTTACAGGAGTTTAAGATGTGACAAAACACTCGCTTTGGTGTTGGAAATTTGCTTTTCAAATGGTTTCATCGAAAAATCTGATTTTGATTTTGTGATTCCTGAATCCCCACAAATCCGTTTTTACATTTCGATTTTAGATATTCCAAAATCAAGTATTCAATTTGACAGCTGTTTCGAGGAAGAATAAAGTGTGGTTATGTCTGTTATATTTCTCAAGGTCGGAGAGACGCGATTCCCGCAAACGATGAAGTGATTTGTCTTGTTGGTCTGTGATATAAGTCACTGAAGTCTGGGTATTTTGACCTTTAAGAAGTGTGATGTATGACATTTATAAAATTGGCTTCGTACACGATACAACTACGAGTTCAAATTGTTGAATTATTTTATGAAAATCAGCGTTCTGGGAAAAGTGTTTTTAGAAAATAACGTGAATTTTATGGTTTACATAATCGTCCATCTCAAAGCACTATTGGTCGAATTATTAAAAAATTTCAAGAGACCGGTTCGGTAGAAGATCAAAAAAGTGAAAAATGCAGTCGTAGCGGTCGTTCACAAGAAAATATGGATTTGGTTCGTGAAACTGTTGCTGAAGACCTTGGAACGCCAGTAGACGACGTTCACAAGTTGGACTTAGTGGGTCCACAACATGGCGTATTTTATACAAGGATTTAGCTCTGAAGGCACATACACCTCACTTTGCATATGACACAATTGATTTATTGAGACAAAATTTCCTGGACGAATAATCTCCAGAATCGGTTTTGTCAATTGGCCTCCAAGATCATGTGAAGTGACACCGATGGACTATTTCCTTTGGGGTTATGTGAAAAGCCAGGTCTATAGGAATAATCCTCAATCGATTCCTGTACTAAAGGATGAAATTATTCGTATCATTAGTAAGGCAGGTAGAGCTTCAATTATGTAAAAATCTCATTGAAAATTTTAACAAAACAGTGAACGCGTAGAACGTGTAGAGCTGCAAGAGGAGGCCATTTGACAGATATTATCTTTCGTATATAAATGTCATAATTGATCCTTCAACTACCGATAAAAAGTTTTTGGAAATGAATGCAAATTATTCGTTTTATTTATTCTTTAAAAAACGCGCAATTTGAAACACCCTTTATTTAAGTCAGAAGGTGTCATCAGCCATCATTCACTATATTGGGTCTAAGATTACTTACTAGCAGTGGTTTACCCAAGAAAGCGATTGTTGTAAGGAGCATAGCTCAAATAATGTAACTCTAATCTTTTTAACCTTGAATATACTCGAATTCGAATATGATGCACTAGAATTTTTCATTGTTGCATTGAAGTCCTTAGCTGAAATTCTGACCTGTCTTTCAAATAGAAGTTTTTGGATTTTTACCATGAACAAAAGCATATTCATCAATGGTATATGAAAAGAAAACTATCCAAACATGTGATCTCTGTGTGGTTATGCAAAATTGTTCAGCGTAGGGGACTATGTTGAAAATAATTGGTAACTCAAGTCTTGCTTAGGTCATCTACTGTATCAGGCCATAGTCTGTAACCAGAACTTTTTTGAATATTTTTATTTAAATTATTCAGCTGAAATGCGCTACTTGTATTTGAATAAAGCACTTGGTTTCAGGTAAACGTCAGTGCTTGGGAATTTCACTTGCGAAGGCAAACTATTTCTTATTTTTCACTTCACTACTACACCGCTTCAACTTGGAAAATGTACCAGGAGAACTTCAACCAGATGTAAATGGTTATGACGGTATAACCTTATCACCGAAACCATTCAAAGTGAAACTTATTCCACGATAAAAAATATGAGAGATAAACGATTTTAAGACTGAAATGAAACACATTTATCGGAACTATGTTCTCAGATATTATTCGAGAAATTCTTTAAGAGATAAAAGGAACGAGAAAAATTTTCTAGGTTATTCCCCAATTAATTTAAGAATATTTATATATTCAAGTTGAGCTTACAATGAGAAATAATTGTCTGATATACTTATAAAAGATAATATTATAACATGTAAGTAATTCTTGATAATAAGAAATGCATATTAGATATAGGTATTGTTAATGAGTAGTAATATATCCAATTTCGACAATTTTTTTTTATTTATGAATGACAGTTGTTTCGCCACATTGTAGGTTAATCGGGTTCTACATTTGGACTGCTACTGTCTGAAAATTTATTTAACATAAGTTCTTAAATATGCTAGATTTTACAGTAAACATGACTAAGGGTAGAATGCCAGGCATCGATTCAAACTACGGGATAAGATAAAACTACAAAAAAATCTAGAAAAGCACTGACGTGAGGTCAGGAGCTTTTACGCGCTTGTAAATTCTAACTATCAGATCAACAAGAATCTGTACGAAATTGCATCTAGTTGCGTGTTGGTAATCTCCACCTGATTACGAAGTTTCAATCTGATTGCATTTGTATTTCTTGAGGTATCGTTAAAATTCCAAATAACTACGAAATTTGGCAGATTTTTTCCTTATATCTCCGAAATTAAATGACGGATCGAATTGAAATTTGAAACATTGTTGTTAAATACTGACTATAAGGTTTGTGCCAAATCCCATCGAAATCTAATCAATGTTTTCAAAGAACAAAAATTTTTTTCATCAAAAATTTTAAAATTTTTCGAATAAAATTTTTTCTTAAATTTTTTCACAACTGAATCCTCACGAAATTTTGCTCTAAGTTGCGCGTTAGTATTCCAAAACTGTCCACGAAGTTTCATTTTGATCGGATCAATACTTCATGAGATATCGAGGAATTAACTTCAAGATTTCAAATGGGCCTAACTCCGAAACTATCCAACCGATTCCACTCATTAACGACCTGAACCGAGATATTTGGACTTCAAACCTTATCTGACAATTTCGAGTCGCTAAGTCTCCTCGTTCGAGAGTTAGAGCACATACGGCCAGACGAATGGACAGAATTTAATTTGACCAGGGGCCGTTTAAGACCATTTTCGGCGGAAAATTAGAAAATTACAGACATCGTGACGAAATGATAATGCGTTGTTCCCTAGAAGAAGCTCGTAAAAACGTTGAAGATATTCAATAGAGTTGAACTAAGTACTGGTGTCAATTTGTTCATTTAGGAGAATCTTCTAATGACCTCGGTTTCATTCAAGTGATTCTAAGAGTGTTAATCTGGATCTTTCGATATGGGTAGTTTCGTATTCGTTGTTGAAATTATGTCCGAATTCTTTAAGATGGTTAGCGTAGTGAGGAATTCGAAGCGTAAAGGCTCTTACTCATGGACTCGTCAAAAAATGAAAATCACGCGATTTTTTTTCCCAATGTCATTAATTTGTGACTTACATCTTTCATTATGAAAACGCGCGATTGTTCATGAAATGTCATGTTTTAAATTTCATGAATTTATTTCCACGTGGATCTGGTTCTTCGAGAAGTAGAGTTTGAACCTATATTTTTCAGGGTGTTGAACTAAAGACGCTTTTGATTTAATAGACTTACAAATAGCTATCGAAAAAATTGTAGAACCCACCCTATGATTTCTTCGATATTCTACGAAATTCTATGTTTACCATATTCCCAAAAATATTTATCGGAGTCTGGTC
The DNA here is from genome assembly GCA_958510865.1 of Myrrha octodecimguttata. NCBI lineage: Eukaryota > Metazoa > Arthropoda > Insecta > Coleoptera > Coccinellidae > Myrrha > Myrrha octodecimguttata. The sequence goes on along the minus strand of OY294056.1, from coordinate 70,686,890 downwards.
GACGGTTGTAGAATAACTGCTTGAATGATTATGCGAAATTTATTGAGAATCAGAAAAACGATTTAGCCATAAATCAGTTAGCGTTGGTCGACTGAAACTAAAACTAGTACAGGGTGGGCAAAATTCGTTGTCTACTGAAGGGATCTCGAGAACTATAGCAGCTAGAAGAAAACAGATAACACATTCTCGAGCTCTTTTTTCCTGACTAATCCGAATCTGAAAACAGATCCAGCTTATCGTTCATAGAACTTGAGTTAAGAGCGAAAATTGAAAAATTGTCATTTTCAATTATGCTGAATAACTCGCTTGTTTGAACTCGTATTCGAAATCTGTTGATACATTCTACAGACACTTTTTTAGGAGTAATTCAAATATAATATGACTGAATTTTTCAATCCAGCCATTTTCGAGAAATGAGAAGGATTTTGGATTTTTTAAATGTAAACTATAGTCAAAAGATCTCTTATCTTGCTACAAAATTTTTGCTGATTTCAAAAATGTATCATATGTCGCTATTCACATGAATATTACATGAGAAAATATTCATTACTTTTTCCTGCTTTTATATTCACTGTTGAATTATGAGTAGGCTGACGTTACCATAGCGATGATTCAATATGCATTAACTTTGTGTGAACTTGCGCCTCTATGATTGGAATCAGCGATTGCTGAATAAATATTTCTATGGTTAATTTGTCATAGTTCTTAAGATCAGCAATATTTCGGGTTATTAGGGATAATAAACAGATTTTCTATTGCTAATCTTAAGAACTATGACAAATTAACCATAGAAATATTCATTCAGCAATCGCTGATTCCAATCATAGAGGCGCCAGTTCACACATAAATAATGCATATTCAATCGTCGCTATGGCAACGTCAGCCTACTCATAATTCAACAGTGAAAAGAAAAGCAGGAAAAAAGTATTGACAATTTTCTCATGTAATATTCATGTAAATAGTGTCATATGATACATTTTTGAAATCAGCAACAATTTTGTAGCAAGATAAGAGATTTTTCGACTATAGTTTACATTTGAAAAATCCAAACTCTTTCTCATTTCTCGAAAATAGCTTGATTAAAAAATTCAGTCATATTATATTTGAATTACTGCTAAAAAAGTGTCTGTAGAATGTATCAACAGATTTCGAATACGAGTTCAAACAAGCCAGTTATTCAGCATTATTGAAAATGACAATTTCTCAATTTTCGCTCATAACTCAAGTTCTATGCGCGATAAGCTGGATCTGTTTTCAGATTCGGATTAGTCAGGAAAAAAGAGCTCGAGAATGTGTTATCAGTTTTCTTCTAGCTACTATAGTTCTCGAGATCCCATCAGTAGACAACGAATTTTGCATACCCTGTACACTCTGTATCTCGAACTGGGTATGGTATAACATAGGTTGAAGCCAATGAAAGTGAAATTATCGATGTGAATTGAGTCAGAAGTCCACACTTCCGTGATAACTTTAGCCTCATTGTCGAAATCTAAGAATTAATTATCTAATCAATCAGATTGATGAATAGTCTCAACACTCAATCGAAGCCATGCATTGAGAACAACAATCGTTCAATAAGATGGATAAAATTAACTTTGGCAGAAACTGGTTTGAATCTAGCTAGGATCTTCATGGAAGTGTGAGCACGTTAAAGTATCGTTTGTTTCTACGAGCAAGTTTATCCTCCCACAATGATTCTGTTATTCATATTTCTCGTAACACTGCTGATCTATATCTTGTGTCAGTTCAAAAAACCAGAGAATTATCCTCCAGGTAAGTGAGAACGAAATTATTTTTTCATATAACTACTACACACCAAAGCACTGAATGAATTAGAATTCAAATATTCCATGATACTTGCTGATCATGGAAAATGGTATGTTAGTCTTGGAGCAGATCATACATGATTGGGTTTATTTGAATGAATGATATCCGAGTTTTCGATGATAAATACAATCGAAAATAATTATATAAAATATTTGATAAGAACATGAACTAAAATAAGTTATTTTTTAAATGCTGGGTAGGTTATACTTAATGTTAATTCAGTTCGAGTTGAATTAAACTTTTTATTTACAATTTTCACTTTTTAGTATACTCCATTCACTTTTATAAACTATCCTGGTTCGCCATGATTTAGGTCTATCATGTTTTCTTACTTAAAACTGACGCAGGTTGTCACTCGTGACATATCGGCGATGTCAAAATAATTCTCAGCGACGTTTCCAAATGCCAATGCCAATTTCTTCTCCCACTCTCAACATAATCATCACTCCACGCTCGGAAACTAAAAATGCCGAATGTCGTTTTGAAGAAGCAGAGACAAAGTATCAGAAAATGCTATGTAGATTTGAAATCTGCTTTTTCTGATGGTAACCTTGAAAATTTGGAATCAATAATTTATCACAAGCTATCCAACATTTTCGACGTTTGTGAGTGAAAACCCAGTGTATCGTTCACATAGATTCCCAAGAACTTTGTAAATTGAGTTAGTTCTTTTAAGGTGGCACAGGTTTTGCAGTACTATTACATTTTTCTACTAGAGTATTTCAAGTTGTGCAATAAGGTATTCAAATGTCTACTATAGGCTTATTTCTTGAGAATTTTGAAAAGTAGGGAATTCCATAGGTTTGTCTGTTCGTTTAGAAGTTTTACTGTATTTTATTCGAGTACTTTTATTTTTTTTCGAATGAACTATCAAAGTAACGGACTACTTACTCTATCCATTATTTTTCAGTGAAATTTCAACACTTGATTCTTGATTTTCGTACAAGAAAACAGCATAACTGAATCTTCCAACGATGTTTATATACGTGAAATATTTCCAGTGGTATAACAGAGAGAAAAGTTTCTTCAACATTCGCCAGGTCTTTGGAATTATTGAAGTCACACAATATTTTCTCAAAATTCATTGTTTTCCCAAAGTAAATTCACATTTTGAAAAATACGTAATTACTACGAGCTCTATACGTAGAGAGGACAACGTTGCGTAGTTATCTGACAGGAAAATGATTATAACCTAAACATTTTCAAAATATACACGGTGAAATGTGTCATAATGTCATGGCCAACCGGGATAGTTTATAAAGGTGAATGGAGTATAGGTATTGTGTTAACAAACAAAAATGAATAATTTTCCACCAACATAAGACGTTTTCCTCATAATCGACAACAGAATTAATAATTGTAAATTATTTGACCTTATCACAATTTCGAATCGAAAAGTACAAAGCATTATATGCTTGTTCGTATTGAAAAAAATTTTACCTAAAATATTTTGTTTGGATTTCATCATACTAAATCTCTACTAACTTCATTAATATTTTCCACCAATAAAACGTTTTCAGGTCCAACATTTATACCAATCATTGGTCACATTTACTCTCTCAAAAAATTAGGTAAAAAGCTCGGGTATCAATATTCAGTATTCAACCACTTGGGAGAGAAGTTCAAGACGAACGTAATAGGTCTGAAACTAGGAAATGAATTGACCATTGTTGTGAACACCTTCGCTTTAGTTAGACAAGTGTTGACAGAAGAAGTATTTGAAGGAAGGCCTGATAATTTTTTCATGAGATTGAGGTCAATGGGAAAAAGAATAGGTAAGCAATCCAATTATAATATTGCTAGTGTTGAAAATATATCTCTCTTTGGGCGCATGTTCTGGAGAACAGAGCATGCTATCTTTTTGTCTGAATGTCTGTAATTTTCTAATTTATTGCCGACAATAGTCTCGAACGACTAAGGTGGACTCACTGATGACGAATGCGGTATCAAAATCGATTCTGTCCGGTTGGACGGCCGGCAGTCCGGCCGTCCGTAGACATGACTACTGGCGTACGGATAATAATACCGACTTGGTACTTTTTTTTTGGAACTAATGATCATATTCGAAAAAAATTGTCATCAGACCTTGAGCGTTATATTTCACAACCGTGTACTGAATTTCAGTTTCATTCAAGAAAAATTATCAGAGATAATTGAAGAAAATATGTCAATTTTCGTGGAAGTTTTCTCGGTTTCGTTGTCTTTCCGGAATAACTCAGAAAATACTGATTCAATCATGATAAGACTGGGTGAATAGTTTGAAAACAACTTTGTGAGAAATTTCGTCATGCTCGTTTGATTGGAATAATTTTTCAAATATTCAATATTCTGCCATCGTATGATCATATTACCCTCACGAAATTCTGTATGAAATTTGGAGCTGTCAATTTTCAATCAAGTTCCGAATTTCAATTATCTGTATTTGTGGAAAGATTTGGAAAACGAAATCCTGAGTGTATCTGCGGTATCATTGAGTGGATTTTTCACGAATTCGTAATTGAAGACCAAACCCATTCTACAAATATCGAGTTTATAAGTTGTTTCTTTCGGAAGTTATTGTGTTTACGATCGGCCGTTATTATGGAACCTCGAGTATATTTACCGAGTGATTCACATTTCGAACAGATGAATGAATTTAGCAGGTGCAAAAGACTTAGAAAGGATAGATTTCGGGTTCATCTAAACAGGGCTAGGCTAGTCTTTAAGTTGTACATAGATTGATCTCATCAAATAAAACACTATTTTCATTTGCCATTTTTCCAGATTCGGCTCTGGTAAAAAGTTATAAGCATTTAAATATTTCTGAATGTGCTAACTCACTCCTGCACTTTGTTTGCAACTTCAACACAGATATCACTTACGGTGATTTGTATTGCAGAATTATCAATTCATTGCTTGAAACTCAAAGAAATATGATTGAGAAAACTCATTTACTCACTCAATTCTTATGATTTGGTACTTTTTGCGGTATTATTGTGGAAAAAATATTTCACTACACTTGACCATCGAAACACTACCTTCCACTTAAATTCAACTTGCTCTTCACGTCCTTCCATTTAATTGAGGGATAGAATCACGGGTTTAGGACTTCCACTTAAAATTCGTACAAATTGAAAATTCCATAATTATTCCAATTTTCATCAAATTTATAAATTAATTATGAGAAATCACTCAATTAACCTAAAAAATTCATTGAACTCATAGAAATTATAGCTTACAATACGGTTACGATATGGTTTGTTATATCTATGATTGAACTCTAGAATTCTATGGAAAGCTCTGTGATCTGGTCACAAAATAGCATAGAACATGATGTTTTACTTACATCATAGTATAGACCTAATATTTGGTCTATGCGAAATAGATAAATATTCCTGTGTATTCTATGTTCCGGGTAAAGGTGAGCGTAGCTTTATTCAGTCTTTACTAGCTCAGGGGCGGATCCACGAAAATTAGGCAATTTATCCAATTATCAGATTTTTCAACATTCAACGTTGAATATCTAGAAAACGGTTCATTTGAGGAGAAATAATAAATAATAATTAAGTATTCTGAAATGAGTGAGGATTCTCATAATGACTTAAAGCAAACGATATATGCATTACTCTTGCTAATTTCTTTCAGTTTTATAAATCGGGGAGTCTATAAACAAAAAACTGTTTGGAGTTAGATGATATACTGTAGAAAACGAGTCATAGTCATAGCGAATTTCACACCAAAATTCATTTCATTCGGAGGAACCATGTCAAAGCTACAAAAAAACTGTTTGTTTTTGGAAATTTCAACAGCCTGTATCTTTTTAATGTTGCTGAATCAGGAAAAATAGTAAATAAAAAAAGCGCTTCATTTGATGAGAGGAACCTTGGGATAAAATTAATGTACAACAAAGAGATTCACCCTGTCTATCGCTAGAAAAGAGACGCTTTTAAGCCTATTTAGTATTTTTTTACTTCGCCCAGAAGATCGAAAATTCGATGGCCTATACATCAGTAAGTATGGACTATAAATATAATAACCAATTTCCAGGAATAACTGGTGCAGATGGAGAAGAATGGAATATTCAGAGACAGTTCGTAGTAAAACATCTCAGGGGTCTTGGATTAGGCAGAGAAGTCATGTCCGAACTCGTGAAATACGAAGTTGTGAATTTACTAAAAATCTTACCGAATAATAACACACCGCTAAAGAACCTATTGGCACCATGCGTCATCAATATTTTCTGGAATTTGACAACTGGTACCAGATTTGCAGTCGATGATCCCAGAATAGAAAAACTCATAAAAATCTTAAGCACTAGATCTAGGGCTTTCGACATGGCAGGTGGGCTTCTGAACTCAATGCCTTGGCTGAGGTATATTGCACCGAAAAAAATTGGATATTATTTAATCCGTAAACTGAATCACGAATTGTATACATTGTTCATGGAAACCATTGAAGAGCATTATAGATTATACGAAGAAGAAAACAATGAGGACTTGATAAATGTTTATATCAAGGAAATAAAGAAGGGTAATGCTTCATTCACAGGTGAGCAAATTCTATATTTCTTGTATTATTGTTGTGGTGGTTTGGCTTTGAGACGGTGTGTTTTCAACAAGGTGCTGAACTGACGCGTATAAAAGTGATACAATTGATAGTTATAGATTATTTTCAGTTTTAACTGAAATGGCTAAACTTCTATTCGAACAAAAACCATAATTAGGTATTCGTTTCTAGATGAACAGTTAGTCGTCATATTGCTTGATCTGTTCATTGCTGGATCTCAAACGACAAGTACAACTTTGGATTTTGCTCTTATGATGATGATTCTTCGACCAGATCTTCAGGAAAAATCACAAACTCAGTTGGATGAAGCTTTCGATAAGAATGTTCCTATTGACTATTCCCAAAAACGAAAGTAAGTCTTAATAGTAAGTTACTGATAGTTATAAATAAAATTCAATCCTAATCTAAAGGTTGATTCTCAATGTACGTTCAACTTGTTTGCACCGTTTGTCCAAACAAGGATTATATTCTTAAACAATGTTTTACTCTCTCAACTGGGTTGCACCGTTCCTAATCGAGCTCTCTAACGTTGGTTAAACTAATCGTAGAAATTTTGCCCTTTATTCACAGCCTTCTTTGATGCACATACAAATCTGATTTTTTCGTCTATTTCGAAACTTGAGTAGCAACCCTCATGAGTAAACAATGTAACCAGGCAGTTAGTCCTTGTTCTTTATAATGACAACATTAAAACATGAGTTTTAGGGTTCCTTATGTTGAGGCTATCTTATTGGAAGTTATGAGAGTTTTCCTAATTACACCAATAATAGGTCCTAGAAGGACTTTGAGAAAAACCGTTATTGATAATTATTCTATTCCAAAGGTAGGGATCCCAAAGAATCGACCAATTTTCGGTATTGATGAGATATAAATTTCAGATCAGTCAAATTTACTTTTATGGCAACAAGGGTTTGATGATTTCAAATTGAACGATCTAATATGTTAGCAATTTCAGCCTGAAGAAGAATATACCATTTTCATTAAAGTCAGTCGTCTATCACCATCTCCTAGCTACAACATTCTCAGTTTGTTCTGAAACAATAAACGAAGCGAAACTAATGTACACCAGAACAAAATGAAATATTTAACAATATTTCAAATCCTGAAGGAAGATTATATCCTAACTACCTGAATTTTCATATTAAACCTAATTCGAGCAGCTGAACACCATTCACTACAATGAGTGTGACAAAGAGAGGTTGCCGCAAATAGCGCTATCTTTGTTTCGTAAAATCCACCCAACGATTCTGCAGATATACCCATTCAAAATTTTATTTTCCAAATATTTCCAAAAATACAGATCAGATCGAATTAAACCCATCGAAAAATGAAAGTTCGAAGGTTCATTCAAAATTTAATGATGATAATATGATAAGAAGATCACAGAATATTCAATATTTTAACAGAAAAACCATTTGAAATTTTTTTTAAAATTGTTCTAATGATACGATCATCACGGAAATTTGCACAAGGTTGTCTTCTAGCAGATTCAAACTAGCTGCGAAGTTTCATCACGATTGAATCAGTATTTCTTGAGTTATAACAAATAAAACGACGATATCGGGAAGAAAACCCCACATTTGACCAAATTTTTCCCAATATCTCCGAAAATTATGATCGTATCGAACTGAAATTTGGAACACTGCTGTAAAATAAGAAGTTCAAGGTATGACTGAAATTGTTCTCGAATATGAACCAAAGTTTCAGCAAAAAAAAATTTTTCGGAAAACATTTTGAAAATAAGTTTTTAATTCAGCGACCTTACGATTTCAACGAAATTCTGCTAAGTTTCAATCCAATCGCTCCAGTACTTTCTGAAATATGAGGGAAATAAACTCAAAATTTCAAAGGGCTATAACTCCGAAAATATTCGGCCGATTTGGCCCATTAACGAACTTAACCGCGGCATTCCGATGCGCGAACTACCCTGCAAGTTTCGAGCTGCTAGCTGGCTCCGATCGACAGTTATCGTGTCCACGGCCGGTAGGACCGGACAGAATTTTGACACCATATTCGACATCATTGAGTCCAACCTAGTCGTTTGAGACCATTTTCGGCTCAATTATCGAAAATTGTAGACATTTGGACAAAACGATAGCACGCTGTTCCGCTAGAACATGCGCGCGAAAATTAAACCCCCAATCTCAAAAATGTCCCTTCTGTATATATCTCAATACGAAATTCATTAGGTTTTCGTGGTAAATACAGAAAGACTTAGCACATTATCCACAAGAATCTGTTCTTCAATTTCAAGCTGGAAATAGTCAGTGCAAAAAATTGAACATCTCAATTCAGTTCAAGTCAGAGGTACCTGGTTATCTTATCAAAACCGAAAATTATTCCAAAATATTTTATTTACTCTAGTACTTCAGATTGAATGGTTCTCCTTTCAGAATACCACAGTATTAATAAATTTGCAGTCTGTTTATCACGATAAAACATATTGGAAGGACCCAGAGGTGTTCAGGCCCGAACGATTCATAGATGGGCAAGGCGGACTCATTCTTCACGACTACTTCATGTCATTTGGTTTAGGTAAGGATGCGGTTTACATGACTTGATATTGAATGATAAAAATAAGTATCCGAGGACAATTTTCAAGAAATTAAGAAGTCAATCTCCATTCTTTCCCCATTTTGCAACAGCAGAAAATCTAAAGCCAATCTTGAGCCAATGTGCGCGCCTGCATAGCTGTGCAACGAAAATTCAATCATTTGTCACGTTGACGTACGTCCACATTCAGCGTGACCAATTATTTTTTTCAGAATCTACCAAACTTTCTGTAGAAATCTACTTTTTTCTACCAAAGTCAATTACAGAAATCTACTAAAAATCTACTGATACCTAAGAGCAGTCTTTAGCACGTTATGTTGGAAGGAAAGTAGAAAACTTTAATGTTTCGTGTAATTTAAAAAAATATCTCAGAAATTAACATTCGCTTAGCAAAAAAAGCTAGAGAAGCACTGCAGCAGCTTTTGCGAATGTTCAATAGAGATGACCGCTTAGACAACGAATTTGAACATGAGCGCAAAAGCTGCTGCCTTAATTCACGGCAGTGCTTTTCTTGGTTTTTTTTTCGATAAAGTACTGAATTTAAATTTGATCTAATCTGTATATTTGAAAATATTGAGAAAAATAAAATTTTGAATGGGTATATCTACGGAATTATTGGGCGGATTTCACCCATTCACGAATTCGACCTTCGTAATTAAGCCCTAAATATTCTCTACAAACATCGAGTTTTTAAGTCGTTTTTTCCAGAAGTTAACGGCTGACCGTAAACACAACTTCCGAAATAAACAACTAAGAAATTCGATATTCCTAGAGAAGATTTGGACCTTAATTACGAAGGCCGAATTCGTGAACGGGTAAAATCCACCCAATGATTCCGCAGATATTCTTATATATTCACCTAAATGAAAGGCTCTTCCTTTTTGGATGGAACCGATAAAAAAGCGGTAAAATGTAGAGCACACACGCACCTATGATGGGAAATACGATATACTTATTGAGTGAGACGGGATTAAAAGAAATTCCCCAATGTCAGTCAGAGCCATCTATATGAGATGTGCTATTTTTTCACATAATTCATGCGATTATAGTTAGGTTAGGTTAGCTTGTGCCACTTCTCAACTCAGACAGAAGCGTTCTACTGCTTCAACAATTGAAAGTAGCATTCTACTAAGATAGTTCGAAATACTACCAAAATCTACTGCTCAATTTCTGTCTACTAACAATGATGAAATTATAACGAAAATCTACCAAAAAAGTAGATTTCTACCAAAATTGGTCACGCTGTCCACATTGAGCATTTTTTACGCTGGATGTTCGCGCACGCTATTCGTGCGTGCATATTTGCTAAAATGAAAACCCACCCTTGAGGGTGGTATTCATATAACAATTCGATCTCTTCGACTGGCGGCTCGATGGAACTGATGTTAAAAAAACCTCTCGCCAAGAAAATTCGATGGCCTACACCAGGCGATATCTTCTAAATTAATTCAGTTAAATATTTAACGAATATTCTTCTAGAAATCACTGCGAATGTCCACTGAAAGTCATGATCTAGCATATAATTCTCGAAATTATCAGTCCGAAAATCATCCTTAAGAAATGATTGAATTCTTCACTTAACATTTGCCTAAAATATAAGACTAAATTTTTCAGACCATTCTGCATGTATGCACCTGTAATATTCTTATTACATTCTTATATTATTTTCTTCGTAAAAGCATCCGTCAAAAAACATGAAAAGAAAATCGAACTCATCTATTCAGGAATTTTTTTTCTGGCAAGAAGTTCATTGGAATATTTCTTTCAGATCTAAATTATTCGAAGTCATGAAACATCCTGTAAATAGAAATATTAAACTTGTTAGACTTACCGACACCTTCGGCTTCACAAAACTTTTGACATCCGATCAACTCGTTTATTAGGAAGGTTTGCATTCGATGGTTGGGTTGAAAATGAACCATAGAATAACAACATAATGAACTGAAATCGAGGCAATCGAGCACAGAATTTACTATTGACTGACAATCAAACCCTTGATCGGACGATCAAAATTTTGTGGAACCGACCGTTAAGATTTACACTATTCTCTACTGCTATATCAACTACACCTCTGTCTGTAACCGCATTCGCTATACCTCCAGAACGCAGTGGAAACTTCTGGATGGATATAAGGTAGCCATACACGTAAAAAATCCTCAAGGAAATCGTCTATGATTTCAACCATGATGTAAGTAAAACATGAAGTAATTTCAAGCGATGGACCAAAAGCTTCGGTTATAGTTACATTGACAGATAATCCTTTGTCTACATGACAGTTTGAATAACCGTAACTATAACCGGAATTTTTGGTCCATCGCTTGAAATTGATTTATGTGTGCTCATCTCTGATCGATTTACCAATGATGACGTCACTTTTTTCATTCAAATTCAAAGCACAGAATATATATTTCCTTGTATTTCAATCTTGCTGACGTCCCCTTTTTTTCGGATGAGCACACCATGATTTTACATCATGATATTAGCTATGAACATTTGTTCATACAGAGTAGGATTTCCTTCAAGGACATAGTCTTGCTCAACTACGAAAATTTTTCAGGAGAAATGATGTTATTTTTTACTTGTGTTAGAAATCAATTTTTTCGAGCAGCTTTGTAAATTCTCTATTCTCAATCCGACTTCAGTAATATATTCGAAAGAAACCCAGATGTATCACTCGAGGATGACCAAGCGTGAAATAAACATAGGATGTCGGAACTTCAAGTCAAAAACAAAAATGAATTTCGTTCAGCGCTATTTGGGTTTTCGCATTTTGTACGTTCTCAAGGATTGTCACACGAATTTGAATATGTATCCGTGGCTAAGACTATTTCAGGCTATAACTTAAGAAATCCTGTTTGTGTATGGACCCCCTTAGGTTCTGGAAGCTTCGCAATATTCTAGAACGATTCCGTTAGTTCCTTACATAATCCAGAGGCGTACTTATTAGGATTAATACCTATTGAAAATTTGAGATATCTAAACGAATAATTATTATCAACGATGTTATTTAATCTGATTTTATTCTATTTTGAAGGGAGAAGAAGATGCCCCGGGGAAGTTTTAGCAAGAAACTGTCTATTCACATTTTTCGCAGAAATTGTGAGAAATTACAGGATCTCCTTGCATCCTAAATCCTCAATACCTAGTATGGAGCCCCAGTCAGGAATTGTACTTTCCCCAAAACCGTACTTGGCGCAGTTTACGCCGAGATGAAAGTAAACGTAGCATGTTCCAATATAAATTATTTTATCGAATTATAATAAAAATCAGAAATCAATCTTTTTTTTGTTTCTTCTCTGACTTTGATTCATGTTTACTATATTTCCTTTCAGTAAACTGTAAACATCGAGAAAAATATATTATTACCTAGCTACACTGATTTTCTCATAAGTTTTGGAGATATTGGGAAAAAATATGAAAAAAAAAATTCAATTTTGGGTATAGGTACGGAATCATTGGGCGGATTTCACCCATTCACGAATTAGGCCTTCTTAATAAAGGTCCAAACCTTCTCTACAAATATCGAGTTGCTAAGTTGTTTCTTTCGGAAGTTACTGTGTTTACGGTAGGCCGTTAGGAATTCGAAATGATCCATTTCAATAGTAAAAATTTCTTTTTTGCTCATCAAGATGCAATGATTTTTATAGTCCTACATTCCGAAAAAAATTGCGAAAAAAATTTGACCGAGCGCTACAAAACTTATGAATTTCCATATATTTTTTCCACCTTCATTTGGAACATAATTCAGCGAAAGGATTCCAGCGGAAAATTTACATTTTCATACCATGGCGTAAAAATTTTTGTCTAGTGAACTCTATACCGAGATGTAAACAATACAAATATCAGTGAAATATCTGATTATTTAATTGATATCAGCTTATCATCTGACAATATGTAACAAGAAAAACATAACCTTAATATAAATAGATCACAATAAAAAGATCCTTAGCTTCACCTACATACGACCAAAAATATAAAAATATGTCAGCAGTTCCCAAAATGTCTCTGGAAAAAATGTTATATGAAACGATGGATGAATAATGATTGTGAGTTAAATCTAATCTACAGAGGAGATTGCAATTGTTTTCTTTACGATTTCAAAAGTTTAATATTTGAGAATAATCAGCTGCATATGTCACGAAAACTCGAAATTAGTGAAGAATTCCATAGTGTATAACTGTATAAGTAGTTGAATTAATGGGTTGAATAATTAACATTCATAAGGAATAAGGTTATCCAGATTTATTTACATTGATTTCTAGAGTCTAGAATGTCCAAAACGGCCGACCGTAAACACAATAACTTCCGAAAGAAACAACTTAGAAACTCGATATTTGTAGAGAAGATTGGGACCTTAATTACGAAGACCGAATTCGAGAATGAGTAAAATCCACCCAATGATTCCAAGATATACCCAGTAAAAATTTTCCCAACATTTCAAGAATACAGATCAGATCGAATTCAAATCCAGTATTTCATCGAAAAATGACAATTTAAAGTAAGGGTTCCTACAGAATTTAATGAGGTTAATATGGTAAGAAGATCTCAGAATGTTGAATATTTAAAAAAAATTTGAAATTTTTTTTTCAAATTGTTCCTACGACGGATAGACCACGGATTCGTCTTCTGGGAGTCCAACTTAATCGTACATTTTCGGACAAAAATGTCGAGATTTAGACATTTGAGCAAAACGATAACTTGATGTTCCCCAGAACAAGCATTTTTGAAATGACAATTGAATATCCTTTGAACCAAGGCGTCACTTAACCCCTTTTACCTTTATTAAGATTTTAAAGGTTGTTGTCAACAAACACACAAGGTTGATACAAATTGATTGGAATCAATCGGTCCAGATAAAGGGTGTAACCATTTCGAAATAACACAATGTTGGGAATCACTGGTTTATTACAGTAAAAACAATTGCACCCGAACGTTCCAGAAAAGTCCACGAGCCATTGACCCAGGTCGAGACGATTCGCGGGAGGAACGTTATTGCATTTTCCGGAACTTTCGAGATTGCGCAGAGCCGGAATGGAAAATTTTAGTCTGATTTCATTCTTTCCTAGATTCATTTTATCTTGCACGATTACGGACGTACAGAGGATTCTATCGACTTGAAAATTTCAGGGTTGGTGGCATTTCAAAATGCGAAGATTAAGTTCGTTAATGGGCAAAATTGGCCGAACGGTTTCGTAGTTATAGCCATTTAAACTTCCCTGACATTTCACGACTCATTGAAGAGATTGGATGGACATTTGGCAATAAGTTGGAGTATGGGCACTTGCTTTTTTTTTCAGAATTTTGTTGAGATTGTGCTGTTAGTTAATAGTAAAAAAAAAAATTTTTCGGGAAAGTATTCATTAAATTTGAAAAAAGAATTGATCATACTTTGAGCTTCATATTTCAAAGCATTGTACCAAAATTTCTGTTGGTTACGATTATAATTTTCTGAGATATTGTTAAAAAATATGTCAAATGTCGTGTTTTTTCCTCGGTATCGAAGTTTTTTCCAGAATAACTCAAAAATACGTGAGTTTGACACATTCCACTCCGCATAATTAAATTAACCTAGAAATAGAAAAGCACTGACGTGAAGTTAGAAGCATTTGAGCAAATATTCAAAGGAGCTGGCCTCTTTGGAAAGGGATTTGAACATTTGAGCGCGTTTTTTAATTCACCAAACTGGTGTGGTTGTGGTGGAGTATGGTGGACATAGAACATGAATGGTGGATGTTGGACTCGATAATTTGACATTTACGTCATTCAACCAACAATAAAAAAACGAATTGGTGGATCCATCACTCTTCCACCACACCAATTTGGTGAATTAAAATACTCGGCCTTTGAATAATAAGCCGCTGACTTCACGTCAAACTGTCATAGCCAACCAACTGACTTTGTTATGATTCTGAATGAATTTACCATATTGGAACACTTGAAAGGGGCAATTTGAGATTCAAATGCGCCAGTGCAGGTCATTAATGGTTGAAATCCGCCTAAAGCTTTCAGAGTTAGGCAGAATTTCGTGAAATCATATCACTTAAAAAAATATCATTGAATAGTCTGAACTTTTAATTCCATATTAATACAGCTGTTTCACAAAGGGTTAAGCGAATAATCACTGGGCGAATCCTTGTCAAAAAATAAGTTGAGTCTTCCATATATTTTTTTTTCTCTAGGAGCCTCTGCATAGATACAGTCTCCGGAAGATGTTGCCAAAAAAGCAATTTTTAAATCTCTTCTCAAAAACCAAATATCTCATGAAATTGAAACAAAGTAAACATTTTAGGCGAGCTTGGAGGCATCCAAAAATATTTTGATAGTGTTGCTGTATGATTTCAAGGGATATAAAAACCACCCGTGAAATAAATTTTGCACGAAGGTTTTTCTCTTATTCATAATTAGCAGCTCAAAATAAAGTTCAAATAGCTTCGTTATTCCGAATCAAAAAAACGTCTTGTGATTTTTTCCCTGTTGAAATTTAGGGATGACTTTTTCTACCCTTGAATTCATGAAGGAACACTATTAAAAATAAGTGAAATATTATCATCCATCTCTATTCAAATGAAAAGATCAGTTTTGGGAATTTGGATTTCATCCAAAGTCCCAATACATATCTAACTATTAAAAATATTTTTGGAAATAATGGTACTTTTGTTTCATGCGTTACGCTTTGTCACTGGCTAGATGAGTGACTGTTCCATTTATGAATTTGAATACGCCCGAAAAAGCTTCTGATTTACCTATATTTAAATTCAACAGCTTAGGTAAGGATATTATTTCTTTGAGTCCCCTTATATAAAACCTTGAATGTAATTTTGATTCGTTTCTGATGAATAGAAAGATATACGGAATATTTTCCAACTAACAATTTATATCCGTTTATTATTCATATCATTTCCTGTGCGAACATGTATTCTCTTTTTCTATATTGAAAATAGAATTCTGTACCTCATAAGTAAGCTACTTCGATATGAACTGAAGAAATATTCAAACACGTGGTCGAAAGTGGATAGTAAAATTTTTTCTTAATAGAAAATGAACAATTCATTGAACCGAATATACAGAGCCATTTGAACAAGACATACGCTCTTCATCTGAAACAGAATTTCGGTCCTGAGGCCGCCCCTGTCTGTTCACATTTCCAGAAAGTTCGAGAAAGTTCGGGTTTAGTCGCGTTCGAATTCGTGCGTTATATATAAGCGCGCCGAAGCCCGCTGAATTCAAAGAATTTATAGCAAGCTAACAAGCAACACTCAGAGCGAAAACTTTGAGATATTTCACTCTTCCTTACACAAAACAAAGTGCAAAGTATTTCAAGTGCTAATTCTACGCAAATTTTGAACGACAATATGGTTAAAGCTCCAGCAATTGGTATCGACTTGGGAACAACGTATTCCTGCGTTGGTGTGTGGCAACATGGAAAAGTCGAGATCATCGCGAACGATCAAGGAAACAGGACAACACCAAGTTATGTGGCTTTCACGGACACCGAAAGACTCCTTGGAGATGCCGCGAAGAACCAAGTGGCGATGAACCCGAACAACACAGTATTTGATGCCAAACGACTCATTGGAAGGAAATACGACGATCCTAAAATCCAACAGGACATCAAACACTGGCCATTCAAAGTCATCAGCGATAGTGGCAAACCCAAAATCCAAGTAGAATTCAAGGGAGAAAAAAAAGTATTTGCACCAGAAGAAATAAGCTCAATGGTATTAATAAAAATGAAGGAAACCGCAGAAGCATACTTAGGAACATCAGTCCGAGATGCAGTTATCACAGTTCCAGCCTACTTCAACGACTCACAAAGACAGGCAACTAAAGACGCAGGTGTTATAGCTGGATTGAACGTGATGAGGATAATAAACGAACCAACTGCAGCTGCATTAGCCTATGGCTTAGATAAGAACCTCAAAGGTGAGAGAAATGTACTCATTTTTGACTTAGGAGGTGGAACTTTCGACGTTTCCATACTGACAATCGATGAAGGAAGTCTGTTTGAAGTAAGAGCCACTGCTGGTGATACACACCTTGGTGGCGAAGACTTCGATAACAGGTTGGTTAACCACCTTGCAGATGAATTCAAACGAAAGTTCAAAAAAGATCTACGAACAAATTCAAGAAGCCTGAGGAGGTTAAGAACAGCAGCAGAAAGAGCCAAACGTACACTGTCATCAAGTACAGAAGCCTCCATCGAAATAGATGCCTTGTTCGATGGAGTTGATTTCTACACAAAAGTAACTAGAGCGAGATTCGAAGAACTATGCTCAGATTTATTCAGAGGCACATTACAACCTGTTGAAAAAGCCTTGACGGATGCGAAAATGGACAAGGGATCTATACACGATGTAGTGTTGGTTGGTGGTTCCACAAGAATTCCTAAAATTCAACAGCTTCTGCAAAATTACTTCTGTGGTAAACCTTTAAATCTCTCAATCAACCCTGATGAAGCAGTAGCATATGGTGCAGCAGTTCAAGCAGCAGTATTAAACGGCGAGCAAGATTCCAAGATTCAAGATGTACTTCTTGTCGATGTCACACCATTATCGTTGGGCATTGAAACTGCAGGTGGGGTTATGACCAAAATCATCGAGAGAAATGCCAGAATTCCATGCAAACAAACACAAACATTCACCACATATGCAGATAATCAACCTGCCGTTACCATTCAAGTGTTTGAAGGAGAGAGAGTCATGACCAAAGATAACAACCTTCTGGGTAACTTTGACTTAACTGGAATACCACCAGCTCCTCGAGGTGTGCCTAAGATTGAGGTAACGTTCGATTTAGATGCTAATGGAATCTTGAACGTATCGGCCAAAGATACCAGTTCAGGAAACTCCAAAAATATTACAATTAAAAATGACAAAGGCAGATTATCGCAGAAAGACATCGACAAAATGGTGGCTGATGCAGAGAAGTACAAAGAAGAAGATGAGAAACAAAAACAAAGAATCGAAGCTCGCAACAAACTTGAAGCCTACGTATTCCAACTGAAACAGGCAGTCCAAGATTGTGGTAGTAAATTGAGTACCGAAGATAAAGCGACTGTGGAGAGAGAGTGTCAAAATTGTCTACAGTGGCTTGATTCTAACACTCTGGCAGAGAAAGAAGAGTATGAGGATAAACAGAAACAATTAACATCCATCTGCAGTCCGATCATGGCCAAATTATATGGAGGATCTCAAAATTCTAACAACTTCGATGGAATGCCTGGAAGCTGCGGACAGCAGGCTGGTGAAGGATTTGGGGGCAGACAAGGAGGACCTACCATTGAAGAAGTCGATTAAACTATTGCAGTTGTCAAACATTCCCTCTTCATCATCTTGGCAATTTCCTGAAGTAGTTTAATCGATGGAGAGTGGATTATATTGAAGATTTTTGTAATTTTCCAAATTCTGTTTCTTTGATCAATTTCAATCCATCATGTATTATCCAAATTATATTAACTAAATTCTGTTTTAACATCTGATTTTTGTTATTTAATTTCAATAAATTCTTTGAAAATAATATCCTTTTGTTTGGTTGATACCTCCTTTTCCATTATTCTGAAGTAACAAAAAAGAATATATTACTGAACATAAATATTTTACATGTTTCATTGTGGAGATTCCTAAATTTCTACTGAAGAGATAAAATGAATTGGTTGTTTATGATCAAGTGTGAGATATAAGAACTACGTTTTTTTATAAATAAAGAGAGTACTTGTCTCAAAATAATTGTCAGGTTATTTTCAGATACGATATTCATCAAGGGGTTCATTTAAAAATGAAATATTCTATTGATATGTAAGAATTTTATATTGGGTTATCATTAAAAATATCACAAAAACAGAATATGCTTACGTCCATTTTACAAAATATAAATACTTATACTGAGTAGAAGTAATGTTCTGTCTTATAGCTTGGAGTAGGCTTGGCAAAAGGGGAAAACCACATTATGGAAAACCGTCCAAATACAGCCTGAATACTTTTCCATCTTGATTTTTTGGCCCAAGTAGCCTGCTCCTTCTTCAGCTGCTCTATTCCAGTCTTGTCATTCCATATCGCTTGTACCTTTAAGAGAATAAAATCTCAATTTGAATGAAGAGTTGAACTAATTATCAATCATTTTCTCAATACTTTGTATTATGTTGGCTCTACTTGATAGAAATCCATTGTACACTTCATTATAAAAACATGACGTGTTTCGCTAGATTGTACCTTTTTCACATGCTAAGTATCAAAAAGTGGAACGTACAAAAAATGTTGAATTTGACAGTTTCGTCTGGTCGTTTAATAATTTCCCAGAATTTCTCAAACCGTTTATTTCCAAAGCCTCTTGTTCTTCAGGTGAAGAATCTTGAAATTTTATCATTAACTGTTCTGCATACATGGAATTTAAATTGTTTTTCCAAAATTATCTTCTGAAATCAACATAACATTCATGCTCTTAAACTGACATAGATGGAACAGGAAAATCATTCAATACCGAAGTTTTTTATGAGAACAAATTAAATTTCATGTACACTGAACATTTAATAGAAAAACACGAGTTCCGACGGAAATATCGAAATTCTACGCGTGTAGAACAAACTGTCAATAGTATATGCAATATTCATTTATATACAGTTGCTACTTACCATCTAAAGATGGTATAATGTAAGGAAACGCATCATGTGTTTATAATAAAGTAGGAATAATAATAATAAGTGTCTAAAAAGATTCTTGGGTACTATTGAAGATCAATATCAGACATAAAGTTATTCGATTTTAGCTTGAGGGTAAAATATGCATTTCTTCTGCCAGACTAACTGAGTCATTTCCAGAAAATATTATTATTTGAGTGCATTTTTACGCGCTTGTTCTAGGAAACAGGGCGTCATCGTTTCGTCACAATATCTGTAATTTTCGAATTTCGAGCCAACCATGGTCTTAAAAGGATGGGTTGAAATTCTGTCTGTCTGAGGTTAATTCCTTGATATCCTATCAAGTACTGAATCGATCAAACTGAAGGCTTGTGAACAGTTTTGGAATACCAATGCGCACCTCAGTGCAAACTTTTGTGGACCCAGTTGTTAGAAAATTTTAGAGAAATATTTTTTGATGAAGTTTTTTTTTCCAAAAATATTGACTAGAAATTTGGTACAAACTTTGAGTCAGTATTCAACAACAATATTTCAAATTTCAATTCGACCCGATAATTACTTTCGGAGATATGAGGGAAAAAAAATGCCAAATTTCTTTGTAATTTGGAATTTTAACGTTATTTGTGCAATATCTCAAGAGGTACGAATGCAATAGGATTGGAACTTCGTAACCAAGTGAAGATTACAAATGCGCAACTAGGTGCAAAATTTCGTGTTCACCTTATATGTAGTTAGAATTTGAACAAGGGCATAAAAGCTTCTGACCTCACGTCAGTGCTCTTCCAGATTTTTATTTATTCAAACCAGTTAACTACAAATAATTTAAGATATAACATATCTTTCAGCTCCTATTGACAGATATTCTTCAACTTATCGTCAATTACAAACTCAACAGCGAAGATATTTGTGATTTCTTCAGTCATCAAATCTTTAGAGTTCATTTTGCTTGAAGTGTAAGAAAGTGTTGATTGTTATCAAGATGAATCTTCCAAATCTTGCACAATTGTAACTCTTTCAGTTAAAATTCCTGAATTCACAAGAGAAATTTTCTACTGATAAATTCAAAATAATTTTCAAAAAATTTCTTCATATTTTATCTTAATAATCGGAATGGAAATGTTCTTTTATTTATATGACTAAAGCAAAATTATGTTGATGTATGTGAAAGATTTGAATAAATGAAAATACTTTACCTGTGTAGCCAACATGACCAGGGTGAAAATTGCAAATAACAATGCTTCGAAAATGAGAAATAACAATAAAACAACGGTGGTTGGTGGAGTGTATGCAGTACAGTCTTTCCATTCATGTCGAACGCATGTCAGCATCTGATTCACCGCTAGAGTCAATGAGTGAATCGATATGCTCGCTATGTAAAACTAGAATAAAGAATCGAAATAACTCTCTACATTGCTCAAAAAACAACCATAACTACTCACTGTAAATAAAACGAAGTACTTTTGATTATTTTCACCCACACAATTATTGACCCAAGGACAATGATGGTCCATTTTTCGAACACACCTGAAACAATTCTACAGATTTAGAAAGTCCTTACACACACTTGATTTAATTAGTAGATTCTCAACAGAAAGAGTTGTTTTAGGTTTATTATGGATTTCTGTCGACAAGAATTTTTGTTCACTAAAAAGCATGCTACAAAACCATTTATTGTCTAGTATTGAACATCTAGAGATATTTGGTCATATTGAGCCTCTCTATTGGGTGATAATGGAGAGAGTAAATGGGAAACATCTGAAGAACTCGGATGTAGTAAAAATAAGGTCAACTATATGATACCTCTATTGTGATATTCAATTTGCAATTTTCTTCCCCAGAGATTACAAAACTTGGGGTTACTATGAAAAAAAAATCTGTGTATCAAACAGGCAATATAAATATAGGATGATAAACATTCGAAAGAAAAAACAAATATTATTCTAAATTTGGAGTGTTTCCTATAGTCCTAAATACAACTAATTCAGAGTTTTCTTCTAAGCTTTGGCATATTCAGAAGTATACAAGATTTATTGTATGGGGCTTAAAATGAATAGCCAATTCTTATTACACTACTGAAAAAGTTTCTGTAAAAATTTTGCCATAAGATGGCTATATACTAAATAATTACAAACCTCTGACAAACAGAACAATGATGTGCTCTGTCAGGTTTTATGCTGCAACATTTAGGGCACTTAAATATCACTTGGCCTTCACGGAAGCCCATTTGTCTTATCATCTCCTTAGTAGCATTGCCTTTCGGAACTGCACCCTGAAATGAAACAAAAGTTCAATCAACAATACATTAATTCATTGACCATACTTTTGAATGATCAAACTCATTATGTGCACATCAGTTTAATGTTACGTATGACGGTTGTTTTCTATTCATACTCACTGGATCAGTGAACATAGTCTTCAAGTGTGATGCAAATGCCAAGAAAGCAAGAGTTTGGAATAAAATTGTATTAGATACGCTGTATAAAGAATGTAGGGTTGGAATGAGGATAACAGACATCACCACAAATTCTGCGTAGAATATTAGAAGCCATGTCAATATTGCACAAATTATACCACATATATCTTTGATACACCATATTTTACCACCACAACATTTATTATGTAGGTCTTCTTGCTTAACATTCAAGTATTGAAAATCCATGTTTTGACAAAAATCTAAGGAGGCCAATAAGTTCTCTTTTCTTCGTTACTCCTCATAAAATGAATTTTCATTGATATACCATTTCAAGATATAGCAACCAATAGAAATTGGAACATAACATTGCTGAGTTATCACAGGAATTATGGGAATATTTTCATTTTATAACAATTTGGACAATTTCAACGCTCCTCTACATTCAACAAATTGATCCTCTGACGTCGAATCACAGATTACAAAATCAAATGTCAAAAGTATAAGAACAGTCTGTGGTAGTAGATCTGTTTTCTGACAGATTAATTTTTTACACCTACTTCATACGCTTGCCCTAGGACTAGTAGGACTACTGTGATTTTAATGCTTCATTAATTTCAACTGTAAAATTAAATAACTACGAGAACCTGAAAAACATAGCTGTGTTTCCAATATATTTTAGTCTTATATGCAATGTTTAAATTATAGGTGAATGTGTGTAACTAAAGAGTAGTGTTCACAAAAAAGCTGCCATGCATGATTGAAAAATCGAAGCGATCAACATTTTTGCCTTCAGCACAAGGCAGTGGATAGTACCATTGTATAGAGAACCAAATTATTGTATAAAGATATACAATGATAGTACTCCAGAATAATAAAATTAAGTGAACACGTAGATATGAAATCTGCTTGCACCTTTGAATAAAGATAAGCTTAATTCAAAGGACCAAGCACCGTTTATAATCCACACCGATTTTACGTTCTCCTTGCTCCTTGTTGGCATAGCCTAATAGAGGTAATAACAATTTTACTTCATATTTTGCTGAAGCTCATGAAATCCGTTCAAAATCTAATAATGACAGCAAAATTAATGTCAAGATCCAAACCATTGATTTTATGTCAATTTCAATGAAAACATGAATAATCTAAAAGTAAGATTAGAAGAAATATATAATAGTTACTTGCAAACTTTGATAAAAAAGCGCATTATCCTCACTCGAGTTGAAATAAATGAAGAATTACTTTTTAGAAAATTACTCCAAGAGAAATATGCATTATTGAGAGTGCAGTTGATTCTTAAATCAAGACTCAAAATACAGAAAATACTCCTCAAAAAATTTAAAATTGTCGAACAAATAGAACATTCGAGTATGGTTCTAGATGATATCTGCGATGCCTACAAAAATGGGAAATATACGTTTCACAAACTCAATTTTGATGAAGGCGAAACAGCTTACATTCCTTACATTATCTCACACAACGACCTGAAAAAAATTCTCCATGAGATTATAGACTTCAATGAGTTTTTTCGACGGCTCGAAACGGAGCGGCTTTCTCGAAATTCAATCCAAATTGTTGATATGATAATGGATTGTCAGCAGTTGTTTCAGTACGGAATTGTTTCCAGAATTACAGAATTCAAAAACAGATGTATGGAGTTCATCTCGAAGACTCAACAGTCACTTGCAGTCCACGAATGAATATATTATATATTTGTATTCTGTGGTTGTCATGTTATATATTTGTATTCTGTGCCTCAGACGGTAGGTCAACTGTATCTTTCTAACCTAGAATGGACTGGTTTGAGTTTTGATTATTTATTTCAAATTCATCAGCTCCAACGTGGAAGTTGTTTGGAAGTTACAGGTTACAGCAGAGACAACAGTTTATAGAGTTCGAAAGATTTCTTATGACATGGAATTCAATTGTTAAATTTATTGGCCCTATCTTGCGACGATCTAGACAGCACTCCTAAGCTATTGATTTATTTTCATAGCATTTAGTAAATCATTTGAGATAATAAACACAATGAACGTGAGTTTCTTGTTGACTAATGTTTGAATGATTTAAATTCCTAATTCTTGTAGGCCCCTAAAAAAGGAAAACAGGGAACCAGAGGTGCAAAACAAATAGTTGAAGAAAATGTTGAAACCCTGAAGTTCTATCGCAATGTGGCTTTAGGTACTAGCGCCGTTGCATTTATTATCATGCAAATTATAACTTCGTCTTCTATCACAGTAAGATAAGAACGTTTCTTAATATTATTGGTTATTATTTCATAACAATAAAACTTTCCGTGTACTGAAGAGGATTTCTTTGGGGGCAACTCTAGAATCATGCATAGTTTTTCTTGTGTACTTTCAGTATATATTGAATATTTTCTGGGGATAAATACAAAAGAGCTCTTTCTTCTCTGTGAAGCCAATTCCTATCTTTGATAAATACAATGTTTAACACGATTTTAAATGGAAACTTTGAATTATTTGTGATTTCCTTTTTTAGGTTCTTTTTATTCTCTCTTGTGCCGTCCAATTTGGTGCTTACAAATTTATGGTGTATATGTCAAAGGTATCATATTCAGAAACTGGACAACTGGTGGATAGTGGTGTAGATCTGAATATGACTGGAGGAATAGCTGAGTAAGTGGAAGTTGTATCTGTGGATACCTTTATATGTCCCAAACAGTGAAAAATTGAATTGTCAGTGTTTAGTACTCATTAGAATTGCCCGATTAAGTCTACTCCAAAAATTTATATCTTCATTACAATCCAAAAATAAAAAAAAATTAACAGCATATCTTGGTAGTACTAGAATTTTTCTTTTCCTTTCTAGTTAGTGTTTTCTGCACTAGAATCATATATATTCTGTTGAACTTCTGCATATTTTCATAATTATTGATCGTTATAAAAATCCTTGTAATACTAAGTAAAAAAGTTGATCTCAATTCAGCTTACTGTTTACTTGTATATGTGGATAACATATGAAACTAGTTTTATTCATTATATAGTTGGAAACGGATACTAAAATTTTTGCTGTACTCAATTTTGTTGTGGGCATCTTGTTGAATGACAAGTGTTTATTTAAACTACCTACATATTGAATTCTGTTCATATTAACTTCAAATTTTTTGCAGACATGTAAAAGATATTATCCTCCTCACATCTATATGTCAAGTGACATCTCTCATATCCTATTATTTTTGGCTGCTATGGTTATCTGGACCAGCCAGAGCATTTTATCTTCTATGGAAAAATGTACTGGGACCATACTTTTTCCAATCACCTCCAGCTCAACCTGAAGTTGACGAAAAGAAACAGAAAAAGTTGGATAGAAAATTGAAGAGAATGCAAAGATGATAAGTTGCTATTAATTGAGTTGATTTAATGGTGAAGTGAGAAATAGAACAATGCATAATTGGTTTTTTGTTTATTTATATTTAATTTTTTTGTTGATCAATAAACATCTTATTTATAAAGTTAAATGAAAAACTTTTTTTACTCTTGAATTATAATTAATATGTTGAACTGAAGTTGTGCATTTACTCACTTGGCGTTTGTGAAATTGAATGTACCTTTCAATAACAAAGGTAAGCCTTAAAAAGTTGGATGAAATAATTCAAGAGTCTGGAGGTAGCAAAGCTTAAATGAGAAGAATAATTTCGTGGTTCTACAAAATCGCCCAAGTTCATTCAAAATCAATCACATTTCGAAAACAAAGGATCCAACTGAATTTGAATCTAGTAATTGTGAAATATTGACCAGAATTCTAGAATGTTCATTGAAAAGTTCGCGAGGATATCTTGCCGTATCTGCCAAAGTACTATAAAAAAATAAATAAGAACGGTTGTATTTAGAGAACTCCCTTGCGGATTGCGGGCTTGAAACTTTTTGTCAAGGGCAGTTTCTAGGAGAAAAGTTGGCTGAAGAGCAGTATTGAAACGATGTAAATGATCAAAAAAGTGACCTCCAACGTTTCAGAGTCTAAATCTGACAATAACGTGAAAAATTCGCAGAATTATTTTCTATCGAATATCGTAAAAAATGTCCCCTTACGAACCATTGTATTGGTTTATTATTTGAAAGAATCAAATAATAATCCTTAGTGATCGCCAAAAAAAAAAATGTCCTCCCTGAAGATTTCAGTTCACTTGTTGAAGAATGTAGATTTGAATGAACTAGTAAAAAAAATTCGTCCGTACTCCGTGGCATTTCTTTAAAAGTGCTGAGCCGAAATCCGTGAAACTTGGTAGACAAATAGTGTGTCGCTCGATATTAATCCCCCAAGCTTTTCAGCAGGATCGGTGTACCCTTAGGGCTCAAAACTGGGGGAGGAGGATAAAAAAATATTTGTCGAAAAATTACCATCGAATTTTCATGAAACTCTAAACGTTGATTACTGTTGCATAACTCAACCTAAAAATTTTATCCCAAATGATTTCCGACCAGTGGTCCTTGAGTTATAAAGAAAAACGCTGCAAATTTCCAATAATCCCGAAGATGAATCATCGCATTCGGTTCTAAGATTGGAATTCAGTGGAATGAATTATCAGTTAACTTATCATTCAGAATCATATATCTAAAAGTACCTATATGAAACGATTGATTAAATTTCCAACACATATCGAGAAATTTTTAACGGATTCGTTTTTCATTTTATGAACACAATGATGCAAATGCCTCATCGATATTCTTGAAAATTCCATAATCGTAAGTAGTTCAAATAAAATATTTTTGGGTTTTCTCTCCAAATATCTGAAACATAAGTACAAAAAATCGGATAAAAATTATTATTTATAGAAATCACCCTGCGGATTACAGGATTTAAGATTATGAATTCCTTCATGAAGCTCATTACTATCTTAAATGAAACTTATATATATATTATTCCCAAATCATTGGTTATTCACAACACAAAAAAACCAATTGCATGAAAAAATTTTAATTTATGCTACTCAATTATAGCGTTCTGTTATTCAATTATGCAAGAATATTCATTGAGAATTCAATCTTTCACATGAATTTTTTTATGGAATTGGTTTTTGTGTTGTAGGAAACCAATAATGAGTTATGAATGATATATAAGTTTATTTGAGCTGTCGATGGAATTGAGTTTTTTTTTGGTTGAGAATATAATAAACCTTCGAGTTTTGCAGCGTTTTTTTCTTGATTTTGAATGGGGGCCGTGATATTAAGGGTGGTATCTTTTCAAACTGACATACTGTATTTGGTTGACAAAAATCGGCGAAATACTCGATATGTGTTTGATGAAAACTATGCGTTTCACTCCACTTTTGAAGTAACACATAAATCAATAATACAATTTTACATTAAAAACTTGTCTGGAAGTACGCTCGATGAAATTTACATAATTAAAGCTTGAACAATACTTTTTTTTCATAACTGACAATATGTTATGAAAATATCATCGTTAATCAATCTCGAGATCATGGTGAGAACATGCAAGAATCTGTCAGTTTTTTTTTGGGCAAAAACCATTTAACTTATTTGCCATAACATTGAGTATTCACCTGTTCTAATTGACTCGTTAATATCCATACGAAATACACTGAATATAATTTAGTATAGTCTTATTTCTTCTTCATATATGGATCAATGATATGTATGAAATACAATTATTCGGCACATAACATAGATTCAGTATTTGACAATAGTTTATGGAAGTTCAGTTCGATCTCCATTTCATTTTCAGAAAAATGTTGGAAGAGATTAAAAAAATAATATCAGATTTCGTTGATCATATAAGCACTGTTTCTGGTAAGAAATTGCATGTCTCTATTGAACGACGTGTTTTTCCTGATCTAGTTTCATTGAAATATGGTCAAGATACAAAAGATGTGGTGGGTGGTGTCATGCAGAATGTACAAGGAGTCTATAAAATGATAAAAGAATTTGTTCACGATATCTATAGGTCATAATTTTTGCGCGCATGTTCTAAAAGGAAACAGCATCCTATCGTTTTGCCTATATGTCTATGATTTTCGAATTTTGGTCTCAAACGACTAGCTTAGACTCACTGATGACGAATCCGGTGTCGAAGTCGATTCTGTCCAGCCGCCCGTCCGACCGACCGGCTGTATGCATGATTACGGGGTTACGGGCGTACGGAGAATTCGATCGACCAGAAACTTTCAGAGTAGGATGCATTTGAGAATGCGACGGTTACGTTCGTTAATGGGCGAAATGGACCAAAAGGTTTTCGGAGTTAAAGCCCTTTGAAATTTTGAGGTTATTTTCGTGAAAACTCGGGAACTACTGGAAGGGTCAGATTGAAATATGGCAGTTAGTTGGAGTACAACAGCGCTTCTTGCTACATTTTGTTGAGATCTTTCTGTCAGCGAATTTCGAAAAAAATTGTTTTCAAAACTCTTTTCGAAAAATGTTTTTTTTCTGAATTCGTTCATCATATTCGAGAAAACTTTCGCACGGACATTGAGCTTCATATGTTGCAGTGGTGTACCAAATTTCAGTTCGATCCGATTATAATTTTGGGAGATATTTGGAAAAAATATCGTTGTTTTTTTCAAAATAACTCGAAACTTACTGATTCAATGATGATGTTACTTGTTAGCTAGTATGAAAATCTTGATTGACAACTTTGTGCAAAATTTCGTTAAGATCTTGTCATCAGAACAAATTGAAATCATTTTTCGATAAAGTATTGGATTTCATTTCGATCTGATTTGTATTTTCAGAAATATTGGGAAAATAAAATTTTGAATGTGTATATCTGCGGAATCATTGGGTGAATTTTACCCATTCACGAATTCAGCCTCTGTAATTAAGGTCCGAACCTACTCTACAAATATCGAGTTTCTAAGAAGCTCGAATTCGTGAATGGGTAAAATCCGCCCAAAGATTCCGTAGATATGTTCAAAGGATACCACCAAAGGTGAACATGCGCGCAAAAGCTCCTGATTTCACGTCAGTGCTTTTATAGGTTTCATGTATGCCATCTCATCCTTAGTGTTGCAGATCCTTTTTTTGCTCGCATGTTGTGATTCCATTTTCGTTTAATCCTGTGAGATTACCATAATATCCAAATATGAATAAATGAACGCTTTGCATAAACAATACCTTGCACTGGTTTTGACGCTGAAGTATAGCGATTTTATTTTTTTTAAGCGAAAACCGAACAAAGTTGAATCAGGGAAATTAATTTTTCTCAAGAATAGAATGAGAATTTTAAAAATTATAATTAATTTGAGAAAAAATAATAAAATTGTTTGTAAATGTATCTTGATACAGTGAAAACGTGTATAGGAACTATATCCCATAGAAATATCTGCATACCTTTGGTTATAAAGAGACATTTCTTTTCGGAAACTCAACCCAGCCTGTATCTCAACAGTTAGCACGTTTACGATAGATGTTAATTCGAAGTTTTTTTTTCCTAAAATGGCTACATAAGCCCTTTAAATATTAGCATATATCGTTAAGGAACACTCTGTAATATATACACCCGAACCGAAAAGTTGAAAATATATAGAAAGAAATGTATTAATAATAACATAGGAAGATATATACCACCGTGTCACTTTCGGAACACCTTGTATAATATAACTTTAACGACATGTCGCCCGTGAATAAATTGTATATTTCGAAGTTGATTCTTAACGGAAAGTAGCTCATAAAAATCAGCTAGCGATTCTAATCACATCCAATCGAAGATAATAGGAAAAAATTTTTCAGTGATAACACGACGAAAACTCCACTAATAAGGAGAAAATCGAGGAAAGTAGGACATCTTCCGATTCTGTAACAAATTAATCACCAGGAAACAAACCAAATGAAATATAATGCCCATTAAAATAAATGCAGCATTGCCAAATCGTAAACATAATTCTAAAATATTATTGTTTAATTTGTCGCCTCGCATGAGAGGACCTTGTATTCTATACAACAAATCAGCTGGGTGACCCTTTCCTCCTACCTAGAGGCGATTTCACCAATGGAGTAGTCCGGAATTTACTCGAGAAGAGCTTTATTGAAATGATAAAGACCGACCGTCGCCTGCGAATTGATATTATTTATGGCTAGGTCCTGATCCTGATCAAGTGCTCATAAGTGTTGAGGTGTGTTGACCTGCGACCCCCTATAGGTGAGTTTTTGAATGTCAAGTTCAATTTTAAAGAATCTAAGTTAAGAACATTCCTTGAATTCATCAAATCGAATCTTTATATATTGATATATTTCGATTTAACTACTTTATTGTCAATTAAAAAATATAGATATCTCTGTAGTACCTTTACATAATTTCTTTCGACATTGATTTGATATCTTACGATATATTTTTACGCGCTTGTTATGGGGAACAGCGCGTTATCTTTTCGTCACGATGTCTGTAATTTTTGAATTTTGAGCCGAAATTGGTCTCAAACGACTACGTTGGACTCACTGATGAAGAATCCGTGGTCAAAATTGATTCTGTCCGGCCGTGTGCGCTGTAACTCTCGAAAGGAAAGACCTAGAGTCCTGAAATTTTCAGGTTAGGTTAAGATCCTGAATATCTCGCTCAAGTTCGTTAATGGGCCAAATCTGCCGAATGGTTTTTGTGCTACAGCCATTTGAAATTCTGATTTTTCAATAACTCGAAAATTATTTATCTGTTCGAAATGAAACTTGGTTAGAAGATGAACAGTGTCAGTGAGAAGAATTATCCATGGAGAAATTCGAAAAAAAATTTTTTTTTTTTTTAATTTTTATATTTCATTAAAATTTCACCATTTCGCAATGTGAACAAGCGCGTAAAAGCTGCTGACTTCACGTCAGTGCTCTTCTAGATTTTCATTGTCTTCGACGTACTACGTCTTCATTATGTTACCCTTTTCTCAAGTTTTTTTACTTCAATCATTGCATGCTACTTGATATCACAAAATTTTATCATTGAAGACATAGTACGTCGAAGATAATAAACGTAAGAGATCAAATCAATATCGACAGATTTTATTTAGAGAAATCTAATAATCTGTATTTTTTAATTGTTATATTATTAGCCTTTATCTAGTAGACTTTTTTGAATTTAATACTTTATTGTCTCCGAAATCATGTTCATGAATTAAAAATTTAAATGACTACAACTGGCATATTGAAGTCCATTTGATGTGGATTTGTATGTTGTCATTTAAGAAAACAGAATGTATCATGCACATTGTTAGGGTTGCCAATAAGTTTTGATTATTTAAATGAGGGACAAACTAGAGTAATTTTCAGTTTTTGTAAAATGAAATGCAATTGAGATCTTATGACTTTCAAAACATTTATTACGGTTCATATTTGATTTTTACGCGCTTGTTCTGGAGAACATCGCGTTATCATTTCGTCACGATGTCTGTAATTTTCGAATTTTGAGCCGAAATTGGCCTCAAACGACTAGGTTGGACTCACTGATGAAGAATCCGTGGTCAAAATTGATTCTGTCCGTGCGGCCGGCCGTGTGCGCTGTAAATCTCGAAAGAAAGGACCTAGAGTCTTGAAATTTTCAGGTAAGGTTAAGATCCTGAATATCTCGTTAAGTTCGCTAATGGGCCAAATCTGCCGAATGGTTTTTGTGCTGCAGCCATTTGAAATTTTGATTTTTCAATAACTCAAAAAATATTTATCTGATCGAAATGAAACTTGGTTGGAAAATGAACAGTGTCAATAAGAAGAATTATCCATGGAAAAATTCGAAAAAAATTTTTTTTTCTTGAAAATTTTTATATTTCATTGAAATTTCACTGAAATTTCCAAGTCACCATTTCGCAATGTGAACAAGCGCGTAAAAGCTGCTGACTTCACGTCAGTGCTTTTCTAGATTTTTCTTTAATGAAGATTTAAAAATCGAAAAACTTTATGGACAACAATGAAATAGCGTGGCTTGTTCTTGGCTCGAGTGGAGTATCGCCGAAATAAAAGTTAATTTGTGGAAAAAAATTTTAATGCATTTTTTTGTATTTGAATTCCACTGGTATTCTGGATTTATTTATTCTTACCGTTATTAGCGATCATTGAAATTTATTTCCACTTAAACTCACCATTTTATACATATTTTGTTCAAGTCATTTGCGAGGGGTGATCCTTCTGCTTTAGCTGATTGTAATGCGCCCAGGTTCATAAAATTTCGCACCCATTTTTAATGATCGTATAGAGTATCTGGATAGAGAAATAATTTTAGAAACTTTCCTATTATAGAGTAATATTGTAGAAGACATTTTCCCACATTTCTCTATTTTCACTCATGTATAATTCAATAATTATCTAAATTATATCTCTATCCAGACACCGTATGATCAGCTGGTATGAGTGCAAAATTTCTTGAACCTAAATACAGAGTTAGTGCAGAAACCTCAACCCTTGCAAGGGACTGAAGCAAAATGCTTCTTCCCCAAGTATCAATTTCGAGTATGAATAAATTTTAATGATTTCAATAAAAACAAAATTGATTTATCTAGATTTCGAACAGAAGTCAAAAATAAAAAAAAATAGTTCGAATTTTATTTCTTCCGACTATATGAATTAATTAATAATTGAGATTCAACGTAGAATAAGAATATGTAAAAATAAACATCAGTTCATGGGAGGTAATTGAAAGCTGCTCTCATTTTCCGTTAAACCGGAAGTGATAGAAACACATTATTGACCTCATGCGATGGAAAATATTATGAAGTATGTCCAAAATTTCAATACGATTCCTTGAAAACCTAGAAAAGCACTGACGTGAAGTCAGGAGCTTTTACGCGCTTATTCAAATTCACGAATTCGGCTCGCATAAAATTAATCTCTTTACCTCTGGCCTAACCGCTGATCATAAACACAAAAAGTACCGAAAGAATCTACTTTGAGACTTAATAATTGTAGGGCAGGTTTGGAGTTTAATTACTGCCGCAGATATAGGTACATATAATTTCAATATGGATAATTAACAATGATATCGATGAAATCAGCACGAAATTTGACATATTTTTCCCGATATCTCTGAAGATTAATTTCCGATCAAACTGGAATTTTATATACTGACTGCTCTTGAATAGTGACCTCAAGGTCTGTGCCAAACTTCATGGCAAGGTTATGTGTAGATAGTTTTCGACAAAATAACAATCTTGACCTTATCCGTTGCATCCATTTAATTTTGACAACCTCACTTCTTTTCGAGAAATTGAAGAATTCATCTCAAAACTAGAAATAGCCAAGGATAGCATATCTTTTCCAATTTCTCTGTAAATAAGTATTCGCCGGAACTGGAATAATATTGTTGAATTTTGACTTCAAGGTCTGTGCCAATTTTTATTGAAGTCTGATGAATATTTTTCGGAAAAGAAATATTTACCAAGAAGAATTTTCGAATTTTTTTCAATCGATTAAATCATTTTTGGTGCAAAACTTGTTTCCTAGAACATGCGCGTGATGAAAGAAAACAACATTTTGCTCAATATCAACACGGGATTTGATACATCTACATATAAGACGAATTGATTTAATTTGTAAGAGATTTTATTCACATCCAAATTCAGAATACACTCAGTTCGCGAAATATATAAAATTATTAAATATTTTTTTTTGTATTAATACGAAAGTCACGAAATGCGGCATAAGTATTTATGTTGCTACTATACATCTAGAAATCAAGTTTCAATTCGATCGGATGAATATTTTTTTAGTTATTGAAAAACCAAAATTTCAGATCGCTATAACACTGAAACTATTGATCGTATTCTGTCTATTAACGAACTCCACCGAGATTTACAGGGTCCAAAACTACCCTGAAAATTTCAATGCTCTACGAGTTTTGCTTTGAAAATTAGAGCACATACGGCCGGACGGACGGAAAGAATTAATTTTGACCACGGATTTTTCATCAGCGAGTCCAATCAAGTAGTTTGTGACCATTTTCGACTCGGAATTCGAAAATTACAGACATTTTGACGAAATGATAACTGGTTGTTTCCCAGAACAAGCGCGTAAGATGAAGATTTTTTGGATGGTGAACCTGATTCCTGTGACACCCAGTACGGCTTCATATTAGTCGAAGATGAATAATTAATACAAAATTGTTGCTGTGATTATTATCCTGTATTCGGTACGGTATAGCATTTCCATTATTTCAAAAAAAAAAAAAATACTAATGCAATTCTTAAAATGTGAAAAATAAAATATAAGATAACTGTGTTCTTTCGAACAAAATTGAATATGTATTTCCAGAACTCTAATTATCTATCGAAAATAAACGTTGAACTTGAACAATAAGTTACAGGTTTATTAGTTCAATTCACTTGTTTCTGAAACCATAAGCTTTTTCCTATTGCTCAAATTTTAATTATGGATTAGCGTCTTAAACGATTTGGATTTGGTTACTGATGAAGAATCTATTTGGTCAAATTCAATCCTATCCGTCCGTCCCACCGTAGGTGCTCTAACTTTCAATCAAAGAAAATGAAATGAAGTCTTGATATTTCAGAGTTGGTTTGGAGCCTTAATAGAGAGGTATTGCAGTGTCAAATTTGTGTGACGTTATTAACGCAAACGTTATTTTTGACATCTAAGCATGCGCAGATTCAGTTTCAGAGTAACGCGACGTTAATAGCGTTAGCGTCTACAGAAAATTGCGAGCTGCAATTTACGTTGCGCTATTCTATATCGGAAGGATTCGTTAAGCTTCGGGTCCTTCCGGCTCCGATCACTGTCATAGAGAAGCTGTTTGTTAATATGTTTTTTGGTGTTAATTACACAACTATCTCGGATTTTATAAGTCTATTTCATAGTGCACACACAACTGATTTTAGACATAAAGATTTCTAAGTGCTACCACAGCAATTTTTTTTCATAGGTATTTGTTATTTTTTCAAGAAATACTTCTGGAAGCAACATGAGGGGTTAGAAATAAGGAATAGTTTGAACCATGCCAATTATATTGTTCAATTTATAACTAGTTCCACTTCTTCAGCAATATCACCAGCTGAAATTACCGCTTCCGATTCCTATTTCATGTTATCCAAAATCAAAAAACTAATGAAGAAATGCAAATGATTAACTTTTAGGAGTTTGTAACACAAAAATCTGACGTCTCACATAACCTAACCAAACAAACTGATAACTAACGCAACGATAACAAAAACGTGTAGCAATATTTCTACTTTTGGAATGACCGTTAAAACCTAAACGTTATTTTTAGCGTAACCGTAATAACATAACGTTTGCGCTATTGCCGCTATTCGAAAGTTGCAATAGAGAGATATTGCAACTTTCGAATAGCGCAAACTCCGAATCCATTATATTTCAGCCAATTATAAATTTCAATTCGAAAGATACGTTTTCACCAAAATATTGTGAAGATCATTGAGCGGAAAAGCGGAATTTATACCAAATCAAGAATTCTACCTTCACAATTAATTTTATTTACAAATAAGTTTTGAATGGAATGTGTGAAATTGGTAGAGGTGATTATATCTCAAGGATTTGTCTTCATTTGATTATAGAATAATCGCGTTGACATAGACAATATATTTTTGAGAACATTTATTCATCAAGGATTCGTTTTATGATAGCAATTCAGTATTTTGGTGACAAAATGTGAATAATAATACAGGGGAACAAAAAAAAAATTATTGAAAAACGATGAAATCACCATTAACCATTTGGTGTTACTGGGTACTTCTTTACTTTTATGACGGTTGTAATTTTAATTTTGGAGCTAGACCTGGCAATTAAGAATTGATGTTGTGTACTCGAACTCTTGAAAACATTTTAGAATTCACGTTTTTCTTGTTTCGGGAATAACACGATCATTAAAGAGATTTTCTTTTTTTTACGGATCCGGTGTCTATGAAAAACAAAATTTCGAGTTTTTTTTGGGGTATAGAAAAGTATCTACAGACTTTCCTTCTAATCTTGAATATTCGCACGAATTATTCATGGTAAGATAAGCGTAATACACATTGACCCATCACCAATGTTCACAAAAACCCGGAAAAATAAATACTATTATTGTTAGTTGAGGATTTTCTGAACTCAACTCTGGTCAAATAAACCTCTCTAGTTATTGACGTCCGAATAAAAGATTGCAGCTCCACAGTGGCCAGTTTGAGAACCCCAGATAGACAGACAGGAGCTTGATTGTCAAGTGTTTGTTTGTATATTCAATCGATTAAATTTTGATTTTACAATTTGTTCAAAGACTTCTTCAGTTGAAAGAAGTGATTCAGTGAATACATATTTCATTTTTATGAAGGACTTCTGTATCATTTTACAATTTGTTCAAAGACTTCTTCAGTTAACAGAAGTGATTCTGTTTGTACCTATTTCATTTTCATGAAAGAGTTATGTATCATCTGTTCTAATTCAGAGTAGCAATGCTACAATGACTTTATTTTAATATCAACTTATTTCAACTCTAAATAGCAAGATTTATTTAAAATCATTTGGAGTATCTTGAAGGCGCACAAGCTAGAAGTGTTCAGGAAGATGCATGTGATATGATGTTGCATGTTATTTGCAAAACTAATAAACTTTCAACCTTTTTACTTACTGTACCAATTTGATCATTGATCTGTTATTCTGTTAGGGACCCCCTCAGATCTACTGATCAAAAATTTTAAAAACAGATAGTTTTGCGTATCATACTTTTTGGAATAATAGACAAATACTCATAACAACTTTTCTATTTATATGGGGAAGGACTTAATTTACACAATATATTGTGAAAAAAATTAATACATTCACATAATATTTATGCTACTTGTATCGTAAGTCTTATTCATTATGGGTTGACAAACAAATCCTTCCAACACTCATAAGATTGGTCTTGAAAAAGCTGTAATAAATAAACCTTTTATAGCTTTGATTTCATCGGCAGAAGCACTTTGAGCGAAAAGTATTCATCACGAGATATTTCCTTGTTGAGACTCCTTTATTTGAATCGCTCAGTCCTACCTCTAAAACATTTACGTTGTTCCTTTATAATCAGTTCAACAGAAAGATAAAAACACTCGTTAAATCACACAAACGACGACAAGAATGCTTAAACTTTCTCATTTTCTTGACATTTCTTTTAACTTTAATCTGACTATCTCGGGTTACTCCGATAGCCACCAGATGCTTTCGGAAGAACTTTCTCATTTGTCGAATCATAGGGCACGATTTTTTATTATTGTTATGGTTTTCTGTTGTGGTCTTAAAAACTACCATGAACTCTTAGAATAGAGTAGACAAGAATTAATTTATTTCATGAAATCAATGTTGGATGCTCTGGAGAAGTAAAAACTGAAGATATGGAATTATTTTTTAAAAACTATCAACTTCATCATTGAAATAAATAATTTTATGATTTCGGCGTTTCATTGTGTTGCGTACTTTTGTCTTGAATCTTTCCTGAAAGAAACCAAAACCGGTTGAATAAAGGGAGTATCAAAATTCTTTCCTCTTCACAGCATGTTTTCATTTCAATGATGATGTTGAATTCATTGAAAATTTGTTCCATAAAATGAATTTTTGATGATGTGGCTACAGTAATGTTGCAATAATTTTTTGTCCACGCTATCGTCAGACTACAGGGTATTGTACCCTGTACACTAAACACTATCCAACACTAAATTCCTCGTGAAGCATTTATTTTCGTAACAAGTAGGTATGATCTGTGAATTGTGGCGTACCTATTCGAAAAACACTGCAAATTTCACACAAGGGTTTATTATTTTCTTAGTTAAGTAACCCAATATACCGTTGATATCTTAAACAACTTAGATCCGAATGCGATGATTCATTTTCGATATTATTGGAAATTTGCAGCTTTTTTCTTTATATTTCAGGAACCACTAGTCGGAAATCATCCGGGTAAAATTTTTTAGGTTTAGTTATGCAACAGTAATCAACGTTCAGAGTTTCATGAAAATTCGGTTGTAAGTTCTCGAGAAATAATTTTTTTTCCCCCTAACTCCCCATTTAGACCCCTTAGGGTACACTGATCCTGCTGAAAAGCTTGGAGAATCAACCCTGAGTGGCACACGATTTTTCTACCAAGTTTCAAGGATTTCCGTTCAGTACTTCCAGAGAAAAGCCCCGGACAACGGACGGCCGACGGACGGATTTTGGTTTATTATTTGATAAAATCAAATGATAAACCTAAGTGATCGACCAACCAATAAAAAATTATAACCCCCCCTGAAAATTTCACAGTTTACTTTTTGGAGTATGTAGATTTGAATAAACGAATAAAAAAAAATTCGTTCGTCCGGGGCTTTTCTCTGGAAGTACAGAACGGAAATCCTTGAAACGTGGTGAAAAAATCCTGTGTCACTCGGGGTTGAGTCTCCAAGCTTTTCAGCAGGATCGGTGTAATCTAAGGGCTTTAAATGGGGGGTTGGGGGGAAAAAATTTTTTTTTCTCAAAACCTTATCACCCAATTTTCATGAAATTTTAAATGTTGATTACTGTTGTATAACTTAACCTAAAAAATTTTACCCGGATGATTTCCGACAAGTGGTTCCTGAGTTATAAAGAAAAACGCTGCAAATTTCCAATATCGTCGAAAATGAATCATAGCATTAGGTTCTAATTTGTTTGAGTTATCAATGGTATATTGGGTTATTTAACTGAGAAAATAATAAACCTTCGTGTAAAATTTGCAGTGCTTTTTTTTATTCGTTCATTCAAATCTACATACTCCAAAACGTAAACTGTGAAATTTTTAGAGGGGGTTAAAATTTTTTTTTCGTTGGTCGATCACTTAGGTTTATTATTTGATTTTATCAAATAATAAACCAAAGACAATTCCATCGAAAGGACTATAATCGTATTGAAATTTGGGAGTGATGAGATAATTGATTGATTGCTTTATACCAGATTCGGTACAAATCGGAGCAATAACCAAAAAATATTTTTTTTGTTCGCTATGAATTGCTCAAATGTATCTTGTCTTGAGACCAAATTTTTCATCGTCTAGTTGAACCGAATGAATATCTTTCAACTAAGTTGACTCATTCGTTAGTTATTCATATATAAACATCTGACGTTTAATAACAATACTTGTCTCTTGAACTTGACTCAAACAAAATAATAACACTTTCTCCGACAACCTATTGTGCAATAATAATGAACAATGAAACATGACGTCCCTTTTTGGGATGAGGAAGTACATGATTTTCGTGTCTGATTTCGAAACGAAAAATTATGATTGAAGTAATTATGTACATGAATACTTAAGTACGAGTAACCTGTGGTGCATTTATGCGCAGATAAGTTCATATTTCTGGTTAAATTCGTTGAGAAAGTTCTCCATTAGAAGTTATATACATAATTTAATTCGGCATGGAATCTTTCACAAATGATTATTATTTCCTCGATTCGAAATATTGTTTTTTTGTTGACATACTAGATCCCTTTCATTCATATCATCAGAAGTTCTTATTTTAATTATGAATGATCTTTAAACATTGCAGTTAATACTCCTGCTAGATTAAAGGAGGTATGAAGCGTAATCATCAAGTTAAATCAAGGTGGTCAATAAAAACAACTTTCGCAATGGGAATTTTATAGATTATTTAATAAGAAGGTTGCAAAAAAAATTTTCATTACAACTACTACTGGAAATTTTAAATTATAAGTTAAAAAAACTTTTTTTTTCTTAAATTGCTCGAATAATCATCAGATAATTTGGCACATAATTGTGAATCAACGTTAGCGAACTAGTAACTAAGTTTCATCATGATCGTTTAATTTTTTTCGCAGTGTCTCCGAAAAGTCATATCGGATCTGACTGAAATTTAGCACATAGTTGTCGGATATTGATTTCAAGGTCGGTGTAA
This sequence comes from Myrrha octodecimguttata, assembly GCA_958510865.1. NCBI lineage: Eukaryota > Metazoa > Arthropoda > Insecta > Coleoptera > Coccinellidae > Myrrha > Myrrha octodecimguttata. The sequence goes on along the minus strand of OY294056.1, from coordinate 70,647,128 downwards.
AATTTCAGTGGAATCTGATGAAGAGTTTGTGAAAGGAAATTTTAAAATTTACTAATGATAGCTATGATCCTGATAATGTTTCGCAGGGAGCGTCAGTATTCTACTCCTAATCATCAAGTTTCAGTCCGAACACACAGGTTTTCCTGAGATATTGAGCAAATAATTTTGAAAATTCAGAGGAGTATAACTTCAAAATTTTTGTGCCGATTTATTAGGTTCCTTAGTGGATACTTACCTACCCCGACAGTTTCAAGTCGCTGGCTCTTTCTGTTCTAAAATTAGCGTCGCAACAATTCGCCAGACAGAATCGATTTAGACATTTTGACATCGGATTCTTCATCAGTGAGTGAAAAATAATCATTCAAGACTGTTTTCAAGAAAAAATTCTCAAAATCCGAAAAAAACAGACATGCGGGCAAAACGATAGCATGCTGATTTCTGGAACATTTGCGCGAAAGGAACTGCACGACTACTTTCACTCAAACATAATATTCACGAATATTACCTTTACATAATTGACAGTCACATGAAATAGTACAAATAACACAGAATTTTTTGTAGGAAATGACATCAAACCATTTCCAATTAACGGGAAGATCGATGGGCATAGAAATATTTCACTTCCTACAATTACTGTAGAATAAACAAATCATCCTATTATTATGATGCAACTTCTTGTTTATTGTAATGCATGCTGTCACCGAGGCATTTCCGAATCTTTACAAGATTGTATTTATTGTTAGAAGGGATACAAGTGGGTGATCTTCACTTTTCCGCTATGGCGTGGAGCTATTATCAATAATAGAATATGTATAATAATATATTATGTGGTCTCGTAAATTCAAGTATCGATTAAATTTTAATTTGGGAGGATTTTGCATCATTCTGTAGATTTTTTCTGGTTTTTCACTCCCGATATCCGAAATAGAATTATTAAAAATGAAATAAATTTTTTTTTCTATAAAAAACGCCTTCGCGGATTGCAGAATTGAACTATTTGTCAAGGACAGTTTCTTGGAGAACAGATCACCTAGTGAACAATACAAACGATAAACAAAGCGAACTGTCACGTTTCAGAGTACAAATCTGACTCTTTCATCAGATAAACGAGAAAATTTTCAGAATTATTTTCTTTCTATTTTCCGTTTTGCAAGACTTTCGCCCAAAAAATCTCGTAATTTCAAACTATTGAATAGTTTATATTATATTATATTTATTATATAATTTATATTTTATTCATATTTCAATTGAGAAAGTTATATTTGAAGAAAATCCTGATGATCATTGAAGCATGCATAAACTAACATCTCAAGAATTGGTTACCGGAAAAATCTTCGACAGTAAACACAATAGCTTCTAAAAGAAAGGTCTTAGAGACTCAATATTTGCCAGGCTTAACTGCTAAGTTATAGTTCATGATCCATCCAAAGATTCTGTAGACACATATTTAAAATTTTCAAAAATAGAGAACAGATCAAATTGAATTCTAGTTCTTGGTTGGAAGGTTAGTTTATAGGTTCATGCAGAATTTCGTTAGGGTCATACGAACAGAAGATCGCAAAATTATTTTATGACGTTATAAGTTTTGGATTATACAGTGCGCGTCAAAATTATTGAACAAATTCATTTTCTCAGAGGAAAAATATTTGGCAACAAAATCCTGAAATAGGTCAATTTTGGTTTCACTTCTACCAAATTTTTATGCATTTTTAAAGGATTTTGTTGCACCCTGTGCCATCCCCATCAACCCTCTAAATTTTTTCAATAGGGAAAGTAGGTCATGTGGTACTTTTTTGGCAAGGTCTTTGTATCCTCTTTACAGGCGTGCAGAAATTTTCAAAAAAACAATTTTTTTTTGAAAAATTAGTTACTTCAAAGGGGTTTTCAGTATGTGCACTTTGTCATGGCTCATTTACTCTGAGACGATGGTACCTGATGAAATTTGTCACCGAATGAAAGTCGACCATTACAGTTTTGTTCATGCACAACTTTCCACCCCTACGAACCCTTTAATGGAGAATTTTTTTTTTTTGAAAAATTAGCTAGGGATTCTCCGGGTGGTATTTCAATGCCGACATAAATTTCCAAGGTAACTCCATTTTTTTCTTCGTTGAAGAGTTGGTAGGGGTTGAAAGTTGTGCATGAACAAAACTGTAATGGTCGACTTTCATTCGGTGACAAATTTCATCAGGTACCATCGTCTCAAAGTAAATGAGCCATGACTAAGTGCACATACTGGAAACGTCTTCGAACTAACTAATTTATCAAAAAAAAATTTTTTTTCTTGAAAATTTCTGCACGCCTGCAGAGAAGATACAAAGACGTTGCCAAAAAATTACCTCATGACGTACTCTCTCTGTTCAAAAAATTTAGAGGGTTGATGGGGATGGCACAGGGTGCAACGAAAATCCTTCAAAAATGCATAAAAATTTGGTAAAAGAGAAACAAAATTGACCTGTTTCAGGATTTGTTGCCAAATATTTTTCTTCTGATAAAATGAATTTGCACCATAATTTTGACGCGTACTGTATAAGTAGCCATAGATATCATCAGATACTTTTATCATTACAGACAATGACAACTACTGCAGATTTATCACCTTCCAATCCTTGGAAAGACCTCGATAGGACCATTCAGAATGATATTTCCATAAATCCTTCAGCAGAGAAGAACAGTCTAACAGAAAAACTGAAATTGGCACAGATTCAAATAGGAGAGGATGAGAAACTCAAAAAACAATGTCTTTGTCAACTGCGGGAGTGGATAGGTCAAAATGGTGATATAGAATATATTCCCACAGGTAATATAATATCTGAATTTCAAAAGAATTATTCGATACTCCTTGTTTGCTGACTTCTTGAATGATGATCTTCAGCTTTTGTACTTTGCTAGGATGGTTTTTGAAGTAACGAAAAGAAATTGCTCTATTTTTTTGCCATGTGTTTCTGATTTTTTCCATTTAAATTCAGAAACGTTGTTTTGCCAACAGCGTGGATACGACCACTTTTTCACGTTCATTCTCTTCCCAATATCTGAGAATAGCGCTTCAAAATGTTGTCCATTCTACGAGAAGTGATTAAAAATCTAGAAAAGCACTGCCGTGAAGGCAGCAGCTTTTGCGCGCATGTTCAATGTAGATGACCCCTTCGTCAACGAATTTGAACATGCACGCAAAAACTGCTGCCTTCACGGCAGTGCTTTTTTATGTTTTTTTCGATAAATTACTGGATTTCAATGGACGACTTCGGCCCAAGTTGCCAACTCACAATTTCTTTCACAAATTTACTTTCACTGGGGTACGGGAATTTCAAGACAAATTCGACATGGTAAGGTTCGCGTTATTAATAAATATCCGTGATAGATGCCTCGGCTCCTTAAACAAGATAATTTCTTTTAACTATAGGTTTTTGTTAGGTTGAAATTGAAGTTGGGATTCCTGATTTCATGTTAACAGTGTCAAGTTTATAAATGATATCTTCCGGAAATCAACTTGGTTATTTCGATTGCCGGTTTTCCGTTCTGTTAATAAGAAATATTCGGTTGTTAATAAGAAATATTCGGTTGGTTCCTGAAAAAAAAGGTTAATTACGGAATTAGATTGACGAATAAGCAATCTTTCTGTCACCAGAACATGTACATATTAAGTCTATGCACCAGAACGGCAATCAATTTTTTATGGGTACATATTCATTCCATAGAACAATCTTTATTTATGTATGATCCATAGACCATACATAGTAATTTTTCCATTGTTGATTGTTGTCTCTTCTATGTTTTGTGGATCATAAAGTAAATACAGATTGTTCTATGCTATGGATATGTTACCATAGAACATTGACTATCGTTCTGGTGACAAAAAGAACGTCTTTTCATCAATCAAATTCTGTAATTAACTTTTTTTCAGGAACGAACCGAATATTTCATATTTACGGAATGGAAAACCGCCAACCGAAATAACCAAGTTGATTTGCGGAACATATCCTATATAAATTTGACATTATTAACATGAAATCAGGAATCCCAACTTAAATTTCAGCTAATCAGAAATGATCTTAACAAAACCGTATATTTGGAAGGAATTATCGCGTTTGAGGATCCGAGGCATCTTTTAAATAACGCGAACCTTATCATGCCGAATCTGTCCTGCAATTCCCGTTTCCCAGTAATAGTAAATTTGTGAAGGAAATTTTGGGTTGGCAACTTGGGCCGAAGTCGTCTATTCGATCTAATCTGTATTTTCGGAAATATTGGTAAAATAAAATTTTGAATGGGTATACCTACGGAATCATTGGGCAGATTCATAGACTTCGTAATTAAGCCTAACGGCCAGACCGTAAACACAATAACTTCCGAAAGAAACAGCTTAGAAACTCGATATTTGCAGAGAAGGTTTGGACCTTGATTACGAAGGCCAAATTCGTGAAAGGGTGAAATCCACTCAATGATTCCCCAGTTATACTACCCATTAAAAATGTTATTTTACCAATATTTCCATAATTACAGATTAGAACGAATTGAAATCTGGTACTTCATTAAAAATGGCAGTTTGAAGGTTCATACAGAATTTAATGAGAATAATATGATGAGAAGATCACAGAATATTGAATATTTGAAAAAAAATTTGCAGTTTTTTTTTCAAATTGTTCTGATGACACGATCATCACGAAATTCTGCACAATGTTGTCCTTAATTATCTTCGAACTAGATGCGATGTTTTATCACGATAGAATCAGTATTTCTTGAGTTATACCAAAAAAAATAACGATATTTCGATGAAAACAACGAAATTCTACATATTTTTTCCCAATATCTCCAAAACTAATAGCCGTATAGAACTGAAATTCGGTACACTGCTGTGAAATAAAATGCCCAATGTCTGAATGGAATTATTCTCGAATATGATAGCGGTTTTCGAAAAAAAAATTTTTTTTTGAATTTATCGACAGTAAGATCTTGACAAAATTTTGCTCGAAGTTGCGCGTCATTATGCTGTACCCAACTGCAAAGTTTCAATTCAATCGCTCTGGTAGTTTCCGAAATAAAAAATAAATACCTTTAAAACTTCAAACGACTGTAACTCAGAAACTGTTCGAATAATAATAATAATTTTATTTGCAAACAAATAAGCTCATACAAGTTTTTTTTTACATACAAATGCTAACAAATAAAAAGAAAAACCACAAAGTCATAGACTGTGCGTGGTATTAACCTTCTTGTCCTGTGATCAGCCAAGAGCCATAAGTTAACAGATAATTCAATAAAAGTAATAAATAAAAATTATAAAATGAAACCCAACAAAAAAAAACCTTTTTTCTGGTTGAAGTCACACCAACAATGGGAAATTATGAAACCCACAATCACCGGTATGTAGAAAATGAGAAAAAATTCGGGGGATCACCAAAAAATCCAAAATGTAGCATTCAACCAACTAACGTACATTGCAATAACCAGCAGCTTATATCAGTCACACTCAGCCGTCTCCATTACCCCACACCCAGAACATTATGGATCTCGATTCTACTCTTAGACAAGAGATATTTTTTTAGGTCTCTTTTGAATTTTGGTAGAGAAAACCCTGTCCGCAAATCGACCGGTAAGTAATTGAACACTCTGGGGGCCAAAAACATATGGTATCTCTGTCCAATAGTCTTGGACGACGTAGGCACGACAAGGCTCCTCTCCCATTTTTGCCTCGTCGAATAATCATGAGAAATAGGACTGAATAGATGTCTATTATTGAAACAAAATAATCCAATCCTGTTGAGAAAAATCTGGCGAGGATCCAGAATCCTTGTTTCACCGTATAAAAGATCACTCGAGTACGATCTCTCTCTGTTCGCCATTATCTTCAGAATCCATTTTTGTACTACCTCTAGCTTTTCTAAATAACATGTAGCTTCTCCCCCCCATCCCATTATACCATAGGCCAGACGAGATTCGACAAGGGCATAATAAATCATTTTCAAATGCGGAAAGTCCAATATCCTTGAAATATACTTGAATTTGTGAATCATTGACCTGATAGTTTTGGTCACTTTACTCACATGTAAATTCCAGCGTAAGTGGTTATCTATTGTGATACCAAGATATTAAACCCTATCAGTAGATTTGATCTCTATCATCTCCCCTCCTGGTTTAGCAATCGTAAGGGAAGTGAAATAGGGGAGCCTGTTCTTATAGCTAGCCAATGGGAGGAACATAGTTTTTTTGAGATTAACAATCAGGAGACGATGGTCAAACCATTCTATCACATTTCCTAGATCAGACTCTACTTTTTCTTTTAGTTCTCTCCAAGAATTGGCGGTGTAGAAGATGGCAGTGTCATCAGCGAAGCTGTAAATTTTACCAATGGTTTTCACTTTAAATAAATTGTCCATATATATTATGAATAGGATATGAATGATTTGGCCCACTAAGGAACTTAACCGCGGCTTTCCAATGCGCGACCTACCCTAAAAGTTTCACGTCGCTAGCTCACTCCGTTCGACAGTTATCGTGTCCACGGCCGGCCGACCGGATCAGGGAGTCCAACCTAGTCGTTGAAGACTATTTTCGGCTCAATCATCGAAAATTACAGACATTTGGACAAAACGATAGCACGCTGTTCTCTTAGAACATTCGCGCAAAAACGACATAGTAGGGATGTGATGCATTCCCTAATTCTTCCTCATTCTTTATTTTCAGAATTTCTTGATTCTATTTTGTCTGAACAGCTTATATTGAAGTAGGAACATACTGTACAAAACCTTAAGTTCTTCATTTTGTATAATATATTTCCAAATATAAAATATGAAACGTAATTTAATTCGTTCGAGAGAATCGAAATTTTACGCTCTTGTTCTAGGGAACAGCGCGTTTTCATTTCGTCACGATGTCTGTAATTTTCGAATTTTGAGCCGAAAATGGTCTTAAACGATTGGGTTGAACTCCCTAGAGAAGAATCCGTGGTCAGATTCAATTTTGTCCGTCTAACTTTCGAAGGAAACGTCCAGATAAGTCGGTTAAGTTAGTTAATGGGTGAAATCGGTTGGATAGTTTCGGAGTTAGGTCCATTTGAAATTTTGAAGATATCTCGTAAAAGTATTGACTCGATCAGATTGAAAATTCGTGGACAGTTTCCGAAAACCAACGCGTAACTTAGAGCAAAACTTCGTGTGGATACAGTTGTTGGACAATGAAAAAAAAAATTCATACGAAAATTTTTGATGAAATATTTTTTTTCTCGGAAAATATTGATTAGATTTCAATGGAATTTGGCACAAACCTTAGAGTCAGTATTTAACAACAATGTTTCAAATTCCAATTCGAACCGATATTTACTTTCGGAGATATAAGGAAAAAAAATTGCCAAATTTCGTTGTTATTTGGAAATTTCAACGTTATTTCCGCAACATTTCAAGAAGCACTAATTCAATCAGATTGAAACTTTGTAATCAGGTGGAGATTCGCACCACTCAAATAAGTGCGATATTTCGTGTTATTTTAATTGCTAGAATTCGAGCAGGCGCGTAAAAGCTCCTGACCTCACATCAGTGCTTTTCTAGATTTTTTATTGACTGAATATTTTGGTCCTTGAAGCATTAGAATATTTTTTTCTTTTTAATGAATCCACAAATAATTCAATAATCAGTATATTTGATTTTATCCAATTTTATAAAATATTCTTTTCAGACGATAACTTCTTACTGAGGTTTCTGAGATCTAAAAAATACAGTTTGTTCTCGACACAACAGATGATCTTGAAATACATGAATTTTCGAAAGAAATTTTCCCAATATGCTCCTGATATGGATTTCCAGAAGCCTGTAGTTAACGAACTCATCAACAAAGGGTAAGAACGAAACAGAAACGATAAAAATTCTTAAACAAATATGGATGATTTCCACAGATTCATCTGTGCTAGCCCATTTCGAGATTCTGAAGGAAGGAGGGTGATACTTTACGACTTGGGTAAATTTTGATTTTTTTTACAATTTGTTCTAATACAAATTATCATTTATACTGCCATCGAAATCAGAACATCTAAACGTCAATGTTTTCTGCCCAGACGAAAATCAACTTTGTCCTATTATGCATTGCCGTACTCTACTGCTATAAATGAGTCCAAAAGGGGAGGTTTGCTCAATATCTCATGAATGCTTCATTGTTTAGTTTCCGTTCCGTCATTCAACTCTGAAAATTATTTTGAGCGTTTATTTCTGGAGCCTGATTTATTTTGCCCTAAAATTAGCCTAATTGTTACGAAGATATACCCATTTGATATGGTGAGGTTATTTTCTCATTTTCCAAAAAGTACTCGTGCGATAGGATTGAAATTGCTCAATTAGTTGTAGAATACCGAATTCTATTTTATACAAAATTTCGTCAGGATTGTTTTTGACTTTGAGACCAAAAAGGGTCTTAAACGATTGGGTTGAACTACCTGAAGAAGAATCCATGGTCAAATTCAATTCTGTACGTCCGTCCGTATGTGCTCTAATTTTCGATGGAAAAGACTTAGCGGCTTGAAATTGTCATATTAGGTTTGGAGTCCAAATATCCCGGCTGAGTTCGTTAATGGGTGGAATCGGTTGGATAGTTTCGGTGTTAGGCCCAATTGAAATTTTGAGGTTAATTCCTTGATATTTCACGGAGTATTGACTCGATCGAATTGAAACTTCGTGGGCAGTTTCAAAATACCAACGCGCAACTTAGAGCATTCATTCGAAAAATTTTTCCTCTGAATATATTGATTAGATTTCAATGGAATTTGGTACAAACCTTAGAGTCAGTATTCAACAACAATGTTTCAAATTTCAATTCGATCCGATAGGTACTTTTGGAGAGAAAAATTGTGCCAAATTTCATTGTTATTTTGAATTTCAACGTTATTTCCGAAATATCTCAAGAAGTACCAATGCAATCAGATTGAAACTTCTTAATCAGGTGGAGATTACGAACACGCAACTAGGTGCAAAATTTTGTGTTCATCTATTTTGAGATCAATATTAAGCAACGGTACGAAATCTCAGCTGAATCTGATACTCATTTTACGAAATATTGGGAATGTATTTCAAATTTCATGTTTTTTCTCAGAAGTTTTGAATTTTATTCCTACTCATTGCCTGTATCAAGCAATACATGATTATAGGTTTGTTTCTATATAAACTACACAACTCCGCTGATACTGTTCGGTGTGTTTTGTTGTAATTTGGCAGTCTGTACGTTACGGAAATTTCGGCAATAAGTGATTACGAGTGCGTTGAGGTTTTCTTCTGTGATAGTTATGCGTAATGGTAGTAAGTTATGCGTAAATTATGACCACAGAACTCTGTTTTTGTCTCTGGTCTGATTTTACTATCCAGCTAGCATTAACTAGGTAGAAATTATCCACTTCCTTCCTACATTCATGTGATTCAATTAAACAATCTGATTTTTTTTGTGACGACTCAAGAAAATCTTCACGGTAAATCAACAAAACCATATAACCTCGAAATAGTAGCGAAAACAGAAGAAGCATAGAATTCTTTCATCATGGATTGGCGTAAATCATGGGTTTGTTTTGTTTCCGAGTTCAGAACCATTCGGGACGGTTCGAGTATGCGCGATTGCGATTTTTCAGACTCAAAATCGGAATTTCGCATACTCGAACCGTCCCGAAAAGTCCTGATTTGGTTCTGAAGTAGAACCAAAACAAAGCTGATGTATCATATATTTTTGTTCTTTGAAAATCACAGAACATACTGAACTAATCTAACTACACCCATTCTGTTATGTGTGACTTAACTACACTCACCTACACTGAGAATTGAAAGTCAGTGGAGTTGGTGTAGTGAGTGTAGTTCATGTAGGTGCAACGAACAAACCTGATGTTCTGATTTCACTGTTTAAGTGTGTGTTTGAGTATTTAAAATGTAATATTCATTCGGTACAAAGTAGTTATTGCATATTACAGGAAAATTCGATCTTCAGAAGTTCAAAAATGTCGATTTTGGAACAATTTTCTGTATCACATTCGAAGCAGTGATGGAAGATGAAGAAACACAGCTCCTTGGAGTGAATCACGTGGTCGATCTATCCGGAGTGTCTGCTGCATTCAGTACTCTGTTTACTATTTCTGAATTTACCAGGATTATAACCTGGGGAGAGGTATCAAATACGATAACAATATTGGTTTAGGTCTCTTTTTTTGGGCGAAAATGTTTGTCATAATCTTCTGTTAGAATGTTAGGTACAATATGTTCTAGGCAACAAGAGCCTCATCATGGCGTCTCAAGGTCTGCAATTTGCGAATTTTGAGCCGAAGGTGACATACGGGGTTCGATTTGGAGGATTCAGTTGTTTGTTTGCGTGCATTTTCGAATTTTTTCCCAAAAATGATCTCAAACGACTAGGTTGGACTCGCTGATGAAGAATCCTATGTTAAAATCCGCAGGACTTAGTAGTTGAGGAAAAACGAAAACCGACACACAACTCATAATCTCGCAAAATTTTGTTGGGATGGTATTGTTGGTCAATTGAAAGGAACTTTATTTTAGAAAATTCTCAAAATTTTTGTTGAAAATTAATTTTTTTCGGAAACAATTCGTCAGATATCATTTAAATACTGCACAGACTGTGAATTCAATATTTTCCAACGGTGTACTAAATTTCATTTTGATCCGATCTGAATTTTTGGAGATATTGTTTACAATTTTCGGCAAAATTTCGCGATGATAGTTTTTACTTAAACACTGCCCATAAATTCGAACAGGCTCATGAAATGTAAATTGTATAAATAAAAAATGGGCTGACTTCACGTTAGTGCTTTTTAAGAATTCTGTAGATTTTGAAAGTATGGTAGAATGTGAAGCATTTATTAACCTCTATTATATTCAGGCATAAAAATTATACCCTCTGGAAAATGAAGAAAAACAATGAAATCCCCAATTTTTACAAGAAATAAGATCATTTGCCAAAAAAACATCTTTGGCCTCTGAACCCTCCTTTTTTTCCGGATTCGCCTAAATTTTCATTTATTCCAAAAAATTATGATGAGTTAGAATATGCTCACAAAAGGTGAAGACTTCACGTAAGTGCTATCCTTGAATTTCTCAGATTTTTTTTTAAGAATATCTCAAAACGATGGTATAAATGTAGAATATTTTTTTGGCTCTATAAGTTTCAGGAACAAAAATTATATGCTATGAAAATGAAGAAAAACTATGAGATCCCCAATTTTCACAAGAAATTAAATCATTTGCCAAAAAAACTTTTGCATCTTAACCCACCCGTCATTTGATGATTCGCCTGAATTTCCATTCATTCCATACATTTTCAAATCCAAAAATCATGATGTGTTCAATTCAATATTTTTTTTTAAAACTCTTCCTCATTGTTTGAAACGATACAACGAATTCCACGGTTGTAACCCAATTTGAATCTTGAAAACAATACGAGTTTAAATTGTTTTAGCAATCATTTCCAATGGGACACAAACAAATCAACTTATTGAACGTTCCAATGGCTGTAAGATATATTTACGACTACGCGGTATCCATAATGAGCAAAAAATTGATGCAAAGGTTCACCGTAAGTTCAACAACTTTTTTAAACAGAGTTTTTCAAATATTTATTTCTATATTTTTTCTAATTCACTGAACCTTCAGATACATGGTTCGAAATCTTCCCTTCTCGAACATGTGGATAAGGAATGTTTGCCTCAGGAAATGGGTGGAGTGATGCCAATGTCTGAAATGATCAAACTCTGGAAAGAAGAACTGACACACAAGCGAGATCGTTTGCTTTCGTTAGACAATCTCAATTTACTGAGTGATCAGGGAATTTTAAGTAGGAAAAATATTGCAGAACACATGAAGAATGCAGACGTACATGGACTGAGTGGGAGTTTTAGAAAACTAGAGGTGGATTAATGAAAATAACGTTTAAGTAGTATAAGATCCAGGAGATTCAGGGTGATTTGCATAATAAATTTTGATCAAAGGAAAATGTCATTCAGATCAAACGAAAACTTCTCTCGGTTGCTTGGATTTATAGTGTCTTGGACATTTTCCTGAAAAAATTATATTTATCTCTTTTTTGAGTACGAAAACCGGCTGCTGAATTAGTGCGCTCATCGAGTATTTACTTGACACCAACTTTTTTACATACATTTCTCAATAGGAGAATACAGGGTACCTATCAAAATTTGGTCGCAAGTATTTTTGAATTAATAATTATTAAGTAATTTTTTGGAAGAAATCGCATTCATCTGCTTTTTTAATGAGATATCATCCACCTCATAGCAATATATGTGAAAACTTTGAAAAATCACGACTGCTGTTGCGCACTTGACCGCACCTCTTCTCATCCAGATGTGAGCAGATACGATTTTGTTACTTTTTACGTTCATAACGTGCATCTTTCATTTTATATCAAATCGAAGCTAATTTTTTTTCTTTGTCCGATGACAAAGGGTTGCCAGAGTAAGTTTAGCCAAAAACAAGGGTTGCTGCCTGTTAAATATGATGGGGCCACATTTGATGAACAACCCTGTAGATAAATATTCTCCTATTAACTAATGCGTGTATAAAATTGGTTTCGAGCAAATACTCGACGAGCGCACTAATTCTGCAACGGTATCTTAGACTATTATAGCTTTAGTATGATTATTAGTTTTAATTTCATTATAAGATTTTTATTTTATCCGAATTTTTAATTTTTATTCTAATTTTATAATTTTCATAATAATTCTTGAAATAGAATTCTATATGAATATGAGAAGCCACTAAGTCATCACAGTATATTTATAATTCTGACAATTCTTGTTATAATTATATTCAATCCTTCTACTGTGTATTGAAATAATTTGAGATTTTTGTAATGAATTTTATATTGTTGTTATAATTAAATTGAACATATATTTCCTAATTTCTTATTTTATTCGTGAGTCCTCTATAATACGTTCATGAAAAAATTTCATGAGGATAATCAGAAGTTTGTAAAATCTATTTCAATAGGAGTTCTGCTCTTAAATATTCATGAAAAACCTGAACACATACAAGTTGTTTATGTGCATAATGGATACAGTATATTTATATGAGTTTTTCTTGACTGATGGAAGTACCTTAACTCGAAAACTTAATTTGGTTATAACCGAGCATAGAAGAAATATAATTTTGACTCAAAAGTCAACAATATCGCGAAAATATAAAATTAAATGTAAACATTGTAGCTATATCTATATTTTTGTGTTCACTTTGATAGTTCAAAACTTTCAGCTCCTTTAACTTTTAATCATAGTCAATTTCATTTTCAACTCTTCACTACCATGAAAGCGGCAAAGTATTGAAAAAAAAACCTCCCTTACCCTTAGAGAGCGCTTGAGATACTTTAAAGTAAATTTGAAATTACCATATCCATTACTATTATACACAGTGTGTCAATTCAGCCTTATAATATCTCGTTTTTGTCAATAAAGGGTATTTCTTAGAGGTATAGAACTTTGAAATGGAATAAATCAAGGATGAATTTTCGGAACTGACATGAAATTGACTTTATTCAAAAGATAATCGTTTGGCATTATAATTTAAATATATTTTCTGGCATATGACCGCCACGACTGGCTCGGACGTAATCCAATCTGGAGGTCCAATTTTCAATCACTTCTTCCAACATTTGTTGCCGTATATCGGCAATAACGCGGCGAATGTTGTCCTCCAAATTGTCGATCGTTTCGGGCTATCGGTATAGAATAGCGACTTATCCCCACAGAAAATAGTCTAGCGGCGTATGATCTTGGGGGCCAATTCACGGGCCCGGAACGTGAAATCATGAAATCATGCGGTTATCAAACGTTTCCTTCAGTAAATCAATTGTGGCACGAGCTGTGTGACATGTTGGGCCGTCTTGTTGAAACCACAGCTGCTCCACACATCATGGTTGTTCGATTGAGGAAAGAAAAAGTCAGTAATCATGGCTATATAGCTGTGCACGATGGTGGATAGAATGATTCGGGTCTTCCTCTACGCTACGCTCTGAAGCAGTAATAGCTTCTTTTGTTTTCACTGTACGACGTCTCTGTGGGTGCGTATTATCAGTTGAGTAAACGTGGTGCGAAAACGGTCCATAGTTAATCAAATTGATTGCTCGATGGATGATTATGTTGACCGTAAAGTGGATGTAGAGCGCGATACGTGTTTCGAACAGAAACATCATTTGCAAAATAATTTGCACAATTTGGAAGCGTTGTTCAGGCGTCAGTCTAATCATGTTGAGATGTCAGACCAAACTAAACACAAACCACTTGACAGCTGACAAAATGACCGCCACTCAAAACGGTGTTGTCAACTTAGTGTTCTATACCTTTAAAAAACCTTTACTTTCGAAAAATAAAAAGGAAGGAGTAGAATAGTTAAGCTATTTAAGTTAGTTCCAATCAGTTTGTATCAACCCTGTGAGCTTGTTGAGAGCAACCCCTACAATTCTAAATGGGAGAGGAGGGTTGAGTGACACCTTGTTCAAGAGACAATTCGTTTGCCTTTACAGAAATATACACTTTATTTTTGTTGTTGGTACTTCTAAAGAGTAAAAACGAGTAGAATAGTTGCGAGAGCAATAGTAGCAATGAACCGAGGAAATGATCAAAAAAATTTTTACTAATAGTTCCATTAACAGCATTTTCTAGGATACCAGTGACAGACGGCATGATAGCCATTTTTTCACTCATTCAGAAATAGAAAAGGTCAAGTGTACACCATTTTTGAAAAATGGACTTCGAATAACCTCAAATCAAGGTGTCACTCAACTATCCTTTTCATTAAAAAAATTTAGGGTGGTATCTTTTCAAATTGAAACATATCAACTCGAAAGTTCCTAATTCCAGATGATATGTAAATATTAACAACGGGGATAAAGTACAAAAATCATTTATTTCGTCAAGGTGAATTTAAAAAAATACAATTGGTAAAAGTCATCACAAAATTTCTTCAAAAATATATAGTTAGATACTATTTAAAGAATGAAAGAACACAGTCATCTACAAGTAGTATTCAAGAATGTTCGCTTAATACGATCTGTGAGATCTTGAAGGTGCAGCTTTTCTTCAGGCTTGACAGACATATGGAAACAATGGGTGAGTTTGTGATGAGTGATTGACAGATTTATTAAGACGATCAGTTGATCTTTCTGAGTGGGGGTAGGATAGTACTCACCAGCGTAACCTGGAAAGAAATAAGATATCATTAAAAATAAAGCTTATGTAGTAAATCTGGAATTATCTGTATCTGTGTATTAATTGTTATATTGTGTTCTCATGAAACAATCCTCTTTCGAAAATTTTCCATATTCTTGAAAATAAACTTTCGGATGAGCTCTTCTGTGTTACAGCGTATTGAAGTTTCGCCCAAATTTCGAATTTTGAGTCGAAAATGTAGATGAATCTTTTGCAACTCTAGAAAATAGCTCTGATAATGATGTCATTTACTAAGATATTTGGGTGAAGATATGGTTTCGACAAGTGGAAATCAAAACAACAGTGTCTTTTACGAAGAATCGTTGCCAGATTGTGCGGAAGCCTGATATTAGACTTGAGTGATGGTTTTTTCATTCATCCGAGTTGGTTTATCCTTATTCGAAAATAAAGTACATAAAATAAAAGTGAACTTATACAATGAATTATGTCGGTAGTAAGTTTGGTTAAATTTAGGACAACTCGGAAGAAATTAAGTTTGGGATAGAGCACTTGAATTACGTCTTCTGACTTGTTTAGGTCCTAGGATAGGTTAGGATTTGATTTAGGACAGTGCCAATCCAAATCAGAAAATGAAAATACTATCGTCCCATCATTGCAAAACATACTATATTAGGTACTGAATCAAGAAAATTAGTGCAGAATGGGAGTTTTTCCTAAATTTGGGTTATTACTGGAAACGCAAATTTGAACATAAATATTATGGGTTTGATTCATCATTTTCCCAAATTACCTTCAGAAAGTATTCAAAATCAAGATTCAAAATTGGGGTTTGGGATTTGTCAGGCATGCACGAAGTGACAACGTTGTTTAGTAGAATAGCTTTTTCTGCTATAGAATAATGAAATATTCATTCCTATTCTGTGGTACACACGTGTTCTTTGTCAATATAACCAAACAATTTCCGTTTGCGATTTGTCAGTAATATGACAGTATGACAGTCTGTGCTCTTCTTTTTCTATTCCTTGGTCGTTGTATTCTACTCTAACCAGATCGAAGTATAGCTATCTCTGTTTTCCTAAGCAAAGTAACACATTTGACGTCCTTTTCTTTCCGAGAAAGCTGAATTCGACGTTGCCATATCGTGCACTCATGACAAATCCCTTTAAATGCAAATTCCCATTTTTAATTTTCAGTTTTAGGTGATCAAACATTTTTTAAAGAATATAATATTGAAATTATATGTTTGAAATGTGATGTTCTGAAGGTTTTTCATGAAAATTACTGCATTTTCATTTAAAGGAAAAACCCCCATTACCTTTAATTACTCAGTCAAACCTCCCTCTCAATTTATAATTCATACAACTTATATGGAAGAAACAGGGGGCCGATTCTTGAATCTCGATCAAGAATTGAAGAGTATGACAATTGCCATATGCTTGCGTCGATTTTCTAGATTAAATATAAACAACAAGTAGACATGACCTGCGAATGGAACCGAATGTCACTTGACAATCGAATGTTATATTTCCTATCTCCGAACTCTTAGATTATATATCCTTGAGGGGATATATAATCTAAGCTCCGCACTACTCGTTGCTAAGTCGAAGGAAATTAACGGTGATAAGGTTATTATTATTATTAAAAAATTATACAGAGTTGGGGTTTAAACCTATAAATTCAGTCAGTAAACAAAATAGCAATATTCCACTAAAAAACTAAAGAGAGGACACCGCACTTAAAAAGAACATGTAGTGAATGTGAGCAAAAAAAAATGAAAACACTTCACAGAGCACCTTCGCGAATTTTCCACCGATCGTAACTGTTCTTGAACGCATTGACACAGATAGATTCAACCACAGATCCCGACAAACCGTTCCATCGATCGAATGTCCTATTTGACAAGAAATTTTCACGTGTATTTGTACGGAATGGTTCCTTAGCAAGCTTGTAGGTATGTCCACGGAGATTGTTCCTATTAAATTCGAAGAGGTGACTCAGATCCACACCAAAACAGTCATTAATAGCTTGGAAAGCAACGATCAGATCGCCTCTAGTACGACGTTCCCCGAAAGATGACAGACCAAAAGCTCGCAGCCGTGTCTCGTAGTCGGGTCGACCTTGAGTGGCGAAAGGAATCCTCGTACACCATCTCTGGACTGATTCTAGCAACTTTAAATCCCCCTGCAGAGCAACCCACCATGCAGGTCCGGCGTACTCCATCCATAATAGGTCTCACGTAAGTCTGATACAGCAGCTTCATGGTCATGGAACGCTGCAGTTACTGAATGATTTTGGTATAATATAGGTGATCCTCTTGGATTCGGAACAAACAGAGAAGATATGCTCGGACCAGTTCAAGTCAGGAGTAACGGTCAAACCAAGGTCCCTCTGCACTTCAACTATAGCAGGAGGGCATCCAGCAAGTGTATACGGCACCCTTGAATTGTTTTTACCAATGTGTGAGACACGACACTTGTCTTTGTTTAAGGGCAGCAGCCAGTCCTCCATCCACTGAGTAACTTTGTCGAGATCGAGTTGTAGCTGACTATTGATATCCAATCATGGCACCCCGTATATCTTTGTATCATCCGTAAATAAAAGGCACTTAGATTCAATGAGATGAGGGAAATCAGCAGTATATAACCAGAAAAGAATTGGACCGAGTACCGATCCCTGGGGGACACCACTCAAAACACTTCCCCAAAGGATTGAAAAAGACTCGCCAACCCTAACCCTGTAAGTCCTTCGGCTCAGAAACGCCTCTATCCGTGATAGCAAGCGGCCACGTATCCCGAGATGTTCCAATTTTTTCAATAGACGTTTGTGAGGTACACGATCGAAAGCCTTCGAGAAGTCTAAATACACCACATCTACCGCGATCCCCCCATCGAATGCCCTGCTCCAATGTTATGTTTATATTTCGATTTGAAATTTCTCGATATCTCGCATTCAGTTTATTTCTTGAATATTTGCTTGAAAAAATAGTCGAAATGGCAAATAGGACTCTCATAAATTTTGCAGATGCTCGAGAAAACTTAGGAAATAAACATATGACAATTGTTATACTCTTCAATTCTTGATCGAAATCCAAGAATCGGCCCCCTGAACTTGATGCTCGCTGAATGACACTGTATGTGTATGCGCACGTGTTATTTTGATTTTCACTTGTCGTTTACCGATATTAGCACTAACATCTCACAATCAATCTGTCAAAAGAAGGACATTTATCACTGAGATCAATCGATTGCCCTTATTTGTTAGGTACATGATATTCCGTATAAAATCTTACCTAAAACTGCAATCGCAAGCGTTGCATTGTCGGTATACGGCGAGATATCAGGTGCGTACTGCCATCCTCTTCCTTCGTATATTTTATTGTCATCGGCTATGATAAAATTATATGGGAGATCACTATTATTTTGTTTTAGACTGTCTTCTTGCAGTCTTCTTATAACTCTTGTACAATTCTGCTGGTTGTAACAGGCAGGACTGTTGGTGTAGACTAGAAGCAGTTTATTACTGAGGGGTTCGAGATCTTCGTTCCTCTCCACGTTAGCAGCTCTCCAGTTTTCCCTTGGTGAAAATATGATCACGTCACTTGGCTGGATTTCCCTACCTGGAAACATATTCCATTTAGTTTAATTTCGTTATAAAGATAATAAAGAATATGAAACAGATTTCTCTGTGATATCTTTACATAGGATATATCTTTCGGTATTCGTATCTTACGACATAATTTTATTGAATAATGGTTAATGGTCATCTATCGATAAGGCAACAAATATTTCACATTGATTAGAGCTAATCATCCAATCAACCAAAACATCTATACTGAAGAGTGTCCAAGGATAATGTTTACAGATGCTTCACGGTTTTACCGATCTTCAGAACACCATACCTTGTAAAACCCAGAAAAGACTATAGATTCTTCGGGATATCTGTATTTTCCTGGCATTTTCATTCGAAAAGGGTCTAAAACGAGTTAATTGGTCTCACTGGAGACGAATTCGGTGGTAAAATCTATTCTGTCCTTCCGGCCGTCCGCCCGTAGGCACGATCTAGACGTATGGAGAAATCCAATCGACCATACATTTTCATGGAGGGTTGTATGCGACGGTTGAGTTCGTTAAGGACGTTCGCTGACAGTAAGTGATTCACTAACCGTTCTGTTTACCTCAGCAATCAGTAAAAATTATCTACTGATCTAGCAACAAACGCGGTAACTAGCAGAAGTCGTTCTATCGTGCGAATAGTAGTTTGTTTGTACAAAATGTTAAATTGAGTTAGCGAATGATTATTTCAATGAATATTTTTATTAATTCTCACTAATCGTTCGCTGAACGGTAAGTTATTCACTAACTATTCTGTTTACCTCAGCAATCAGCAAAAATGATGTACGGATCAGCAAAAAACGCGGTAACTTGCAAAAGTCGTTCGATCGTGCGAAAAGTATTTTGTTTGTACATAATGTTGAGTAGAGTTAGCTAATGATTATTTCAATGAATATTTTTATTCATTCTCACTAATCGTTCGCTGAACGGTAAGTAATTCACTAACTGTTCTGCTCACCTTAGCAATCAGTAAAAATCATCTACGGTAACTAGCAAAAGTCGTTCTATCGTGCGAATAGTAGTTTGTTCGTACAAAATGTTAAGTTGAGTAAGCGAATGATTATTTCAATGATTATTTTTATTCATTCTCACTAATCGTTCGCTGAACGGTAAGTTATTCACTAACCGTTCTGCTTACCTTAGCAATCAGTAAAAATCATCTACGGTAACTAGCAAAAGTCGTTCTATCGTGCGAATAGTAGTTTGTTCGTACAAAATGTTAAGTTGAGTAAGCGAATGATTATTTCAATGAATATTTTTATTAATTCTCACTAATCGTTCGCTGAACGGTAAGTTATTCACTAACTATTCTGTTTACCTCAGCAATCAGCAAAAATGATGTACGGATCAGCAAAAAACGCGGTAACTTGCAAAAGTCGTTCGATCGTGCGAAAAGTATTTTGTTTGTACATAATGTTGAGTAGAGTTAGCTAATGATTATTTCAATGAATATTTTTATTCATTCTCACTAATCGTTCGCTGAACGGTAAGTAATTCACTAACTGTTCTGCTCACCTTAGCAATCAGTAAAAATCATCTACGGTAACTAGCAAAAGTCGTTCTATCGTGCGAATAGTAGTTTGTTCGTACAAAATGTTAAGTTGAGTAAGCGAATGATTATTTCAATGATTATTTTTATTCATTCTCACTAATCGTTCGCTGAACGGTAAGTAATTCACTAACTGTTCTGCTCACCTTAGCAATCAGTAAAAATCATCTACGGTAACTAGCAAAAGTCGTTCTATCGTGCGAATAGTAGTTTGTTCGTACAAAATGTTAAGTTGAGTAAGCGAATGATTATTTCAATGATTATTTTTATTCATTCTCACTAATCGTTCGCTGAACGGTAAGTTATTCACTAACCGTTCTGCTTACCTTAGCAATCAGTAAAAATCATCTACGGTAACTAGCAAAAGTCGTTCTATCGTGCGAATAGTAGTTTGTTCGTACAAAATGTTAAGTTGAGTTAGCGAATGATTATTTCAATGAATATTTTTATTCATTCTCACTAATCGATCGCTGAACGGTAAGTAATTCACTAACCGTTCTGCTTACCTTAGCAATCAGTAAAAATCATCTACGGTAACTAGCAAAAGTCGTTCTATCGTGCGAATAGTAGTTTGTTCGTACAAAATGTTAAGTTGAGTTAGCGAATGATTATTTCAATGAATATTTTTATTCATTCTCACTAACTGTTCGCTGAACTGTAAGTATTCCACTAACCGTTCTGTTAACCTTAGCAATCAGGAAAAATGATCTACGGATCTAGCAACAAACGCGGTAACTATAGCAAAAGTCGTTCCATCGTGCGAAAAGTAGTTTGTACAAAATGTTGAGTTGAGTTAGCGAATGATTATTTCAATGAATATTTTTATTCATTCTCACTAATCGTTCGCTGAAGTGTAAGTATTCCACTAACCGTTCTGTTAACCTTAGCAATCAGGAAAAATTATCTACGGGTCAAGCAACAAACGCGGTAACTATAGCAAAAGCCGTTCCATCGTACGAAAAATAGTTTGTACAAAATGTTGAGTTGAGTTAGCGAATGATTGAATCTTGTCCAAAACATAATTTCTTTAGAACGAAATGATGGCAACAAACTTTCCGGCCAAATGGTAACTCGATACACATTTCTTCAGTTGAATTATGAAACAAACTTACTGAAAAGATTAATGATAAGACCTGTTAAATCGGTGGAAATATACAGAAGATACCGAAATATCACTACAAAAGTTCTCTAAAGGTTTGGTAGCCACATCGAAAATAAGTTCAGAAAACGATTTCAGAGGAATTCCATTCGTGTAATTCCAGGAAAGTTTCATCATTTAACAATACTATGCTTCCGGAAACTTCGAATATCAGGTCAGAATTTGGGACTATAAATCGTATGTAAATTTAAACATTACATTCCTGGAGTTTACATATGAATTATTTATGCTCAAAGTATGAACATTCACGACTATAAGGCACGTGGGGTACAAATCCCTAGACAGCACAAGGACAAAGTAAACGACTTGACGCAATTCTGAATTATTTACTATTCAAACGATTTCATTTCCTATCAAATTTACAAATACTAGCTTCTGGAAGTATGTATGTGCTACATAACAGAATGGGCATTCCAGTCATTCTCAGAGGAAATATAATTTGAAATATTGTATTCGCAAGAACTGGTAATCATGTTTTTTTTTCGCGTATGTTCTGGGAAACAGTTTTGTCCGAATGTCTATAATTTTCGAATTTTGTCCCAGAAATGGTTTGAACAACTAAATTGTTGAATTTTGAATTCAATTGTTTCCGGCCGGCCATCAATAGGGAAGATTACAGGCGTACGGAGAACCCTATAGAAACTTTCAGGGTAGGTTGCACCACAAAATGCGACAGTAAAGTTCGATAATGGGCCAAATGGTCTGAACAGTTTCAGAGTTGAATTCTTTTGAAATTTTCAGGTTATTTCCAAAAGTGTTTTGTCGATTGGATTGAAATTTTTTTCGAAAAAATTGTGGACAAAATATCTGTTGGAAACATGTCGAATATAGCGGTTTTTTTCTCGCTATCGTTTTTACTTATGGAATAACTTAAAATATGCTGATACAATACTGATTGAACTTGATAAATAGCTTGAAAATGTTGATGCTCAACAGAATTTCGTGTCATTAAAACAATTAAGAAAAAACGAATTTTCTATCTCAAATATTCCATATTCTGAAGTTGCTCTGATGACCTTGAGTAACATTCTATACCCACTACCTGGGTAGCCTGATCGGATGAAGAGGTGGACTAGGATGCAGAAGCTACTGGATTCGAACCCGGCGAGGTCATAAATGTTGTTTGAGTTTGGGGTGAAGGTA
Organism: Myrrha octodecimguttata; assembly: GCA_958510865.1. Taxonomy (NCBI): domain Eukaryota; kingdom Metazoa; phylum Arthropoda; class Insecta; order Coleoptera; family Coccinellidae; genus Myrrha; species Myrrha octodecimguttata. The sequence continues at coordinate 70,624,515 of OY294056.1, read as the reverse complement.
TTTGTTCGTGTGTCTTAAAAATGGAAATTGTCCATAGTATATCATGAGTCTGGATAAATGTAATTGTAAAATTATATACAGATTTCGTTGGTGGGCACCTAACCACAGGTTGAACACAATGAAGTGAATGAATGAATCATATCTTCTTTGCACGAAATCCGGCATGAACTTTCAAACTTCCATTTTCCAATCGAGTCCTGGGTATAAATTCGAACTTATCAGTATTTTGTAAATATAGGGAAAATGAAATCTGAATGGGTTATATCTGAATCAGGGTGGATTTTACCTATCTATGAATTCGACCTTCGTAATTAAGTCGCGAACCTTGTCTACAAATATCGAATTACCGTACCAGAGTTGGAACATGTGAGTATTATGAAAGCACCGCAACTTGATTTAAATTTCGAAATGTAATTTTCTGGTACTGGAGTGATCGTAAAATTCAAAATGATTTCGAATAGAATAAAGACCAGAAATCAAATTAAAAATTGTATTTCGGAGGAATCCCATTCTTGGTATTGGGAATACCTGATACGTGATAAAGGTGTGCCCCTTTGAATCAAATATGAAAGGACCAGAACGTTTTCCTAAAATAGTGACGCAGTTCCTGAAAATTCTTGGTCTTCAGTTGGCCACCATCTTTATATTGTACTTTGGCGGTTATTTTGAGTTCGCCCCACCTAAAGGACGGAGTGCTCTTAGGGAAAGTTGTTTCGTCCCAGTGCCAGGGGTGGACTCATCAGATAGGCTGAATCCTTTGGCACATGCCTATGACAACCGCAGAAGCGGCTTAGTTAGCGACCATGACCGACGCTCTAATGCTGTGTTGGAATGAAGTAGCTAGCGTGCGTTGGTCAGTGGCGCCACCCTCTGACAAATCAGTTAAACTACGCCGCCTACAGTACTATAGTCGATATTCCTTTAATATTTTTTCTGCTCCAACATTGGAGAAATGTACTTACTTTCGACGAATATCAAACGAAATCCAATGGTCATTCCAAGGAAAAGGATGAAAATTAAAATCCCCAAGAAAAACACGCCATATTTTTCAGTCAATCGTGGTTTCCTTCCTCTTGGACGGAATAGTAGGGGTGTTGCTTCAGTTGCAACTTCGTTTATGATGGATTGATATTTTAACATGCATATCCTGCAGGAGTCTGTGAAAGAAAGATGGTAGAACATTAGTTTTATTGGTCACTATATAGTATTTGCTGATAGTCAGAAAAAAATTTACATTTTTTTCTACCGATAGCTTATCGCTTTTTTATATTCAAGAATTTTCGGGAAAATAAAACTGAAATGAAGTGAAAAATGGAAAAATAACTAACATTGCACATTCTCACAAAAGAATTAAGTACATCCCAAAAAAAAAATTCAAAAAATACGCCTGCAGAACGACGGAGTGTTTTCTCCTATAAACGTCGAAATTTCTCCGAATTCCAAGATTTCACGCGGCTATTGGCAACGTTACAGCATACCGCAATGCAGGTGCCTGATCTTGAGATGTTAACGAGGTTCAATGAAGCTTGAATGTGGCTGTGTTGCCTAGTAGTAATTCAACACCACGTGATATTGTTTGCTCTTATAAGTTTTTTCAGTTATGAGTATATTAGGAAAATGATAAAAAACAATCAGAATAAGTTTTTGTTTTGCATCAATAAAAATTATCATTATCTGCTTCTTCGAGAACACTTTTTAGATATCATTTCGCTTGCTTTATTCATCGATTTAAAACAAAAATCTCAATATGACGTCACATTCGATCACTCTGCACCCGTGAATAGGTCGACTAGACAATCAAACAATATGTCTGAGCTAATTGTTCGCAAATATAATAAGGAAATGTCAACCTAAATATGAAGCTTGGAGATTCCACAAACAGGCTTTTTCATTGCGCGAGCTACTATGAAAAAAAGAGATATTCCCTCACTCTAAAGATCTCCACGAATTAAATAAAATAATAATAAAAATAACTGATGATATTATCACAACTCAATCGCAAAAATTTGTTGGGAATTCAATCTTATTGTCAAGACCAAATATTTTTATTTCAATTAATGAAGATAAAAGCTGTCTGTGTTTCTATGAATGAGGATAATTCGAAGTAAACATACCTATTTTGTTTGTTGTTCGAGTTCAAACCATCCAAAGTAACAGTTATTCATATTGAAAACAACGCTCAAGTTCAATGTTCATAGGCAGCTGATATCAATGGCATTTCCAACAATGTTCCCTTTATCATTCACAAGAAATTTGTACATGTGGGAGGAAATGATCGAAATGTCAATTTGGTGATAATTTCGAGACTAAGTCATTTTATCGTAGTGAGGTTTATTTGTAGATATGAAGTATCATATCGTCTGGATTCGATTGTGAATTTGATATTGGATTATTTCGATGAGATTGAACATTTTGTTCAGTGATAATTTATTTCCGATCAGCTGACGGCTTGAAGGTTCACCCGGAATTTTGCGAGGGTCATACATATGTTAGGATCACAAAATAGTTTTACAATGAAGTGGGGTATCATATAACCTCAGTGTTCAATAGAATTTTTAGATGAATAATTTTCCAACCCCGTCTATTTTTTATTTTTTCGACATTTTTCATGAACAACCCCGAATATTTGCAAAATAAATTCAATGATTATTTGAGTATCGGTGATCTCTGGTTTCCATCAAAATCGCATCAAAATTGAAATATTGAATCTTTTTTCTTGATGTATGTTCACTAGTTGGTTTTATTATTTTATCGATTGGGAATTGCTGCTTTCGTTTGTACTGAATCTTTATTTTCTTCGGTGTATGTATACAGTGGCCGTCGAAATTATGGAACATATTCATTTACTCAGAAGAAAAATATTTGACAACAAAATCCTGCAACAGGTCAATTTTTGTTTCACTTTTACCAAATTTATACGCATTTTTGAAGGAATTTTTGTTGCACCCTGTGCTATTCCCATCAACACTCTAAATTTTTTGAATAGGGAATGTAGGTCATGTTGTACTTTTTTGGCAAGGTCTTTGTATCTTCTTTACATGCGTGCAGAAATTTGTAAGAAAATTTTTTTTTTTTTGGAAAATTAGTTAGTTCAAAGAGGTTTTCAGTATGTGCACTTTGTCATGGCTCATTTACTTTGAGACGATGGTACCTGATGAAATTTGTCACCGAATAAAAGTCGACCATTACAGTTTTGTTCATGCACAACTTTCAACCCCCTCACGTGAAAAATTAGAATGTGTGAAACACTGCGCTTCAGTTATTATCTTAAGTGCACATACTGAAAACCTCTTTGAACTAACTAATTTTTCAAAAAAAAACATTTTATTTCTGAAAATTTCTGCACGTCTGTAAAGAAGATACAAAGACCTTGCCGAGTACCACATGATCTACTTTCCCTATTCAAAAAATTTAGAGGGTTGATGGGGATGGCAGGGGTTGCAACAAAAATCCTTCAAAAATTCATATAAATTTGGCAAAAGTGAAACAAAATTGATTGTTTCAGGAATTTGTTGCCAAATATTTTTCTTCTGAGAAAATTAATTTGTTCCATAATTTTGACGCGCACTGTATAATTCGGTCAGTAGTCCGATAGAATCGTGTAATTGGAACGAAGTAAGTATTACCTTAGGTAAATTAAAATGGTTTTTGTTTTTGAATGCTCCAATTGTTCACATTGATAATGATGATAAACATCAGTAATATATCTAATCATTCAAGGTGCCATCTATGATTGCAACTTTTTTTTGGTAAACGATGCAGAGATGAATAAAAATGATTCGAAAGAAAATTGAACATCTGCTGATATGAAATATCTCCCAGAAATTCAGTGTTATCTAACAGTACCTTCAACTTCATAGAACAAATTTACATATGTAGTCAGTCCTAAAACTTGAAAGTAAATGAGTTTATCAACCAGATATTATCTAACAATCACTACATCATTTGAAGATTCCGTTGATTAAACATTAGGGACATAGTATAAAGCTCGTAATACTATTAAGTTGATTAGTTAGCACACAATTATTTGGTGATTTATATGATCAGTTGATAAGGATCTAGTTCATTTAGAATTTCGATGAAAGACGAAACCGGAAATAGCGAAAAGTTCATTAAACGTGATATACAAGGTGTTTCGTGATCGAATGCTAATCCTACAGGGCTATTATGAGATTTTCTAAGCTTCTTTTCAAATATTTGGAAATGCTTCCTGTACTTCTAAGCTTTTTTGGCAATATGAAATTAGAAAACCGAATATTGTCAATTTTGTTTAATATGTTAATTGTTGGATGCTTTCAAAAAAAATTTCAATTTCGTATTTTCCAGGATGAGGGTATTTTTTCGGTCGGCGAATTGCGATTGAAGAAATAAAAATAAATTCCTAATTGACAAAAGTTCAACCCTTGAAAAATTTATTTTGTGCGCATTTAACATGCACAAAATTGAAGAAAAAAACCCACGGCATTTTAAAAGATATTTGGTAGGAAATGATATCTTTGATGAATTAAAACATTCTGTATGTATTTCAGAAATGAAGCAGTTGTAGAGCTATGACCTATAAGATGAAATATTCTGGGAAGTCCCCTTAAGGACTAACGTTCAATAATTGAAGAGCCCTGTATATTTTCATAAGCAGGTAATTGAGAAAAATAAAGAGAAAAACACTGGGAATTATGAGTGAGTAAAGATAGTCTGGGTCTGGTTAATTGAATCTGATGAAGGAGAAAAATTAACAATTATGAACGTCTCCTAAATCGCTGTATATTAAGAATTATTTCCTGAGAAATGATATCAATCAGATGATAACAATTTACCTTAAGATGAAGTTTTTGAGATCAAACACCAGATTTCTGTCTGGACTTGTGTAGGCACATAATTGCGCGCATGTTTTAGGAAACAGCGTGCTATCGTTTTGTCTAAATGTCAGTAATTTTCGAATTTTTCCCGAAAATGGTCTCCAACGAATAGGTTTGACTCACTGATGACGAGTCCGGTGTAAAAATCGATTCTGTCCGTCCGCCCAGCCAGCGACACGATAATGATTGAAAGAAGCAGGCTAGCGACTTGGATCTGAATGAAATTGAAATGAGACTAATCGGTCGAATGGTTTTGGAGTTCTGGTCATATGAAATTTTGAAATTAATTTCCTGATATTTTGGGAACTACTCATGTTATTGAATTGAAACTGGACAGTTAGTTGAAGCATAATAACACACAACTTTTCACGAAATTTCGTTGAGATCACACTTTCAGAAAATTTTGAAAATTTTTTTCCAAAAAATATTTTCTTTCAGAAACTGTTCATTAAATCCGGAAAAAGCTTCTGCTTATACCTTGAACATCATATTTTGCATCAGTGTACCAGATTTCATTCTGATACGACCATAATTTCTGGAGATATTGAGAAAAAATATGAAAAATTTCGTGGTTTTCTTCTAGATATCGTTGTTTCTTCCGGAATAACTCGAAAAATATTAACTCAATCAAAATGAAACTTGACAGCTTGGAAATGCTGATGGGCCGAATTCTGCAAAATTTGGTGATGATCGTGTCATCAGAACAATTTGAAAAAAAGTTTAAATTTTTTTTTCAAATATTCAATATTCTATAATCTTCTGACTATATCATCCTCATGATATTCTGTATGAACCTTCAGACATCATTTTTCGATATAATACTGGGTTTGGGGCTTAATAAGGAAGGTCGAATTCGTGAATGGGTAAAATACGCTCAATGATTCCGTAGATATACCCATTCAAAATTTTATTTTTCCAATATTTCCAAAATTACAGATTATATCGAATTGAAATCTAGTAGTTAATCGCAAAAACCTAGAAAAGCACCGACGTGAAGTCAGCAGCTTTTGCGCGCATGTTCAAAGGATATCACCAAAAGTGAGTGCTAGAAACTTAATTCCAAAAATATTACGTGGGGTAAAACTTCAGGTATATATATATAATTATGCTTTATTCTTGGTTATGTTGGGAAGATGACGCTGACAATAACAATTATGTTTTAAGTTCAGAGGTCATTGAAACCGATAATCCTATACAGAGATTTTGATGATACAAATACTTCAAACCGATTTTTTTAAAAGGTAGTCCCATATCAGGAATACAATGAGATCGTATAAGGGAATTTCACTATCAAGCAGTTCTATCTGCTGGTGGAAACTCTGCAAAAAGTTCAGTTTCAAATTCACAAAGAAAATTTTGAAAACCAAATGTTAAACTACTCGTATCAGAAAATTACGTAATAATACTACAGGTTTTTTAACTTGAATATCTGGCATTTAAAGGTCAACCTTTGAATGCACAAGGAAGCAATATAAAATTCCCAATATTCTCTAGGTATATCCCATAACAGAAAAATTAGGTGGTTGTTGAAGGGAATCGTGCTACCAAGGAGTGTTAATTTTGTTTCGAGATATTGTAATTGTAATTCATTAAATAATTAAGTGAACCTTCAAAAGTGCAAGGAAAAAACACAATACCCACGAAACACTCCATACTCAATCTGATATGATATTGTTTACTTTCATACCCGGAAATGACAACATTTTTCCTGTCGCTATCATCTGTAAAAAGCTCCATACAAAATGTTAGCATTGGGAGCGTGTTAGATAGAATCCACTGAAAATTAGGATTTTGATGAATTTTTCTGAATTGGTAAACCTTGTGACGAAACGTTGCGAATAAGAATTTTTGGAGTGAGCTCATGGTTGAAATAATAAAGGGTGTTTCAAATTGCGCAGATTTTTTAGGAAGAAATAAATAACTGAATTCATCTGGGTATTTTGACATTTAAGAAGTCTGATGTATGACATTTATAGAAATGGCTTCGTACACGATACAACAACGCGTTCAAATTGTTGAATTATTTTATGAAAATCAGCGTTCTGTGAAAAGTGCTTTTGGAAAATTACTTGAATGTCCATCTCAAAGCACTCTTTGTCGAATTATTAAAAAATTTCAAGAGACCGGTTCGGTGGAAGATCAAAAAAGTGAAAAATAGTGTCGTAGCGGTCGTTCACAAGAAAATATTGATTTGGCTCGTGAAAGCGTTGCTGAAGACTCTGGAGTCCATTAGACGACATTCACAACAAGTTGGACTTTGTGGGTCCACAACATGGTGTATTTTAAACAAGGATTTAGCTCTGAAGGCATGAAAGGTTCAAATAACGCAAGAACTAAAGCCATTAGATCATTTAAAAGTTTTACCATTTGTCAATTTCATCAATGAACAACCAGCTGAGTTATCTCAAAAAATCATGTTTTCTGATGAGGCACATTTTCAACTTGGTGATTAATAAACAAAATTGTCGTATCTGGGGTGAGGAAAAACCACGAATTATTCAGGAGAAACCTATGCATCCTAAACGAGTCACTGTTTGGTGTGCATTATGGTCAGGTGGTGTAATTGGACCTTACTTCTTTGAAAAAGCTGCTGCTGAAGGTATAACTGTCAATGGTGATCGATACCGTCGGATGATAATCGAATTTTTGTGTCCTGAATTAATGAATATTGATCAGGAGGACATTTGGTATCAACAGGATTGAGCTACCCCTCACTTTGCAAATGACACAATCGATTTATTGAGACAAAAATTTCCTTGAAGAATAATCTCCAGAAACGGTGATGTCAATTGGCCACCAAGATCATGTGATTTGACATCGGTGGACTATATTCTTTGAGTTTATGTGAAAAGCAAGGTCTATAAGAATAATCCACAATCGATTCCTGAACTAAAGGATGAAATTATTCGTGTCATTAGTGAGATAGAGCCACAATTATGTCAAAATGTCATTGAAAATTTAAACGAAAGAGTGGACGTCTGTAGGGCTGCAAGAGGAGGCCATTTGACAGATGTTATTTCTCGTATATAAATGTCATAGTTGATAATTCAATTACCAATGAAAAGTTTTCGAAAATGAATGATTATGTGTTTTATTCATTCTTAAAAAAATGCGCCATTTGAAACATTCTTTACATTAAGATGAGTTTTCGTTCTGCGACATATTTACATATAGGAAATTTTTGGGGTCAATTCAACTATATTCGAGGAATACCGCTTACGAATGAAAAATTCACTACTACCTTCTGGCAAACGCAGCATATGGTAATCACAAATGATCATTAATTAGAAGCAAAAAATGTTTTATTTTGAATTACAAATGAACTTAATATCTCGGATTAATTGGACCATATCTGGTGGAGTTAGTACAAACAAATTATTGTGAATAAATTGAAGAGAAATTATTTTTACTTACTCGGACGTGGAGGTGAGGAATACATTTTTCCCCATCAGAAAAAAACCGCCACAAAAATTCAGATTATTACTCATAAATCACAATACTTTTAAGGCTCTGCCCTTCGCAGATAAAAATTCGGTGCTTACATTTCTTACAAACGAAAAAATGCGTAAATAAATTGTGCTACCTCACAGCTAAAACTTCTCTTGCCATCACCAGTGGGAATACTGATTTTGTTTTGTCATACTCCATACCACGTTGTTTCAAACTCCGCCTACCTTGTCTTATCTACCTCATTGAAGATACCATGAATCATCATGCTTAACGTACGATAAATCGAAAACCAATTACTGATAATGAAGATCTTCTACCAATGTATATAGTCTCTTCCTACGTTTTTTAATGTGAATTTGATTTGATTTTTGTTTTCAAATAATGACCCTTTGGAATTGAAAATTTTTTGATTCTCATCAAACCTTCACACAAAACCTGAGATGAAATTAAGACGAAAATGAAACGAAAAATCAGTACATTTGTGGTCCAGGAGCATTCTTAATCTAGTATCGATTCCCCAGGATCCAAAAAACAAAAAAATCTAGAAAAGCACTGACGTGAGTTCAGGAGCTTTTACGCGCTTGTTCAAATTCCAACTATTAGATCAACACGAAATTTTGCACCTAGTTGCGTGTTGGTAATCTCCACCTGATTACGGAGTTTCAATCCGATTGTATTTGTACTTCTTCAGATATTGCGGCAATTACTTTAAAATAACGAATAACAACGAAATTTGGCACATTTTTTCCTTATATCTATATGAATAAACAACGGATCGAATTGAGATTTGGAACATTGTTGTTAAATACTGACTCTTAGGTTTGTGCCAAATTCCATTTAAATCTAATCAATATTTTCAGAGAAAAAAAATGTTTCATCAGAAATTTTGAGAATTTTCGAAAAATTTTTTTTTTGAGATTTTTGAACAACTGAATCCACACGAAATTTTGCTCTAAGTTGTGCGTCAGTATTCCAAAACTGTCCATGAAGGTTCAATTTTATCGAGTCAATACTTCATGAGATATCGAGGAATTAACCTCAAAATTTCAAATGGGCCTAACTCCGAAACTATCCTACAGATTCCACCCATTAACGAACTCAACCGAGATATTCAGACTCGAAACACAATCTGACAATTTCAAGTCGCTAAGACTTTTCCTTCGAAAGTAAGAGCACATATGGACGGACGGACAGAATCAAATTTGACCACGGATTCTTCTTCAGGGAGTCCAAGCCGATCGTTTAAGACCATTTTCGACTCAAAATTCGAAAATTACAGACATCTTGATGATGATATTTCCTAGAACAAGCGCGTAAAATGAAAAAGATGCGGAATGCTGGAACATTACCAATAATGCAGTCTTGCGACGATCTAATACAATTGCGAGGTGAAAAATCCAATCCTGCTGTTATTATCAAATTCAGAGAGCTTCAGTTTTCTTACATTTCAAGGAAATATTTGGAGTCACAATGTATTTGATTGTTTAATGAATATTCTTATTCTACCATGTCTTTATGTTGAAATAGGTATAGGTGTCTATTAAAAATTGATTTGAGCCAATGTTTCGAGATATCTTTCATTTGCATTACCACAAGACAATATGAAATTGTGAAAATACGGAAATTCTCTGCTCTTTTCATATTCCAGTGAATATCATGAATGAAAAAGTTCATCAACAAAATAAATACATAAATAAAAAAATTTCAAAAAGCACTGCCGTGAAGGCAGCAACTTTTGCGTGAATGTTCAATGTAGATGACCGCTTCCGCAACGAATTTGAACGTGCGCGCAAAAGCTGCTGCCTTCACGGCAGTGCTTTTTGAATTTTTTTTCTGATAAATTACTGGATTTCAATTCGATCATATCTGTATTTTTGGACATATTGGAAAAATAAAATTTTGAATGGGTATATTATCTACGGAATCATTGGGCGGATTTTATCCATTCACGAATTCGACCTTCGTAATTAAGCCCCAAACCTACTCTACAAATATCGAGTTTCTAAGTCGTTTCTTCCGGAAGTTATTGTGTTTACGGTCAGCCTAACGGCCGACTGCGTAAACACAATAACTTCCGAAAGAAACAACTTAGAATCTCGATATTTGTAGAGAAGGTTTGGACCTTAATTACGAAGGCCGAATTCGTGAATGGGTAAAATCAACCCAATGATTCCGTAGATATACCCACTCAACATTTTATTTTTCCAATATTTCCAAAAATACAGATCACATCGAATTGAAATCCAGTACTTCATGGAAAAATAACAGTTCGAAGTTTCATTCAGAATTTAATGAGGATGATATGATGAGACAATCATAGAAATTTTTTTTTTCAAATTGTTCTAATGACGCGATTATCACGAAATTTTGCATAAAGTTGTCTTTCAGCATCTTGAAACTAGCTGTGAAGTTTAATCAGGACTGAATCAGTATTTCTCGAGTTATACCGAAAAAATCAACGTTATCGAGAAGAAAACCTCGAAATTTGACATATATTTTCCCGATATCTCCAAAACTTATGATCGTATCTAACTGAAATTTGGTAGACTGCTGTGAAATTAGAAGGTCAAAGTGTGAGTGGGAGTTTTTTGGATATGATGAATGGTTTCCGAAAAAAAAATTTTTTTGGAAAAAAATATCGAAAATTTTTTTTTCAAAATTTACTGACAATATTACAGTTACAGTTGCACGTCGTTGTACTTCACCTAACTGCTAAGTTTGAATCCAATCGCTCAGGTAGTTTCCGCAATAAAAAATAAATAACTTCAAAACTTCAGGTGTAACTCCGAAACTATTCGACCGATTCTATCCATTAACGAACTAAACCGCGGCACTTTTGATGCTCAACCTATCCTGAAAGTTTCAACTTGCTAGCTCACTCCGTTCGACAGTTATCGTGTCCACGGCCGGCCGGCCGGACAGAATCGATTTTGAGACTGGATTCGTCATCAGTGAGTCCAACCTAGTCGATTGAGACCATTTTCGGCTCAATCATCTAAAATTACAGACATTTGGACAGAAAGATAGCACGCTGTTTCCCTAGAACATGCGCGCAAAAAGAAATTATATCACATCAGAATTATTCATGAAAAACTAATAGCGACTCAAACTTTTGACAATCTTTATATCCGCTATGTTTTAGCACATTTTAGAGTGTCTTTTCCTCCAACACTATACTTTTGGAATAATAATGATTTCGTGAAATTTTAAGGTATAGGTACAGGGAAAAAGAAAACAGTATATTTCAAATAATTGAAAAATTAAACTTATATCGTCTAGCCAAAGAAATGTAATAGGTACTTAATCAGTTTGAAGCTGAAATCGGATAAATAAGAAAATTGTTGCACAAATTGAAACTTCAAAATGGAACGGAATTCTAGATAAGCAATACCGAAACAACAGCGTTCGCGCATCCAAGTAATAATCCCTTACAATTCACCCTTACTTTGTGTCAGAAATGTGATCTGTGATCTTCTGACACGAACTTTTGCATGAACCATCAAATCATTTTACGCCAACGTTTATTTGATGAGATCTGTATTGGGGTAATGAAATTTTGAATGGATATATCAATGGAATCACTGGAAGGATATCTTCCCTTCACGGATTCTACCTTAGTACCTCAGGCCCAACTACTCTCTACAAATATCTGGTTTCCTAGAAGTTCAATCGGGAAGTTGATTCCATTTTATAACTTACTTCTAAGTTTTATATCGAACTAAATTAGATCTACGATTTAAGATATTTACTACATATGAATTTTTGTTTCATCCAACAGTTCCTTCAAAGAAAGGAATTATTTTTTCATTCATCTAAAAAAGTTCAATATGAGAAAATATAAAAATAGATGGGAAATATGAAATGAAATAAATTGTCATTTTTCCTCACATTTATTTACATGTAGTTGTAGTACAACATTCGATTGTGATAATACATTCTCATGACACTACTTCAAATTTTAGTTTATAAATTTATTTCACCTACTCAGTAGATATAAGTTTTAATAAAATAAAAGACTCCCACAGTTCATCTACAAAAAAGTGAATTCATTTGAGAAACTATACTTAGAGTAAGTATAACAAGATATTCCATTAATTTGTGAATGTGTCAACACTCATGGGAATGTATGGTTGAATGTATTTTTTCATCAAATCTCAAATGTCTCGATACTCATTTTCATTTCGGAATGGAAACACTCCGTTCAAAAGTAAATTCTCCACCAGATACACAGATAAATGAAGCTCATTTTTCGTAAAAAATTCTAAATAAATATTTTTTAGGTGATAGTCGATATAAGAATATACTCTGAAAAGACAATTCTACTGCAGATATTCACCTACTAGAAAAATATTGTTTCAAGATTCGTTAACACTCAGAGAATTCATTAGAAATAAACTAGAAGAAATGGCTCATTCAATATGTTGATTTTCTTGGAACAAACTGCAGTAGTTGACAATAATAGCTCTACTGTTATATTTATCGGTTCTCAATTGAACTATTCTATTTTAGTTATGTACCTGCATGTTATCAATATTTCATTCCTGCACTAATGACTCAGTGTTGAATGACTGTATGGGCTATCTCAAAATGTATGGGAAAATGATTTTATCAATTGTAATTCGATTTTGCCGTCATTGTTATTATATTGACATTTCTGGAGAAACTGAAATTATCTTCTGAGAGACATAACAGTTGAATTTCTGTGTACTATGTACTTATTTATTCATAATTAGTCGGCATTAAAGAAAGAGTAAGGATATTATAGTACCATACAGGTCTGATCATTTTGTTGTTTATTCATTCCAGAGATGATAATGATAATCATTCTTCTTCAGAAGTTCATTGTTGGCGAAGTTTACATATTTGAATTTTTTGGATTTCCCACAGTTTGTAATCGTTTGTTTTTATTTGAGGTGGCATTTGTCTGAATACAATAGAAATTTTTCGTTCATCTTCCTCAGTTGCCCCAATGGGGAAAAATAATCAAGATAATGAGTGTTTTCAGAATTTGAACCTCTTGGATATGTTGGTATTATTTGTCTTGAACTTTTTTGATATATTTGATTCAGTTCCTTTATCAACATTTCAATGACTTGATACCCCAAATTTATTTGGACAGACTAGTGGTTCGACTAGATATTTTTTGAAAGCTCTAACTAATTAGCAAGATTTCATTTATTTCACTTTCATTTCTTTCTCTTTCTCTTCCCATTTTTTTAAATTTCTCTCGCACATATCCAATAGGGGTTTTGATTCTGGAATGAGCCTGTATAACAAACTGTAACATGGAAAACAGATATTTTTCAGGAATCCGACTTGAGAGGAAGCTTGTTGGTTGGGTTGGTCCCTGTCCATCATTGGTATTGGCTGTCTTCCACTAGCCTTCTCTGCATCGCCCTGCTGGTAAAATTCTTCGAAAATTATTTTCACTGTTTTCACTTGTACCTCCCATGGCTTGGCACTAGCACTTAAATCACTTGCAGTCATAGAAATTGCACGGAGAAGCAGTCTGTGTTCGGAGTTAGCCCAGGAGAAGCTTTTGGTTTCGACAAGATTCGAGAGTTTTTCTTTATTGGTAAAATAGAGTGCGAGGTCTGTTGCTAGGATGCAGTTTTTCAGATGTCCTAAAACTTTCTTGTACTCGCTGTTGGTTAGTTTAGCGAAGATGTTGTGCCCCTCCTATAAAGAAATGATGTTCGTCAATTAAAAAATTACGATTATGATTTGTTTGTTAAGTAGCGATATGAAGTGACGATATATATCTATAGATTTCTCACAGTTTTGAGCACCAAATGACTCATTCAATTTTGAGGGTTTGTAATGCTTAACTTTTATATCTAAAATGTCTTTTTTTACGCGCTAGTGTCAAGGACCCAAAGCGATATTATTTGGTTCAAATGCCTATGATTTCCGGATTTCGAACTGAAAATGTCCGAAGACACTTCATCAGGACAGGAAAACACCTGAGACATCAAAATTTTCATGGTGAGCTCAAGATAGAAATGCTGCGATCTTACTAATAGAGTTTCCATAAACATTGTAACTTTCCAAGGAAAAAATCTAGGGCCTTTAAACTTTCACCCTCAATGGCCTACAGTCCATTGATGGTCAGAATGCCCCAGAAGGTTCCTAAGTACAGGCGTTTGAAATATTTTTTTCCATAATTCGAAACATATGGAAAATTATCTCAACTCTCGGATGGAAAAAATACTTCTTAAGTGCACTAATAATAAAATTTTGGATAATTTGGAAAACGAATACTTGATTTCAACATGATTGGAGCCATATTATTGGCGATATTGGTAAAATGAAATAACGAGTTGGTGGTATAGGTACGGAATCATTGGATGGATTTCAGCCATGAAAAGATTAGATTTTCGCAATGAATATTGAGTTTCAGAATTGTCTTCTTTAGAAATTATCGTGTTTGTGTTTACAGAAAGTGATTTGCATTACACAAAAATCTCACAAAGCCGACCAACTCTAGAAAGAGAAAGATATAGAGGCATTTTCATCTGGGAGATGTTAAGCTGTGCCTTTTTCATATCTGTTTTTCTGTCTGTCTCATGTTCCATAGTATAGATTAGAAATGAAATATTAAATTTTTTGTACAATCCAGTTTTTTTCTACATACCTGTTGAAGAATCGTTACGGTTTGATTGAAGTGATGATGTTCCATTGTTGAAGTCGAATAAATTGCTGCAATTGGAGATTCAGTATCCAGCATGAATTTATTGTTTTTTCCTCTATGATCCAGGTCATGACAGAGAGCTCCAACAAAAAGTCCCAATCTCTGAAAACAGAAAATTGAAGGCTAGTTGTTGCTTTGAATACAAAAATAATGTTTGGCGTCCAAAATTAATACAATGAAGAACATTGGTACCCTTTTTGCGCGCATGTTCTAGGGGAACAGCGTGCTATCGTTTTGTCCAAATGTCTGTAATTTGGATGATTGAGCCGAAAATGGTCTCAATCGACTAGGTTGGACTCACTGATGACGAATCCGGTGTCAAAATCGATTCTGTCCGACCGGCCGTAGACACGCTAACTGTCGACAGAAGCAAGCTAGCAACTTGAACCTTTCAGGATAGGTTGCGCATCAGAATGCCGCGGTTGAGTTCGTTAATGGGCCAAATCGGTCGAATAGTTTCGGAGTTATAGGCAGTTGAAGTTTTGAAGTTTTTTATTTTTTATTTCAAAAACTACTCGGGAGATTGGATTCAAACTTGGCAGTTGGGTGGAGTATAACGACGGGCAACTTTGAGCCAAATTTCGTCAGGATCATATTGTCAGTAAATTCAAAAAAAATTTTTTTTCCAAATTTTTTTCCAAAAATTTTTTTTTTCGGAAACCATTCATCATATCCGAAAAATAATTCCACTCACACTTTGAGCTTCATATTTCACAGCAGTGTACCAAATTTCAGTTCGATACGATCATAAGTTTCGGAGATATCGGGAAAAAATATGTCAAATTTCGAGGTTTTCTTCTCGATATCGTTTATTTTTTCGGTATAACTCGAGAAATACTGATTCAGTCCTGATAAAACTTTACAGCTAGTTTTGAGATGCTGAAAGACAACTTCATGCGAAATTTCGTGATAATCGTCTCATTAGAACAATTTGAAAAAAAAAATTTCTATGATTTTTCTTATCATATCATCCTCATCAAATTCTGTATGAAACTTCGAACTGTTATTTTTCGATGAAGTACTGGATTTCAATTCGATCTGATCTGTATTTTTGGAAATATTGAAAAAATAAAATTTTGATTGGGTATATTTACGGAATCATTGGGTGGATTATACCCATTCACGAATTCGGCCTTCGTAATTCAGGTCCAAACCTTCTCTACAAATATCGAGTTCCTAAGTTGTTTCTTTCGGAAGTTATTGTGTTTACGTAGACGGCCGTTAGGCTGACCGTAAACACAATAACTTCCGGAAGAAACGACTTAGAAACTCGATATTTGTAGAGTATGATTCCGTAGATATACCCATTCAAAATTTTATTTTTCCAATATTTCCAAAAATACAGATTTGATCGAATTGAAATCCAGTAATTTATCAGTGAAATTTCAAAAAGCACTGCCGTGAAGGCAGCAGCTTTTGCGTGCATGTTCAAATTCGTTGCTGAAGCGGTTATCTACATTGAACATGCGCGCAAAAGTTGCTGCCTTCACGGCAGTGCTCTTTAAAATTTTAACTCGAACATTCGTGCCAGGTCGATATAAAGTATATTTTATTGATTCACAAAAATATCGGTGGTTGGAATTGTTTGCAGTCAAAAATTGGAGATGATTAGTCAAATAGTTGGGCGTCCTAATGCTAATGAATTTTTTTCTTCGAATCATAATATCTTATGGTGTTTGAACATTTTTCCACAAAATTATCGAATAAATTCTATTTGAAATCTTTCCAACTACTTAAAGCACAGGAAATGTCACATTTCGTTGAGCGTTGGCTTTTTCCAACTAATCACGAAGATTTCTGATCGCATTAGTACTTCTTGAGATATCCGGGAAATTTCCCCAAAATTTCAAATTACAATGACATTCGACATATTTCTTTTCCTATATTTTCAAAAATAAATATAGGATGAAACTGGAATTTAATGTATAATTGCTCAATATTGACTCCAAGGTATGTATATACCACATTGAATCAAAATCTGATCCAATATATCCACACGAAATTTCGCATCAAGTAGCGTGTTGGTATTCTTTATCCGATTCCGAAGTTTTAATCTGATCGCATCAGTGTTCCTTGAGATATTGACGAGATAACCTCAAAATTTCAAATAACAAGCAAAACTTAACATTTTTTCTGCGCGTGCTATCGGTTTGTCCAAATGTCTGTGATCTTCATATTTTTTTCCCGAAAATGATCTCAAACACTAGGTTAAACTCACTGATGACGAAACCGGTGTCAAAATCGATTCCGTCCGGCCGTCCTGCCGAGGACATGATAACTGTAGAACGGAGCAAGTAAGTGACTTGAAACCTTTTGGGATAGTTTGCGCATCAGAATGCTGCGGTTGAGTTCGTTAATGGGCAAAATTGACCAGACGGTTTCGGAGTTAAAGAAGTTTGAGGTTATTTCTTTGATATTTCAAAAAGTACTGTATCTGTTGAATCCAAAATCTGCAGCTAGTTGAAGCATAATGACACGCAAGTTGCTGCAAAATTTGTCGAGATTGTAAAGTCAGTAAATTAAATTGAAATTTCTTTTTAAAATTGTTTTTGAAATGACTTTTTTTTTAAACTATTCACAAATTCTGTTTATACCTTGAGATTCATCTACCACAGCAGTGTATTAAATTTTAGCTCTATACGTTCATAATTTTCGAATAATTTGGAAAATATTTTAAAATTTCGTGGTTTTTTCCCCGGTATCGTTCGTTTTTCTGGAATAACTCAAAAATACAGAAACAATGTGTGCAATGTGCGAAATTCTTTCATGATCCTGTCACTAAAACAATTCGAAGAAAAAAAATTAAATTTTTTTTTCAAATATTCAACATATTCTGCGTTCTTCTGATCATATTATCCTCACGGATTTCTGTATGAAGCTTAAATTTTCCGGTGAATACCTACTGGATTTCAATCCGATCTAATTTTTTATAAATATCGGGAAAATAAAATTTTGAATGTATATCTATAGAATAGTTCGGTGGATTTTACCCGTTCACGAATTCAACCTTCGTGATTAAGCCCCAAACCTACTCTACAAATATCGAGTTTCTAAAGGCGGTTTCGGAAACTTGATCGGATTAACACGGTCTACTTATCCTAGTCACTCAAATGACAGATATTGAACGCTCTGTCATTTGAGTGACCCGGGTAAGTTACTCGTGCTAATCCGGTCCAGTTTCCGAAACCGCCTTAAGTTGTTTCTTCCGGAAGTTATTGTGTTTACAATCAACCGTAAGGCTAACCGTAAACACCATAACCATCGCCATAATGGACCGCCAGCTTAATAGGCTCTATATACCGAATGTATTCCAAGTTGGATACTAGCAGTCTATGATTCATTAATATCTGTAGATAAATCTGATTCAAAAGCATCGTAGGTAAGTGTATTTTCGATATCTACTTCGGAGGTGTATGAAACCTTATAAAGAATAGCATCGTTAAAATGATTCTCCTTGCGAACATCTCCAGTCCTTCTCAACTCTGCCCTGTCTTTCAATATTTTCGTCTCATTATGCATTCTCAATGGTATCAAATCTTGCTTTGACTACATAATGACTTGTCTGAGGAAGCTGAATTTCTTCCAACGAAACCAACTTATCACAAGAAATCTTAATGACATTTTCAACTCATCTTTTTTCGGCGGCCTATAATGAATATTCAGAGCCATTTGCTGAAACCTTTGTGAATAACATAATAGAAAATTCCCAACAGAGTATCTTTCAACTACCTATTCGAAGACTCACCCTGTACCGTTTTGATCCAACTCTCAAAGCCGATGCGTCAATGAGAATGATTTCATGTCCAGAATTGTTAACCTAGTTGAAAGCATATTTGGCAACAGATTTCAATCCCGAGGGATTGTAAGTTGCCCGAGGTTGTTAACATTCAATATCTCACATAATGGATAATTGTTTTTTATTTCATACTTATGATACATGAAAACCAAATTTTGTTAGTTTTCGAAATCAAACGAACGTTGTTTAAGAATGAAGAATATAGACATGATTGCCATGGATATGTCAACTGACAAGTTTGTAAATATTTGTCAAATTTATTTATTCGTGAAAATAAATGAAAGTTTGGAGTCAGTTGGGAGTTAAGGCGATTTGTCGCGATAGGCTGAAAAAGCTCGTGTGGTACTACTACCGATAACGTCGGAACCAAAGAATAAATAAAGAAGAATTTAACAAATTGCAGCAGCAGCTGAAAGTTAACCGCATTGAAACAAAAAATATGAGTGAAAGTATGATGTTGGTTTAGTTTCAAGACATGGTATGTATTCATTCTCCTACATTCTAGTCTAAGTGGTCGGTTTGTTTTTGTAAATACATTAGAGGGAGTTAAAGATTTATGACTGCCTAGTATAACTCGCAAGGGAGTTATAACCATGTTTATAGTTACGGTAACTCTCTATAAATTATCAATATGAAATAGAATCACTAATCAACCTATTCGAGCATATTTACAACCAAAAATCTAGAAAAGCACTGCCGTCAAGGCAGCAGCTTTTGCGCGCATGTTCAATGTAGATGACCGTTTCGACAACGAATTTGAACATTCCAACAAAAGCTACTGCATTCACGGCAGTGCTTTTCCAGATTTTTTTTTTCGATAAATAACTGGATTTCAATTCCATCTAATCCGTATTTTTGGAAATATTGGAAGAATGAAATTTTGAATGGGTATATCTACGGAATCATTGGGGGGATTTTACTCATTCACGAATTCGACCTTCGTAATCAAGCCCCAAACCTACTCTACAAATATCGAGTTTCTAAGTCGTTTCTTCCGGCCTAACGGCCGGACCGTAAACACAATAACTTCCGAAAGAAACAACTTAGGAACTCGATATTTGTAGAGAAGATTTGGACCTTAATTACGAAGGTCGAATTCGTTAATGGGTAAAATCCACCCTATGATTCCGCAGATATACCCATTCAAAATTTTTTTCCCAATATTTCCAAAAATACAGATTAGATCGGATCGAACCCCAGTACTTTATCGAAAAATGACAGTTTGAAGGTTTAAACAGAATTCAATGAGGATAATATGATGGGAAGAATATTGAATGTTTGAAAAAAAAATTTGAATTTTTTTCGAATTGTTCTAATGACACGATCATCACGAAATTCTGCACAATGTTATCTTTCAGCACCTTTGAACTAGCTGCAAAGTTTCATCACGATTGAGTCAGTATTTCTTGAGTTATATCGAAAAAACAACGATATCAAGAAGAAAACCTACATACCTACATAAATTCTACATATTTTTTCGTAATATCGAACTGAAATTTAATACACTGCTATGAAATATGAAGCTCCAGGTGTGACTGGAATTGTCCTTGAATATGAACAATGGTTTCAGAAAAAAAAATTTTTTCGGAAAAAATTTTGAAAATAACGATAGCACGCTGTTCTCCTAGAACATGCGCGCAAAAACTGTCTTGGATTCACTGCATTGATTCGAAGTTGGAAACTCTATTATCAATTGATTTCTGTAGGTAAATCTGATTCTGAACATTTTGAGTGTATTTTCGATTTCCTCTTCGAGAGTTAATTAAACGTTATAAGGAATAACGAAGCTGTAATTATCCTCTTAGCATAATTCAAACTCCAGAAAATAATAGGGCCTGCCTTAGTTTAGCCCCATGTTTCAATATTTTCTCATTATGCATTCTCAATGATATCAAATATTGCTTTGACGACATAATGACATGACTGAGAACGCTGAGTGTCTCCTTACAAAACCAACTAATAACAAATAATATTAATGACATTTTCAACCCATCTTTTGTCGGTGGCCTGTAATGAATATTCAAAGCAAATTTGTCAATCGCTAAAACCTTTGTGAAATGACCGCTTGAGAGAGTAACATAATGGAATAGAATTCCCACCAGTGTATCTTTCAAATACCTAATCGAGGACCCATCCTGTACCGTTTTGAGTCGATTCCTACTGAAAATACGTCAATGAAACTGTTTTCATTTCCAGAAATGTTTACCGAGTTGAAAGCATTTGAATGAGTTGATGGAACGCATACAAATTTAATGCTCGAATATCGACGATGTCGAATTCATTACTTACTTCTGGTAGGGAAAAAAGTGCCCCAGTCCTCTTGATTATACTGTACATAGAATTCGCTACTGAAAAACCGTGGGTCCAGTTGTGGTACGGCACTCTCCTATAATTCTTCTTTACTGTTAGAGTGAATCTCATCAGACTGCTGGGGTCAAACAGGCTCAATCCGAATAAGTCCGAGAACATATACATAGAGTATCGTGCTTTTTGGTAGTCCTCTAGCTGAAATGGATTGAAGTAATAGTCGTCGACACCTAGGAGATTATCTGGTATACCATCCTTCTCAACGTGAACGTATTCTTCTTCTGTGCATGTATTGTGGTAGCTCAACACCTCCAAAGCCACCTTGTATTTTTGCTCAGACTTTCTGATCTTGTCGTACAGTTTGGCATGATGTAGGGCCAATCCGCAGTAGATGGCGAACATTTCGAAAGCAGCCTCATCTTCTTTGGTGAAGAAACCTTGGTGTTTGTTGACCATTTGCACGACTCCAATGATGAAGCCTCTGATGAAGATTGGCATGCATAGAATGGTGTTTGTTTTATAACCTGAAAAGGATTTTACTATAAGTTTGTTAGTAAGACTGGATTTTGTGCAACAGAAGTGTGCTTATCGATTCGATTTTATCTACAACGTCAACAAAGTGAATTTACTAAATCACAAAACTGTCTTTGAAAAAAAAATTTGCTTCTGTCAATGTCCAGGTTAAAATAAGATTTCATCAGAGGAGTTTTTATATATTTCAAAGTTTTGGTGGTTATTTCTCTCAAAACTAAATTTTTCATTGCAATTTGATGATTGGCGAAAGAAAATAAGTATATGCTAACGTTTGTTGAGAAAGATCTACGGAGTCGTTCAGATATTCCATCCGAAAGTAATATACTTATGTGTGACAAAAATTCTCTCAGGTATTTGGATGTTTTTTATTGGCTATTTTTTATTCATTCCAAAATTCACTGACGTTTCGGTCACAGTTCGGACCTTCATCAAGGATTTGAAGAATACAGTCATCTAAACATCAGGTATCAAACAGGTTTACATGAATCATTTGTGGTGTAAGGGAACCATAAAATGTGTATAATATTTCCTTACTTCGATGTTGAGTTGACATCAAAACGAAATTTTCCTGTACAGAAGAGAGCTTTCTTTAAATATTTCAGTGACAGCGTACTATCGTTTTGTCCAAATGTCTGTAATTTTCGATGATTGACCCGAAAATGATCTCAAACGTACTCACTATGATGACGAATCCGGTGTCAAAATCGATTCTGTCCGGCCGGCCGTGGACACGATAGCTGTCGAACGAAGCCAGCTAGCGACTTGAAACTTGTAGAGTAGTTCGCACATTGAACTGCCGAGGTTGAGTTCGTTAATGGGCCAAATCGGCCAAATTGTTTCGGAGTTATAGCCATTTGAAATTTTGAGGTTATTTCCCTCATATTTCAGAAACTACTGAAGCGATTGGATTGAAACTTGGCAGTTAGTTGAAGCATAACTTTGCACAAATTGTAGCTCAAAATTTCATTGAAATTGTTCGGTCACTCAATTTTGAAAACAAATTTTTCAAACATTTTTTTCGAAAAATTTTTTTTTTCTGAAACTATTATTCATATTCGAAAAAAATTTCAGTTATACTTTGAGCTTCAAATTTTACAATAGTGTACGAAATTTCAATTCGATATGAATAATAGTTACGGAGATATTGCGGAAAAATATGTAGAATTTCGTGGTTTTCTTCTCGATAGCGTTATTTTTTTCGGTATAACTCAAGAAGTACTAATTCGATCGTGATGAATCTTCGCAGCTAGTTCAAAGATGGTTTAGGACAACATTGTGCTTAATATCGTGATGATTGTGTCATTGGAACAATTCAGAAAAAAAAACAAACTGAAAGCTAAATATTCTATATTCTGTGATCTTCTCGGCAGATAATCCTCATTAAATTCTGTATGAACCTTCAAACTATCAAACTATCATTTTTCAATAAAGTACTGGATTTCAATACGTTCTAATCTGTATTATTGGGAGCATAAATTTTGAATGGGTATATCTGCGGAATCATTGGGTGGATTTTACCCATTTACGAATTCAGTCTTCGTTATTAAGGTCCACCTTCCTTTACAAATATCGAGTTCCTAAGTTGTTTCTTTAGGAAGTTATTGTGTTTACGGTCAGCCGTGAAATGAATAAAAATTATCTGGAATTTAACTTTGTTCGAACTATTCACAATAGATCTCGTAAAAATTCTTCCTCAGATTCGGGATAACTCAGGAACTCGATATGGTACATTTCAATTGTGGCTACAATCAGGATCTCTTTATACATCTCTTATTTTTATATTCTGGTAACATTTGGGGTGATACAACGAACTCGCAATCTGAATTTCTCATTCGGATTATTTGATTGAGCATCGGTTGTAGAATAACAGCTCAGGCTAAAGTTTAACACAAAATGGTGCAAGGATCTGACGACTATGAGAAAGAAATATTATATTTTATTTGATATCCAAACAGTGGTGGCTGATCTTAGTACCTGAAGTTCAGAAAGAAATATTTCAGTGATTCGAGACCAACCACATGAAAGTTTCCGACTGTAGGTCAGGGCTTCTTTTTCTTTTCGGATCGTTTCGAATTTTACAGAATATCCACATTCCGGTATTCCCAAAGTATGTTATTTCTCTTAGAAAATGTCTCTGTTAGTGTATGACGCTTCAGCTTTGACCTAAAATTCCACTATCATGAACAGGCACGTGACTTCAAACTTGTTAAAAATTTTCTATTGCCGGGCGTATCTCGTTTACGGTCGATACTAGACTTCATTCGCAATTTCCTGAGTTCGAATTCTCAAGCTGAATCGCCCAATTTGGTGAAGTCCCCAATTTTCAAACAATTCGATCCGTACATCCGTATAGCAGGCTTCTACAGGGTTGTTCAGTGTCAATCCCCCCATCTCTGACAATGATAATATTTTCTCGTTTGTACCTGCATGAAAATGTCATTGTACACTTACTTCTCAGTGTCAGTGCAGATGGGTGTAGTTGATTGTAGCCACAGATAACAAAAGGATTGTAGTCAGTATGGTTCAATCTGTTCTATGATTCTGCCCAAATCCAAGATGACAGAATTATACTCTCTTTGTTCTCGCCTCCATTTCGAGGTTGACTTCATAAAATAGTTATGAGGTAACGCTGATTTATCGGAAAGTTTTTCTTAAGCCGTCACAGAACGAAATTCTAATCGTGAAAATAAAGCAATCAAATAAAGGAAGAAAGTAGACAATTTCAAGCCAGTGATTGCTAGCTGTGTGAAGGAATAGAACCAGAGTCATTAACAGATGTCACTGATCATGATTTATATTCACTCAAATCTTTCAGTCTATGACTGCACACGTAATTTGTGACCACACTAACTTCCAACCTTCCGCAACGAACACAGTTTACAACAAAACACACCGAACGGTATCAGTGCTACACTATCTACATTGATTTAAGATAGTGTATAGTTCATGGAGACACAATGCACAAACCTATCCTCTACAAAAATGGTTTAATTAATTTCTGGATATTTCTTTCAGTCTTTAAAATTTTATATCATGATGTTGATTTTTGTATATAGGTATTCTCAGTGATTACTAGTCAACTGAAATGAACTTCAACTGTTTCAAAAACGGTATAAAATAGAAGAATTGAGTTGATATTTAGCGCACTGTTGTGAAATATTGATTCGAAGATCCGTGCAAGAAATAATTGAAATCTGATGAAAGGTTCCAAAAAAAAATTGCATCTATGATATAAATGAGTAGTTCCCGAGTTATTAGGAAAATGTCCTGGTAAATCCAAACTAATAATACCCAAAACCATTCGATTGATTTGGTTCAACCTATCAAAGACCTATCAGGAGGAAATTGAAGAATTACAGACATTTGGGCGAAACGATAGCACGTTATCGCTTCCAACATACGTGCGATAAGAGGAGCTTTCGAATACGTAACCAGTAAATCGTATCTCTGATTTGTTGTAATTTCAATTCAATATTTCAATCTCTGGATCAAAATGTGAGGAAAGTTGGAAAAACAATAGGTACACACTCATATGCAAGTATATATCTGAATATTCATGAGTATATTTGCCCGAACGAACATGTTAGTATGAATTACTCCAGGCCTTCTACCCTTGCGTAATTATTTTCGAACAAATAGTTTCAATCTGAATAGGGTAAACATAACGACAAAATAGCTTTTGCTCTGCGTGGCATTCGTGACCTATCTAATATTTGTATTACCAGATAGTCCATATTATAAAAGTACTTTGTGAGGCAGGGTCAAAAACTCTCGGGAAGTTGATTAATATGTGGTTGAAATATCATTTACATGGTGAATGAAATCTTCAAAATGATGCTATTTCCATTTTATAAAAACCTAGAAAAGCAAAGACGTAAAGTTAGCAGTTTTTGCGCGCATGTTCAATGGAGATGATCGCGCTGGCAACGAACTTGAACATGCGCGCAAAAGCAACTGACTGCACGTCAGTGCTTTTCTAGGTTTTTTCGAGTTATTCCGGAAAAAAAACAACGATACCGAGGAAAAAACTACGAAATTCTACAAATTTTCTTCAATATCTCCAAAAATTGTGGTCGTGTCAAACTGGATTTCGGTACGCTGCTGAAATATGAAGCTCAAAGTCTGCGCAAAACTTATTTTGGGAATATGATGAACAGTTTCCGAAGAAAAATTTTTCTGAAAAATCTTTGAAGAACTTTTGTTTTTAATTTACAGAAGAAGTTGCTCGTTGTTATACTTTAACTAACTGCTAAGTTTCAATCTAATAGTTTCAGTAGTTCCCGAATTATCAGGGAGATGACCTCAAAATTTCAAAAAGCTCTAACTGCGAAACCGTTCGGCCGATTTTGCTAATTTAGCAACTTAAGCGTTGCATTGTTAATTGAAACCTACCCTGAAACTTTCAGGCTGATAGGATCCTGCGTTCGCCCGTAATCGTGCATACGGACGGCCGGCCGGACAGAATCAATTTTGACACAGGATTCGTCATTAGCGAGTCCAACCTAGTTGTTCGAGACCATTTTCAGTTCAAAATTCAATAATCACAGATATTTGGACAAAACGATAGTACGCTGTTTCCCAGAACATGCGAACAAATACATGAATTATTCGCCGATATTTCATTGAAAAATGAATATTCCACACCTTGAAATGATAACAGATATTACAATACTGATGGTCTTGATATATAGCGTGATCCTAACTAAAAGTTCTATCGAGCCGGTAGTGAAAAAGCCACAGAAGAATATTAATATAGACAGTTTCAAAGGGTTGCCAAATGGCGGAGGCGCCAACACATATTTTTACTTACTTGATATCAGAATTCTGGGTAGAGATTTTGGAACATCAAATAATGAATGATCTCATCGTGAGTGAAAGCATTTTCAGTTCTTATTTAGTTTGAATATTATACCGTGACCGATACCGCTAAAATTTTTCAATGTTGCAAAATGGCGAAAGATAGGGATCGATCGAACTGGTTGACTAACCGTAGTATTTCTATGAGATACTGAACCTACAGTTCGTGCTTTCATAAGCTGACTTCATCAAACTTGAAGGTTTCGGATCGATGGGCTGCAGGCATATTTTTGACTGGGTATATCGGACTTCATTTTTAAGCATGAATTTACAACTGCAACATTTTTCGATTTTACTACGAACATTTGGAATCATCATCATGTTCATCATTTTCATTGAACTATATATGATCCTCAGAAATGCTTCCTAAGCCAAATGAACTGGATATTATCCAGTATTATTTTCATGAAATTGCATATCAGTAACCTATATTTCTATCGATGAAAAAATATTGTCATTCAAGCTTCTTTTTCACACCAATTGATATGAATTGATGTCAACTGCCACCTCTTTTGTTGATTTCCACTTCCGAGACGTCAATATAGCGTTAGACATGAGGCACTCTTTTCACGCAGGTCGTAGTCTTTGGTTGATTGGATGATTAGTTCTGGAATGTTTGTTGATTAATCGACAGACATTCGTCCTGGTGGTTATAATAGTTTATTACTAGTGGCGCTCTCATTTCTCCATGAACCAATTCCTATCTTTATCAAATTATGATAGAGCTTGTTCGAGACATTTTTACGCTGATGAAGGAATTATGTTCAACTACCATTTCAATTTTAAATGAATGAACCAAACAACGTTCTCTGTTCTCAATACAACGGATAACCTGGGAATGGAATTTCTTCTGCAGTATTTTATTTGTCATATGCTCTTAATTCAGTTTATATCAGGTTAAAGCTTATGGAAGCTCTGACGTGGCACATCTCCAGAATAAAAGAATATTTTATATGTATGATAGAGTATTGTGTAAGGATGGATCCAATTTAAAGATAGGGAAGCATAAGGATGCAATTTGAGTTGCATTTCATATTTTGCTGTTGTAATATTACACCCTATTTTAAATAGTTCTGAAAAGTTTTTTTCAATCTATGTTTTTCTATTTCATGCAGATGTTTCGTTTCATTCTACTATTCGTTACTCAGAATAGTCGCCCATTCTTAATTTTCAGGAGTGACTAATAATAAATAATATCCTCCATGACAATTCTTCGGGTTTCCAAAGGAAAGATTCTATGTTGAATACTGCTATGTTTTCTTCATATAATTTTCAATTCGAAATTGAATAATGGTTAATCAGATCCATTGTCAAAAAATTTAACGCTTAAAATGGATGAAAGCACTGAAAACTTCAATAATACGTTTTCTATAACGTGAACAAGGCTGATGTTCAAATATCGGAGAAATGCTGAGCTACGGGAGAAACCGATTGAAGAGACAGTAGAAGTCAAAACCTTCATGCATAAGAAATCAAAATATACTTCAAAAGAACCAACACTCATGTCAGATATACGTGGATGCCAACACAAAGAATTGAAGGATTCTAACCAAATTGAATTTATCCGATATGGTATATAGTATTTGTCTGAAAGTATGTTCATAGTTATGGAAGGTCATGTAATTCATATAATCTGAGCAGAACCATTCCAATACGCTTCCCTTTTCATTCCGATCGCATCGAGGTCAACCCAGAAAATCATCTACGCAAATCAGCTTTTTCAGCTAATCCCATACCGAGAGTAAGAGAGAATTGAAGCGAATTCTCTCACGCAATCCCATCGGCATGTTGACCCAGATCTCAATGGATCTCGTCCCAAGTAATTAGTTGTTTGATTAGCTTCAGGTAGGTCTGAATCTTTGAGGGTTAGGGGTCTGAAGTATAGCACCTTTTTGACAAACACTCCTTGACAGATGCATCCTTCGTAATTCGTTTTCGGGGCGTTTGTCTACAGAGTTCACTGATTACTTAGGACGAGGGTTGTTTATACAGTGTGCAAAGAACCAATGAATTGAATACATTATTCCGGTTACTGTATCTGTTTATAGGAAATTCATCACCCGACTCGCCTTTTCAGAGGCTTAAACTCTAGCCAGAACGGGAGCACAAACGCCACCTTCTAGCTCAGAACCTTTCTGTGGTGAAAGAAAATGAACCTTTAAAAAAGGTTCTGGAGAAGGAAGAAAATGAAGAAGAAACACTCTGGGGAAACCCTCCAGGAATGGATCATTCCAAGAAGTTCCTTCGGATCTCAGTAAGAACAAGTTACGCCTCTCACTGGCTTCCTCACAGGGAACTGTCGCTTGAGTAAGCATACAATGAAAATGGGCTTATCAGAAACTGACAAGTGCAGATTCTGTGGGGAAGAGGAGGAAACTCCTGTTCACTTGATTACAGAATGCCTCTTCTGCTTGAACCTCACGCTATTATCTTTCCATCGAGTACTAGATTTCAATTCGATCCGATCAGCGTTTTCGGAAAAATGAAATTTTGAATGGAACCTTATCTACGGTATCATTTATTTGGAGAATTTTCGAAATATTTGTTTCACCATTTGCACCTGAAGCCATTTTGCGTAATGTTTCGTGGTGGTATTGTTCAACTAGTTACCATGTTTCAATTTGATCGCACCAGTAGTTTTTGAGATATTGAAGAAATAGCCTCAAAATTTGGGAAGAATAACATGAATAACTAAGTCAACAAAGGATACAGCGTCCTTCATATTCAATTAGGCATAAATTGGTAGCAGGGAATAGGACATAAATACAAATGAAGATGTTAAACGTTTATCACATACGTGGCGACGTTTCGCAAAAGTGTCCCTTTGCTTCTTCAGTCCTGCAATTTATTAAAATATGTACAGATTACAGGTTTGCTCTTCTTTCCCTTTATATGTGCAATTACTGTTGAGTTTTACATAGTTTGGTAAGTCAGAAACATTATAAAGGGAAAGGAGAGCAAACCTGTAATCTGTACATATTTTAATAAATTGCAGACCTGAAGAAGCAAAGGGCCACTTTTGCGAAACGTCGCCACGTATGTAATAAACGTTTAATATCTTCATTTGTATTTATGTCCTATTTCCTGCTACCAATTTATGCTTTAAAAATAACTATTAGAGTTCACTGTGGATAGAATATCCATAACAAAACAGTGTCTAAATACTCTCTAATCTACTTACACTCTCTGCGTCTAACGCAGGTTTCGGAATCCAAGTTTCCTTTGTCAAAGACATATCGTTACTAACTACAGTTACAAGTGTACATGTTGAACGATTGACAGGATGGCGTACAGGACCAATGGGAAAGGGTTGTTAAAGGCCATAAGGGTAGTGCTGGGCTGTCAAAGATGAGTCAGGTAAATATTTGGAATAATGGGTTACTAATGGGGCTATTATCGAGTACTAGATTTCAATTCGATCCGATCAGCGTTTTTGGAAACGTTGGAAAAATGAAATTTTGAATGGAACCCTTATCTACGATATCATATATTTGGAGAATTTTCGAAATATTTGTTTCACCATTGCAAACCTGAAGCCATTTTGCGTAATGTTTCGTGACGGTATTCTTCACTGCATAGGATTCACTGTGGATAGAATACTGATAACAAAACAGTGTGTAACTACTCTACTCTAATCCACTTACACTCTCTGCGCCTAACGCACGTTTCGGAAATCAAGTTTCCTTTGTCGAAGACATATCGTTACTAATTACAGTTACAAGTGTACATGTTGAACGAGTGAAAGGATTGTGTATATGACCGATGGGAAAGGGTTGTTGAAGGCCATTAGGGTAGTGCTGGGATATCAACGGTGAGTCAGGTAGATACTTGCAATAATGGGTTATTAATGGGGGTGAGATCATTGTTTAGCAATCTGTCTTTTCTCTTGAACATATGTATACCTACAAGAGTATTTAGGTAAATTTTGCCCGAGCTCTTCAATAGCTTTACGGATTTTTCTGAAATTAAATAACCGGTTGTTAAAACGTGATTAGTGACCGCCGATTTGTCAGGATGGTTGTTACGGATATGGCTCATGTATTCCTTGATTCTCGTGTTGATGTTTCTCGCAGTTTGTCCGATGTAAGATTTATCGCAGTCTGGACATTTCATTTCGTAAATGCCTGTTTTTAAAATCGGGCAAATACGGAATAAAATGTTTTGTTTATCATTTGTATCGTTCCTGTATTGTCCATTAGCCAATGCGTTGACCAAGAAACTGCCCTTGACGATAGTTTAATCCTGCAATCCGCAAGGGCGTTTTTCATGAAAAACAATTTTCATTTAATTTTTAATAGTTCTGTTTCATATATTGGGAGTGAAAAACCAGAAAAAACCCAAAAAAATGTTGCCATATCCTTCCAAAATAAGCTTTGATCGATATACAAATAGTTTTATCCCGCAATCCACAATATAATATGGTATAAATAATGATTTTATTTACTTTTCGCTGTTTTTTTTTCGATAATGGGAGTGAAAACCTAAAAAAACCCTGAGAAAGTATACATTGTGAATGCTTTACATGTTAAGAGTGATTAGGACTCAAAATCCTAATGATAATCATAAACTAATAGGTTCTCCCTGAGAAATTCCTCATCTTTCACACTTGAGACTATAAGTCTGAACAAAAAATTATCGAAATGTCGAAATCACCAACTCACCAGTTAATTGATCAACTGTCCTATTGAATCTTGAATCCTTATACGCATCTCTGATGTTCAGTATTTCACCTGTCATGGCCACTTGTCCAGCAATTCCAGTGCCCAGAGGAATACGGATTTCGTTGGATAACTGTGATTTTCCCGATTCCTCATGGGAACACGTCGCGGCTGTTTCGGTTTCGACAACACCCACGTCAAAAATTGTAGCGTACAATTCTTTGTTCTTGCTGTCGACGAGGAACAAAGAAGCTCGATCTGCGTCAACAAGTTTCTGAGCGAAGTTCATTATTTTCATGATAAGGGCGTCCATGCTGACCATGTCTTGAAAAATAGACCTGGAAATTAGATTGGAAGTTCAAACTCGAAGTTTTTTCACGAATGAATTCGGTTTTCTGCTGAGAAGTAAACCTTCTCTATTGTTCGGATGTGTTTGGTGTGGACATTTTCAATGCCCTAGCACAATAGGTCTCTTGCATTTAACATAAATTATCACATTTTCATGTTTTTCTTACCATGGGTTTCACAAAGATTCGTTGATCCGTCGATCAATTGATTTCCTTGTCAAATTTAATTCGCTGATTAACGGATTCGGGTTTCGCAAAACTTACTCGGTCAAAACTACCGCTTAGGTCAAAACTACCGCTCAAGGAATACATTTTGAAAACCTTACAATAGACGACTTCGGCCCAAGTTGCAAACCCACAGTTTTCTTCACCACTTTACTATCACTGGGGAACGGGAATTTCAGGACAAATTCGACATGATAAGGTTCGCGGTAATTCAAAATATTCGTAAAAGATGCCTCGGCTCCTCAAACAAGATAATTCCTTTCAAATGTAGGGTTTTGTTAAGATCATCTCTGATTGGATGAAATTTAAGTTGGGATTCCTTATTTAATGTTAATAGTGTCAAATTTATATAGGATAGGTTCCGCAAATCACCTTGATTATTTCGGTTGCCGATTTTCCGTTCCGTAAATATGAAATATTTGGTTGATTCCTGAAAAAACAAGGTTAATGACGGAATTTGATTGATGAAAAAGCAATCTTTCTGTCACCAGAACATAGACATATTAAATCTATGCACCAGAACGACAATCAATATTTTATGGTAACATATTCATAGCATAGAACAATCTTTATTTACCTCATGATCCATAGACCATACTAGTAATTTTTTCATTGTTGATTGTTGTCTCTTCTATGTTCTATGGATCATAAAGTAAATAAAGATTGTTGTATGCTATGGATATGTTACCATAGAACATTGACTGTCGTTTTGGTGACAGAAAGAACGTTTTTTCATCGATCAAATTCCGTAATTAACCTTTTTTTAGGAACCAACCGAATATTTCATATTCACGGATTGGAAAACCGGCAACCGAAATAACCAAGTTGATTTGCAGAACATACCCTATATAAATTTGACACTATTAACCTGAAGTCAGGAATCCCAACTTAAATTTGAGCCAATCAGAGATGGTCTTAACAAAAACCTATATTTGGAAGGAATAAGCTTGTTTTAAGAGCCGAGGCATCTGTTACGGATATTTATAAACAAAGCTAACCTTATTTTGTCGAATTCGTCCTGAAATTTCCGTTCCCCAGTGATAGTAATATTGTGAAGAAAATGGTGGGTTGGCAACTTGGGCCGAAGTCGTCTATTCTACTGCTTCGCTTGACGAAACCATAGAAAGTGGATGAAAATCAAGTTATGTTGTTATATTTTTGTTCGTGAATATGAAAGTTGCTTTGTTTGTGTTCATAACTGATGTGCCATTTCATGATGAATTTAACTAAAAGAGATTGTAAAACGCATTTGATGACTGAAAGAAATCGGTAATTGGAAAGATATTCATTCTCAATCTAGAGAACGTAATCAGAACTGCTGAAACGTCCAAAGGTAGTGTTGGATTGATATTGGAAAAAACTTCGATGATATGGATTTTGGAAGTAACGAAGACGGTAAATTATAAAATGTTTCGAATGAATGTATCGATTCTTGTAAGAAGGGAAATAAATGTTGCTATTTTCATCGTAATTTTCTTTATTGAATGTGTAAAAACCTGAAGTTCATGATCCTTTTTCATGTATATATTATTTTCCTCACAAAATTAATTCCAATTTTCACACAACCATACATATCAACAGGCATAAATCAATCATGAATGAAAGGAGGAGTCAGCCGAGTTCAATTTCGTTCTGCATCCATTTTCTGAATTTTGAAAAAATCTCACAAATATTACAATAAATTGCTAAAGCTTCGATGGTAGTTATATCTTTAATCTTCCACCCGGTATAGTCGAAATCTCGTAAAGAATTCGATTCAATGCACAGCTCATTAATTCAAAATACATACTAGTTACAACGAGCAATTGATCCTAGCGCTAGATCTGCCTTTTGGATATATAAATTGAGGTAGTAGTGCAAAATTCTCGTAAGTCACCCGAACATTTCTCTAGAGTTCAAAATGGCGCAGGAGCCTCGATAGATAGCCAACTATTCGCAGAATGTTTAAAGGAACTTGGAATTCTCAAAAAAAATCACACTTTTAAAGCGATTTCAAACAAAGCACCCAAAGCTCCGGTTAAAGTTACGGTTATCCACATTGACAGATTATCCTTTGCCTATATGTCAGTGTGGATAACCGTAACTGTAATCGGAGCTTTTGATCCATCGCTTGAAATTGATTCAAGTTTATTTCAATCATTCAACTTCTACCCAGAAAAGTCGAAATATCATCCAGATTTTTTTGTTGAAGCTCCCTCAGATTCACACCTTGTTCAATTAGTAAAGGATAGAAATATTTTCACTGTAGGATTATCATACTCTGAGACTCACTTGACGACATCCAGTAAAAAATCATTGAGCTTCTTCTGTTGATTCATATTGAAATAAAGATGTGCGTAATGGAGTGCTATACCGCCCCAGACCAGGTAGCTAGATGCTATTTCCTCATCCTCTTCGTGGAATGGAGTTCCTCTCTCCCCTCGCCATAACTCCAGAACAGCAGCCAATTCCCCATCCGGCTGTTGAACACTCTGACATAATATATGCGTCATTTCGGTCTGGAAAGAAAGGACCATTTGAATACTGTGTGGAGTCTTATCGTTTTTAGGAGACCTTTATCTTTCGACGAATTGTTCACGAGGGGTCTGAAAAGAGTTATTTCCTTCGTATGCGAGCCAGAACTATTGTTGATGAAACATGCCATTTCAGATCTCGGGACAGCATTTTCAGATAAGTATTTGTTCTGTTTATTCAAAGCCTTATTGCATGAAATTATAAATGCGAACAAATGTTTTGATGTCTACTAATCTTTTGATGGTACTGACGGAGATCTAGAGAGATCTTCGGAATAAAATTTTACGGTCCAGTTTTTACGCGCCTGTTCTAGGGAACAGCGCAATATCATTTCGTCACGATGTTTGTAATTTTCGAATTTCGAACCGAAAATGGTCTTAGACGGTTGGTTTGAACTCCCTGAAGGAGAATCCGTCGTCAAATTCGATTCTGTCCGTCCACCCGTATGTGCTCTAACTTTCAAAGGAAATTACTTGGTTTGATTGGGTTTGGAGTCCAAATATCTCGGTAAAATTCGTTAATGGGTGGAATCAGTTGAATAGTTTTGGAGGTTGATTCTTCGATCTGATGAAGTATTGACTCAATCAAATTGGAACTTCTTGGAGAGTTTTGAAATACCAACGCGTAACTTAGAGCAAAATTTGGATCCAATTGTTGAAAATTAAAAAGTTTTTGATGAAATTTTTTTTTCTCTGAAAGTATTGATTAGAATTCAATAGATTTTGGCACATACCTTAGAATTAATATTCAACAACAATGTTCGAAATTTCAATTCGATCATATATTTACCTTCGGAGATTAAAGGAGAAAAATGTGCCAAATTTCGTTGTTATTTGGAACTTTAACGTTATTTTCGCAATATCTCAAGAAGTACAAATGCAATCAGATTCAAACTTCGTAATCAGGTGGGTATTACCAACACGCAAATAGGTGCAAAATTTCGTGTTGATCTAATAGTTAGAATTTGACTAAGCGCGTAAAAGCTCCTGACCTCACGTCAGTGCTTTCTAGATTTTTCATTGGAAAAAATCAGTCCAACGGTTTCGGAACCATTGCCATCTGATGTATTCTTTCCCTTGTTAGGATCTTAATCTTAAGATTACGCATGTCCCTTTTGTACATATGAATGTATTCGGATATGCATGAATATGTACTTTAATTCTTAAATAAACCAGCACCCTGAACAGGTCTTTGCATAATTATAAAGTTTTTAAAACGAAACATCCCTTTAACTCAATAAAAACGTATTCAATTTGAAACTTGGTGAACAGATGTCATATGTCAACACGCAAATTTTCACGAAATGTGGTGGGTATAGTATCACTGCCAATCCAATATTTCAAAAGTTCTTATCTCGAAAGGGACCCATCAAATTTCGTTTAAATATTGCAGAGATCTCCGAGCTGTCTCTGATCACTAGCATTCAGATCGATTGGATATATATCATTGCAATCATAAGTTATTGGGTGTATTTCACCCAATCACGAATATGGCACCCATAATCAAACTCTGAACTTTCTGTTGAAATATCGAACCTGCAAGTTAGATTTTTTAAAATGAGCCATATATAAGCAGAAGGTATTGGATTTACTTATGAATGTCTAATTCATGAAAATAATGATTCTGCGAATATACCAATTCGAAATTTCATTTTTTCAAAAACGAAGAAGCACTTGAAATGAAGTATGGTGCTGGGCTGAGAAAGGCCAGCATGAAGGTTTATCAAAATTACAGTGCAGTCTGACTGAGAGCTTCTTCAAAATGAAACAATACTGCGATCTTCTTATCACATGGTCCTCAGAAAATTTTAATTTTTCTACCATTAGATTTCATTTAGGAAACGTGTCATTAGGTTTTAGTTCCATCAATACAATTCTTCAAAACGAATGTTCTACGATGAATATTGCTCACATGTTCTAGGGGTACAGCGTGCTATCGTTTCGTCCAAATGTCTGTGATTTTCGATGATTGAACCGAAAATGGTCTTGAATGACTAGGTTGGCCCTACTGATGACGAATCCGGTGTCAAAATCGATTCTGTCATTTGTTTTTCAAAATTTGTTTGCAAAAAAAAATTTTTTTAGAAAATCTTTGATCATATCCAGAAAAAAATTCCCCTCGGACGTTGAGCTTCATATTTCACAGGAGTGTACCAAATTTCAGTTCGATGTGATCATAAGTTTCGGAGACATAGGGAAAAAATATGTCAAATTTCGAGGTTTTTTTCTCGATATCGTTGTTTTTTTCGGTATAACTCGAGAAATACTGGTTCAATCCTGATAAAACTTCGCTAGTTTGAAGATGCTGAAAGACAACTTCATGCAAAATTTCGTGATGATCGTGTCATTAGAACAATTTGAAAAAAAAAATTGTTATTTTCTTATCATATCAACCTCATTAAATTCTGTATGAACCTTCAAACTGTAAATTTTTGATGAAGTACTGGATTTCAATTCGATCTGATCTGTATTATTGAAAATATTGGGAAAATAAAATTTTGAATGGGTATATCTGCGGAATCATTGGGTGGATTTTCCCCATTCACGAATTCGGCCTTCGTAATTAAGGTCCAAACCTTCTCTACAAATATCGAGTTTCGTAGTTGTTTCTTTTGGAAGTTATTGTGTATACGCAGTCAGCCGTTAGGAACTTTTGCGATAGTCCATAAAATGTTTATATGCATCTTTGTACTTTTATCTTGATTTTTTTGGCAATAATTCTAATGAAGCAGTATTCACTACCTCAACCAGCTCTGAAGGATTCCCAGAAACGGAAAACTCATCATCACTTATCATTTTACACTTTTTATTTTCGAAATCACCAGCAATTAAATTTATATGCTTCAAGTTTGACAATTCAACATCAATATTTTCCATAGTATCGCAACCAATTTCATTACAGATTTCGAAGCACCAATTATATATGAATAAAAAAATTTATATCGAATGTTGAACGATTTACGGAAAAATAGTATGTTTACCTCGTAGAAAAAGCCCCATTCCTACGCAGCGAACAATGTACTATTATTGTTGAGTGCTGAAAACTGATTCTTCCAAAATACACAGGAAGCGCTAAAAATGTTTAACTCATAGGGTAGGTGAGGTCAGGTGAGGTAAAGTTAGTTAATCATAGGGTAGGTTGCTAATCAAAATGCATCTGCTGACTTCCTTAATAGGCCAAATTGACCAAATAGATTTCATTTGAATTTTCGAGTTTATTGCTTCAATATCTCCGGAACTACAAATGTAATAACATTGAAACATTGTAGTTAGTTTGAGCGTACTAACACGCAACTGCTCGTGAAGTCTTGTAGGAAACCTTTAGTTAGTACATTGAAAAAAGTCGAAAATTTCCAGAATATTTTTTGGAATTTTTTATCAGAATTGAATGGAGTTCTGGACTGGACCTTGAAATCAGAATTTAACAACAGTGAACCAAATTTCTGATTCCAACTTTCGGAGATATCAGGAAAAGTATATGTCAAATAATGTTTTTTCCTAGGTATCGTTGATTTTTCCGGAATTAATAAAAAAATACTGATTCAATCATGACGCAACTGAGTAGCTGGTTAGCAAAGGTTAATGCAAAATTTTATGTGAAAATTCGTGATGATCGTGTCATTCGAAGAATCGAGAAAAAAATTTAAATTTTTTTCCGCCCTAGAATCTGAAGATATGATCAAACGCCGCGTCAGCGCTTTTCTACAATTTTTGCTACAGTTATGCTGATCAGATTTCTGTTTTAAATTAGATGATGGCGTAGGTTGCTCTTTCGCATGATATATCTCCAAGTTTCCGCTTCAAAATGTGATTATCATACAGAAATGTCATCTCTCCTCGTTTGAGGTAATAAAAAATTATAAGCAAGCGAGAAATTTCGTGTTGCTTTTTGACGCTTCGTGAATGACCCCTGAATTCATCATATTTCTGTACTTCCATGATATAAATAGCTCGCAACACATTTTCGAGAAAAAAAGTCTAATTTCACTTACATTTAATTCTTCCGGATATAAAAGAAGAGGAATCGTTTATTTACAGGAAAGAAATCGTAAACAATTCGCTCCATGCCCGATTTCGAGACGAAAAAAATCTCGAATGAATCAGTAATATTGATTCATGAGAAATTCATGATCAAACTGAGTTGTGTCAGCCCTCGCAAATCTTGAAGGAAATAACTCAACAGAGTGAATCTTCGAGTTGTACATCAATCTTAACCATATATTCCTTTCAGTGAGTGAAACACTTTCTTCATTTGCCGTTTTTACGCGCTTGTTCTGGGGAACAGACGTTATCATCACGATGTGATGTGTGTGATTTTCGAATGGTCTCAAACGACTAGGTTGGACTCACTGATGAAGAATCCGTCGAAAATTGATTCTGTCCATCCGACCGTGTGCGGTGTATTTTTCGAAAGGAAAGACCTAGAGTCTTAATATTTTCAGGTCTCTGCCTGATTGTTTTTGTGCTACAGCCATTTGAAATTTCGATTTTTCGATAACTCGAAAAATATTTATCTGATCGAAATTGAACTTGGTTGGAATACGAACAGTGCCAATAAGAAGAATTATCCATGGAAAAATTCTAAAAAAATTTTTTTTTTTTAAATTTCTTTTGAAAATTTTTATATTTCATTGAAAATTCACTGAAACTTCCAAGTCATCATTTCGCAATGTGAACAAGCGCGCAAAAGCTGCTGACTTCACGTCAGTGCTTTTCTAGATTTTTATAGGTTCGTTTCTTCAAAAGAGCATTTAACTCTCCTGTATTTTACTTACACAGTTGTCGGATGGATCCAATTTATTGCTTGAAATTCGAAGAAACTTGATTGGAAAAACACATATATGTACTAATTTGATTTATATGATTTTGTGATTTTTTGCAGTATTATTATCAAAAAATATTTCATTACACTTGATTACTGAAACACTCATTCTCCATTCGATATTCGTGCAATATCCAATTGTTTCCACCAAGATTATACAAAGTTCCTTCCGCACTCATCATCATATATGAAATTACATGACTCTCCAAACTTACATCTACTTTATGAATGTATTATATGAAATCACTGAATCACAAATGAAGAAGTAATTCTGAATGACAGGACGAGAGTAGATGGAACTGAATTAAACCCCCTAACTAACTCAATCTTAAATCTGTCGAATTTGTCCGATCTCATAACATTCAAGGTTTCAATATATCGAACACGGTGCATTTTAGTAAAAATAATTTGGACTTATTTAGTATACTTAATTGAATGAAGATTCTTTTGATAACTTAAGATAAACTGTACCTGAATTCTTTATTACATTGTCCCATTCTTCACTCTGAGTTCATATATTTCCCGCTTCAAACTCCTTTCATATTTAACTAATAATGTAAAATGACCAAGCGTAAAAATAATGATTGAAAAGTTGGAATTCACAATTAAAATCAGGGAATATAAAGGTTTGTTCGTTGTACCTGCATGAACTTCACTAACTACACCAACTCCACTGACTTCCAATTCTCAGTGCAGCTGAGTGTAGTCACAGATAACTGAATGAGTGGAATTAGTGTAGTTCAATCTGTTCTATGATTCTCACAGAATACAAATATATGATAGATGATTTTACGCAAGCCCAAGATGACAGAATTCTATGCTGCTTTTGTTTTCGCTATCACTTCGAGGTGATGTAGATTCGTCGTACAGTTTTTCTAAAGTCATCACGGACAGAAATTCCATTTCAAGTAACGATATGAAGAAAATTAATTTCGTCCAAAAATAAGCAAACATAGAGAACAGAACACGTCCAACCAGTAACCGGAGACAACCACAGATGTCTATGATTATGAATTATATTTACGCATAACCATGACAGAAGATAACCTCACTCTATGCACAGCACACGTAATCTGTGACTACACTAACTGCCAAAAGTTCCGCAACGAACAGAGTGCAAGTTTACAACAAAACACACCGAACAGAATCAGTCGAGTAAGTGTAATTAGTGTAGTTCATGTAGGTACAACGAACAAACCTTAAGTAATTATTCTTTGGACTTCAATATTAACATTCCGATTTTCGATAACTCCACTGTTTAAATTTCCCTTTTTTACATTGAAGTTATGAGGTAATAATCAGAATTTAATAGATTATCCGTGGGTTTCACAAAGCTTAATCCTCTGATCAACGTGTTGATATTCTGTGGTATTGCTAAAAATGAACTGAAATTGAACATAGAATTGTCTTGATCAGAACAATCAAGTTAATCAGAGCTTTGTGAAACCCGCTGTAAGATCCGTTTTTTGAATGAGACTTGAACAAAAGCGACATTATATTCAGATTCAACCCTAAATAATTTTGATCAATCGTAGCTGACAAAACCCTGCTCAAATCTGAAAAATAATCCAATCCGTACGTATTCGACCGAATAATTCCATTTTGAAGTTCGAATTCTCAATTAACAATTTTGAAATTGGATACCTTCCTTCATGTATATACTTTCAATAGAATCGTCCTATTGGAAAATCCTTCAAATTTTAACTAATTAACTCAGATTTCCCCAGAGTAAAAGTTACTTCCTGCTGCTGTGAGTCTAATCCGATTCTATTCCTCTAAAACTAAATTAACCATCCAGAAGTTCAACTCATCAATAGTTCTCGCTTACCTTTTTGCTCGATCGTCAGAGTAACACTAGCCGCTGAATAAGGCCCTAGAGACCTGTTGAATCCAGCAGGTAACTACTAGGTCTAGGTTATTTGAACACCACTGTTTTGCATCTGGATTCCCTATATTAGCAAGATTAATTACATGGCTTAATTGAATGTAATTAGGTGCTATTTTTGCTGAGGCGACGGGTCGATAGAAGACAATAAAAACCCAGAAAAGTACAGTCACGAAGGCAGCAGCTTTCGTGCGCATGTTCAAATTCGTTGCCAAAGCGGTCATCTCCATTGAACATGTGCGCAAAAGCTGCTGCCTTCACGGCAGTGCTTATCTAGGTTTTTTTTGAGTTATTCCGAAAAAGCAACGATATCAGGAAAAAAACATGAAATTCATCATATTTTTTTCCAATATCTCCGGAAATAATCTCCAGATATGCCCGAAATTTTCACCTAATGTAATGAATAATTCCAAAATTTTTTTTTCAAATTAACTAATAGCACGATCTCAACAAAATTCCGCGAAAGTTGCTAATTCATGTGCCAAGTTTCAATCCAATCACTTCAGTAGTTCTCGAAATATCAAGAAAATAAACTCAAAATTTCAAATGGCTTTAACTCCGAAACCGTTGGACCGATTCTGCCCCCTAATGAACTTAATCTTCACATTTTGAAATGCAACCTACCTTGAAATTTTCAAGTCGATAGAATCCACTCTACGCCCGTAATCGTGGTGACGGCCGGCCGGACAGATTCGATTTTGACACTGGATTCGTTTTCAGTCAGTCCGATCTAACTGTTAAAGGCCATTTTCGGCTCGAAATTCGAAAATTACAGACATTTGGACAAAACGATAGCACGTTGTTTCCCTAGAACATGCGCGCTAAAACCTAGAAAACCTTACTTCACGTCAGTGCTTTTCTTGGTTTTTTTCGATAAACTTCTGGATTTCAATTCGATCTAATCTGTATTTTTCGAACTATTGAAAAAATAAGATTTAGAATGGGTATATCTACGGAATCATCGGGTAGATTTTACTCAATCACGAATTCGGCCTTCGTAATAGGTCTCTTGCATGAATTTTTTTTAACACTGGAATCAAATATTCTATCCGTAAGACCACTGAAAAACTTTTACCGCGATCAAAAATTTCAATTTTTAACGAGAAAATGCTCTTTAAAATTTGGCTCCGCATGTCGGTTGTTTAAAAGGAAAAAACTTCGCGGTTTCCGTGACGTATGGGGATATATCCACTCTCTCCCTCTTCTCGTGTACTTTTATCTTTAGCAAGCCAATAGACAGCGTCGGGCTGTATCGATCGGTTAATCGTAAAATAACGAGTGACGTAGAGGAGATCTGACGCGTTTCTCCCGCTTCGACCTTGAGTCCTGATTTTGCCATTTTTAATACCGAATTATTCAAAATTCGCGAATTGTTGAAGTGGGCGATAGCATACATTATGATTTTGTATTGATATAGAATGAGAAAAACATAAAAATATGATAATTGGCGTTACATGCGAGAGTCCTATTAAGGTCGAAACCTACTCTACAAATATAAATAGTTTTTAAGTCGTTTCTTTCGGAAGTTATTGAGTTTACGGTCGGCTGAATTCGTGAATGGGTAAAATCCACCCAATGATTCCGCAGATCTCTCATTGAAAATTCTATTTTTCCAATATTTCCAAGAACACAGAACAGATAAAATTGAAATTCAGCATTTTATCGAAAAATAACATTTCGAAGGTTCATATAGAATATCATGAGGATTATATGCTCAGAGGATCACAAAATATTGAATATTTAAAAAAAAATCAAAATTTTTTTGAATTGTTCTAATGACAAGATCATCACGAAATTTCGCACAAAGTTGTCTATCGGCATTTCCAAACTAGCTGCCGAGTTTAGTCTCTATTGAATTGGTATTTTTTGAGTTATCCCGGAAGAAAACAACGATATCGAGAAGAAAACCACTAAATTTTATTTATTTTTCCTCAACATCTCCAGAAATTATTGTCATATCCAAATGAAGTTGGTACACTGATGTAAAATATGATGTTCAAGGTATGAGCAGAAGTTTTTTCTGGATTTAATGAAGTTTCCGGAAAAAAATTTGGAAAATTTTTTTTTAGTTTTCCAAAAAATCGTCACAAAATTTTGCTGCTGTTTGCATTTCACAACGAACTGGGGGAAATCCTAAAAATATTTTAAAACAGGAACCTAGGTATTAAATTATATCCCTGTAACCGTTCGGCGGATTTTGCCAAACCAACCCTGAAAATATTATTGAGCGCACATACTTATGGCTGGCCAGATGTAGGTAGAATTGAAAATAAAACTGAATTATCTTTCATTTCACCATTCTGTAATAACTAAATTTTGACCTGAAAGATATTTCATTCCAAAGATATAAACTTCAAACATATTGAATCGAAAATCGACACACTCTCAGTCGTAAAAATTTATATCTAGAACGTGTTCGAACAAATGAAACATTTCATTTTATCGGCCGTTGAGACAGATTGCGGTGACAGAAATACGAATTTTATTGGCATTATACTTTTATGCGCTTCTCCATCTGTCACTTTAATTACCCCTGCAGATATTAAATCTTCAGTACTGCGTTTTATTCGATTTCAATTTGAAGACCAGGCGTCTGCGAGGAACGCTTGATAAAATGAAATAATGCGGTACGAAATGATTAATCATTAAAACCATCCAACAAATGAATCGTGATATTTTCAGATTCGTCCTACGGGTACCTTATGACTAGTACGTACACACTTGGAAGCAAAGTCAGTTGGAAACAAATCGCTCATTTCGAAGCATTGACGTGAAGTCAGCAGCTTTTGCACTCATGCTGAAATTTGTTATTCCTTGAGTAATTTAGAAAGCAAACGATAATGAAGAAACACATATTTTTTCCCAAAATTTCCGAAAATAAATCTCGGATCGACCTGAAATTTGGCACACTAATGAATACAATATTTACCTCAAGGTGTGTGCCAAATTCTATCGACGTTTTATGAATAGTTCCAGAAGAAGCATTTCGATAATTTTCCTTTGAATTTCTTATACTACCAAACAGAGCTGTGCCGAAGCCTTGTGCTTAGTGCTCGTGAAAGCACTCAAAGCACTTTTGTGCTCCTAAGCACTGTGCTCCCAAGCACTTTATTAAGCCGGTGCTTAGTGCTTGGTGCTTCGAGAATTTTTTTAGAAGGCTTAGTGCTTAGTAATTAGAAAAAGTGCTCTCGAGCACCGGAAAGTGCTCCCAAGCACCGCAGTGCTCCCGAGCACCGCATAGTGCTC
Organism: Myrrha octodecimguttata; assembly: GCA_958510865.1. NCBI lineage: Eukaryota > Metazoa > Arthropoda > Insecta > Coleoptera > Coccinellidae > Myrrha > Myrrha octodecimguttata. The sequence continues at coordinate 70,580,328 of OY294056.1, read as the reverse complement.
CCGAGCACCTTAGGGCTTCGAAGCACTTTTCGGGATTACTAAGCACTAAGCCCTTCATAGACTTGTCGAAACAGGAAAATGTCGGGCTATAGCGTGATTGGAGTAGACAAAGAGAACTAATATATCGGTTGTCTCTGGTGTTGGAGACATTCGACAAGGAATACAAGGATCCTCATTCGACACATTCGTGATATATGTGTTTAAGTTTAGTTTGGTGCCACTATTACATGAAAATAATAAAAGGCTCGAAGTGTCAAAGCGTGAGCTTTCAGCTGGGAACATCGAGATACAATATTTCGTATTCTATCTCGATCTTGAAGATATTAGAATTCCGTTCTGAAGAGTGTTTGAAAATCTCAAGAAATCCACTGACGTGAAGTCACGTGGATTATACTTATTAAATTTTCGTATTCGTATGTCACACACTCGACCGGTTCACATTTAATATTTCATTGTTTTTTTTCTCTATGATTTCTAACCTAATGATCTGATTGAAATGATATTTTGCATTCTTTAATGTAGTATGACTGCGTGCAGATTCGTGAGAAATTTCGAGAGTATCGCAAAATTAGAATATTCAAGAAAAATATATTTATTGAGCTTAACTGAATCCTGGATGAGTCATTTATGGTAGATGACCAATCTCTACATTAAAATCCTATAAATATCAATTGAATAAGATTATTTGTAATATGATGGGAAGAATAGAAATGAATATTGTTTTTTGATCTCCTGATTAAACGGTCATCACGACATTTAGCACGAGGCTGTCCATTTTAGAAGTTATGGGACAAAAATATATAATTATGCTCACGTCAATAACACTATAACTTCCCGACCGATTATGCCTTTAAACGAACTTTGCCGAGATATTTAGGCTTTGAGCCTACCCTGCAACTTTCCAGGGCTCTAGATTTTTCGTTTGGAGAGTAATCGTGTTTACGGACGGCCGAACATTCAAACATCGATATGGTTCACGGATTCATCATCAGGGAGTCAAACACGTCAAGTATTGGATTTCAATTCGATATTATCTGCGGTTTTTAGCGATATATTGGGAATATAAAATTTTGAATCGATATATCCACGGAATTATTGGGCAGATTTTACCCATTCACGAATTATACCTTCGTGATATGTACACCTATTCTAAATTTCATATTCCCAGTATGTCCTGCCAATGTTTCCATATAATGTCATACAATTTCGATATCAAGAATCTTGGGTTCTATTAATCTAAAAGTCAGCTCATTGAAACTATTTTCATCGATATTATAGGAGGGCAAACAAAAAAATTTTCAAAAATACAGATGAGAAGGAACTCGACGGTTCACGCGGAATTTCGTGAGGATAATATGATCAGCAGATCGCAGAATATTGAATATTTGAAAAGAAATTTTTTTTAGATTGTTCTAATGACACGATCATCACGAAATTCCGCACAAAGATGCAGATAAGCATTTTCAAACTAGTTACTGAGTTTCAGAATGATTGAAATTGTATTCTTTGAGTAATTCCAAAAAAAATAACGATACTGAGTAAAAAAACCATCCAAAATTTCCTTCAAATACTTCTTCCCAATATCTCTGAGAATTATGAACATATCGAACTGAAATTTGGCAGACTGCTATGAAATATGGTATTCAAGGTATAAGCATATTTTTTTCAAATGTAGTGAACTGTTTCCGATAATGGAAGTTTTTCTGAAAAAATGTTTTTATTCAATCTTACTGACGGTACGATCTCAACAAAATTTTGCAGGAAGTTGCGTGTCATCGTGCCCCAACTAAGTGCCAAGTTTCAATATTAGGGAAATAACCTCAAAATTTCAGATAGCTATAACGCTGAAACCGTTAGGCCGCTTGTGACCATCAACCAACATAACCGCGGCATTCGGATGCTCGACATATCCTGAAAGTTTTAAGCCTCTAGTTTGCTCCGTTCGACAGATATTGGGTCCTCGGTTGGACGGCCGGCCGAACAGAATCGACTTTGACACCGGATCAGTGGGTTCAACCTAGTCGTTTGAGATCATATTCGGCTCAAAATTCGAAAATTGCAGACGAACCAAACACCAAATAAACGATAGCATGCTTTTCCCTAGAACATGAGCGAAAACACGAGTTCGCCGTAGGCCGTGCACTCTCTGAGCCATGTCTTTATGTTTCCATTATTTCGACAGCATATTATTATGGCGAAAACTGTATTTTGGAAGTGATCGAATGTCGGTCAGTAAGTTTGAAATTTTAAACCGAGAATGGACTCACTAATGAAGAATCCGTAGTCAAAATCGATTCTGTCCAGTCGTAAACACGATAAATCTCAAAGGAGAAAAGCTCTGTTCGGGTTCCGAATTATGATCGGTCCTTGGATGGTTTTCCGACTTCGAAAAACCGAAATGCCGATATTGCAGACAATTAGCTGAAAAAGTCCCGAAGTCGAAGTTTCATATTAAAAAGTGCTTAGTGCTCGGTGCTCGGGTAAACGAATTACTTTTTGAAAGTGCTTGGTAATAGCGAGCATTTCACAAAAAATGAGTGCTTAGTGCTCGAGATTCCGGAGCACTTTTAGAAAGGGCTTAGTTCTTTGTGCTCGGAGCACTTTCCATCACTGCTCGGCACAGCTCTGCTACCAAATTTCGCGAGAAAAGGTGCGTCAATAGTGTACAACTAACTAATAACTCTTAACCCGATCCCAGTAGTAGATCCTGGAATATTGGGTAATTAATTTTATAGAATTCGAACCAGTTATGAATTCAAGAGCAAACAGTAACGCGCCATCAATGTAGGTGCAGTATATAGGTTTCTTTAGAAAAAGGTTTGTAAATTGCGACTCCGTGAACTTTGGCAACACGGCTATATTCAAGTATTCGTTAGTCATGAAAATCTCGAGTACAGGCATCCGCCCAGGGTCTGATGCTACAACGATTCCCGTAGCAGCTAGAAGTTTCAGAATACGTGAAATTTTATAAATGTAGACATTATTAGGAGGTGTCGATTTGTAGGTTCAATAATATTATAATATTAATATAATTATTGAATATAATAATCATAATAATGGACAATTTATAGAAACAATTCATCATCCTATAGAAGAGAAAGCTTAAATTACAGAACACAATTGTCATTCAGATATTCATTAACAGTAAAATAACATTCACTTAAAAGTAACAATTTTATGTTCTTTCCGAAACCTGGCATATTGAGAGATTTTAAAGAATCAGCAGGCAGATGATTGTACAGAATGATGCCTTGATACTTTGCTGATGTCTCAAATTTGAATGTTCTGTGTTTTGGTACTAATAAAGTTTCAACATTCCTAGTATTATTATCGTGAAAGCTGGCAAGAGTGGTGTTATCCATTTCCTTTTTTTTTACAGACAAAAGACATTCATATATGTAGATACAAGGAGAAGTTAGTATACTAAACTTAATCGAATACGAATACAGATTTACAAGATTTTCGAGAATCATGTCCGAATATCATACGTAGGATGCGTTTCTGCGCAATCAATACTCTAATGAAATCTACCGACATTCTCCAAACCAAAATACTGTATGCAAGATGATAGCTGGGAGTGGAAGAGACTTTTTTATACGACGGATTGCGCAAAAAGAAGAACTGAGCTTTCCACTTATGAAGGCGACATGGTCAGACCATTTATGAAAATATGAAGTGAAGACGTCCTAACACTGATCCCTGAGACCCATATGATATTCATCAGAAAAAGTTTCATCAGTTTTCACATGTTTTTTCCTATTTGACACCTAATTGCTTATCCAATCTAAATAAAAAGTTCTCTTTAGACATCGAGTTCGAGAATTCATTACCGATTCAATCAATAATAGCCTGGAGATAAACCACATCAAGCACCAAGTTCTACACCACGAGTCCTAAGCAAACCAACCGAATTTGCAGCATTTGAAATTCATTTTTCCCTCCTCAATAAAGATGAAAATATGCATACTCAGGATTAAACCAGGGCATATCCAAATAACTTCTCATATACCGAGAATTAGGTATTGTTCATGTCATATAGTGTTAATTAGTACAACGCAATGCCCCAAATGATTCGCCCCAACGAAGCCCAAAATTCGATTAAGCATACGTGCAAGCACTCTTGTTAATAGAACATGGGATCAGCTCAATGCAGTTATAATTGTTTCAAAGTAGGTTTACTGCCTTGTCTGATGCACTGCGATCATTAGTGTTTGTTCATTAGGGCTTGAAATGAAATATATGTTCACTTCATTACTTCGAGAATATAACTTCAGTGCAGTTATGATGTTGAAACTATGAATTGTCTGAGCGTTCCTTCTCTACAATGGTGAGAAGATACTGCTTTCAACCTTTTCATAAAAGTTCATTTCTACTTCCTTTTCCAATACCTGTAATGATACAGATCCAATTATTAAAAAATGCAGATCTTGTTGTTTCAGACTGGCGTAGACCTTCAGGTCACTTCTTAACAACAGTGTATCAAATTCCAGCCTGATCGGATATTCGTCTTTGGAGATATTGAATAAAATATGCCTGATTTCGTGCTGATTTCCTGAGAATCATTGATATTTCCGAAATAATTCAAAAAATATTGATCCGATCATGACGAAACTTGGAACTTAATGCGAAAATTCGTGCAAATGTTCTCGATGATTTCATTGGAACAATTCAAAATTCAAAGATTTAGTTTATAAATATCTTATATCTTCTAATCATATGGATCTGGGCAACAGCGTGATATCGTTCCATCACAATGTCTGTAATTATCGAATTTCGAGACGAAATTGGTCTTGAACGATTTGGTTGGACTTCCTGAGGAAGAATCCATGATCAAATTCGATTCTCTCTCCGAAAGATATCATTTTCTAAAAAACACCAACAATTATACATTTTGCTTGTGAAGAAACTTAGAAAGAGTAGCTCAGGCTCCACATGTAGTTAGAAGAACTTCTAAAAATACAGTGTTGACCACGGAATCTTAAGCACGTAGTCCAACAGCGGTGTAGAGCTATTTTCGACTCAAAATCTGAAAACTATATTCAGACCTTTGGACAAAATAGGCGCGTTCGGTAATTTCAGTCTAGAGGCGACGGATTTGAGGGCATTTGACCACTTATGGTATGTATTCATATGTAGCGAATATAAGCGAACGATGAAGATGAAAACAGGACCATATGGTATAGTTTGGCCGAAATATTCCGGGCAAGAAGATCAGGGTCGAGTCGTTCCGATTTTCTTTGTGAAAACTGTCCAGATTAACAGGGTGAGTCCTCAAATTGTCCATTAATTCTAAACACAGATTCCTCTCATCAAATTGAAGATTTTTTCATTTACCATTCATACAAACGCTCAGTTTACGATATTCAACGTGGAATGTTATACTGATAAAAAGTCTAGAAATTTCCCTATTTTGTAGATATTCTCCTGCGCTGATGAATGCTTTGGATGAAGATCCACTCACGTTCATATGGACCACAGAATACACGAAGTTATTTATTCACTTTGTGACCAGACTACAGACTTTCTTTTCATTAATGTGATTTTAAGAGAACAGTCAGCGAATCCAGGACATAAAAACTCACCTGATCCAAGGTTCCGTCAGGAAATCGGGGATCAAAATACCCTCTCGAGATGCGGACTGTCTCCCCTGTCCTAGCTACATATGCTGGGACCCTAACCAAGCTATGGATTTTCTGCATTCTGGGTTCACCGCCCTCGGGGCTGCATTCCAGACCAAGGTAGAGGGACATGGATTCCGGATTGCCCCGATCCACTAGGAATAATCTGGAAAAAAATAATGAGTGGCTGCTAGGGAAAGCATTTTGAGAGTTTAGAATTGAATGAAAGAAGACCGACCTCTGCCAGAAGCTGGACGTGATCACGTAAACTTTTAAAGAAGAATTGAGAGCAAACAGTTTTGCTTTATCAATTTGAATCAATCAGAATGAAATTAAGTTGGTCATCAAATTCATCAGCAAGTCTAAAGCTTATCGATTAGGGGCCGGTTTATTCACCTTTAGGTAACGTTTCGGTTACGCAGCGGTCAGATAAATCGCTACCTCTCAGTTACCCGCGTTTGGATTCTTTCACAGACATTTAACGGACAGTTGGTAACCTGCCTCTTTTTTTGGGGAATTAAGGGTTGAACGATTGGTTAACGTGTCATATCTAACCTTTCAACCCCCTCACGTGAAAAATTTTTTTTTCCATTGAACAAAACTGTAATGGTCGACTTTCATTCGGTGACAAATTTCATCAGGTACCATCGTCTCAAAGTAAATGAATATGACCCACTTTCCCTATTCGAAAAAATTTAGAGGTTTGATGGGGATGGCACAGGGTGCAACAAAAATCCTTTCAAAATGCATAAAAATTTGGTGAAAGTAAAACAAAAATTGACCTGTTTCAGGATTTTGTTGCCAAATATTTTTCTTCTGAGAAAATGAATTTGTTCTATAATTTTAACGCGCACTGTAGATTGAAATTCAGTACTTAGTTTGCAGACCTTTAGTAACAATTCGCGAACATTCAACAATTATTTTAATCCCTTTGATATTCGATATTGAACTCACTTGAATCCATCGGCATTCACAGCAGAAGAAATACAATTCGCCAACTCCCACAAAACATGGTCCTTCCTGGGCGTGTGTTGCAAACTCTGTGTCAAATTTTGCAGCATCTTCCTTTTATCAGCATGCACGCAAAATTTCCATCTCGATAGACTCGTCTTTCTTCCGTTTTTTGCCATAGCTTCAGGTTTTTTCCTAAGCCTTTGTGATTTTCTGATTATCCATCGTTCCAGCTGTTCAACTTCGACCTCTTCCATGATGTAGCGTTCCAAGAATTCTGGGTGGTTGAACAGGAAATCGGACACATGGTCAGCTGCAATGAAGGAAGTCATCAATGCGCTTCGAAAGGAAATATAGTCAGTAACATCAAAAGCATTACATCTAGAAGGTATAATTTCTCGAACTTGATTCTTTGTCAGGAGAATGATCATATTTGAAGCATGCTTTGATAACGGAATCAAAATTTCAGTATTCACAGAACATCAAGATTGGCGATTCAGGCAACTGATACTTCGAGACCGTTCAGCTATTACGCGTCAAAAAGCTGACCAATGGTTCGGAAAGGAACCTTGACCTATTACTATATGTATGTTATATCGCCATAATCGAGCTTATTTGGACTCTCCTCATCACGTCTATGATTTGTGCAGCCTACAATCCCGGACCACTGTTGTAAAACGGAAGCAGTGCGAGGTAGGATGGCATAATAAAGAATCACGATTCTATCTAGTTTTGCACGATGATCGCAGGACTATTGCGTTTGCTGTTTAGGGGCTAAATGCTTATTAACTTTGAAGATTATCGGGTGCACTAGTCACAACTTGCCAACTATCTTTTATAACATCATACCACGACGAAGGATAAAGTGGAGACAGAGAAGAAGATTAATGTGGTTTATAAGATTAAGTGCAGTGGTTGTGACTGTTTTTATGTTGGCCAACCTGCAGAAGTGTAGAAACTCGCATAGGTGAACACCGAAGGGACTGTAGACATAGGAAGCGGACTTGCACATGAAATGAATTTTAAAGAACCTTTCATATCTGAAATGGAAAAAGATTAATAAAAACGATCGTTTTTGGAGACGGTCGAAATTCATTGTTGTGAAAATTACCTTAATATTATGACTGACTCATACAGACTGAATCCCATCTACACATATTTAGTTCATACTATCGAGAAGAAGAGTAAAATGTCAACTTCTTTGACTGATGTCTGATTTATGTTGAGGTTATTCTGTAATGTTCGGTGATTTGGCGTGCTTCCAGTTTTCGAGAGATTCTCAAAGTCAAAAAGAAATGAGAAAACTTGAATTTTGTTCAACCATATGTTGTTGGTTGTTTCCCTGGACTCACAAATACTGTTCCAAAAATTCTTGAATGAACCTGTTTACAATCCTGAATGCCAGGCTAAAGAATGCCATCTCACATTATTGTGAGTTTCCATGAGTGTTTTTTGTATATTTTGTCTAATTAAATAATATTTCAGCTCCCTGAAGATGGTCGCATTGCCGACCGAAAGCTTGGTATGATGTAATTGAGATAGTTAGCAAGTTGTGATTACTGCACCCGATAATCTTTAAAGTTAATTGTTGTAATCGATACAATACAAATTCTTATGGGTGCTTATGTTAGTCGAACACCACTTCTGTTTATTTGGGGCAGTATGACAGTTGCGCGTTATGTTGACGATGTCTTATAAACCACCCTATTGCCCTATTTCAACGTCCGTCCAGACTTCCTTTTCAGCATCATAACGCACATCCCCTTATTGCTCGAAGAACTATCGACTTGAGTGGGATTTGATGCGGACTGGACTATCCCATTCGTACCAACCTCCACAGACTGATTCACGAAGTTGAAGTTGGTTAGAACGATGCTTAGACGTATACAAGAATTTATGCAGCTACGGGTTTGTCGAAGACATTATTAATTTTGTCTCTGGTTTTCGTAGAAACTGGTAGCACGCAGATTCCCAAATAATTTGGCGACATCTATGAGCATACAGTTACATTGAAGAACGTATTGCTTTACTGAATCTGTTTTTCTAGTCTCTTTGGTATCTTTGCATGGTGGATATTGTTTATTATGAAATAAGTATGCAGCTGAAAATGTCCACGCACAAAACATATTTAGAGGCATAAGGCAGAAAATGCCCCTGAATTCTAGTTTCTGTATTTGAATGCGGGTACATGCTAATGAAACTTTCATTTATTGTAAACGAATTATTGAATTATTTTGCTCTGTTGGTACTCTTGTTGAGTTTTCACCCCTCAGGTTATCAATGAGCAAATATTAGCTTTATCCACGTCGAACTCAGTCTATGCATCACAGCTTCAATATCATGTATACCACTAATTGGAATACAAATTGGCACAAATTGATATTGTGTTAATAAATACACAGGTGAACGTGAGTTGGGTATAGCTATCAGCTACATTTCCTGCCTCTCAAGATGCTACTTCTCGAACGGAAAACACCTTAATAACTTTAAACAACATTAAATGTGCCAAACAAAATTTGTAATCATTTCTCATTATTTTCCTTTGCCAGTTTCTTCGAGTATCTGGAGTCATTGATGTAACGACATCATGAAACGAAGTAATATATTTAATGGTTTCTTCGTTGGCTCATGCATAATTAAATTATTCCGCGAGCAACTTCAGACCTGATGAGATATTCAGATCAGAAAATGTTGTTTTCTGAACTGCCTTGAAGTATATAATTCAAGTTTCTGGATCTTAGTTTATGTAGGAGAAAAGAGATGAATCGGAGAACGTTTAATTAACTGGATGATATAAAGGAGCTAGGAAATTTTAATTATCCTTTAAATACGTGTCGATTTAATTGCGAGAAATTTCTACAAGAAAATTGAAGATGTACACATGAGACTACTTTCGAAAATTCTTCTTTTCGGCCATCAATTGTTGAATGATGTACGAAGAATGTCCTCCTCCTTATTCTTTCCTCAATGAAAAATAGGATGTGTCACATCAATTACAATAATAACAATAACATTCATTATACAGGGAGTTTAACACCGAAAAAATTTAAGGGGTAATGAAAATTGAGGTAGGTATTTGGTATGAATCTTTTGAAAAACCTCCCCTCGGAAAATATACATCCTTCCGAAGATGAACAAAAAAATAGTTTTTTTATTTTCCCTGTATAAGCTGAAGACACATAAACTTGGTGAATATTATTTGTCAATAAAACTACACATTTTGGAATTTTCTCAATCCTGAAGTATGCTGAGAAGGGGTTGAAATAGTTAACCCCTAAGATATTTTTTCTTACGTAAGGTAAGTAGAGCCTCTTTTGCTGAAAGTTGTCCTGAATGTGTTATGTGAGTGCTTCATTTGTCCCTTTCTTTGAAAATATATCAGTTCAGAACAAAATTTTATTTCTTCTGTATCTTGAAAAAAAGTCGAGGAGGAAACCACTAGAGATATTTTGTGGCAAAAGATGGCCTTCCCTCCGGATCTCCTCAAGATCTCCTCGGATCTCCCCGGATCCCCTCAGATCTCCCCGGATATACTTGGATCTCCCTGGGATCTCCTCGGATCTCCTTGGATCTCCCCGGGATCTCCTCGGATCTCCCTGGGATTTCCTCGTATGTCATTGGATCCCCTCCTTCTTTGCACGGATCTCCTCGTATCTCCTACGGATTTACTCGGATCTCTTCGGATCAATTCACACGAAGTGCTATATTTCAGTTCGTCAAGAATATTCTGAGGAATTCAAGCTAGAGCCGGTATTATTTATGGATCTTCCTAAGATATTCTTCGAGATTAAAGTTGACAAATCTGGGGTGAAGACGAGTCTCTTTCTCGGTCTCGCCTAACGGCTGATCTCAAACACAATGTCTTCCGGAAGAAACCACATTGAAACTCAAAATTTGTAGAGTAGGTTTGGACCTTAATTACGAAGGCCTTATTCGTGAATAGGATAAGCCACCCAATAATTCCGCAGATATACCCGTTCAAAATCTTATTTTCCCTTATAATTCCAGAAATACATACAGATTGGATCGAACTGAAATTCGTAATTCATCGAAAAATGACGTCCTGAAGGTATAAACAGAATTTCATGAGGATAAAATGATCAGGAAATCGCAGAATATTGAATCTTTGTATAAAAAAAATTGAAATTTTCCTTGAAAATGCGCTGATTACAAAATTCCGCAAAAAGTGGAATATCAGCATTTTCAATCAAGTACCAAGTTTCATTATGATTGAATCAATATTTTCGAGTAATTCCGGAAAGAACAACGATATCGAGGAATTTGACTTTTTTTTCCGAAAAAAATTTAGTCGATTTGGCTCATTAACAAACTAAACAGCCTTATTACGATACGCGAACCACCTAGAAATTTTATTTTCCTAATAATTCCAGAAATACACACAGATTGGATCGAACTGAAATTTCGTTATTCATCGAAAAATTACATATTGAAGGTTTAGACAGAATTTCATGAGGATAAATGATCAGGACACCGCAGAATATTGAATCTTTGCATAAAAAATATTTAATTTTTCTTGAAAATGCTCTTACCACAAAATTTCACAAAAAGTTGAATATCAGCATTTTCAAATTAAGTACCAAGTTTCATTATGGGTATCTTCAAAAATTAGAATCTTACCGTACTGAAATTCGGTACTGCTGCAAAATATGGAGCTGAAGGATGACTTTTCCGAAAAAAAAATTTTTCTCTAAAAGCACTTTTTCCAAAATTTACTGGCTGTACGATCTCAACAAAATTTTGTTTAAACTTGCGCGTCGTTATATTCCAACTAACTGACTATAACACCGAAACCATTTGGCTCATTAACAAACTAAACAGCCCCATTACGAGGCGCGAACCATCTTGAAAGTTTCATGTCGCTAGCTTGCTCCGTTCTACAGTTATCGTGTCTTCGGCCAGAATCGATTTTATCGTCAACGGATTCTTTATCAGTGAATCCAACCTAGTCGTTTGAGGCCGTTTCCGGGAAAAAATTCGAAAATTGCAAACATTTGGATAAAACGATAGCAAGCTGTTCCCCCAAAAATGCGTTCAAAACACAGAAATAAAAAATTGTGTTTTAAGTATTCCCTGTTTTTGTGGAAAGACATAACATCATCATCATCTAGATATAGGAAAGCGAGAACATAAAAACAACCCAAGGAGTAGAGACCTACAAAGATCCTAAATAGCGAACCATGAATGTTCGAGCATTGGGAATCACATGATAGATTGGGACAATACATAAATACTGATGTCGGAACCAGATAATCGGAAAAGATAAATTGAAGAATCCTTCTGCATTTTGTTAAATGGAGGGAGTTTTTAAACTAATTGTTTTTTAGAAATGGACCATATTTGGCTGAATTTACTAATGAAGGGGTAGAATCAAAACACTTTCATACCAGGTGAATCTGTATTGCTCTGATTTTTTGAAAGTACTAATTTAACGAGAGTATCAAAGAACGAAAAATCAAAAGAAAATAATTCTAATGATATTCTCTTTTGTCTGATGAAGGAGATGGATTTGTATTCTGAAAAGTTACAGTTCTCCTTGTAGATCGTTTGCATTGTTCCGGTATTGTTTGTTGAATTGGCAATCGTTCAATCCGCAGGGCCAAAATAAGCATTAATTTGAAACCAAAAGTTAAGTGAAATTGATTGCTCGCTCAACACTTGGTGAAACATCGTAATTAATATTAAAACAACAGTTTTGATAATGGGGTAAAACCCGAAACATGCATGTCAACAAGATATTTTGAATTAAAAATTTGTTTTAATACCAAAAGTTAAGGTTTCAAAGTTCAGCCCTCGAACCCTTATGAAGAGTACAATTTTTTTTCGATAATGCATAATAATATGCTATAATATTTTTTCGAATTTCGTGATGCAGGTATTATGTTTTCCTATAGAAAAACTAACCCAAAAGTTGACGGTTGAAAGTTCAACCCCTAAATCACATTCGATAATTTATAAATCTATCGAATATATAAAATCTTCATTTCGCACTGATTAATCCCCTTTCCTCCCATCATACATCGATTTTGTATGATAAAACTGAATGGATGCGGACGCCTTTGGTTTCAAGTTTCGGATGTTCCTGAAGTGAGCACCTTTGGCCGTTCACTTAACACCGGTCATATGGATTTTCGCCCCGAGTTTTCAACCAACGGTCGAAAATAACCTAAAAATGTCGCAATCGAACTATTGAAATATAGGCATTCCCTACCACCAATATTTCCGATGCAGACGCGGAAAGAGTGAGAGGGATGATGATCAGAACATTTGCGCATGCGCAAACGACACACAAATCTTGGATCTCCTAGGATCTCCTTTGGATCTCCTCCGGATCTCCTCGTATCTCCTTGGATCTTCCCGGATCTCCTCGGATCTCCCCGGGATCTCCTCGGATCTCCTTCCACTACTACATAAAATCTCCTCAGTGGTTTCCCCCTCGAAAAAAGTATCCTAAGTCAGTACCAATTTTCATGCAAAAGGGATAGATGATTTCAGAAGAATTTGTTAAGTCTTGGAGATATTTTTCCTTTGAATGAAAATGCGATTTTGGTGTACTCAAATCAACTCATTCGGTAGCCACATGATAACCAGTATATTTCAATGAACAGGGTCCGGCAGAGAACTCGGATGTTTTTTAAACGGATCGTACTCCTCCCTATTGGATCGACAGATGCGGGGAAGGGGCCGTTGGATTTGGTAGGTCTTAGCATTTTTTCACCAGTTGAAATCATGGACCTATGGACGGTAGAGCACCGCGTTTTTGCTTACGACAGTCACGTCTGTAATAACGAGTCCGTCACGGCCGTTCAGCGTAAGTTTCGTCGCCATTTGAATATCTACCGAAATCGGACTGTTTCCTCTGGAAACACAAATCTTCATTGAGTTGAAGCACTTTGAACACGAGGTGAATCGTTGAGGAAAAACCACAAGGAGATCAACGAACATTTCGAAAACTTGAGAACGTTGAAAGAGTGCACAAGCAATTCTTCGCAGTCCGAGTCGATCTGAGCGCTATATCGAAACGATCACCAACTTCTTTGTACCTGAATCAAGAAGACATCGTGTTCCAATCCGACGTGTGTGGTTTCAACAGGATGGGGCGAACGCACGCATAGCCAGAGCAACAATGAACGTTATTTGTCCTCTCTTCCCTGGCCGCCTTATTTCCAGGTTTGGCGACGTTCATTGGCCTCCTTGGTCTCCTGATTTAGCCACCTGTGATTTTTTTTTATGGGGACATCTCAAAGCACGAGTTCACCAACACAAGCTCCGAATATTGAAGGAATTGAATTCGCATGAAAGTCGCCGCAGTTGAGAGAGCAACGTTGGAAACAGTTTTCAGAAACTTCCAAGGAAGACTGCACGAGTGTATCGCGAAACAAGGAAGCCACCTGACTGATGTGATTTTCCACACACGAAATTTGAAGATGCCTTGGAATTCTGAATGCAACTTGTTCAATAAAAATTCTTTTGAGTAACAATTACCGAGGTTATGATTTTTTCAAAAACGTCCGAGTCCTCTGTCGGATCATGTATTTTCGATCATACATATACTCCATTCACTTTTATAATGTAGCCCGGTTGGCCATGACATCCTGACAGATTTCACCGTGTATATTTTGAAATTGTTAGGTTATGGTCATTTTGATGTCAGATAACTATGCAACGTTGTCCTTTCTACATAGAGGTCGTAGTAATTACTTATTTTTCAAATGTCAATCTACATTGATAAAGTAATGAATTTGAGAAAATATTATTTGAATTCTATAATTCCAAAGACCTGGCGAATGTTGAAGAAACTTTTGTCTCTGTTAATACTGGAAATATTTCACGTATATAAACATGGTTGAAAGATTTAGTTATGCTATTTTCTTGTAAGGAAATCAAGAATCGGGTTTTTCAAAATAAAGTCTTCATTTCAGTCTTTTTGGGTGCACCAATAGAAGGATATTCTTTGTCGTCTCTTTCACTTAAAATCTTCCTTATTGTGTTGATGTGCAGCTAAAAAATAAATATCTATTCATATAAAATATAATTCCTTGGTTTTCACTTATATACGTCGAAAATGTTGCATAGCTTGTGTTGAATTATTGATTCCGAATTATCAGGGTTACTATCAGAAAAAGCCGATTTCAATTCTACATATAGCACTTCCTGATACTTTGCCTCTGCTTCTTCAAAACTACCTTCGGCATTTTTATTAGTTTGCAAGCGTTATTATGCTGAGATTTAGAAATCTAGAATCGATTGATATTGATAATAGTAGAAATTGAAATTTGGCAACGTCTTTTGACATTACCGATATTTCATGAGTGCCAACCTGCGTCAGTTTTAAGGGAAAAAACTTGATAAACCTAAATCATGGCCAACCGGGCTACATTATAAAAGTGAATGGAGTATAGATGTCACTGTTAAGAGCAAATATTACCTCGAATCTAACGGGTTGAGTTTTGGAGGCCAGAGTTCGTTTTTTTAACAAGAAATTTTTGGGTGCAAATGGTTGCAAAAAATAGTAAGAATGCGCAATGTTGCCAATTTTTTATAGTCACGAATTTTCTGGCAAATAAAATTGACATGGAAAAATAAATATCATTGGGCATTCTCACAGAAGGATTAAGTACATCCCGAATAATAAAGTCGAAAAATAATCACTGAAAACCCACAGCCCACCCTTGTTGTGATACCGAAATCCATGAAGCCGTAATTTAGCAGCCGACGAAACTGTAGAGCCTTAACATAATAGTATAGTCATTCTTAATCAAGAAGTTGTATGTTCTTTTTAAACGAAAAATGTCATGTTAGACATATCAAATATTAAAGCCTGACTTGAACTAATGTCGAATAAACTCCATAGGGTTCAGTCTAATGTACTTAATTATTTCTTGTGAAGTCCCTGAGGAGAACTTCGTGTGGATGTAATTGGGACTTGACCTAACTTATTGAGAAAGGCAGTCAACAAGTGTGGCAATTAAGAGAAGGGTTCTTCATGAAACTGCCAAGTGTTTTGATGTTGAGAGTGAGGTACAGGGAAAGGAAAACCATATTCAATATGCGGCATTCATTATTGACCTGAATTCTATAATACTGCAAAAAGAACCAGATCAAATGTATATCACTCTATATCAAAATTTTTGGTTTGAAGACGTCCAAAATGATCTCTCTTTTCATCTCCCTTCAAATATGAATGAGTATTAGGGAACCGAATCACCTGTATATTTTCCACCTATTTGCCAACCTAATTATAAAACCCTTCGAGAGGATGAGTCACACTAAAATTTATAGAGTATCGATGTTGAATATGACTTGAATATTTTGGCAACTTTCGTGAATTAACTGTTTATATTGTAAGAGATGGCTTGTTAAAGGATTTTTTTATTCGCTAATTGAAATACACGTATTTCAAAATTAAAACTGTTGTTTTATATCAAATAGACAGTACACAACAAGAGATGCTTTTAAAAATTAAAAGATGAAAACCAATTTCCTGAAAAAATTTCGTATGAACTTTCACGCATTCATGTTGGATACAAGTACCAGATTTTGATTCTATCGGATCTGGAAATATTGAGAAAGAAACTTTTTTAATAGATCTACGGAATCATTAGGCAGATTTTACCCACTCAGAAATTCGACCTTCGTTATAAGCCCCAATCCTTATATGCAAATATCGACCCTCTCCGTCGTTATCGTGTTTGACTTCGAAGAGCAAGTTTTGTTAGCAATTGAGACAATAACTGGAAAATTTGAAACGGAAATGAGTCAGAAACCATTGAACCAATTCTGTCCATCGACAAGCTCAACCAGCATGTTCGAATATGCAACCTATCCTGAAAGTTTCAGGTTGCTAGCTTATTTTGTTCGACAGTTATCGTGTAATATAAGAAGATCACAATGGAAAATCATGTTAGTTAAGTCAAAATTTTTTAGGTTTGAGAATGCCGCAATTGAAAGTTTGGAACGTCACTGTGAATTTGTTTTAGCTAAAAGCACATTTCGATTTTCCTGGTTTAAAAAACGCTCAGCTTTGGTGTGTTATTAAAAATAAACAGTAGAAATCCAAATTTTTTTATATTTTAGACATTTCAATTTCATTAAACTCGTTATATCAGGGACTTATAATTTTTTGCATTTTTTACATATGCATAACTGATTCGACCTCTTATATCTTTGAGTTCAACCAAGTGATTCAAGGCCGTTCTCGGTAAAAATTCGAGAATTACGGACATTCGAGTCGAATTTCAACGCTCCTGTTCCATAAAACGACCGTGAAGAAATATTTTCCTGTCGAGTCCTCAGAATCTCGCAAAGAGCGCATTCAATGATATTTTATCCACCGATATATTCTTGCTGTCTACATCCTGTTATAATCATAACAAAAATATATGTGTGGTGAAAACATTAGTTTGATTAATCGATTGGTTACAGCAGACGAGATCATACTGTAGAACGTGATCATGGTATGATGAAAAATATTTGTCCAAGGAAATTGAATTCCTGAGGGGCTTCATGAAAATTGATATACTTTTTTATAATTTTGAATAGTAAGCGAATATATCGGATGACCTTCATGAGAAATATTGGACATGTTCGAGCGTGAGCCAATTTCATTATGACAATATATAACCATTCGGCACTGAAGGGTCAGACAATTTTGAGTGCATCTGGGTATTTCATTATTTATCACAAGCCTATGAGTCATTTGTTATTCAGTTAGGTACTCCTCAAATTGACTATTCAATATAATTGTCTAGCCTATTATAGAAGTCAACTTCGTTAAGGAGAGAGACGATGGTCAGGAGGAACCCCTTCCTCTATCCACAAGATCGATCTAGTCTAACTAGATATCAATCAATTATCGTATTCCCATGAAAATTTGAATCAATATCAACAGCTCATCTCCATCGTATACTATTTCTCTAATTATTTGTATGACGAAGTTTTAAATTTGTTCGACTACTAAACCATTCTGAACTCGACCTTCTTTTTCGAGCTTTGAATTCACCTTCAAAATCTGGAGTCTTCATGAATAACGTTCAGAGGTTAGATCCAAAGTTCAACTTTAGAATGCACAAAAGCATTTGAGATTCTGTCCTCCCAGAACAATATTTATAAAAATACAAACACGATGAAATTAAGCACGTGGCGATGAGCTAACTTTCAAACATCCAAAACACTAAATATTTCGTGAAAATATCACAACTCAAAATCAAAATTCAAATTTCTGAAACAATACATACGATCTAGTTAAAAGGCGATTCTTGATTTATAGGAAATGAATTGTTTTCAGAACTTAACAAGAAAAATTTTCAAGTATAACTTTGGAAAATTTTTCTTTTACTTTTCAATGAAACGATCATGAAAAAATTTCCCACAAAATTGGGGATCACCATTTGCCATTTGTTTGAAGTTGAAAATCTTAAGGCTTTCCTCATCATATTGCACTAATAAACTAAAAATGAATGATTTATTTGGAATTCTTTATTCCTTCGGATATGACACACCCTCACAAACAACCTGTGTCAACCCCAACAAATCTCTGGATATTCCTACAGGTTGAATCGAGAGCCTCATTAAATTTTCATTACCACATAATCCTTTTGTCTACCAATAATCTCATCCAGTGTTTCAGTTTCTTTATAAGACGGCAATTTCGGAGAATAATGAAACTTTACTGCCTTCCGAAATTGGATGTGCAGCTTGGTCTAATAGTTCGTTCTGCTGGGTTTTATTTCCTCATTAGATTTTTGGACGGAATTCAGCTAAGATTCATTAATAATCTTTCTGTTGTTGATGCATTTTCTCCTGGTTTACGTTTTATGAACATTAGAAAAATCTTTTTATAGCTATGGATCAGATGTAGAGTTGAACTTGAAGAATACGAGACAAAGATTAATCGAAGTTGTGAGTTAGCATTTATGAAATATAAACGCAGGAAGTGGTTAATGGAGATAGAATGGCTTGAGTTCAATAATGAACTATATAAGTACAAGGGGAAGGAAAGATGCAGTTTCACAGCTTTATTGAACACCAGGACGACCCATCTTGTTGAATGCTGGAAGGGCTCTAGATACTTGTTAACTGTTAGATGATGACCGAAATTTCACCACCGTGATTTCAGGAGTACCTTACGAACCCTAGCCTTCGATTTAAGAGTTTAAATTGATGATGCACGTCATCATGCACATCGATCAAAGTATTCTGCACACGAAGGTGGGAATTGCAAGATGCTCCTAGAAGATGGCGCGCTGTACGTTGTTATACTGCAGTGATCCATCTGAAGGGTGACAAGTATCGAGATTCCTTTTGCGGTTTTATCTGAGGTAAGTTGACCTGACGATCAGTAAAAACTGTTAAACAACTGTAGGCATTCTCCTTGGATCCGCTTCTTCGGTGTAGATGTTTTGGTTGATTGGATGATTAGCTCTGATAAAGGTGGAATATTTGTTGATTTATCGACAGATATTCGTCCTTGTGATTATGTTATTTCCTTGTACAGAACGTTGTGCTCTATGTCTTACACCTTGTTTGTATGTTTTTCAGCTGGCCTGATGATGGTATTTTAAAACCGAAATCGATCGCTATCAGAGTGAAAACCCTTCAAAACAAGTGTTTTTTATTTCCTCACGTTCTTATAATTTTAACCTTATTATAAAACTTCATTTGAGTGGCTATATGTTGACATTCACAAAGAAATTGACAGTGATAATGTACAGTCTATCTAAGAGTTGATCGAAAAACACATTAACTTCCAGAAAAAACAACGGACGTATTAATTGGTGGTTGAACTCCTTCTATTTATTCCGTGAGTATATACTTGATACATCAGGGATGAAAGTATATCTTCAACAATCCTCCAAATCGAGTTGCACGTCACATAAAAGCCTCGGACTCGACAATGTATGTGGCTAAAACGAACGAAACATTCTCCTTTCCATACAGAACCCGGAGTTTCAGGAATAAGATACCGGAAAATTTAAGGTCAGAGCTGACCGCTCGAAAAATGGCCGAAGGCACGGACACAAGAATATCCGCAATCCAGAACTCTGACTGATTTATAAGGGTCGCTAAATGGCGAATGCGCCAGTTGAGTATAGAACCTCGCATCCCATCAAGGATGAATTGGCTTTCGGTGAATGTGCTCGAATTTCTTGATACTTTGACTAATCTTCATTCTAATTCAATATTTTTCGCAGTTAGAGTTCAAGCTCAACAGATCAAAACAAAATTCTGGATAAGCAATAAGGTGCAGTCATCATCTTTCGCGCACATGTTCAATCAAGTTGCTCAGGCGTCAAGTGATTCTATATCCATTAATCATTATGGTTTTGTTAATAGTTTTACTCGTTTACAATTTTCCTGGATCTGGTTTCCTGAATATCTTCTTTGAAATACTAAAATGATCCAATAAAATTAATATTTTTGGAATATGTAGGCGGAAAATGATTATTATTGGATGAAGTAGAGGGAAATTACTGGATTATCAATGATAAAAACTGTTGAGTCGCAAGTATAGGATCTCAAAATGAATTTTCACAGGCGTTCAATATTTCTGAAGGACAATAAGTTAGGAAAAAAGTATATACTCAATCAAAAAAATTCTCCATTCTAGAAAAAAAATTAATAAAGTTATGTCGAGTGTTCGAAGATATTTCAAAGAAGGGTCAACATTGATTCCGGTTTAGAGTTTGTGGAAATAATTTTCAACTAAATTCTTAACAAGGTGGTAGGAGAATCCCTACTCGTATTCATTTATAATTTATATGAAAGAAATGAACTATTTCAATATTTTCAATTGAAGATGTAACCACCATTTTAAAAATTTGTAATATAATGTTCTCTTGAATTTAATATTCAAGTTTTTCACCAAAGCTTCAAATGATGTTGAAACCACATCATGAATACGATCAATTATAAATTTTATTTAGAGGTTCTAAGTGATCTGTATTCAGAAACACTGACCTTATGCATAATAATTCATAAAGAAAGGCTATTCCATGAAATTATAAACCAAAAATTGATATAATTATCAGGAGGGTATCTTGAAATAAAAATCAGTAAATTTATTTTCTATAATTAGTGAGCTTTCTCATTTAATTATCTCATTTTTCTCACAATTCTCAAAACCCATTTTTTTTATTAAGGTTTCTCAATCTAACGAAGGTCCAGGTTCGTGCCATACATGCCAGTGAAATCTCATCAGAGATTCCAACATTCAAGCTAATAAATTCAGAATTATGCTGGACTGCATCAATTTTTCTACTGAAATAAATGTTTGCATTGCTTGCGAAGTTCTTCGTTTTTGGACAACTAATAATATCGGACATAAGTGTTTTTAGTTTCTGTCGAATAAAACCCCCGCCGTCCAAAACATAGGCGGGCATTCTACAGCACTTAAACGTTTCAAACTAAAAAACAATACGTTTCAATATCCACAAACAACTACATATATATACTGAAGCCTAACTTTGATGCGAATGAATTACAACAATCCCTTTAGAACGCTCGAAAACTTCGATAATGAAGGGACGAAAATGAACCAGGTGGTGACCACACCCGGTTATATTTTCTCCATGTCCAGACATTCATATTAACGAGGTTCCCTACCTAGAACAAATTCGCAAAAATTGGCTATTGTATCTAACATTGCAAAATTTCAAATGCAAATAATGTTGATAAACTATCTGAGATTGGAGTACATAGAGCTATTCTAGTATGTATTCTGCCCAACGTTGTCTAGGTTGATTTGTTAAAATGAATTCCATAATTTTGTGATTTTACAATAATTTTCCTGAGGTTTTGCATTTATTTGAAGATTTTTCAACAAAGTACTGAAGAAAAATTTGAATGGATATAAGTTTGGTATGTATTTCAGGGGTAAGCGGCTTTTATGCATTCAAACATTCTTTTCTAGGGAAATGAGACTGGACATTAGTGGAGTAGATCGAGGGCTCGCATTTTATTTATATCATTTCGTTGTGCTATCTGTTTCTCATAATTTTTATTTCGATCCTGAATAGGTTTTCTGAGACTCCAACTTGATGATAAAATGTAAACGATTCTGTATCATTTCATTTATTCTAATGAATTTATCTCGTCGATCCAGCGAGTTTCATTGAAATTCAATTATTTAAAATATATCTGTACCAATTCAATTTCTTGACAAATATTTCACGGTGTTTTAGTCCCCAGAATTTTTTCGAGAAAACTTGTAATCGAAAGGATATTCGGACAATCACGAGGAAAAATAGATAATCTTGATCAAATTTGATTTCCTTTCCAAGATTCATTCGAATATATAGGAAAGAGAAAGACTCATTCAAAAAATAATATTTTTGAAAAGTTGGACATCCTGTACATTTATTATGAAGCATTGAATCAATATATATCAACCTGTATGATTCATTCGCTTCATATACATTTTGCAGCAGTATTGAAAGCCCCTTCCTGTTCTCCCTATTCACCTGCCATTGTGCCTGTCAATTACGTCTTGTTTCAATCGATAACACATGCCCTGCTGAGTATCATTTCCATTCTTTTCAAGATGTCAAAAATGGATCGATAACCAAGAGATTCGTTTTTTTTCACCTGGAATTCAGCTGCTGTGGGAAATACGAGTAGCTTGCCCGGGATGATGAAATTCTCATTGAAATTTTTTCACGACTCAAAATACAGCAATGATTTCCGAGAAAATAGCGCAGTTCTTTCTCCAGGCCCTAATACATTCTGAAATGTTCAAGGTACAAGCAGTGGCGGCTGGTAGGTAGACGAAGTGGGCGTTGGATTAAAATCGGATGGAATCGACTCAGTTCAATGGAAAAAAATTGTTGAGTAGGGGGATATTGAGCACTGACTGGTGGAGACCTTTTAAAATAATGAAACACAGTATTTTTCACAAAATCTTTATAATTTGTTGAATATAAACGTTTTGTATCATTTTAAAATGGCTGCAAATTGAATGGATTGAAGAATATTTGAATGGAAAGAAGAACAAAATAACTCACCGTTGAATTCATTTGCGCCTGTTTCGTATTTGAGAGGAACAACATCAACACTTCTTAAATGCAAGAAACCTGTTGAAATTGACCACGGATTCATCACCAGTGGGTCCAACCTAGTTGTCTGAGACCATTTTCGGCTATAGATTGAAAATTACAGGCGTCTGAAAAGAACGTTAACGAGCCACAACAACAGAGAAGGAAGATATGAAAAATTCAAATTTTCCACATTGTATTCAACAGTTAGTCTGTTGGCCTTGTAATAGGTTTAGCAAGATTTTGAAACTAGAAAGTCAGGTTGGCACTCGTGAAATATCTTCAAGGACAAACAAAATTTGGCGAGACATTGTCATTTCTAAGACTCATCTATGGTTGGGTTAAGTTACATACGTAATTATTATGATCTTCATATGGAACTGACAACGCCGCGTAGTATTCTGAGAGGAAAATTATTACAACCCTACTTTTTTCTATTTTTTAGAGTGAAATTTGTATTTTTGTATTTGTATTTTTTCCGAATATCCTAGGCTTCAACGAAACCCCTCAAAAGCTTAAAGCTTGTGCGAGTTAGGATACCGGGTGTGTTCTGTGTAGGCTTTGTTACTAATTCCTTGCGCCACGTCAGGAACAGCACTGTTAATTGTTTACCCAACAGCGAATGGTTGGACGGTCCCCTAAAAACCCGGAAAAGTTATTTCCCGGCCAAGGGCTTGAACCCCAGACCTTACGATCATGGGGCTTGCGCTCTAACCACTGAGCTACCGCCGCTCAGTGTTTCAAATTTCCATAGAACCACATGACTTCATGCTAGTGAATGGATTATATGTATGCAGTTCTAATTCATTCCTCATGCAAAACCCATAGGAACGAACCAACATAAGAATTTAAATTCATTTCATTTCGAGCTTCTATTCGAAACGAAACCTTTCGAATATGCGGTAAACCCACGTAGAGTGAAGGCATTCGACTGTTGTTAGAACCGAGGACTTCTCTCCATAAATATAAAGTATCCGAAATGCCAAAGGGCCTTAGGGCTTCAGTTGGTGACTTTGATGTTCATCTACAGAAGTGAGTGAGAATTATTGATAGATTGGAGTTTCATTATGATTTAGTTCGTTCCAATTGAAGGATTCAGCTTAGTTTCTGAGATAGATGAGGAAACTTTTCTTTGGGACAGCGAGGCTAACAACGCTATTCTTGAAGGGTTTCAGATGAAATTGTGAATCCTTGTGAGCCCAGTGTATTGCGGAAATGAAGATAAGATTGACGTGCTCATCATGTTCTGAGAATTCAAATTTCTTATTTTATTTGGATACTAAACGAAAGAGAATGGTCTCAAACGACTATGTTGGAAACACGGATACGAATTAGGCGTTAAAATCGACTTCAGGGTAGGTTGCATTACGAAATGCGTCGGTTAAATTCTTTAGAGCAAAATTGGCCAAACGGTTTCGGAGTTATAGTAATTTGGAATTTTGAAGTCATTTCTCATATATGTCAGGAGCTGCCTCAACGATTGAATTGAAAATCAGCAGTTGGCTGGAGCATAACGAGGCGCAACTTTCTGGAGAATTTCGTTGAGTTCGTACTATCATTCAATGTAATATATTTTTTTTTCTTGAACAGGAAATATGTTTGATTTCGATTTTTTTCCTCGAAATCGTTATTTTGGTAAACCCGCAAGATTTCCCGTCGCCGAGATATTAAAAAGATATTTACATCATTGTACACAGTGTGTTTTTCTGAATAAAAAATGTGAAATAGAACATAGGCGGTCTCCCTTAATTTGGAAGATATGGGCCCCCAAATTTCCAAAATGAGTCGTTTTCAGGTCTCTTTTTCCACCATAAAAACGATCTCTCACTTCATCTGTATAGTTCACAAACCAGCTTTGAACTTTCAACCAACAATAAGCAACCCTTTTTTTCAAGAATAATCAATATTTAAAGAAAAAACCATGAAATTACCGGATAACCACTTAACCTCTATTCCTTCTGATTTCGACTCAGTCTAAAAGTGAAGTTTGGCAATGGTGCGAATTTCATCGGTCGGAATCGTGCCATCGTGCGTATTCGTGAATGAGATTATTGCTGGCGAGAAAAATGAAATATGTTCTTAGTTCTTACTGTTTACTGCTATACTCTAAATCTTCCAATAGGAGAATTCGTTTCTAATGAAATCCACAAGGTTGAAACACATAGTAATAGAATGAGAATACACCCTGATATATATTTCAACGTAAATTTTTTTCATATGTGATAGGTCACGCCCTTCCCAGATTTCCAATGAAATCGAGGTTATTATATAACCCATTTTATTGGAATACCCTGAATCTCATTCTAAACTGGGACCATCTCGAAGACAACAAAAAACGAAGTAGATAACAACCTCCCTATTTTGTGGGGGAAAGAAAGTTCAAACGAAAATATTGAGAGTGAAACCTTAAACAAATATTCTCCATGATTTTGTTTTGATGTTAGAATAACCACCTCTTCTTCAGTGACAGAAGCATTTTCCTTACAATCATATCCTTCAACTGCCCATCATTTCATATTTCCCGCCAGCAACTACTCTTCGGTCATAATACGTTGGCCAGCGATGAAAAGACGCTGTTGCCAAGCCCCGCTTTAAGATTGAGAAGTATTTCGTAGAAATATAGGTTAAGTGGTTGTCTAATATTTTCACTTTTCTTCCTTTAAATAATGAATATTCTTAAAAGAAAGTGTCGCTATTCGTTGGTTGAAGGTTCAAAGATGATTTATGAAATAGATTTGAGAAGTGAGAGATCCTTTTTATGGCGGAAAAGAGGATCTGAAAATGCAACAATTTGGAACTTTGGGGGCCCATATCTTCCAAACAAAGAGAGACCGCCTATAATGGCCTTCATATTTTTTGTTCAGGAACTCACACTGCTTACAATGATGTGAATATCTTACTTATAGCTTCGCGACGGGAAATCTTGCGGGTTTACCGTTATTTTTTTTCGGCATTACTGCAAAAATACTAGTACAATAATGATGACACTTCGTAACTTTCTCGAAAATACTGATTAACAACTTTGTGCAAAATTTCGTGATAGTCGTGTCATCAGAACAATTTGAATTAAATTTTTCTTTCAAATATATTTTGCGATCTTCTGATCATATTATTCCCACGAAGTTTCGAATAAACCTTCGAGCTATCTTTTCACGCGCTTGTTCTAGGAAACAACGCGTTATCATTTCGTCACGATGTAATTTTAGAATATTGAGCCGAAAATGGTTTCAAACGATTGGGTTGAACTTCCTGACGAAGAATCCGGAAAAGACTTGAAATTGTCAGATTAGGATTCGAGTTCAAATATCTCAGTTGAGTCCGTTAATTGGTGGAATCGGTTGAATAGTTCGGAGTTAGGCCCATTGGAAATTTTGAGGTTAAATCCTCGATATCTCAAGTATTGATTCGATCAAATTGAAACTTAGTTAAAAGTTTTGGAATACCAACGCGCAGCTTAGAGCAAAATTTCTCTGAAAATATTGATTAGAGTCCAATGGAATTTGGCCCATTTCATCAGTATTCAGAAACAATGTTTCAAATTTCAATCGGATCCGATATTTACTTTCGGAGATATAAGGAAAAAAATGTGCAAAATTTCGTTGTTATTCGGAATTTTAACATTATTCCCGCAGAATCTCAAGAAGTATAAATGCAATTAGATTAGAACTTCGTAGAGATTACCAACACGCAACTAGGTGCAAAATTTCGTGTTGATCTAATAGTAAGATTTCAAACAAACCTCACGTCAGTGCTTTTCTAGAATTTTTTCTCAATCACGTACTGGATTTCAGTTCGATTTAATCTATATTTTCGGAAATACTGAAGAACTAACATTTTGTATGGGTATATCTGCGGAATTATTGGTTGGTTGTTGCCCATTCACTAATTCGGTGTTATTGAGATCCAAGCCCACTCCACAAATATGAGCTTCTTCAGGAAATTGATGAACGAACAGGTGTCCACTTATCAACTAGAACAAATGTCCCCTTTCTACATCTAAGCACTGGCCCACAGCTGGTCACTAGACACCCTGTAGATAGATCAAAAGAAAGCTCTAATTTTCATATGATACGTCAGTTAATTCCATAGAAATATCGATTATCTTCCTAGAAATGGAGCCAAGAATAGAAGCCGAGATTTCATCATCGGTGAATAATATTATTCTCCATGGTAAACTGGCTTTGCATGGAATATTTTCTCCTTTTACGCAAACAATTCATCAATGTCTCCCTAAATTAAACGTTGGATACGTATCATGAATGTAATATCGAGCATATTGCAGGTTATTATCCATTTTATAGCTGACAGAATAATGTCTATTAATTTTGTTGTCACTGACAGTTCCTCTTTGATATCGTAGCTTACAATATCCTTTCCTATCTCGGGTTCAAGTGAAAATGTAGATAGTGCATTATGTTGCTTGATTTTCGTAAGGTAAATTGTGCAATATGGAATATATTGTGCCGTCTGAGGGCAATATTGCACAATCCCCCCTCAGTTCGTTCAAACAAGAGGTCCAGATAACTTCGTCATGGGCGATAAGTGTCCAGAGAATCGAGTCATATCAGAATTAATTGACGTCTATCATAGCCTTCTAACTCTATGGGATATTAGGTACAAGCAGTGCACCAAACTTGTCAAAAAAAAACAACAAAACGTGCTGCTGCAGAAATAGCTCTAGAAATACCCCATAAAGATTTGTCCTATTAACTGCGCCAACAAAACAGTTGAAACCTTGAGATCTGCGTCACCTGCTAATATGCAATTGTTTACTATTTTAATTTGAGGTGTGCTCAAAGTGAGGAGCTCATCAAATAATTCTCTGTCTATCCTAAAAACTTGCAGAAGTCATTGGATTGAATGATTCTCAGTTAACTCAGTAATGTTTTTTGAATATGCTTTTCCGAGCCATTATACAATTTTTTGCCCATTTCCTCCTTTTCCTTCCTCTCCTTTTTCGCACAACCTTCAGTATAGTCACCGAACGAATCAATTCATTGCACAATATTACGTCTGGGCCAAATGTGAAAATATTCTGCAATCTTCATTGCACAGTAATTTGGAATACGTGAGTCGTAAAACTGACACTTTACTCAACCTATAAGCTTTCTTAGATATGGAAATCCGCATCATTCATAATATGTTCATCATGTAAAAAATATAACTGCATCTCTCTTCATCAACAGTTAAAATTGTATGGTAAATCGATGCACTCATTTAGTCTTCCCTGCTGGGTTTCATAAACTCTGCTCTTCAGTGAACCCTGACGAAAGAAGGGCTCAGAATTTAGGTTTGGTGAGATTTAGGGCTATATCACCAAATCAAGAAATGAAAACCTGTATTATCTTCTTTTTGGACAATCAATTCTTACCTGCTCTTACACTGCTCTGATTAGGGATTTGAAGAATGCAGTAGGAGTTCTTGACTTTTTCAACAATGAATGGATGTATAGGAAAACTGGCGAATTCAGCATGTTCCTTCATGTTCGACATATCTCATATTGAATTGTACACGAAAATGATACACAGGGTGGAATAATTCGAATTCTGAAAGCAGCTGAAGAGTAGGATAATACACCATAGGGAGTTGAAGCGAAACGAAGTAGACGGTCAGAAGTTACGAATAAAAAAATTTATCGAACTGTTTTGTTATACAATTCTTATCTCATAAAGTGTAAATCGGTTCGAGCTTAAACTGAAAATAGGAAATTCGGACGACATTTCAACTCTTCTAGGCAGAAGTTGAGAGATAGAATCAACAAACAAACTAAATAACGCGATAGTTTGCGATTTCACGTATCCTCAAAAACTTATCAGAATAGATATAGTTAGAGAACGATTCGTGCCCCTGCACCAATTTGCAACTTAAGAAAATATCTCTAATGTCGATATATTTTACTAGGGTTCTTGCACTGCAATCTCAATTCAGCTATCCAAAATAGGAATAAATTGCTGGGATAAATTGATCTCCTCTCATAAGTCTAGTATCCAGCTGTGAAAAAGGAATCATTTGTATTGGTGATTGTCATATGTCCAAGGAGGTTCCCTTTATTCTGGGAGTATATGTACAGGACTCATTATGCATGTTATTGGTATTGAAAAAAGAATTTATACGAAATTTTCATCCTAAACTATAATTATTCGACAATTTAGTTTCTGTAGAGTAAAAGAACCAATGAAGAAAACCATTTTGAATGAGCTAACAATGAACAAAAAGTTGTATTTTTCAGTAGGCAAAAATAAGTATTTGATTCAGAACCAACCAAAAACTATTCGACAATTAATTTGCCATGAAGTAGAGAGAGTAGTCATTTTTTTTTCTCCGAAAAGATGCAACTTTGTGATGATTTTGTTCATTGTTATCCCCTCCAACATTATCTTCCCCATTGATTCTTTTACTTTACAGAAATTTAATTGTCGATTTATTCTTGTTTTACCCAACCTTTTTTCGCAACCTTTCTGTATACGCAAAGCCTGGTGTACCCAGGTAGGTCAGAAAGACTCGGCTACATATTGACCTAGCCTGTATATACCATAATGCGAAATTTTAACTTGATTCGATGCTTCATGAAACATGTTTCAGCAGATCTCGGACCAAAAAAATGCTCTGAATTCTCAAAGTTAATCGCTTCAAATAGGAATTGTGATTTATTACCATTCTTTGTATCAGTACTAAAAACCTAACCCTACGTTTTCATCAACTTCTACAATCTATCGAGATGTTCCAACCTTTACTCTTTCATATCAAAGTACGAGTGGAAATCCACGAGCTTAATCTGAAAACCAATAAAATTTGATCGTTTTCATTCATCGTTTTATGTTCTCACAGAACATCAATTCTCTAAATCGTTTACGAAATGATTCAATCTTCAAGTATGGGTCGTTAAAACTGATAGGATTAATTGTTATGAGGTAGTATTTTCCCAATTTTAATTATTGCAGCTTGGTATCATAAAACTGAAATTATTGTGGGATTCACCTACCTGTGACCTCTTTCGGGGTTGTTGTTCCAGACGATGGCGAAGTGCTCGAACCATTTTTATTTATATGGGTCCCTATAACAATAGAAACGAATGATATATTATAAATTGTACCTAATTAAGATAAGAAAAATGGCCAAACAAGCAATATATTTATGGGCGTACTTAAATTGAAATATTTCCTCTTCCAAGCAAACAATACAAGTAAACACGAACAGTTTTAGCAATATCATATAGGATGGATTTTCCACAGAATGATAAGCTATAATACAGTTAATACTACCATTCTAATCGAAAGGTGAGTGGAGACGATACTGCTCCAGAATCATAACAGTAAGACAAGAATGGGTACCCATGAATTTGTAAAATCAACAAATATCTGAACTCCATCTGATCTGTACAGGGTGTCCCCGGAGAAAACAGCCGAACTAGTTTTTAAAGGACGAGACTTTCACATTACTCCATTCACTTTTATAAACTATCCCGGTTGGCCATGATCTAGATCTATCAAGTTTTTTACTCAAAACGGACGCACTCGTGAAATATCGGCCATGTCAAAATAATTCGACGCGAGTTTACCAATTGCAAATGCCAATTTCTACTCTCAATCTCAACATAATCATCACGCTTGGAAACTAAAAATGCCGAAGGAATTTTTGAAGAAGCAGATAGAAAGTATCAGGAAGTGCTATGTAAAATTGAAATCTACCTTTTCTGATAGTTACCCTGATAATTTGGAATCAATCATTTATCACAAGATATCCAGCATTGTCCACAGGGTTTGTAGTAGTACTACATTGTCATACTGGAGTATTTCAAGTTGTGCAACAAAGTATTTAAATGTCTTCTGCAGACTCATTTCTTGAGAATTTCGATAAGTAGTGAATTCCATAGGTTTGTCTGTTCGTTTAGAAGTTTTTCTGCAGGGTTATTCGAGTGCTTTAATTTTTTTTTCGAATGAACTATCACAAAGTAACGGACTACTTTATCCATTATTTCTCAGTAAAATTTCAACACTCGATTCTTGATTTCCGTATAAGAAACTGGCACGATTGAATCTTCCAACCAAGTTCATATACGTGAAATATTTCCAGTGTTGACAGAGGAAAGAATTTCTTCAACATTCGCCAGGTCCTTGGAATTATTGAGTTCACATGATATTTTCTGAAATTCATTATTTCCTCAATGTCATGGTCAACCGGGATAGTTTATAAAAGTGAATGGAGTATAGTTCTGACGCCCTTCATTGATTGATATAATTGCAGGGTGAATTGAAATGCTGAAGTAATTATATGCAAAATACACCTCACTCACTCACAAAGTTCGCAAATACATGTATTTGTGATTATATACTAACTTATCAGTTGCAGAAATATATTTGTATAACATCATAAGTTTCTACCAAACACAATTAGGGAAACGAACAAAATCTTAACTAATTTCTTAGTTCTATTTCTCTTGAACCCTTCGGCCGATTCTTCGAGAACATAACTGTTGGGATTGCGTTTCCTGTTACTTCGTTTGTCTTTTATCTGGGGGTGAACAAACAGTATGAAAAGTAAGCTCTTATTAAGAACATCCTGTGGAGTGAATCATTGACTAACGAGAATGTTTATGAATACGTTGCCTCATCTTTTCTGAACCATTCCATATTATATTCGTCACGATGTCCCAATTTTGAGAGAAATTACAGCACTTTAAGTGAGTACACTCCTAAAAAATTAGGAAAACGGACAATAATATCTCTATAGAGTTTGAAGTTCTTTCTCTCTTAAGCACCTCGGCCAATTTCATCAACTTCTATTTTTAATTGTAGGCTGATTCCTCAAGAATATAACTGTTCTAATGCCGTCCTCAGTTTTTATGTAACATACGGAGGGGTTAACAAAAGGTTGTGAAAAGTAAGTTTTTTATTTCTCAGTTCATGTGAAGTGAATCGTTGACAGACAAGAATGTTCAAGAATACTCAGATGTTTCCTCACCTTTATTGAACATTTTAGCATTTTAATCGTTGTGATATCTTGATTTTGAGATAAATTACAACACTTTATATGGTTCCTATAGTTTTACCAATCTTTGAATACGTATCAATATATTGAAAACATTCTGCAGGGGCATGTCGAACCATTCGCTCCTTTTATTGGAGCAGACTTTCTGCCAATGCACGATAATGCTCGACCACATGTGGCTCATTGTGCAACTGGCTATCTGGATGACGTTGACATAATTAAGCATGTTTGGGATATGTTGGATAGACGGTTGAGAAATAGAGCCCCTACAGTGGAAAATCGGGCGACATTGGCAGCTGGGATGATCTACCTCAACAGATTATCGATAATATTATCCTTAGCGTAAGAACTCGGTTGATTGCGGTAATAAGAGTACGTGGAGGACACACAAGATATAAGGCAGAACTGAAATTTTCTCAATTGATAATCATTGTTATTGCGTATAAATTAAATCTTGTTGAACAAGAAATTAATATCTTGAATGGCAAAATGCTGAATGTTCATTTCAAATCATTCAAAGTGATGTAATTTCTCTCGAAATTCGGATATCGCAATGAATGAAAAACGAAAATATTTAGAAAAGATGAGATAACATCTGAGTATTCATGAACATTCTCGTTTGTCAACGATTCATTCCACAGGGTGTTCCGAATAAGACCTTAATTTTCACATTTTTCGTTCAACTCTGTATATAATAAGAAAATGAAGTAACTGAGGCTATCTGAACAGTATATCAAGCTACAATAGGAAGAAAGTTTTCCATAATCAGCCTAAAGGTTCAAGAGAAAATGAACTACAAACTTCGTTGAGATTTCGTCCGTTCTGCTAATTGTGCTGGTGTGTATATTTACAAGTAAGGAGTTTCGAATAAATGCATAAATAATGTGAGATTCAATATATTTATAAATTCAGTCTATCTAATATCGTCACGAGATGACGCTCCGGAAGCATACAAATACCAGCAAACAGTTTCAATAGTCTGGATTGAATTCAGAGTTCACGGCGATAATCACTACCAATTTCAGAAGAAAATCACTAGATATTCACAAATCGAATCGAAATCATGAGATTTTTTCAATATTTGCAAACTGCTGGAAAATTTACATATTTCTCTCAACGCACCATCTCTTAATTAAATATATTCGTTATTGAGATTCAAACAAGCTCTACAAATATGGAGTCTAGAAGTTGCATCTTTTGAATGTTATTGTGTTCACGATTCGATAAAATCAACGAAATCCTCCTGACAGCTTTCCCAAAGCAGCTTTGCGTCCGGATTAGAAAATTTTGCAATCGTTTAAAGTCTATGGTCCTATTGATATTCTGCAACACCTCAAAACTACCCGTTTTCAACCAGATTTCCGTTCGATTCGACCTGCATTTAATGAAATATGGGAAAAATGAAATTCTGAAGGAGTCAATAATCATCATATAAAAAATTATTTTCCAATGAAAAAGATGCCATCCATTTTCTATAAACAAATTACTATACACTTATACTTTCATTCAAACCCTCGTATGTGAGCCTCAATCTACTCTGAAATAAGAGTTTCCTAGTTGTTACTTTCAGAAGTTATTACTGTCGACCGTCCAGCCCACCGTAAACACATGAACTTCCGAAACAAACTTCCTGGATACTCAATATTCGTTGAGCAGGTTTGGCTGAATGCACCCCATAATTTGAAGATATTCTCATTCAGAATTGTTCATTAACAACATTTCCAAAAATAGAGTTCGAAAGGAATCGAAATCCGATTTTTCGTTGAAACATAATCTTAAGGTAATGCCGAAATGACACTCGTACAATTTCGTTCACGAGACAAACATCCAACAAGTACTGAGCATCTAGAACCCTTTCATCCTTTTAACCAGGTGAGTCGTACTGAAGATTGGGGATATCCGTGACTCTGAAGTATGTGAATTTTTCGGACAATATTGGTGATTGGTTAGATGATTACCAACGATCAAGGTGTAGTATTCATAGACTTATCGAAAACTATTTTGTCCTTGTGTTTCTGTTAGCTCATTGTGATCAAACTGGCGCTTTTTCCTCTTCATCAACCTTTCCTTTGTCTATCAGAATGTTTTTCTACAAATGCAAAATATCACCTACATCGAAAAAAGCGAGAAAAACAATCGTTATCGAGGTTCTGTGAAAAGCACAAGCAAATTAACTCAATGTCTTTACTACACACGTAAGAAGTGCTCCAATGCATTCCTACTGCTACCAGGGGCATATAAAACCCCTTTGTGGGAGTTTCCACACCACAGAGGTAACGAAATCTCCCTCTAACCATACCGGTACCATTTCCACTGGATTCAATATTTCGCTTTTTATTTCGCGAATTGGTATCGTTTGAAAATGTGCCGAGGATGCCGTATTCAGTTTTCACTCGCTGAGTTTCCAGGATAATTTGAGTTTCCGATTTCACTTCGCTCACGTTGTGAACATTTCTTGATATATCGGGAAATCAGCTTATCCTTTCAAGTTTTACGCATACATTTGATATTTGTGTTGAACTGATTCGATGCATCCGCTTTGGAATTGACGAGATGTTTTTTTTTATTTATCGAGAATTTCCTGTTTCGTCCCAGATTCGTGTTGCTTAGGGAGGAAATTCGATATTCGGTGAAATACAGATTTTGATTACGACGGATGTTTTGAAAGCAGAAATTGCCCTTATGATTGATTCTATTTATAGTTATTCTGAACGAGTTCTCGTTTGAAGTGATATATCCGATGTAAGATTTCCTCGAGAGTGTTTTTGGGTGCATGTATCAGAGAACTCGAATTCAGTTGAGTTCGTCAATTCGTCAAAGATACCTACCGAAAGATGAGAACTTGAAATTTTCGGGGAAGCTTTGGCGGGGGTTAAGTTAGTGTAAGAGCGAAAAAATCCGCCCAATCGTTTCGGGTTCTACTAAAAATTGTCATCCTTAAATTTGTGAGATTGTGAAGGTTTATTGTGGAGTATTAAGGAAAAACCTAGAAAAGCACTGACGTGAAGTCAGCAGCTTTTATGCGCTTGTTCACATTGCGAAATGGTGACCTGGAAATTTCAGTGAAATTTCAATGAGAATTTTCAAAAAAAAAAAAATTTTTTTTCTCGAATTTTTCCATGAATAATTCTTTTTATTGACACTGTTCATATTCCAACCAAGTTTCATTTCGATCAGATGAATATTCTTTGAGTTATTGAAAGATCAAAATTTCAAATGGCTCTTGCACAAAAACTATTCGGCAGATTTGGCCCATTAACGAACTTAACCGAGATATTCAGGATCTTAACCTAACCTGAAAATTTCAAGACTGTAGGTCCTTCCTTTCGAAAGTTACAGCGCATACGGCCGAACGGACAGAATCAATTTTGACCACGGATTCTTCATCAGTGAGTCCAACCTTAGTCGTTTGAGACCAATTTCGGCTCAAAATTCGAAAATTACAGACATCGTGACGGAATGACAACGCGCTGTTCCCCAGAACAAGCGCGTAAAAATGGAATATCAAATGAGTAAATAGGCGCGGGAAATCCAGGTTCAATCCCAGCTAGGGTTTGGATTTTTTTTTTATTATTTGATCCGATCGGATTGAAATTTGGTAGTCATTTGTAGAATATGAGTACGGAGACTGGAAAAAATTTTTTTGAAGATTGTATAATATAAGGAATGGGTCAAGAATTCTTGAAAAGCACAGACCTGATAACATCAGCTTTCGCGCGCCTGATCGAATTCCTTGCCGAAGCTATCATTTTTTCACGTGTTGACCTCTCTGAACGCATCTTAACTTCGCAATGGAAATATTTGGCGATCTTCTCATCATATAGACCTCACGAAATTCTTATAGAACTCACGAGTTATAATTTTTCAATTAAAGACTAGATTTTAATTCGATACAATCTGTGTTTTCGGAAATATTGGAAACATAAAATTTCAATCGCTATTTATCATTGAGTGAATTTTACCCATTCTCGAATTCCACCTGCGTAATTAAGACTCAAATCTTCTGTACAAATATCGAGTTTCGTAGTCGATTCTTCCGAAAGATCTTGCATCGGCCATGAGGACGATCATGAACACAATGACTTTCGAGAGGAACAACTCAGAAACTCGATATTCGTAGAGTGGATCTGGAGCTTATTTACGAAGGCCGAATTCGTGAATGGGTAAAATTCACCCAATGTTTCGCAGATACACCAATTCAAAATTGCACTTTCCTTATATTTATAAAAATACAGATTGGATCGAATTGAAATCCAGTATTTGCTCGGAAACTATAATAATAGCTTGGAGGTCCATCCAGAATTTCATGAGAACTATATGAAAAAATCCGTTTTATAATTTCATTTCTTGGTTGAATTCTAACCAGAAGCACTAACCAATACCCGGGCTGAATAATTTCAATTTACCGCTAAACAATTAATTTCCATTTCATGAAAACAATTCGAAATTCCACTACTGAAACCCTTGATAAGAGGCATTGTAAAACACATTTTCTTTTCTTCACAAGGATCATTATAGTATAGAACTCTTCTAAATACAACGATATTTTAAAACAATTCTAAACCAGTACTAATGATCCTTCTGAAGGAAAGAAAATATGGTTTTTAATGCCTTATATCAAGGCATATTTCAGTGGTGGAATTTCGATTGGTTTTCATGAAATGAGAATTCATTGTGCAGTGGTAAATATAAATACTTCAGCCCGGATGTTGGTGAACAATGAAGGAGGGAACCCGAACATTTCAGGTATTTATCAATTAAACTGTGACGATTGTAAATCAACATATATAGGGCGAACAGGATGATGTTAAAAACATAGAATCGAAGTACATAGGATGTCTATTTCAAAAACACTGCAAATTTTACACAAGGGTTTATTATTTTCTCATTTAAATAACCCAATATGCCATTGATATCTCAAAAAAATTATATATTATGCATAACTCATTGGTTTCTCACAACACAGAAACCAATTCCATGAAATAATTCATGTGAACATTAAAATCTCAATAAATACACTTGTATAATTGAATAACATTTCGACATGCAGAACGCTAACTGAGTAGCAAAATTTAAAATATTTTGAATGAGAAGAGACGTTCCACAGTCGTTTCACCTCTTCGAAAATCCAACTATTTTCCACAATTATTAAATTTCGTTTCGGTATTCTACAACTGAAAATGAACTACAAATCAGATAGGGTTTGTCCTTTTTGAGATATTAGGGAAATAACCTCAATATTCAAAATGATCACGAAATTTTTTGCCAATATCTGCACAAATAAATATCGGTCAAAACTGGAATTTGAAACACTGTTTCTGAATGTTGACTCTGAAACCTGTACCAAATTTCATTGAACTTTGATGAATATGTATCCGAAAAAAAAAATGTTTAAAAAAAAATTTTGCATTAAATCGAGTGTCTATATTTCACAATTAGTCATGATGTTTGAATCCGAACGCGTGCGTATTTCTTAACACTGAGGAAATAAACTCAATCTTTCAAACTAACACCAATAGGTAAAACAAAATTCAAGACTTTCCGCTAATATCAAATGTGTAGATGTGATTTCTACTGGGATTCAACTTTGTTCTGAAAAATATTAATGAAATGAAAAAAAACTCAATCTTCCTGTGCAATTGATCTGAAAAAAAATTTTTCCACAGCAGATATCCGATTCATTTATAAAGTATCCACCACACAAACTGAAAAACTAAAGTTATTTTCAATAACATTTCTGTAACAATTAAATATATCGTGAACCTCATCAGGTTGAATTCGAAAGAATAATTCTAGATTATAAATTTCGTTCGTTGTTATCGTCGTCAGATACACTCAACCAAGAGGGTGTCAAATCCGAAAGTCTGCTTGATGTAAAGACGTGAAATTCAAACAAGTAGTTTGCCGACAAACAGATGATGATACATGCGGACTCTTTTTGTCTACGCTATATCCCTTGTCTAAGATCACAGACCTCATTCAGAACAGATAGATCGGCTTTAGTCTAAGGCTCCAACCCTCAGTATTAGATTCTCGACAATCGACAATTGATGAGATTTGCGGTTTGCTATTGATTTTTTTCCATATTATATCCTCCAATTTGATTCATCATATAAATGCTCATTATTTTCTATATTCACGCTTATTTCAAACTGTCAGTACGAAAGATTTTGGATTTCGATTGAAACCAGTAACGGATATCCACAGGTTGACGATAATCGTATTACGCAAACCGAAATTAATGGAAACCTCCGATCAACCGAATTTTTTGGAAATCTGCATTATTTTAAATTGCGCTACTTAATTCGCGTTCTGCATGTAAAAGTCTTATTCAGTTATAAAAGAGTATTTATTTATTGAGATTTCAATGTTGAAATGAATTTTTTCATGGAATTGGTTTTTGTGTTCTGAAAAACCAATGATTTATGAATATAATAAAAGTTTTATTCAAGATATGAATGAGCTTCATGAAGAAATTTAATCTTAAATCCCGTAATCCGCAGGGTGATTTCTATAAATAATAATTTGATCCGATTTTCAGTAGTTATGTTTAAGATATTGGGAGAGAAAACCCAAACATATTTAATCTGAAATACTTACGATTATGAAATTGTCAAGAACATCGATGGGGCATTTACAAATTGTGATTATAAAATAATAGCGCTTCCATTAAAAATTTTTCGATATGTGTTGAAAATTTGGTAATCAATATTTTCATCTCCTTTTAGAAGTATGACTCTGGATGAAAAGTCAACCAATTATTCCAGTGAATTACAATCTTAGAACTGAATGCGATGATGTCATTTCCGACATTATTGGAAATTTGCAGCGTTTTTCCTTATAACTCAGGAATCACTGTTCGGAAATCATCCGGGTGAAATTTGTTTGGTTTAGTTTTGTAACAGTAATCAACGTTCTGAGTTGCATGAAAATTCGGTGGTAAGTTTTCGAGAAATAATTTTTTTTCCCCCACCCCCCATTTTGAGTCCTTCGGGTACACCGATTCTGCTGAAAAGCTTGGAGGATCAATCCCAAGCGACACACGATTTTTCTACAAAGTTTCACTGATTTCGGTTCTGTACTTTCTGAGAAAAGCCCCGGACAACGGACGGCGGAGAAATATATCATTTTGCAATATAATGCACAGAAAGGAAAACAGATGGACTCGTTGGGGATTTTGTCAATCAAAAAATCCATTGAGAAAAAAAAACTAGAAAAGCACAGACGTGAGGTCAGGAGCTTTTACGCGCGTGTTCAAATTCTAACTATTACATCAACACGAAGTTTTGCACCTAGTTGCATGTTGGTAATCTCCACCTGATTATGGAGTTTCAATCCGATTGTATTTGTACTTCTTTAGATATTGCGGCAATTACTTTAAAATAACGAATAACAACGAAATTTGGCACCTACTTGCGTGTTGGTTATCTTCACCTGATCACGAAGTTTCAATGTGATTGCATCTGTACTTCTTGAGATACTGCGGAAATAACGTTGAAATTCCAAATAACAACGAAATTTGGCACATTTTTTCCTTGAATCTCCGAAAGTAAATATCGGATCGAATTGAAATTTGAATCATTGTTGTTGAGTATTGACCCTAAGGTTCGTGCCAAATTCCATTGAAATCTAATGAATACTTTCAGAAAAAAAAATTTTCATGAAAAATTCAACAAATTTTCGAATTAATTTTTTTTTTAATTTCCAACAATTGGATCCACACCAATTTTGCTGTTAGTTACGCTTTGATATTCCGAAACTGTCCACGAAATTTCAATCTGATCGAGGCAATACCTCATGAGATATCGAGGAATTAACCTAAAAATTTCAAATGGCCTACCTCCGGAACTTTTCAACCGATTCCATTAACTAACTCAACCGAGATAATTGGACTCCAAACCTAATCTGACAATTTCAAGACGCTAAGTCTTTTCCTTCGAAAGTAGGAGTATATACGGACGAACAGAATTGATTTTGACCACGGATTCTTCTTCAGGGAGTTCAACCTAATCGTTTAAGACCATTTTCAGCTCAAAATTCGAAAATAACAGTCATCGTGACGAAATGATAACGCGCTGTTCCCTAGAACAAGCGCGTAAAATAAAACAAATTCCCCAATAATCTTTGGAAATATCCCGGAACCGAAGCACGTATCAGGATACTGAATAAACAGTGAAATATAAAAACTTTTGTATTCTTCAAATATAAATGTTATAATGCTCACCTAGAGCCAACTGCAAACTCCATCTATATTATGCCTAACTAATTTGTTTACGCCATTTATACTTGCAGGATTCCGAAAAGAAATTTCCATTAAATATTGTAATAAATATAATTTGTCAAGTTGATGAGATGATTAATTTTCATCGATGCCGACACCGAAAGTCTCTTATAATATTCATGTTTATCGCTTTCGCTACAAGGAATATCATTAATGGTCTATTTATAAACGGAATAGTTATGCCAAGTGAAACAAAATATTTATTTTTCTATTCACTCAGTCGTAAAGTTGTTAAGTAATTATCAGTTTGAAACGTTGCGAATTTGACATGAAGGTTTATTGTTTCTTGAACAAAGTTTCCCGGTTCTCTGTAAATATTTTCTGTTTGATGTCCCATACTTCCACAATTTCGTCACCAGTTTCTTTCTTTATTACTCTCAATCTGCTTTCCGTTAAACCTTGCGTTGGGAAATAATAATAGGAACGGGAATATATTACAGTTCGCGTCAAAATTATGGAGCAAATTCATTTTCTCAGAAGAAAAATATTTGGCAACAAAATTCTGAAACAGGTCAATTTTTGTTTCAATTTCACCAAATTTCTATGCATTTTTAGAGGATTTTTGCTGCACCCTGTGCCATCCCAATCAACCCTCTACATTTTTTGAATAGGGAAAGTAGGCCATGTGGTACTTTTTTGACAAGGTCTTTCCATTTTCTGCACAGGCAGACATGCAGAAATTTTCAAGAAAAATTTTTTTTTTTGAAACATTAGTTAGTTCAACGAGGTTCTCAGTATGTGCACTTAGTCATGGCTCATTTACTTTGAGACAATGGTACCTGATGAAATTTGTCACCGAATGAAAGTCGACCATTACAGTTTTGTTCATGCACAACCTTCAGCATACCTACATAAGGTCATAACTGAAGCGCAGTGTTTCACAAATTCTAATTTTTCACGTGAGGGGGGTTGAAAGTTGAGCATGAACAAAACTGTAATGGTCGACTTTCATTCGGTGACATATTTCATCAGGTAACATCGTCTCAAAGTAAATGAGCCATGACAAAGTGTACATACTGAAAACCTCTTTGAACTAACTAATTTTTCAAAAAAAAATTTTTTTTCTTGAAAATTTGTACACGCCTGTGAAGAAGATACAAAGACCTTGCCAAAAAAGTACCACATGACCCACTTTCCTCTTCAATAAATTTAGAGGGTTGATGGGGATGCATATAAATTTGGTAAAAGTGAAACAAAAATTGACCTGTTTCAGGATTTTGTTGCCAAATATTTTTCTTCTGAGAAAATGAATTTGTTCCATAATTTTGACGCGCAATGTATATTCCGAGCTTTATGAATGTCTCAATCGGATGTACATTCTCATTCCTTTGGGGAGAAGTCGTTTGTACGGATGGCTTACCTTTCTGAAGT
Source organism: Myrrha octodecimguttata (assembly GCA_958510865.1). NCBI lineage: Eukaryota > Metazoa > Arthropoda > Insecta > Coleoptera > Coccinellidae > Myrrha > Myrrha octodecimguttata. The sequence goes on along the minus strand of OY294056.1, from coordinate 70,539,070 downwards.
TATCGTTATTATTCACGAAAGGTCAGAACTGAATTCATTGATATTCGATCAAGAAGTATTTATCAGTCAGTCAAATGTTATTCTTTGAGACCATATATGGCCAGTCTAGGAAATCTGCCGCCATATCGGAGAATTGTGCATTATTCAACAAGTATCAGATGGAAAATACAGGACGTCCGGTAAACCATGTTACGTACTGAAAGTCGAGATAGAACAGAGAAGTTTGTCAATTATGTGAATTCCTAGATATGACTTCTAATATAGTTTTTTGCACGCATGTTCTGGGGAACAGCGTACTATCGTTCAGTGCAAATGTCTGTAATTTTCGAATTTTGAGCCGAAAATGGTCTCAAACGACTAGGTTGGACTCACTGATGACGAATCCGGTGTCAAAATCGATTATGTCCGACCGTCACCACGATTACGGGCGTACGAAAGACTCCAAAATTTAAGAACTATCTACTTTGCAAATTTTGAATCGTTGCTCAGGTATGGTATTATTTTTTGGGGATCAAGTAGTGATGTGGAAAGATTGTTTGTCATACAAAAAAGAGTTTTAAGATATATATTCAAGATGAAATTCAATCAGTCATGTAGGGGTATATTTGAGAAGAACACCTTACTTACAGTATATGGCATTTATATAGTGGAGTGTTTAATTTTCCTTTTCAAGAATAAGGACATGTTTTCTGTTCACACTAGTGGGAACAATTTCCCTCTGAGATCACTAAATTTACACTATTCAATACATCGGTTGTCTTCATCAGAGAAACATCCTTCATATATGTGCATCAGAATGTTTAATAAATTACCTGATAGTGTTAAGAGACTGAATAGTTTAAAACTTTTCAAAAAAGAGGTGAGAGATTGTATATTAAAGTTAGAACCATATTCTTTGGATGATTATTTATGTTGACACTATTTCTCTTATGTATCTGCTCTGTGTACGGTTACATACTATGAAATAAAGTATATTATTATTATTATTATTATTATTATATCGACTTAAAATTCCAGGGTTGGTTGCATTTCGAAATGCGAAGGTTAAGTTCGTTAATGGGCAAAATACGATTTCGGAGTTATAGCCATTTGAAGTTTTGAGGTTATTTCCCTGATATTTCGAGAACTACGGAAGCTATAGAATTGAAACTTGGCGGTTGGTTGGAAAATAAGGACATACAACTTTTCGCCGAAATTCGTTGAGATGCTGTTTGTGAATTTTGAAAAACATTTTTTTCAAAATATTTTACGAAAAAATTTTTTTTTCTGGAAACTGTTTATAACATTAGCAGAAAATGTTGATCATAGCTTGAACTATATATTCCACAGCTGTGTTCTAAATTTCAGTTTGAAACGATCATAATTTTCGAAGATATTGTGAAAAATATGTCAAATTTCGTGATTTTTTCTCGATATCGTTGTTTTTTTCGGAATAACTCAAAAAGAGGTGATTCACAATCATCATGAAACTTGGCAGCTAGTTCGAAAATGCTGATAGATAACTTTGTGCAAAATTTCATGATGATCGTGCCATTAGAACAAGAAAAGAATTAAATTTTTTTCTCAAATATTTAATATTCTGTGATCTTCTGATCATAATATCCTTATGAATTTCTGCATGAACCTTCAAACTGTTATTTTTCAATAAAGTACTGTATTTCAATTCGATCAAATCTGTATTTTGGAAATATTGAATGGGTATATCTGCGGAATCATTTTGTGGAAACTCGATATTTGTACTAGGTTTGGGGCTTAATTACGAAGGTCTAATTCGTGAATGGGTGAAATCCGCCCAATGATTCCTTAGATATGCCCTTTCAAAATTTTATTTTCCCAATGTTTCGAAAAATACAGATTTGATCGAATTGTAATCCAGAGTTCATCGAAAAAAACCTAGAAAAGCACTGCCGTGAAGGCAGCAGCTTTTGCGCACATGTCCAAATTCTTTGAAAAAGCGGTCATCTTCATTGAACATTCTCGCAAAAGCTGCTGCCTTCACGGCAGTGCTTTTCTAAGTTTTATTCGTTCTGTATTCTCAAATGGATCATTTAATTCAATAAAATTCAATGAATACTATATATTATGCTTTTTTCCAATTTTTCTTCTTTTTTGTCTCGAATATAATTTCAAGATACTCCATCGATATGAATGAAAAAAAAGAAGAAGCCATTCAATGACTATCTACGTCAGTAAATTATTCCAATCAATCCAATATGACGCACATTGCATATGAGAGTCAACTGTGTGTTTTATTGAGGAATTGTTTTATGTTCTGAACAGTCATGATCTGATTTATCGTTCACATATTAGTGATGTTCTTTCGTACTGAACAAAGTGATTTATATAACTTCAATCAGAAAGATCAGTTGAAGCGATCGTTCTTTCGTTTTCAATCAGTTCCCCCTTCCACAACTCTAAAGTGATTGCAAGTGATTATTCTAATCGCGGAATTCCTTATATCATTTGAATTCAGATTGGAAAGTTAACCTCAAAATTTGAAGTTAGAAGTTGCAGAATTTTCATAGACATATAAGTCTATTAGAATTTTATACACACTGACATTTACAGAGATAGATGAATTAATAATCCAATCGAAAACATAAATTGTAACTGAAGATGGCAAACCAGAGTTTATTAACAGTTCAGTTGTACACAGTACAAATGAATGAAAATGATGGCAAAGTCTATGGATCAAACTGAGCGCATTCTTTCGGACATTCAGTGATTAAATGTATTCTGATTGCAAAATTACTTTCACTTAAATCACATAAGTTCCATCAGTTCAATCAGTACGAAAGAACACTACTATTATTTACTGAACATCCAATATGGTGTGACTTCGAATTAGACGTGAACCTCTATGGAGGTGTCAGTATGGCTCATTCGCAGTCGTTCGAACCATCTTATAAGTAACCGATAACAGTTTTTTTGATATTAGTGTTCATGTGATTTTCAATAGTTGCCTACAACTTTCGAATTCCACAATTTATCTAATGGCAAAATTATTTTGAAAACTTGCCATTTTCTTTCTTAATTCATCAATAAATATTTCGTTAGAATGCATTCACAAGGTCCGGCGGTGTAATGATACTTATTCTTTTTTAACATTGTATGCAGCATTGCTTTGCTTTCTTCATACATATCGAATTGTTTTCTGATAAAAATGAGTCGAAATCATAATTGAATTTGGCCAACATAGAAAAAATTAATCAAAAATGAACTGAGGTGAGGACACGTTTGAAAAACACAAGAACTCAAATATCTCGGAACTGGGAACCACTAAATATGGCTTAAACGACATCAAATGAGTCATAGTAACTCCTCCTTCAAGGTCCACCTCTAATTTGGAATCACCCTGTATAATCAATTTCACTCCTGCAATTCTCCCATATCCAGATAAGAGTATTAAACTGACAGAAAGCGCTTGAAGTGGTTTCCCATCAAGGCCGGGTGTTAGTTCAAACCTTTGCAATCGAGCACATCCGGAAAGCGATATCAAATACCAATATTCCCATAACGCTCAAAGCATGACATTTTCTATTTCAGCAGCGGTTTGAACTGAATTGACACAGTCTGCTAACGTGAAGAACAAAGTTTCCGACTTTGTTGGATCCAATTGGTAACGTCCGTCCTGATAATGGCTTTAAGGCTCTCGGGTTTCCTCGAGTAGGATATAACTTTATCCCTGAGTTTCAGAACTTTTACCCCTCGTTTTCGCACTTCAGGCGTTCGATAGTTGTGAATTGTACTTTTAAAGAAGAGAAGGGAGAAATTGGGTCGATAATTTTCAGGAATTTTAAGGACAACTACGTCGACTTAATAGTCCGAGGGGCCGAGAGCTCATGACACATTTGATTCAAGTCGAAATTTAACATTATGGTATATATAGGCTAGATGAGTACCTATGTTATCCAGTGTCTGTCTTACCTATCTGGGTACACCAAGTTTTGCGCATACAAAGCAAAAAAACGTCGTGCAAAACAAAAACAGTTCGTCAATTCTATTTCCGTGGAGTAGAAAAATCAATGAGGAAGTTCATTTTGAAGAAGGTAACAATAAATGAAATAACCCCAAAAGTTATTTTGTCTCCTGAAAAATGTTTCAGGAGACAAAATAAATGTTTGAGTCAGGACCGAACAAAATTAATCCAACAATCCACTTGCGTAGAGCTCCCTTGATTTTCCTGATCCACGGTAACTAAATTTTCGAATGTTTCTGCTTGGTCCTGAATCAAACACTTATTTTTATCTCCTGCAGAACGAAGCTTCGGGTTAGTTTTATTCATTGTTAGCTCCCCCAAAATGGTCTTCAACATTAATTGTTTTACTCTATGGTAATAAAAGTGTCGAAATATTCTCGTTTTATCCAACATTTTCCTCTTTCTATGTGCCCAGGTAGGTCAGTAAGACACTCGATTACATACTTACCTAGCCATATTCTCATTATCCCAAAACTATGTTTACGACATAATCATCCTTTCGTTGAAAGAGCCGCTCTGAACACTGCCATCGGGGGTTGAAAACTAAATTACGGATTGGTTTTCATAGATGGCGTTGTGTGTGAAACACAAAATTGTTAATAACTAAAAAGTTACCGATGTTCCGTTTCGTGGTTTTTCCCTCATGTTCTAGAATTTTATCCTATTTCTGAAAATGAAAGCGAGTTTGATATACAATTTCGATTCCATATACAAGGTATCTGGATTTAAGGCTAATATATTCCAGTACGTCTTTCTAGAGGTAAAAGTTACGAAAAACTGATTGTCATCCTAGGAACTAAAATGCACCAACGAAAGAGATAACAACCCTACACAATTTCATTTTTGCGATATTTCATTGAAAATTTTCAGATTCGAATGACATCTATACCTGTTCAACTTCAATTAGAGACCTATCAAAATCGAATTGAGAATAAACATATTCAAATTTTCCTTTTATTTTTTACCCACCTTTGGGCGGTTAATTTCTTGATGCTCAAGAAGTCCTTTTCCATCGCCGTTTTCTTCATGGACTGCAATTCTCTGTTTTTCAATTGATTCCGACTGTTCCTTTTCAATAAGGGATATAATTTCGAATTGTGAGTGGTTTGCAATCATTAAATACTCCCCTTCGACATTAAAGTGTTAACTTTATACAGTAATCAAAAAATTCAATTGAAAGAACAACGAATGTTGTGCCTATATGAAAATGATTATTACCAATTGGAAATATATGTATTCCAAATTGGTAAATATGTGAAAATGATTACTAACAATTTTCAATATATATATTTCAAATTGGTGATATCAGTTTCATGTAGGTACAATATTCGTTGCTCTTTGAATCGGATTTTTTGATTACCTTATGAAATTAACACTTTAATGTCGAAGGGGAGTATTGAATGACGGTTAAACAGATTTTAATTAGAAATATTGAAAAAAGGGATTCGGAATCAATTAAAAAGCAAAGATTTGCAGTCCATGAAGAAAACGGCGATTGGAAGGGCTTTGGGGTATAAAGAAGTCAACCACCCTAACGTGAGCAAAAAAACAAAACGAAAATGCCAACGAAATAGAGGGAGTAAATATGGTTTTAACTGAAGAAGCTTATAAAACTCCAATTCACACAAGAACGAATGTTGTACCAATATGAAATTGATTATCCCAGCTTGAATGTGTTTAGTCCCAATTTGATTTTGTTCAGTAACAATTTGAATATGTTCATTCCCAATTTCAATGTGTTTAGTCCCAATCTGAAGTTGAAAAGGTATAGAGGCACTTGCTGATTCGTAAACTGGTGGTTCTGGCTGAATTTCAAAGCATCTCAATTTCATGGATAAAAAATTTCGAAATGCACTGCCGTGAAGGCAGCAACTTTTGCGCGCATGTTCAATGTGGATGACCGCTACAGCAACGAATTTGAACATACGGTCAGCCTAACGGCCGACTGCGTAAACACAATAACTTACGAAAGAAACAACTTAGAAACTCGATATTTGTAAAGAAGGTTTGGACCTTAATTACGAAGGCCGAATTCGTGAATGGATAAAATCCACCCAATGATTCCGTAGATATACCCAATCAAAATTTTATTTTTCCAATATTTCCAAAAATACAGATCAGATCGAATTGAAATCCAGTACTTCATCGAAAATAACAGTTCGAAGTTTCATACAGAATTGAATGAGGATGATATAAGAAAATCATAGAATTTGTTTTTTCAAATTGTTCTGATGACACGATTATCACGAAATTTCGCATAAAGTTGTCTTTCAGCATCTCAAAACTAGCTGTGAAGTTTTATCAGGACTGAATCAGTATTTCTCGAGTTATACCGAAAAAATCAACGATATCGGGAAGAAAACCTCGGAATTTGACAGATTTTTTTTCCGATATCTCCAAAACTTATGATCGTATCGAACTGAAATTTGGTACACTGCTGTGAAATATGAGGCTCAAAGTGTGAGTGGAATTTTTGTATATGATGAATGGTTTCCGAAAAAAAAAATTTTTCGGAAAAAAATTTCGAAAAAAAATGTTTTTAAAATTTACTGACAATATGATCCTGACAAAATTTGGCTCAAAGTTGCGCGTCGTTATACTCCACCCAACTGCCAAGTTTGAATTCAATCGCTCAAGTTGTTTCCGAAATAAAAAATAAATAACTTCAAGTGCCTCTAACTCCGAATCTATTCGACCGATTTGTTTCAAGTTGCTAGCTCCCTTCTGTCGACAGTTAGCGTGTCTACAGCCGGACAGAATCGATTTTGACACCGGATTCGTCATCAGTGAGTCCAACCTAGTCGATTGAGACCATTTTCGGCTCAATCATCCAAAATTACAAACATTTGGACAAAACGATAGCACGCTGTTCCCCTAGAACATGCGCGCAAAAACTATCGAATGCCTGAAAAAAGTTCAATTTTTAGGATTTGTAGTTTTTGATTTATGTCATATACAATCGGAACCAAAATGTGAATCTCCATGTCTGATCGAACAATCCTTTATTCTCATCGTACGGAAATCAGCGGGATCCTCTCATACAACCGAGTTCCAGTCGATTGGAAATTCTCCGCCGGTAATGGGAAAGCGAATTTTCGGCCTTCCCCCGGGATGAAATATTTTCACGCGTTGAACCACGGAAAGAATTCTAACTGTTCATTATGTCACCTCGTCCGGCTTTTGTGCCTTTATTATGTAGTCATTGTTGTGGAAAGTCGCCTGGTTCTGTTGGAAAAAAAGAAATTTCTCATTAACGGTCATCATTTCCGCTTTATGCTTTACGATTGTTAGATGCATCTAGATTTCTATGACGTTTCAATTTTCACGGAAAAAAAGCAGGAGTTAATTGACAATGAAAACTGTTGTTTACGGTGGAACGACACTTGATTGCTTCTCATACTTCAAGTACCCAACAAAATGATAAAAATATAGAAAAGTACTGCCGTGAAGGCGCATGTTCAAATTCGTTGCCGAAGCGGTCATCTACATTGAACATGCGCGCAAAAGCTGCAGCCTCAACGGCAGTGTTTTCTAGGTTTTTTTTCGGTAAAGTACTGTATTTCAATTCGATCTAATATGTATTTCTGAGAATATTGAGGAAATAAAATTTTGAATAGGTACGTCAACGGAATCATTGGGCGGATTCTACCCATTCACGAATTCGACCTTCGTAATTGAGCCTCAAATCAGCTCTACAAATATCGACTTCCTATGTCGTTTTCTCCGGAAGTTATTGTGTTTACGGTTAACGGTTTTTGTTTACTTCCGAAAGAAACAACTTAGAAACTCAATATTTGTAGAGAAGGTTTGGACCTTAATTACGAAGGCCGAATTCGTGAATGGGTAAACTAGCACAATGATTCCGAAGATTTAGCTATTAAAAATTTAATTTTCCCAATATTTCCAAAAATACAGACTAAAACGAATTGAAATCCAGTACTTCATAGAAAAATGACAGTTTGAACGTTCATACAGAATTTAATGAGGATAATATGATGAGAAGATCACAGAATATTGAATACTCTAAATTTTTTTTCGAATCGTTCTAATGTACGATCATCATAAAATTCTGCACAATGTTATCTTTCAGCATCTTTGAACTAGCTGCAAAGTTTCATCACGATTGAATCAGTATTCCCTGAGTTATACCGAAAAAAACAACGATATCGAGAAGAAAACCACGAAATTCTACATATTTTTTCCCAATATCGCCAAAACTAATAGCCGTATTGAACTGAAATTTGATACGCTGCTGTGAAATATGAAGCTCAAGGTATAACTGGAATGGTTTTCGAATATGAACAATAGTTTCATAAGATTTCAACGAAATTTTGCTGAAAGTTGCGCGTCGTTATGCTCCAACTACCTGCCAAGATTCTAACCAATCGCTCCAGTAGTTTCTGAGATATGAGGGAAATATTCAATCATATCAAAATTTCAGATTGCTATAACTCCGAAACTATTCGTCCGATCTGGCCCATTAACGAACTTAACCGCGGTATTCGGATGGACAACCTACCCTGGAAGTTTTAGGTCGAAAGGATTCTCCGTACGACCGTTATCGATTTTGACACCGGATTCGTCATCAGTGAGTCCAACAGCAGAAAATAACACAGGCATTCAGACACGTTTGTTTATTGGATTTTAAGCTGCTGTTTGAATTCCTCAAATCTCTTTTTGTTAGTGCATCCTTGTTCATGAAATATTTTGGCCAAACTTTTCTTTGTCACATAATATTAAAAAATCAAAAAAGAAATTATACAGTGTGTCAATCAAGTACTCCTTAATATATTCGTCGTTCGCACGCCGATAGTTAACCTAATATCTTCCGAAAAGGACAACTTAGAAACTTAAAGTTTGTATAGATACGGATTGGACCTTAATTACGAAGGCTGAATCCATGAATCCACCTAATGATTTCACAGATACCCCGATTCAAAATTTTATCTCGCCAATATTCAAAAGGTACGGATTATTTCGAATTAAAAATTCAATACTCTATTTTAAGTTCATACAGAATGTTGTGAGGATAATATGATCCGAAGTTCGCTGAATACAGAATATCCGGAAAAAAGTTAAATTGTCCTAATGAAATCACGAACTTTCGCATAAAGTTGTTCATTGGTATTTTCAGAATATTTTCCAAGTTTCATCATGATTGAATTTTTGTGATATTGGAAATTTCCCCCTCCCTTGGAAATTTCATTTTTGTTGAGTTTTCGGAGGTTTTCAGGTCAGGAAAATATTAAACCAATAAACTAGAAAAGCACTGGCGTGAAGTCAGCATGCGCACAAGAGCTGCTGACTTCACGCCAGTGCTTTTCTAGGTTTTTTGAGTTATTCTTGAAAAACTTCGGTACCGAGAAGAAAACCACGAAATCTGGCAATTTTTTATCAACATTTTACTCTGGAAATTATAATCGTATCGGACTGGAATTCGATACACTGCAGTAAAATATAGAGCTCAAGGTATGAGCAAAATGTAAAGAATAGTTACCGAAAAAAATTTTTTTCGGAAAAATTCTGAGAACGTTCACAATGAAGTTCTACAAAAAGTTGCGATACCTTATGCTCCAACTAATTGCCTCGTTTCAATCTACTCGCTCCAGTAATTCTCCAAATATCAGGGAAATAACCTCAAAAACTTCAAAAGACAATAACTCCGAAACAATTTTGTCGATTTTGCTCATTAAAGAACTCAACCTTCGCATTCTGAAGTGCAACCAACGCTGAAATTTTCAAGTCGATAGAATCCTCCGTGAGTCCAACCTAATCGTCTGAGAACAGTTTCGGCTCAAAATTCGAAAATTGCAGACATTTGGACAAAACGATAGCATGTGTTACCCAGAATATGCGAGCATAAATACAATACAATAGCTCCCAATACTCTGAAGGCGACTTATTTTGAACACACACGCCCCCCAGTGATATTTTCCAATATCCTGACGTATAACTCGAACTGGTCGCCTACGTCCTTCTCGTAGTATTCCCATTCCTCCATAAAATAACAATAAATTCGATCATTGCCATTTGGCGGTGCTTCAATTTATGGCACCGCGGAAAAGTTGTTTGCGTTATTTATCACTGGTAAAATATTTTCCCTGCACCATCGGTTTGCTCATTGATAATAATTATTGACTATCCGTGAAGTACATTATATGTGGCGAATACATTTATGAGATTTTTATCGAAAGATAATGTATGGTAATGAAATTATCAACTACATATTGCGTTGCTTTTAGTCTTCCGGACGCAATTCAGGCAGTTTTTTCGGGCGCTTGTTCTGGGGGAAATTTTTGATTTTTTCCCGACTAGGTTGGACTTACTGATGACGAATCCGGTGTCAAATTCGATTCTGTCTCGAGGGCCGAGGAAATGATAACTGTCGAACGGAGAAAGCTAGCGACTCGAAACTTTCAGGGTAGGTCGCGCATCAGAATGTCGCGATTGAATGCGTTAATGGGCCGAACGGTTTCGGAGTTTTATTTCCCTGATATTTCAGGAACTGATGAAGCGATTGTATTGAAACTTGGCAGCTGGTTGGAGAATAACGACGCGCAATTCCTCTAGGAATTTTGTTGAGATCGATCTGCCAGTGGATTTGAAAATAATTTTTTTCAATGTTTTTACAAAATTTTTTTTCGGAAACTTTTATCATAGGGATTTGGAAAAAAAGTCGCTTATGGCAGTGTACTAAATTTCAGTTCGTTACGGTTTTTTGGTTCATTATTTAATAAAATCGAATAAAAAACCCAAGTGATCGATCAAAAAAAAATATATATATGAGTTTTATTTAAGATATCAATGCTATCGGGTTATTCAACTGGGAAAATAATAAACCCTTGTGTAAAATTTGCAGCGTTTTCAACGCTCTTGTTTTGGGGGACAGCGCGTTATTTAAGTATGAAATTGTAAGGCCAACCTTCAACTTTTATCAACGTTTATTCGATGTTGTCGGCTGACGCTTTTCATGAGTAATATCATAAGGGCATCTAATTTTTCCAAAAACAAATCAAAAAAACACGTTGCTAAGTAATATTTTAACAAGAAGCATGAGTGCTGGTGGCAACAAAAATCCGAGTCGAAGACGAGGATTTTTGCACCTGCACGAATGCTTTTTGTTGAAAAATATGACTTTGCAATGTGTTTTTTCGATTTTTTTCACGGGAAAAATTAGATGCCTGGTATTCGACAAGACTATTTCATAAGTAACAGATTATTCTGCATGCATTATGTATAGGTTTTCAAAGGTATTGTAATTTTTGGTGACAACAACTGTCAAGTTTTGCCGCGGGTAAACTCGAATAAACTGCTGAAAGCTCCTGTCAAACCGTTTTTCCACCTAGAAACCATTTGTAATTCAAAATTTCGCGTTTCTGATTGGTGGAGATTACGACGAGGGAAATAGTCGAAAATAAATGCCTCATATAACTGTGAAGTCGAATCTTATCAGGAATGTGTAAATTGTTTAACAATTTTCATAGGTCATTCACCATAATTAATAAATGTTGTCCACTTCATCTACGTGTGAAATCCCCTGTATAATTCAGAATCGATTAGACTAAGTGGATTTATTTGAAATATTCGTTTTTTCAGGCTTGCTTGAACAAGCTCTCCCATTTATCCGAATCACTTGTTTTGGAGGATTATAAAGACAATTAATTCCTTAATTTTTTACTTTCATGTACTGAAATCTGAATTCATTATTACATGCTTTCGCATACTTATATTCTGCAGTTTATCACTTTTTGCAGTCTAGTTTTATGGAAATCTGACTTCAATGGACCACCCGACGAGGAGCTCATTCAACAATATACATGTTAATTTTCAATTTTTCGAGAAAATAACCGAGTCATAAAAATGTAAACAGGCCATAAACTTCAGCAATGTGGAACATAACATTTCAGTTATGGAAACTATGCAAATTTAATTCTGATAACCTGATTTGCGATGAAAATGTGATAATCAAATCCGACCTTGGATCAAGTTCGACAAAATGAAATTCTTGGCCGAAAGAAGATTTCATCCGACCTCCGTAATGGCATCATGAATAATTTTTGGACTCATAAATCATGATGTGGTTCAGTATTTTTGACGTTTGTAATGAATAAAGAGGATGCGAAAAGAGCGAGCAATCCATCGTGCATATTCGTTCACATTCATCCATGTCTGGCTTGGAAAGTTTTCCCACACAAAAACTACTTCACTGAGATTTCAAAACCATAAATTTTATCATCCTCAATTATTCATTTTATGAAATGCTCCTATTAGGAAACAGCACTTTATCGTTATGTCACAATTTCTGTAATTTTCGAATTTCGAGCCGAAAATGGTCGCAAACGTTCGACTCCCTGAAGAAAAATCCGTGTCGAAATGTAATCCTGTCCGTCCGTCTGTATAGGATCTTACTTTCAAAGGAAAGGGCCCAGCAGCTCTTCATTCTCAGATCGAGTTTGGGGTCCAAATATCTCGTTTGAATTCGTCCAATGGGTAAAATAGGCCGTACACTTGAAATTTTGAGGTTAGTTCTTTGAAGAGTTCTGACGGGATCAGTTCGAAACTTTGAATTTATTCAAAAGGCCTACGAGCGCGAATTGTTTGCAGAATTTTTGGGGATTTCCTAGTGGGGAAATTTTTCTGATGTTCATTGAAAAACTAGGGTTTTCGGTTACTATTTGTCAGATCGAGATAAAATTTGGCACAAACCTTGGGGTTGATATTTAACAACAGTGCTTCAAATATCTTCTTCGTCCGATGATTATTTTCGGATATATTGAAACAAAAATTTTATGTTCTGTTTTCAATTAGAAATTTTTAGATTATTTCCTCAATAACTCAAGAAATACTTCAGTAATCAAAATGAAAGTCTGTATCTGTATGTGAAATACTTACAGGCGACGTGTGATAGTATCAGTGAAATATCAAAAAAATTTTCTCGAAAATTTTCAAAATTGTCTTCAAATCATTATTTTTCAAATATCTACTCAACAGATTTAGATGAAATTCTGCGAATCTTTCCATCGAGTATTGAAGATGACCCCTTTGATAACTCATTTGAACAAGCACATAAAATATCCTGACCTAGAGTTTATCATATTTTATTTGTGCTTAAAATTTCACGCACCTTTTATGGGGAACAAAAGCTCCTCCAGTTTGGCTGAAGTCTGAAACTTCCGAATTTTGATCTGAAAATGTTCTTCAACGACAAAAAAACTAAAAAATTCCAAAATAACACTGACGTGTTTGCTTTTGCGTGATGGTTCAAAATCGTGGGTGAACATGAAATTTGAATTTTATTTTGAATTTTTCTAACAAAACGCTTATCATGAAATCCATTTAGTTCATGAAATAGCATCTGCCAACTAGTTGACAAGTTTCATCATAATCGGATCAGAGGAAATACCAAGAGTCCTATCTGCATGTTTCAAGGTGAGTCGATCTGATTATCGGTAATAACCGTAAAACTACAGAAAGCGTACTCCTTGGACATCGCTGTTTCTTTGGTTGATTGAATGATTAGCACGAATCAGAGCGGAATATTTGTTGACTTATGGACAGATATTCGTCCTTATGTCATGTTTGTTCACTTAATAAACTGAAATTCTCTTTTCTCCATGAAACATTTCTCATGAACTTCAAGGACTGTGCAGAATTTTATTGACATCACGTCTTCATTCTACAACAGATTATTGAGCTATAAACGAAGGTAACCCTAGCTGGCCGAAATATTCGATTTTGACATCGGAATCTTCATCAGTTAGTTCAACCTAGTCGTTTAAGACTTGCATTTGAGTGCGATGTTATGCTCAAAATCGCATAGTTGATATCGCATTTCGCTATCTATGTGTTTTCGGAATTTAATTCATATCAGTCGACATCTATAATGATGCCTTCAACGTCATGCTAGAATATAAACAATAATTTAGGAGCAATAATCGTTCAATGGAAGAATACGATAAAAGACTGTCAAAATATTGAACAACCATCTCCAATTCTTTTTTTGTATCGATTGTTTTTGTGCTCCGGATTTTTTCGATATAACATACATCCATAACGCAAGTAAAACATGATGCGCTCATCATGTGCTCATTGTATTGTATTGTATTGTTGCTGATTCTCCTAGGCAGCGTGACCAATTTTGGTAGAAATCTACTTTTTTGGTAGATTTTCGTTATAATTTCATCATTGTTAGTAGACAGAAATTGGGCAGTAGATTTTAGTAGTATTTCGAACTATCTTAGTAGAATTCTACTTTCAACCGTTGAAGCAGTAGAACGCTTCTGTCTGAGTTGAGAAGTGGCAAAACCTAACCTAACCTAACTATAATCGCATGAATTATGTGAAAAAATAGCACAACTCGTATAGATAGCTCTGACTGACATTGGGGTATTTCTTTAATCCCGTCACACTCAATAAGTATATCGCATTACCCATCACAGGTGCGTGTGTGCGCTACATTTTCTCGCATTTTCATTGTTTCCATCCGAAACGGAAGAGCCTTTCATTTAGGGGAATATATAAGAATATCTGCGGAATCATTGGGTGGATTTTACCCATTCACGAATTCGGCCTCCGTAATTAAGGTCCAAATCTTCTCTACAAATAACAAATTTCTAAGTTGTTTCTCTCGGAAGTTATTGTGTTTACGGTCAGCCATTATCTTCTGGAAGAAACTACTTAGAAACTCGATATTTGTAGAGAAGATTTAAGGCTTAATTACGAAGGTCGAATTCTTGAATTTTGAATTCCGTAGATATACCCATTCAAAATTTTATTTTTTCAACATTTTCAAATAAACAGATTAGATCGAATTGAAATCCAGTACTTTATCGAAAAAAAATAACCTAGAAAAACACTGCCGTGAATTACGTCAGCAGCTTTTGCGCGCATGTTCAAATTCGTTGCCAAAGCGGTCATCTCTATTGAATATGCGCGCAAAAGCTGCCGCCTTCACGGCAGTGCTTCTCTAGGTTTTTTTGCTTAGCGAATGTTAATTACTGCACGAAACATTAAAGTTTTCTTCTTTCCTTCCAACATAAAGTGCTAAAGACTGCTCTTAGGTAGTAGTAGATTTTTAGTAGATTCCTGTAATTGATTTTGGTAGAAAAAAGTAGATTTCTACAGAAGGTTTGGTAGATTCTGAAAAAAATAATTGGTCACGCTGCTCCTAGGTTCCGCTGCGGAACCCCTCAGAAGCTAATGCTTGTGCGAGTTAGGAGACCAGGTGTGTTTCTGTGTAGGCTTTGTTACTAATTCCTTGCGCCACGTTAGGAATAGCACTGTTAATTGTTTACCCAACAGCGAATGGTTAGACGGTCCCCTGAAAACCGGAAAAATTCTTTCCCGGCCAAGGGCTTGAACCCCAGGCCTTTCGATCATGAGGCTAGCGCTCTAACCACTGAGCTACCGTCTGTGATAGAATGTACAAATGATGACTTACTAAAACTTTATGAAAACTCGAAGTACAGAATATATATCTCCTTGAATCTTCAACTCGCTGACGTCACTTTTTTCCAGATGAGCACACTATGTTTCTTCCATCATGCATACAGCTATACGAAAATGCATAGAAATTTATAGCTAATACCAATATGCCAAAAAAGATCGTGCTTCGTTTCGAATTAACAAAAACGATCAACGATAATAGAAGATGCTTTTTATCCTCTTCAGTTTACTGATTATGAATGAATCTTCTTGCGTTCGAGTACCTATTTGGAAACCTATCTTGCCATTTAGAAATAGAATGAGAATTCACTTGAAAGCTTGTAATATTCTTGATAGGGAAGGAAGTAATTAGCTATCACGCGTTATCACCGAATGACGTTATCAAAGGTTCATGTCCTGAAAAGAAAGATTCCAGACATGTCGAACTATATTAGAAAAAGACAGCATCTTCGGTTTGTGCAAGGCCATGTTAACTTTATATGTTGCCTAATGAGCTGAATGGACGACTGAAATAGCGCCGATAGGCACTTTCCTCAATCTATATTCTGCCATAATTTCAGCAGGGGATTGAATTGCTTTTCAAAGAAACTGAGAAATATAAATTTTCTATGCAATGTATGAATAAATACCCTCATGAAATAATCTACCTAAAAACTCTTATTAATGAACGAAAGTATGTGCAGGATGATAGATTCAGAAGACTTATAATCAGTTGTCCTGAGTACAAAATAGAAATAATGAAACTTATTCAATTTCACGAGATGAACAACAGAAAAGAATAGAATATTTCTACTGTAAAATGAATAATAAGCAACATACATTGTACCAGGGATGATAGAAACCAGTACAAAATACATGTATGATTTCTACTAGAACTACAATTTGTGCGCAAGTTCTATAGGGAACAGCATGTTATCGTTTTATCTTAATCCCTGTAATTTTCGAATGTCTGATAGAAACTTACGACTAGGTTGCACTCACAATTCAGTTGCGACCGTATAATTAATATATTCAAAAAAATCTATTTTCGTGAAAAAACTTTTTTTGCAAATGATTCATCAGATTCTTCATATACATTGAACCCTATATTTAGCAACAGTGTAACAAATTTCAGTTTGATTTGATCTTAATTTTCAGGAATACGGAACAACTATGCAAAATTTCGAGGGGTTTTCCTCGGAATCGCTATTATTTCTAGAATAACACAGATAATTTGGTCCATTCGTGATAACATTTGCTGAATAGTTAGAGAAAGCTGATTCACGAATGTGTGAAATTCCGTGACGATCATGTCATTAGAACAATCCGAAAAACCAATGAATTTGTTTTTCAACTTTTCTATATTCTGCGATCTTTCAATCATATTATTCTCACAATATTTTGCATACACTTTCGAACTGTAATTTTTCAATGAATCTGTATTCTTGGACATAATGGAGAAATAAGAAGTTTAATGGGTAGGTATATCTGTGGAATCATAGGGTGGGTTTTACCCGTTAATGAATTCGGCTTTAGTGACTAAGATCCAAAGACATCTTAAAAATATTCTAAGTTGTTTTTTTCGTTATTGTGTAGGAGGTACACGTTAGGCCCTTAGGCCGATCGTAAGCGCAATAACTACTTCGAAGGCCGGTAGCAGAAAATTAATTGTTTCGAAGTGAGATCGATTGAATTGAATAAAGATGAAGTTCTGTGTATGTTCTGAACAATTCTGAGAGCTTATTCAGAAAAGTTCCGAAGTTCGATGATGGATTAATTTCTGATTTGTTCAAGACTGTGATAGAGATACGTGCAGGAGGAAACTTATTTTCACAGTCTGCTCAAATTGAAATGGAGAACATCGCTCAAGTAATCGTGAAAATTTGGATAGTTTATATTGATATATCAAAAATGGACTGAATTACCTGAGCTCCGAAGAATAGGTGAACTTTCGTAGGGGTATATTTTATAAGGTTGGTTACAATCAGTTTGTGTTAACCCTTGAAGCGAGGTGACAGCACTCTCTAAAATCTCAAGTGGAAAGGTAGGTTGAGTGACACCTTCTTCAAGAAACGTATTAATAACTAAACTGTAATGGTCGACTTTCATTCGGTGACAAATTTCATCAGGTACCATCGTCTCAAAGTAAATGAGCCATGACAAAGTGCACATACTGAAAACCTCTTTGAACTAACTAATTTTTCAAAAAACAATTTTTTCTTGAAAATTTCCGCACGCCTGTAAGTAGACACAAGGCCTTGCCGAAAAAGTACCACATGACCCACTTTCCCTATTCAAAAAATTCAGAGGGTTGATGGGGATGGCAGCGGGTGCAACAACAATCCTTCAAAAAAAAATTTACCTGTTTCAGGATTTTGTTGCCAAATATTTTTCTTCTGAGAAAATGAATTTGTTCCATAATTTTGACGCGCACTCTATATTGATTGGAACCAACCGTATAAAATGTCGCTCTACGAACCAAAGTTCCATTTTTTCTGATTTTGCATGGAAGCCGAGAATTAACTAGTTACTGTTCTCTGATATAGGACATACACAATACTGCAAGAAAGTGATATTTGAAAATACACCAATAAAATGAATGAATTATTTTCTTGTTCTAAAATTGAAATTGGAAATCTTGATCTATCCAATTCATGGGCTTCGAATGAATACATTTTCTATGTGTTTCACTTCAGAATGCACCCCAAGAATGCCACCAGCAATAATTATCAACGGCTACTTTTACTCATATATTAATAATGCTGGAAGAGTTCCAATTGTGTCTGAACTTTCTATACGTTATTGAATTAATTCTTATTGTTTTGTATTTATGTGTTACCTGACTAGAGTCAAATGTATTCCAAGGCCAAGCAAAACCATAATGTTTCTTTGATAGTAGTCACGTATGTTCGCGTTTTCATTGAACTGGGTATGAGTAAATGCATATCAATGTGATTTTTTGAACACTCTAATAATACAACATACGGAAGTGTCTAAGAATTATGGGGCGCCGTTTGGGAAAAAAGTATGTTTTCAAATATGTTCAGTTTCGAGTCAATATATCTAATAGTTGGGAGAAATGATTTATTTTGTGTGACGATATATTTTTCATTCTTCTTTCTGATATACAGGTGTTACTGAATTGGGAGTAAAAACGAAGACGAGAGATTCCTTGCTTGATATCTAGGAAAAAGTCCCGTACACATGAAACCGCAAACGTGTCGTTTTCGATATACAGGGTGTTTGATTTTTTTAAAGTTATTTTCTCATACCATCTGCACTTCATAAGATGATTATACGAGTTTATCTAATCTTTATAAATCATTGCTACAGATAAGGAATTTATCCAAATAACTTAAATTGAATTCATTCATAACAGTTTTTCGAATGGATTTTCAAGACAATATTAATTTTTTTGACGATTTGGAGGAAATCGTTCGAAACTTTCTTCTTGAAATAGGTGGAAGATACAAAAAAATCACAGGAGACCATAAAGTCAAGTATAGCAACAAAGATTCTCTTTAGTTTTCCGAACCAACATTGGCGCACCAAAAAAAATTTTTTTGTGGGAAGAAGGGGACAGTGTTCCAGAAAAAAAACATCACCCTGCAATAAACATTGGCATGTCACATAGTGTTAACTCTGAATTTTGATGCCTATGCTCAATTTCAGTTGAATATCTTGTGAAATGCATAAAATATGAATAAAAAACTTGAAAACTTCAAAACTTAGTAACCTGTATCTCAGAAACAGAACTTTTGCGGTCCCATGTTTATTGGCCCTTTTTTCCTCGAAATTAGGCCAGGAATCTTTTTGATTTGGATCTTCAATTTAGGAACACCACGTATTTATTTTCTACCCAAAACTTTATTTACGAGTTGAGAGTTTCGACTATACAAAAGGGATATTCAATTTATGTAGTAATTCGATACATCTATAACACCATCAAGAGATGGCGCTTTGAAAGCATTCCAGCACTTGGAAATCCGAATTTGAGAGAGCCTGAAATAATCGATAATCAGTCATGATTTTGATTTTATTTTGAATATTTAGTGCTATTATATTTGTAGTGATCATCGTCGTTAATTCTGATTTTGATCCATATGCTCTATGCATGAACTCTATGCTTCCGACGCGCCATCTCTTGAGTATGTCCAATAAATCGAATTGATAAATATATGGGATCTCGTATTTTATATGTTCGAAACTCTCAATTTGTTTTTAAATCAATCACCAGAGGGGCTCATCTGGTCAGCCTTCGGATCAACTGTCTGAAAAGAGTTTTCAGAAAAATCGACTGCATTTTGTTGATATCACATGTTCAGGTCGATTCTGTTTGCGTATTGCTATGAACCTTGCTATTCTAGTCAGATTGTTATATTTCTAGTTTATAGCAATATGGCCATGATGTTACGTATTCTGTTTCGAGTGTTATAGCAATGTTTGTTATGAATTTTGTCATAACAATATTGCTATCATAGACTTCCATAATTGGTGATTTTAAAGCTGACAACACTGTATTTTGTGACTTTAGAACTACAAGGAAGAAGAGAATAACCCTAATTCGTGAGTTTTCTTTATGGTTTCGCATACATAACCTCTTTCTACGGCTTTCTTCATTCATGTAAATATCGACATAAAAAATGTTAGGAAACGAGTCAAATTGACCAATAACCAATTTCCTGGATACCAATAAAATATTGGTTATCAGAAATCGAATGCAGCAATTTTATTCAGGCGTTAATAATTCGAAATTCGATAAACTTTTTCGTTGGCACTTCAAAGGGATTGCTGTTGTTGAGATGATTAGAATAATCATCTCAGCTGTTGCCTATGCCTGTATCTTAGTCTAAGAATTTTCGTTGAAATTAAATAATATTCTAGAGAACCTTGAACACATTTCCATTAGCATACACTTTTTTTTATTCATGTAAACATCGACTTCTTCGAAAATGTTATGAAACAGAAAAACCAATTAAAGTCAAATTGACCTATTTCCTGGATACCGATAGAATTTTGGTTTCCAGAAATCAAATGCCGCAATTTTATGCAGGCGATAATAATTCGAAATTCGATGAACTTTTCTGTTGGGAATTCAAAGGGATGGCTGTTGTTGAGATCATTAGAATAATCAGGTCAGCTGTTGCTTACTATGCCGGTGTTTTAGTCTAAGGATCCTTAAAATTAAATATTCTAGAGAACCTTGAACACATTTCTATTAGCACATTCTTCCCTATCTTCAATATTTTCGAATTCTTGGAAGAAATAATACTGAAACAAATGGATCTCTGAGAGATTCCTTTTCTAAACTTTCTTGTTATGAAGCATAGCAAGTACTATTTTGAGGTTGCTAAGATAGCAATGTTGATAGCAAGATTCTTGTTGAAGTGACAGACCGTATTGCTCAAAATCGTTGATCAGAATACCAATAATTCTAATCTTGTTATGATAGCAATATCTTTTTCCTAGCAATATTGCTATTTGCAAACAGAATCGACCTGATTGTCGTCAAGGTTTCTATGGTTCGTTTACAAACGTAAATACTACCTTTAAGTAGAACGGACAACACTGCGTATTCATCTGACACTAACCTAGGATCTTTATAATGTATATACGGTGTGATTTGTGGAACTTCCATGGTCTACCGACTGACTTTATGTAAATAGAAAATAAGTTTGATGCTTGATTTCGAATGTTCAATTCGTAACTCGGTGAAGTCCGTCGAATAATTCTTTGAGAATCGTTCGGAATTTTATTTCAAGAAACTGCTCGAGCACAGAGAGGTCTTAAAATAAATAACAACACTCTTAAAATTCGAAAATTAAGGCTGCGTATACATGTTTTCGTTCCAGCCAGTATTGTCTCAAAATTCGAGCAGGGGGGCAATAAAATAGCCCATGATTTGCAAAAAATTATCGAAAAAGAAGCAGAAATGAATTGCAAAATGAAAAAAATTTATGAATGCTGAATCTATGGGTCAGTGTACAAGCCTAGCTTCTGTTCTCTAAAATCATACGCTTTTCAACTTTTGCTCAATGTTTCGGATATCAATAGGAATTTGATAATTTACTTCAGCTCAAACCTGTGCCCACAGAAGTGAGAAAAGTCCTTCAACAACAAGTGAACCATTGTGACTATTCTTATTGGCACTGATGATACTTGTGTGTATTAGAACTCCAATTTTGATGCCCCAATTGGAACTTTTATTGTAGCTGCAGCCTATTTATTTCCTTGGCCACTTTAGATCGTTAGATAACCCCTGCAATAAAGTTTTATACGGGGCAATGAGATAATGAGGAACTATATCCTCAGAATTTATTTATAGAAGGATTAGGAACTTGGTTTTATAAATAACCATTGCATGTTTGCGCTATAAATCTGGATTTATCAACAAGTATACCGAATTTGAAAGTTCAATACATGAACGGATTATGAATGTTGATCCGTTTTTTCGCTTTTGGAGATCATTCAATCTAACATTTAATGGGTTACTGCCGATATTCATCTAATTTCTCTAAAAATATTCAAATTATAAAAATTCATTAATTCGGGCGGAATGGAAAACATAATTTTAAAGAAGATTCGACGATGATATTATGTACTAATTCTCGTACGATTTTTATAACTGTATAACGTTGAATTAGTGTAGTTATATAGTTAAATCGAAGATGCTCAGAAAATAGTAAGTGACGACACTTTCCTAGTATTACGCACCAAAATTTTGGGCCCAAACGCGAAACTAAAGTTGCCAAATATTGTTCTATTCCTCTCTGAAAACCATGATGGCATGAAGGTCGCTTTGTCAAGGCCTCGCAATTAATTCCGATCAATAAAATGGATCGGAGTACAAAATGATTGATAACACGAAAGTATTTATCTAAAAAAATCTGGATATTTGAAATGATGGATTTGTTCAGTAGGTTTAATTTCAAAGATTAGTTGACTATTTTGGATTGATATTTATTTATGAGATGAGTATAACAACATCGCCTGATTTACAATATGCAATATGTACCTACATGGAAAAAGGTAATGAAAGATTTATTTCTAGGTGAGTTTAATGGTGCAAGAATTAACTTCGAAGTCAGAACAACAATAATTGTGGAACAGGAGGTTGATATTTCTAATGGATTTCATTGGATAATTCAGACCATTTCAAAATTTCATGAACATGTATTTCATAAATTTTGTATGCATCAATAATTATTGAATCCATATTTATCGGAAATATTTATATATATAATACTCAAATACTAAGAATCTTCTGTGACAAATATTCAAAAATATCAATTTTCGAATATGTGTGTTTACAGATTAAGGGTACTTTTATATTTATGTTCTAGTCATTCCAACTGAAAAAAATTAATTCTCACTGTAACCTATATGGT
This sequence comes from Myrrha octodecimguttata, assembly GCA_958510865.1. Taxonomy (NCBI): domain Eukaryota; kingdom Metazoa; phylum Arthropoda; class Insecta; order Coleoptera; family Coccinellidae; genus Myrrha; species Myrrha octodecimguttata. Next base: position 70,516,279 of record OY294056.1, on the reverse strand, counting down.
ATTTGGGAGATCAGAAGAAGAGCTCTGATTTGTCATTTTGTTATGAGAAGTCATTAAGTTTCATAAATATTTTAGATTTTGTATGGGACATTTGCTTGTGCTAGTATCTAGGTACCTGGAAACTGAGGTAGAACGAACACACTTCATTTTGACAACATTTTGACCGCTTTTCGTACCCAAAATATGTCGAAGCTTGTCCTCGCCACGTATTCCAATCATCTTTGTTTGAACACCTTCATCAGGAGAAACGAGAAAATTCGCATAATTATTTTTTTTTCGATTATTTGCCTTTTTTGGGACTTTCGTCCAAATTGACATTTTCTATAAATGACAATTTTATTTGATATTTAATAGTTCTTTTTCAGATACTGGGATTGGAAACGTAGAGAAACCCTGAAAAATATAGTCTTTTGACTTCATTTTTCTTCTTTCCGTAGATCAGGCGAAATAATCCTTTTTGCTTCTTCATCCGCAACTCCGATCGTAAATTAAGGGTGTTTTCTTACAGGTATAGAACTTTGAATTGGAATAAAACAAGGATGAATTTTTAAAATTGACATGAAATTGACTTTATTCAAAAGATAATCTTTTGGCATTTTAATTCAAATATAATTTCTGACATATGACAGCCACTGCTTGCTCAGACGTAATCCATTCTGGAGGTCCAATTTTCAATCACTATTTCCAACATTTGTGGCCGTATATCAGCAATAACACTGCGAATGTTGTCCTGCAAGTGGTCGATCGTTTCGGGCTTACCGGCGTAGACTAGCGACTTCACATATCCTCACAGAAAATAGATTAGCGGCGTTAAATCGCACGATCTTGGAGGCCAAATCACGGGCCTGGAACGTGAAATTATGCGGTTATCAAACGTTTGCTTCAGTAAATCAATTGTGGCACGAGCTGTGTGACATGTTGCGCCACAGTTGAAACCACAGCTACTGCACATCATGTTTGTTCAATTGAGCAACGATAAAGTCAGTTATCATGGCTCTATTCGGTTCTACCTCCACGCTACGCTCTACATCAGCAATGGCTTCTTCTGTTCTCCCTGTACAACGTCTCTGTGGATGCGTATTATCAAGTAGAGTGAACGTGGTGCGAAAACGGTCCATATTTAGTCGAAATGATTGCTATTGAAGCGAATTCATCCACTTCAACAAAAACGGAAAAAAGGACGGAGTCGAAACACGAAATTCAAATCTCCGAAAAATCGTATAAAGACATTTTGCTCCGCTCTCAAAAATCACTCAACTCTCTCCAACCCATCTGCATTCACCGCTAAGAAGATATTCTATCTATACGCTGCATTCCTGACCGACATCTGCATTTCATCTTCATCCGTGTCAAGGCGAAGGAATTCATTCAAGAAGGTCCAACATCTGGTTTACCACCCTCGACGACGGAAGCCCGGCGCCAGCGAAGAACCACCTATCAGCACCCAAGAAGATTTACAACCTGAATTGTTAGCCTGTGTTTTCCAACAAAAAGAATTTTATTGCCTTTCGAATCCACTTTTGTTGTAACACTCGAGAGTAAAATAAACGGGCTAATCCCTTTTCTTTATTGCGTGTTTGATTTCACATGACATACAACCCCACACTATGATGCACGATTATGTTGACCGTTAAATGGACTCAGATTGCGATACGTATTTCGAACAGAACCATTATTTTCAAAATAAATTTGCAGAATTCAAAAGGATTGTTCAGGCGTCAGTCTACTCATGTTGAAATGCCAGACCAAACTAAACACAAATCACTAGACAGCTCACATAATGGCCGCCAGTTAAAACGGTGTTGCCAACTTGAAATTCTATACCTCTAAAAAAACACCCTTTAGCTTGGTTGAAATGTATCGTAATTGAATGCAATAGTTCAGATAGAGTTATTATAATTTTGTTTCCCAGAAGAGCCGCCTTGAGATTACGTCAGGAAAAAATAATATTGTAATATATGTAGCGTTTTCCCAAACAAAAACTGAAAAGCGACGATAAACATTTGTGAAAATTATTTTCATACTACCTGCTTTGAGACATACTATTCCGACTGATTCAAATATCGGACAAAATCAGAAAATCGAAACAGGAAAATTCAGGGAACACAGAACCGACTGAAATACTCATTTTCTGAGCGGAACTGGAAAAGCACTAGCGACAAAGCGTGCCACATGTCATAAGAATTTCGTGTAACGAAGCGTACGTCATTTAAGCCAATGAATTACAGACAATTAGCAGAAACGTTATCGCTCTTGTTCTTCAGAACAAGTGGATAAAGAAAAGAATTTTTTTATTAGGAAATAAAAAATAATTTTTTACCCTTTGCATTGCTTTCCCCAAACTTAAACTCAAAAGCAATGATAAACATTTCTGAAAATAATTCTCATGCTAACTATTTTGGGACATACTATTCAGATTAAATTAAATCGTGCAAAATCGGAAAACCGAGAGAGGAAAATTCAGGGAACACAAGAGCGACTCAAATAGTCACTTTCTGGGCGGTTTCTTCAGCAAAACCGGATAGCACCTGCGACAGAAAATTACAGACATTAGGCCGAAACGATATCTCTCTTGCTTCCCAGATCAAGCGAATAAAATCGGAACTTTGTCATGAGGAAATAATATTTCATAACAGATGCATCATTTTCCCAAGCTAAAACTGAAAAGCGAGGATAAAAATTACTGAAAATTATTTTCATACTCACTGCTTTGGGACATACTATTCCGACTGTTTCAAATATCGGACAGAATCGGAAAATCGACAGAGGAAAATTCAGGGAACACAGGACCGACTCAAATACTCACTTTCTGAGCGGTTTCCGCGGCAAAACCGGAAAAACACCTGCGAGAGAGCGTGCCACATGTCATATCGGAATTTCGTGTCACGAAGCGCACCTCACATAGGCCAGTCTGCGACGCACACTGGGGTCCGAAGTTGAAGTTCAGGGAAAGCACCTCGCAAATCTTGATAACTGTGAGATAAACGCGAAGTGCGCTTGCGGTGTCATCAGAGAGCACGACGATGCGAACTTCGTAAATATTTTGATTGGTTGTCTACGTAATTTTCGACGCCGTACGATCTCGATGTGATGGAGTGATCGCGACTGTCGATGCGATCAGTTCGCGTGTTCATTAACTAAATCTGATTGAAATCGACGATGTTTCGTAGCGGAATATGTCGAGAGCGTTGCTACGGAGACGGTATACGTTTTCGCTATTCAAATGAGTTTAGCGGTAAGAATGCGTAGGTGATGGGAATTGGGTTTAGTTGATTAATGGGTAATAAAATCCTTGAATGTAGGAAATATAGGAAGTTAACAGCGTTTATCACTTAAAATTATAGACACTGACGAAAAAAAACGGGTACTAAAAATTGGCCCAAATTTCAACGTTGGCTTCCTCTGGAATCATTCATTAGATTTTAATGTTTGTCTCTTTGAATTGTGAAGGGTTTTCCAATAAGAGGTGTTATTTGGATATTCAAAGAAAAATGCTATTTTTAAATATAAATGATCGGATGTTTATTTCATTATAAAGAAGAAGCTATGCCTTTAATAGTGAAAAATAACATCAGGCAAATGACCACCACGACCACGCTCACAGGACCATATCCTTTTAATGGAATTTTCCATAACCAAATCGAAAAGTTGCTACCCTATGTCCTGGATAGCCACACGATTTCCATCTTTGACGTCTTCAATCGACGCTAGGCTATTGGCGTAGACCTTCTCTTTCACGTGGCCCCAAAGGAAGAAGTCGCAAGGTGTTGATTCGCAAGATCTCGGTGGTCAATTGTGATCACCTCTTCGAGAGATAACACGCAAAAGATCAATGGTTTCGTTGCTTGTGTGGCACGTAGCGCCGTGTTGAGGATAAAGAGGCTTTTCAACAATAACTAACGGGTTTTCCGAACTCCAGATGCGACAATTCTGCTTGTTGACGAAGACACCGAGGTAGAAATGGACCTCATCTTTCAAGATGATTTTTCGATGGAATTCCGGATCATTTTCATGCATTTGAACGAACCAATCAGCAAAGACGATGTTGTTGATGATCGGCCGGCTTGAGTTCTTATGTAAACTGAATTTTATAAGCCTTAAGACACAAATCTCAATGCAAAATACGGTGTAATGATGTTTGTGGAATGCCTAATTCCAAAGAACGTCGAGGAAAGGACAAACCTGGGTTTTTTCAACACTTTTGGCTACAGCAATATTCCCGGCTGTTCTTGTGCGACGTGCACGGGTTTTATTCTTCACATCACTAACTTGTTCCAACAGTTCGAATTTTTTCACCAATTTCTTTATTGCGGTCCGACAAGGTGCTTCACGACGACCCAAAAATGTTCGAGTTTAACGAACTGTCTCTCCCAAATTTTTATAGTGAATTTTAATAACTTCAATGCGTTTTTGAAGCGTGTATCGTTCCATTTTTATTAATGGCGTAGTTTCTACTTGTCAAATGTCGAAAAATGACAGCTTCAAAAGTGACATCTACCAAAATAGCGGGCTATTCAAAATAACACCTTTTTCTGAAAAACCCTAGATTGATTTCTAACAAACGATACCATGTCAGGAATTTTTATTCAGATTTGAATTTGAGCATATACGGGGTGAAACATTGAGATTGAAATATAGTAAACCTTTATGGATCAACCATTTTCTTCATTTCAATAAGAGTGACAAAGAAATTGGGCGTTCGGAATGGAATTATGTAATGTGTCCAACGAACTTTTGATCAGCAATCCTTCTGAAAAAGTTCGTTGTTTTAATTTATGCATTTCGAATCATTCATGGACGCTATAATAGTTTCCTTTTCGCATGAAATTCAGTCGAACGTACAAGGTGCGAATGCGGGAAAAAAAAGGAAATATTCGAACACATAGTTAATAGTTGTCCAATATATAAATTTGACGATGGTTTGAGGCAATTCATTCGGTGTCTGATTTTTTTCGAAATGGATCGTAGACTCCAAATTAATTTAATTAATAATAAATCATTATCTAGTTCATATTGGCTCTTTTGTTTTTTTCTTTATTTTCAGGTGAGATTTCGAAATATCAACCTGCATCGAAAAAAAAAAGATATTTGTTTCGTTGATGAAGAAGAAGCCCTTCAAATACGAACTCCTATTTCACTATCAATTAAAGCTCATTCTGGTAGGATTTCCCATAATTTTTTGGGTTTTTTGGGTTCTCACTCCCAATATCTGAAACTATTTAACTATTAAAATCAAATACAACATGTTTTTCATGGAAAACGTCCTTGCGGATTGCAGGATTGAATATGATGAGATACACTGTTTCGTTGTTGTAAGTTAGATTAAGGAAAACTAACGAAAACATGAAAACTTAGGGCAAATATTCGATTTTTAAGGATCTAATATCAAGTGTGGTGTACTCGTAACAAAATGACCACGAATTCAGTGGAGCTAGTTTCGCATTGATATCCTTTGTAAAGAATTCTCAAGGAAAAAATGAAATGCTTCAAGTGTCTGCGAACATTTTTTCTAAGGCGATCGCTTCGAAACATTTAATCTCCTGTAAAAAAAAGATGATGTCTAAATGTTTAAAAAAAGCTCCTATTGCTGTTGCAGGTTGTTACAAAATTCCATCTACATTTAAAAAAAAAATCATCAAATCAAATGGGCGGTGCACTGTCCAACAAGGGCCAATTTTTAGTGACAACTAACTTATCAGAATGAATGAGAAAGTTCACAGTGTTAATCATCCATAAAAATTTAAAAAAGCACTGCCGTGAAGGCATAGATTTTGCGCTCATGTTCAATGGAGATGACCGGCTTGGCAACGAATTTGAACATGCGCGCAAATGCTGCTGCCTTCACGGCTGTGCTTTTCTAGGTTTTTTTCGATAAAGTACTGGAATACAATTCGATCAAATCTGTATTTTCGGAAATATCGATAAATTAAATTTTGAATGGGTATATCTATGGAATCATTGGTCGGATTTTACCCATTCCCGAATTCGACCTTTGTGATTAAGCCCCATACCTACACTACACATATCAAGTTTCTAAGTCGTTTCTTTCGGAAGTTATTGTGTTTCCGGTCAGCCGTTTGGTTTGAATCTCAATTAGGAATGTCGAATTCGAGAATGGGTAAAATCCACTCAATGGTTCCACAAATATACCTATTTGAAATTTTTATTTTGCCAATATTTTCGCAATTCAGATAAGATCGAATTGAAATCCAGTACGTAATTCATACCGAATTTGATGGGGGATAATAGGATAAAATGATCACCAAATATTGAATATTTTGAAAAAAAAATTTGAGTTCTTACGACACTATTATCTCGAAATTTGGCACAAAGTTGTCCTTAAGCATCTTTAACTGACTGCCAAGTCTCATCATGATTGAATCAGTATTCCTTAAGTTATACCGAAAAAAAACAATTTGAATTGAAATTTTGTACACTGCTGTGAAATATAGCGCTTAAGATATGAGAAGAATTTTCTTTCGAATATGATTAATACTATAAGAAAAAAATTACGAAGGTCAAATTCGTGAATGTGTAAAATAATTCCGTAGATATACCCATTCAAAATTTTATTTTCCTAATATTTCCAAAAACACGAATGAGATCAAATTGAAATTCAGTACTTGGTTGAGAAATGACAGCTTTAGAGTTCATGCAGAATTTTTTGAGGATTCTATAATTAGAAGATCACCAAATCTTCCAATCAGGAAGTAAAGGTGCATTCGGCGGGGTGAATACGTGAAAAGATGACCACTTTGCCAATGAATTCAAACATGCGTTCAAAAGCTACTGACTTCACGTCTTAGCTTTTCTAGAATTTTTGAAGATTCGAAATTTCAGATGGCAGTAACAATGAAATCGATAACTTGAATGCCACATTCAAACATAACACCCTCCAAATTATTCAAAGGAGCATTTGTTAAAGTAAAATTCTTCAGTATCGTAAAATATCTCTAGTCCTCATTTCGTTATATTCCATAATTATTGATTTTACCTACTATAATCAACGGAATTCTTATCAGCTTATCACTAACCAAATATACGTGATAAACTACCAAGTCCGTCAAATGACGTAGTTCTATATGTCGCCAAATTTCGGAAATATCATAGGAAAATTGACGGAAATATCGATTTCCATACAAGTGGATTTTCCTGATTAAATCATTTTCTGGAAACCTACTGGCCTTCAAGTTATCAGATTCTCACACGAACGTAAGAATTGTTAAGAGAACAATATTTATCGAATAATTAGCATGCTCACTTGTCAAATACGAGTAATAGATAATTTGGTGGGTTCTAGAATCATGAATAATGGATGACTCTTATGTATTTATTAATAAATTTGTGGGTGTTTCCAATTTGTTGAACATGCTGTTCATTAGTGTGATTTAATTCTTTGATTGATAACTTATAGTTCAGTATTTTTAGTTTCAGTGAAGGAACTAGTAGATTTTTGGATATTGAACAAATATTTACAAGAAATCTGCACCATCCATCAACTAATATAGATGAAAGCAAGTTAAGAAATTCTTGATAAGAATTGAAAATTCTGAAATAATGCATTGACTACATTCATACATCGAAAGTCATTAGAAACTACAGTACTTAATAAGTTGACAAGGAATGTACTGTGTACATTTTATCTAACAGTGCATAATGTTGATATGGTAAATATTATAATGGTATGACAAACTAATGAAATATTTTGATAAGTTCAAATGTTACACATTGGTTTCTTGAATGATATCGCAGGCGAATTTTGCTCCTTCATTCGTGATTTTCGAATAAACTGAATTTTACTCTTCTGAAAATCCTAGGAAAGCACTGACGTGAGGTCAGGAAATTTTACAAAGCGTTCATCTGCCACGTATTGAACCCGCCAAACGTAGATTTACTTCCTGATGGAAATATTTGACGAAACCTTCAGCCTCACGAAATTCTGCATGAAGACCCATCGATTGTGAACAAAATTAATTGAGTTTGAGATTTGATAATTAAAGGGAAAGTTTGTAGTTCAATTACGATGGCCGAATTTGCAGTTTGGTAAAATCCACCCAATTTGAATTCATGTCCAGTACTTCGACGAAAAATGACAGCTGAAGGGTTCACATCTCTGTTTATTATTCAATGGAATTTCGTGGGAAATAAATTATTAGTGAGACCATCGCCAAATACTCATGAAATATCAGAAAAAAAATTTGTGATTTTTTGATTGATCTAATCGACATATCATCACGATGTAGGATCCTAAGGAATTTCGGGTAAAAAATTGCGCTTCGGTATTCTATAACTATGTCGAATTTTACATCTGAAATTTCGAACAACCACGAAATTTGACATATTTTTCTTACAATATGAATGAATATCGGACCAACTGGTTCGATCCGATCATAATTTTTGGAGATTTTCGGAAAAAATGTTTCAAATTTCGTTTTTCCTCGATATCGTTGTTTTTTCGTAATGACTCAGAGCTAACTGACTCAATCATGATGAAACTTGTCAGCTAGTTTCAAAATCCTGATTGAAAACTTTGTGCAGAATTTAGAGATGATCGTGTCATCAGAACAAATTGAAAATAAAATAAAAATTTTCAGTTTTTCAAATATTTATGTGATCATCTACTCATATTATCCTCATGAAATTCTTTATGATTCTTCAAACTGTCATTTTTCGACGAAGTGATTCAAATTCGATTCATTTCTGAATTTTTGGAAATATGGGGAAAATAAAATTTTGAATGGGTGCATCTGCGGAATCATTGGGTGAATTTTACCCATTCACGAATTCGGCCTTCTAAGTTGTTTCTTCCGGAAGTTATTGTGTTTACGGTCGGCCGTTAGACCTAGCTGTCGAATTTGTCGATGGGTAAAATCCCCCAATGATTCCATAGATATACCCATTCAAAATTTTATTTTCTCAATATTTCCAAAAATACAGATTAGATCGAATTGAAATCCGGTATTTTATGGAAAATACCACGAAAAGCATTGACGTGAAGTCAACAGCTTTTGCACACATGTTCAAAGGATATCACCAAGAGTGAACATACGTGCAAAAGCTGCTGACTCCACGTCAGTGCTTTTCAAACTTTTGTTCCAAATACTGGGAATATTTTGTTGTTTGCTGATGATCTCAAACTTCCATAACGTCAGATCATTATTCAGAAAATGGTGATTCCTTGAATCCATGAAAAATAAGAGGAAACCTGGTCGTATAAATTTCTGTGATAATATGAGAGTTTCTTCCAAAGAGAGCCAACAATTAATTAATTGAATTTTGATTCTAGTTGTCGAGAGTAAACCAGCTGCAATTTCGAGAGCTATGCGGATTTCAAAAACTTTGGTGATGTCAGTTCCAACGCTACCTTCGTTGTAAGCTTCATATATTTGGGTTGAAGGAACCCGTAACTGTTGCAATCCATATGAATTTTCAATCTCGATCTTACAGAGGCAATTCTAGTACAAACATTCTTCAAGATTCCGATTTCTAAACATATATGCCATAAAAGACTATCTGTTCAGCACTCTTCAGATTCATATGAATTAAATATTATTCAAATGAGTTTTGACTAGTCATATTACAAATCATTCTGATCAATGGATAGATATTTCATTTAATGAACTGAGAGTGCTTGCTGTTACGATGTGACCTCAGGTGACAAGTGGATATTTCGAATTATGATGAGTGGGCTGCCGCGTCAATTACGAAAATGAAGCAATGAGTTGCAATAATGTTTTTCTGGGTATAAATATTCAGAAAATTCGTTTCGAAGAGAGTTTACAGTTGAAATGATATGTATGTAGGCTTTTGCATCAGAGGGCTATTTATATCTTTATTTCATATTAATTCATTATAGACAATTAAATCCTCAGTTACCGTATCTATGAACAAGGCTATAACTCCCTTGGGAGTTATACTAGGCAGTTATCTTTAACTCCCTCTAATGACTGACGTCCCTCGGGATTGAAATCTCTTGCCCTCGGTAATTACCATCCTCATAACTCCCTTCATACATAAATAACTATTATATCTTTTACAGGTAGATTATAGATTTAAGTCTTGAACTCTTCTCTTGTGTAGGTTGCAACAATCTGAAAAATTTGATATGTGCCGAGAAGAGCAGTTCTTATGCTGCTGGCGCCATCAATTTGAACCAAAATGAAAAAACGGGCTACAAAAATGACGCTCTACATTCTGGGTTGCACAGTGCATGTCCGCAAGCCTATAGCTTTGAGGAATTCAAGTAAAACACGTATATGAATAAATTGTTTTGACCATACACCATTGAAAATAAAAATATACAGCTAATAAGAATGTGTTTGAAGTGTGTACAGGGTGAGCCAAACTGGACGCCTTTGAATGGTAAGTCCTATTTATGTACTTGATAGATGGAAACAGACGACGGTTTCTGAGGCTCAACTTTCATGAGAAACCTATTGGCGAAAACTGACACTCCTCAGCTGTCATTGCTACAGAGTTACTGGGTGTTTTTCGAAAATATTCAATGTAAATATATTGCTGTAACTTTTCGTCTGTTGGAAATTCTCTATTTCTGTGAAAACAATCGCGTAGCAACTTCTCACGTAGATAGTAGAGTTATTGAATTTTCAGCGAACTTTTAATTTATTTGGGCCCTCATCATATTTCTACATATTTCGATAGACCTTTATTTAACCTTTTCAGGAATAAAGCATACTGGATATTTTTCTGGAGTCATGTTCGAGATTTCGAATTTTCAAATTTTTTCGGCCATTTGAAAAAATATTTTCATAGCGATGCCTCATTTAAGTCTACAGAAAATTCAACTAACTTCACTGTATTCTACGTAAGAAGTTGGCACGAGAATGTGTGTCCAACAGAAGAAAAGAAACAGCAATATTTCTGAAACGAACATTTTCGGAAACCACCCGGTAATTATGTAACGGTGTAACCTCAAAGTTTATGTGGGAAATCCAAATATCAAGTTCCGTTCACAAAAAAAAAATTTTCACGAAATTCTGTGAAAATTTACCTTTTCATGTATATCTACTTTTTGAAATAACTTGGTGCGCTTTTTGTACATTGAAATCTTTACTTTCTGATAGTACAAAAAATATACATTACACAAGTGAGTTTTCTCAGAAAATAAGGGAGTGGGTCAACACCCTCCTAGCCCCTTTCATACTTCTCTATGAGATACATTTTGATGGGCTAAAATGGGTGTCAACAAAATGCCTTCTTTGAATCTACTCCAAGTGAGAGACTCGCACTGTATATACATGCTCTTGACTGCTTGTTCAGAAGAAAACTTGTTATTTTAGCTATCAATCGTTATCGAAGCGAACGATTCCATATGAGAGTACGATACAAAATCGTTCTCTTCGATAAGGGTGGATGGCGCAAATAAGAAAGGGTCTATTCTAAACGATGATATATTTTGTTGAATTTACATACGCGATTTTCACATTGTCTGGAGAAAATCCTCATTTCTCATTCTCAAGTGCTGAATTCGAAATTTTCCGATAGACAGATTGTGTTCTAGAGCAATCGACAATTTCACGTCAAATACGAGGGGGAATATTTGATAGATTTCTCTCCATGAATTTGGCAGCTCAGAAATGACACAATCGAAGCTATACTGCTACTTACTTTCTAAGTGCTTGCTTTGGAGAACAGCGCATTATCGTTTTGCCCAAATATCCGTAATTTTCGAATTTTGAGCTGAAAATGGAAATCAACGACTACGTTGGGTTTACTGATGAAGAATTCGTGATAAAATTTAATTCTGTCCGGACGTCCCTGCGTACTCTTACTTTTAGGTTCGGTTTGGAGTCTGAATACCTCGTTTATTGGCGAGATCGGCCGAACGGTTTCGGGGTTATAATGATTCGAAATTTTCAGGTTAGTTCCTCAATATCTCAAGATGTATTCATTGAAACTTCGTAATAAGTTGAGGAATACCAAGGCGCAACTTAAATGCGGGATCGATTAAAGCTCATTTGGGAGGATTCTGCAAAATTTTTAGGTTTTTTCTGGGTTTTCACTACCAATATCTGAAACAGAACTATTGAAAATTGAATAAATTTTGTTCTTCATGGAAAACGATCTTAGGGATTGCAGGATTGAACTATTTGTCAAGGGCTGCTTCTTAGAAAACTGGTTGCCTAATGAACAAAATCCTGGAAACATACATACAAACGATAAACAAAGCGAACTGTGACGTTTCAGAGTACAAATCTCACTCTCACATCAGACAAAAAACGAGAAAATTTTCAGAATTATTTTCTTTCGATTTTTCGTTTTGTGAAACTTCTGTCAAATTGAAATTTTTAAGGAATCACAGCAGTACAGTTTCACTTGGTTCGAAAGTTTTTTGATCCTAACTCTATTTAAAACTTCAAAGCAAATACCGTTAAATGGTATACAGATGGTTCTAAAACCACGACGGGGGCCGGCGCTGGAGTATACGGGCCTAGAACTAAATGTACACTATCGCTAGGCTCCTACTCGAGTGTTTTTCAGGCAGAAATACTTGCTATCGAAAGATGCATAGACATAAACCTGGAAAGAAACTATCAAGGGTGTGACATAGTGATCCATTCTGATAGTCAGGCTGCTATTGAAGCACTGAACTCCTATGTCATCGACTCAAAGCTGATATGGGAGTGCCGAAGGAAACTCAATGAAGTAGACAAGAATAACAAGGTCTCCTTAGTCTGGAATCCTGGGCACTCAGGAATCAAAGGAAATGAAGAGGCCAACACTCTAGCCAGAAAGGGAGCACAAACGCTACCTAATGGCCCAGAATCTTTCTGTGGTATAGGCAAATGTACCTATAAGAAAGAGTTTTTGGAGAAAGAAAAAAATGAAAGAGGGGCAGTCTGGAGGAATTCTCCAAGAATGGAACACTCTAAAAAGTTCCTTCGGAACTTTGAAATTGCTGGATCCAAAAATCATTTGGATCTCAGTAAGAATAAGTTACGCCTCCTCACTGGTTTCCTCACAGGACACTGTCGTCTAAGGAAGCACATGATGAGAATAGGCTTATCAGAAACGAGTGCAGAATTTGTGAGGAAGAGGAGGAAACCCCTGTTCACCTGATCACAGAATGCCTCACCATTGTGAGCCTGCGCAAAAGATATCTTGGACAGGAGCATTATAGGAGGAATGAGAACTTAGCCTCCTTGAAGCCCTCACAGATATTAGAATTCATCAGAGCTCTAGAGGTGGAGGGCGAGCTGAAGGTTGTGAAAACAGCTCCGACAAGGGGGCACAATAGACCTTAAGGTCGCAGTGGAATGTAACCCCTTACCAACTGTAACTATAACTATAACTCTATTTAAAATCAATTCAGCCAAATTGGGGGACTCCTTAATTTTTTTTTTCAAATTATCCGGTTTCGTTATCAGTATTTTTGTATTGTCGCGATCTATCATGTGATTTCCAGTAGTGGATCATACTTGGTTCGCTATTTGTTATTTTATATTTCTCTATTCTTTAGGTTGTTTTTGTGTTCTCGATTTCTGAAATTTAACGGTCAAGATGTTTCCCCTGTATATGTCTTTCCACGAGTACAGGGAAAACTATAAACGCAATTTTCGATTTTGTTCCTCGTTACATGGTTTGGTTTCAGTAAGTATGGAACTCAAATCATTTTTCGATTTGAAAACCATTTTAAGATTGAGATTAGCAACAACTTTTCTGATTTTTTCTGGAAGCATGTCATGTACATAAAGAATCAAATTAAAAAAATTGGGTTATTCATGATGGTTGTTTTGGTGTTGTTCTTGTTGATCTGGTTGAGAATAAAAGGAGGATTTTTCGTCTGAATTTGAAAAGATTTTAGTAATAAATTCTATCTATCTAGGATATCCATTTACTTCAAGAAACGATTTGATGTAATTCAATTCACGTTGACGAATCTCATGGGTGGATCATCTAACGTTAGCTTCATCATAAAGGGTTTCAATGACACCTCGTTTAGCTTTGAGTTGATGATTGAAAAGAAAATTTAGATTTCTATTTGTATTTGTGCCTTGAAAAAAAATTGATAAGATTTCAATGCAATGTTTCAAATTTCAATTTGATTCGATAGTTATTTTCGGAGATAGTTGGGAGAAATATGGCATTTCGTAGGTATTCGAAATTTTGAGGATATTTCCTCAATATCTCTTGACAGAGATCTGATTAAAACAGATTCACTTGAGGGCTCATGCTATTCGACAATGTTCATATCATACCTCAGCAATATCGAAACGAATCTAGACTACTCCAAAATCGAACTGAACAACAATTTTATCGACAAATGATGTTCGACATTTGAGAAGAGACCCCTGCGATTCTTTCTTTGAAAAATGAGCATGCGGGACAATACACGCTGTACATCCCATGTCGCTATATCATTTATATCCTTTTCAGCATCTTTGGGATTCACCCTTCCATTAAATATCACTGTCAACTGTAATACCACCATCTTTCTGAAATTATCCAATTAAAATTGAATTTCAGGTTCGCTATAATAGAACCACTCAAAGGGACTGAAATGAATACAAGTTGAAGGAAACTTCTGAAATTCCAGAAATTAAACGAACCAATCGGAAAGTCAACAAAGGAGCAGACGGCTGCTTTGCTACAAAGATACAAAGGTTATTTTATTATGATCCTTTGGGCAGATGTTTGCTTATAAAGCACATAATTTCTAATTTCACGAGATATGCTTTAAAAAGACGGATTGTTAGTTGTACCTGCACGAACATGTTATGACATAAATATACCTACACTAACTACACTGACTTCCACTTTTCAGAGTATAAAAGTGTATTGCCGTTTCAGAACGCTTGACATCTCGGGTGGCTGTGGAAACTCGAAATTATGTTGGTAATAGACCAGTCAGTAATATTTTGTCTTGCAGAATTCATGTTGGTATTAAGAATAATACTGACTTATGACTTTTTCAAGTTTGAGTCAACTTACTGAAAATATTTAGAATTTATTTCTGATTGTGTATGTTCTTGATTCAATCGACAAATGAGTTTTGGATTTTAGTATTTCTTGAACCTTACCGAAATGAAAATGGCTGGAATTCCTCAAGATACCTCTCGTCTAACTACTAGAGAACGTGGGGCAGTTTACCGGTGTTACTGCGAGTTTTTCAGGGATTCATCAGATATTTCTGCCCCTAATCCAAGCAGAGAAATTTACTTAAGAGGTATGCTTGGCCTTCCAGAAATCTGTCTGTTGAACTGATCATTAAGGAACAACGTAAATGTTTTAGTGATGGAACTGACCGATTGAAACGAAAGAGTCTCAAAAAGGAAATATCTGGTGATGAATACTGTTCGCACAGAGTACTTCTGCCGATGAAATCAAAGTTGTACAAGGCTTATTTATTACAGCTTTTTCAAGACCAATCATATGAGAGTTGGAAAATTTATTTGTCAATCCATAATGAATAAGGCTTACGGTACTAGTAGCATTAGTTTTATGTGAATGTATTCATTTCATTCAAAATATATTGAGTATTTAGTTCTTCGCTATAAAAATAGTAGAGTTATGAGTATAACCGTGGGTTTCACAAAGCTTGATCATCGGATTGACGCTTTGATATTCTGTGATATTGCTAAAAATGAACTGAATTTGAACATAGAATTGTCTTGATCAGAACAATCCGATTAATCAGAGCTTTGTGAAACCCACCGTTAGTCTATTATTCTAAAAAGCATGTTTTACAATACTATCTGTTTTTCAACTTTCAAGACAGCCTTAGAAATCCACTAATGTCAATCTTGCCATATTTGAATCCGAAAATAAATAATATTAATAAACTGTCTAACCTTGGAGATATCCTCGTAATTTTAGAGTTGCTTCACTCAATAAGATTGAAAAAAGATACATACCTACTTTATAAGAATGGAATATGTACTCCCAGTAATACTCTCGTCAACTATAAGTTTAAACAGTCTTTGAATAAATCGTGAAATCAAAAATTATCAAACCAAACACTAACAAACAGTACAAAATCGACCATCAAAACAAAATCTATGTCTGTATCTAAGGTTCTAAAACTGGCCACCGCGGCGCTGCAATCTTAAATTCAGACGCCAATAGTTGAGTTTAGTCACCGATAGCAGAATGAGTGTTCTTCAATCCTTTCTATGGATTTGGGGCAATCTAAGATGAGGGAATTCTATGATCGTTTTGTTTTCAGTACTATTTGGAGGTTGAGTTCAAATGATAGGTTATATGGTTATGATAATTTGTCAGAATTTTTTTCCTAATCCTAAGCCAATGAATGCTGTCTAAATAACAGCATAGAACCAGATACAACAACAGATGTCTATGATCACGATTTACGCAGAACCATCATAGAAGATAACCTCAATCTATGTACTGCACATGCAATCTGTGACTACACTTCAACTTTCAACATAGATGCATAGATATATTCTATGTACCTGGCTCCCAACCATGATATTTTTTACATCATGAGTCCATCATTTCTACAACGAACTAAGTGCAAGTTAACAGCAAAACAAACCGAACAGTATCAGTGCTACGCTATCTACATCGGTGTACAATAGTGTAGTTCAGGGAGACACAACGAACAAATTTCTAGAGAGGTAAGATGGGTTCATCGTATATGTAGAACGCTAGATGAATGCATTGAATTACATTATCCAAACTTATATGGTCTAGAATGTGTCAGTCATTTCAAACCAGAATTATTGTAGTGGGAAAACTGGAAGCACTCGAATCTTTCATCAGTGTGACAGCCCGAATTAATTTTCATTTTAAATGGACATATTGTGATGGTAATTTCGAAATATGTAAAATAGGTAATCAATTAATTTCATTCTAATGGCCCATCAAAATTTTAATGAGTTTCAATTGAAATTCTCTGTCATGAAATAAATAAAAAATCTATAACAGCATTGATGTGAAGTCAGGAGATTTTATGACCTTGATGAAAAGCAGATCGCGAAGATCGTTCTTTGCGATTTTCAAAGTGTGAATGACCCACACAAAATTACTCATTATGAATATATGCGTATAAATAAATATATGAATAACTTTGGATTCATATTTATGAACCTATTCGAGGACTTGAAATCTGTTTTTTTAGAAATATTAGGAAAATGAAGTTTTGAAAGTGTATATCTCTAGAATCATAGGGAAGATTTCACCAATTCGCAAATTTAACTCGAAACTAAAATTATTATCAAGTCTCTAAGTAGGTTCTTCCTGAAGTTAATGTGTCCCCGATTAGCGATTAGGTCAGCCGTGAACACAATAACTTTTGAATGAAATTACTTACAGACTCGATATCTGTAGCATAGGTTTATAGCTTAATTGAGGAGATTGAATTCGGGAATGATTCCGCGTTGAAAGGAACCCACTGAAACTTTTAATTTTCTAATATTTTCAAGAGTTCAGATCAGATCGAACCGAATTCCATTTCTTGATTGAAAAACGCTACAAATTTTACACAACGCTTTCTTATTTCCTCAGTTAAATAAGCCAATACCATTGACATCTTAAATAAAACTCATATATTTTTCATAACTCCTTGGTTTTCCACAACAATATTTGCAGCGTTTTTACTCAGGGACCACTGGTTGGAAATCATCCGGGTGAAAATTTTTAGGTTGAGTTATGCAACAGTAATCAAGTTGAGTTTCATGAAAATTCGGTTGTTAGTTTTTAGAAATAATTTTTTTCCCTTCAACCCCCAGTTTTGAGCCCTTAGGATACACCGATCCTGCTGAAAAGCTTGGAGGATCAATCTCGAGCGACACACGATTTTTCTACTAAGTTTGGCGGATTTCAGTTCAATACTTTCAGAAGGAAGCCGTGGACAACGGCCGGCGGACGGACGGATTTTGGTTTATTATTTGATAAAATCAAATAATAAACCTTAGTGATCGACCAATAAAAAAAAATTTACCCCCTCTGAAAATTTCACAGTTTACATTTTGAAGTATGTAGATTTGAATGAACTCATAAAAAAAAATCCGTCCGTCCGCCGTCCGGGGCTTTTCTCGGAAAGTACTGAACCGAAATCCGTGAAACTTGGTAGAAAAATCATGTGTCGCTCGGGATTGATCCTCCAAGCTTTTTAGCAGGATCGGTGTACCCTAAGGGCTTAAAATTGGGGGTTAAGGGAAAAAAAAATTATTTCTCGAAAACTTACCACCGAATTTTTGGGAAATTCTCAACGTTGATAACTGTTGCATAAATCAACCTAAAAATTTTCACCCGGATGATATCCGACCAGTAGTCCCTGAGTTATAAAGAAAAATGCTGCAAATTTACAATAATCCCGAGAATGAATCATCGCATTCGGTTCTAAGATTGGAATTCAGTGAAATAATCGGTTAACTTTTCATCCCGAATCATATATCTGAAAGTAGATGAAAGGTTTTTACCAAATTTTCAACATATTTTGAGAAATTTCGAACGGATTCGTTAATTATTTTATAAACACAATGTGCAAATGCCCCATCGATGTTCTCGACAATTTTATAATCGTAAGTAGTTCAAATTAAATATTTTTGGGGTTTCTCTCCTAATATCTGAAACATAACTACAAAAACTCGGATAACAATTATTATTTATAGATATCACCATGCGAATAACGGGATGTAACATCAAATTTCTTCATGGAGCTCAATTATATCTTAAATAAAACTTATATATTATTCATAAATCATTGGTTTTTCACAACCCAAAAACTAATTCCATGAAAAAATTCATTTGAAATATTGAAATCTCAATAAATACTCGTGTATAACTGAATAACCCTTTCACATGCAGAACGTGAATTAAGAAGCGTTATTCAAAATAATGAATATTTCCAGAATATTCGGTCGATCGGAGGTTTCCATCAATTTTGGATTGCGTAGTACAATTATCGTCAACATGTGGATATCCGTTACTGGTTTCAATCGAAATCCAATATTTTTCGTACTGAGACTTTGAAATAGGGGTGAATATGAAAGATAATGAGCATATATATGATAAAACAAATTGGAGGATATATGCAAACAAATCAATTAACAAACCGGAAATCTCACCAATTGTCGAGAATCTAATACTAAGGTTAGGAGCCTCGCAGACTAAGGCAGGAGCCGATAATTGACCTGTTCAGAATGGAGTCTGTACCGGGTCGTCACCTAAGAAAATGGACGTATCGTAGACAAGAATATTCCGCATGTTTCAACATCTGGTGGTCCGCAAACTACTTGTTTGAATTGAACGTTTTTACATTAAACAGACGTTGGGATTGGACACCCTCTTAGTTGAGTGTATCTGACAACCATACGGAACGAAATTTCTCTTTTAGAATTATTCAGTCGAATTCAACCTTGAGAGGTTCACGATGTATTTGATTTTTACAGAAAAGTTATTGAAAATAACTTTAGGTCTTCAGTTTTTGTATTGGATATTTTGTGAATCAAGTGATCTCTTATCGGATATATGCACTGTGGAAATTTTTTTTTCAGATAAGTTGCACAGGACGGGTGAGTTGTTTTTTCATTTCATTGATATTTTTCAGAACAAAGTTGAATCCTAGTAGGAATCACATCCACACATTTAATATTAGCGGAAAATCTTGAATTTTGTTTTACGTATTTGTTGTTAATTTGAGAGTTGAAGTTAATTTTCCCGAAAGTTTCTCAAGAAATAATAAAGCTCTAGGAGTTATGTAGGTACTTTTGGTTTCGACGTGGATGTAGTTACTATTGAATTCAAATATGTTGCATTTCTTCATGGAATTGATATTCGTTTTGTGAAAAACCAATGAGTTATAAATAATATATACGATTTATTTAAGATATCAATGGTATTGGGTTATTTAACTGCGAAAATAATAAACCCTTGTGTAAAATTTGCAGCGTTTTTAGTTATTGGTTCATTCAAATCTACATACTTCAAAATGTAAAGTGTGAAATTTTCAGAGGTGGTAATTTTTTTTTGGTCGACCACAAAGGTTTAATATCTGATTTCATCAAATAATAAACCAAAAAGGGACTCTTGCAAAATTTTGCGAGGGAATTCTAAAGACAAGAACTGGAAGTATAGTTGCGCGTGGCTAGGACAATACGTGAACTGGTGGCCGCTTTGGCAACGAATTTGAACAAACTCGTAAGAGCTCCTGCTCTCAGGTAAGAGCTTTTCTGGAATGTCTATAACTATTTGGATTTCCACTTTGGAACTTTCCATGACAGAACCCAAAGTTGAACTACACCTGGAGCAGGTATCGACAGTTCTATTACAGTCAGAACTTTAGGAAGATCGCCGAAGGGACACACGAGAATATGAACAAATTATTACTGGTGTTCTAATTTCAACATGAAAATGATTGAACCCAAACTTTTTTCAATTATTGCAGTATAATACGTAGCAAAAAATGATGATTCAATATTGAATGGAATTCCATGTTTTCCACCATCATATTTTCTTTTTTCAAAATTCTAAGTAAGGGACCATTGCTAAACTCTGTGCTAAGCCTTTCCCTTTGCACAAATCTTTATTGTAGTTAAAATCGGAAATTTCGAATGGATATATCTAAGGAGTAAGGAATCATTGAGCGAATTGCACTATGTCCACGAATTAGACCTTCGTTTTTATGTCCTGAACCTGCTTCAAAAAATCGAGTCTCTAAGTCGTTTCTTTTAGAAACGGATCAGAGTACACCGTGGCATTACCTAGATTGAATTGACGAATGGGTCGAAATACAATACTTTCTGGAAGAGAGGACCGAGAGACTTGATTTCTGTATAGTGGGTGTGGGGCAAAATACTATTGTATAATGTCTTTATACAATGATAATACTCAATAACAAAGGTTTTTGATTCGT
Organism: Myrrha octodecimguttata; assembly: GCA_958510865.1. NCBI lineage: Eukaryota > Metazoa > Arthropoda > Insecta > Coleoptera > Coccinellidae > Myrrha > Myrrha octodecimguttata. The sequence continues at coordinate 70,495,440 of OY294056.1, read as the reverse complement.
GAAAGGGTGAAATTCGGTCCATGATTCCGATAATTGTTCTTCATCAATATGTATTTTCAAAAATTAGGATCCCATCAAGTGAAGTCAAATATAAATGCTCGAAAAATGATGGCTTGATGATGAAAATACTTTGGGAGAGTCCAATACCTGAGTAGAGGTGACCGCTCTGACTGCGAATTTGAACAAGCTCCTGAATTCAGGTCAGTGATTCATTGCAGTTCATTCCATGAACCAATAAGAAAATAATAAATTGCTATTTGGTAATCTTTGGGTTTCGACAAGTGAAGATCAAAAAAAGCTCTGCGCATGCTCCAACAGTTTCATTTAGGGAGCAACGTTGCCAGACTGTAAAATAAATCCGATACTACGGGATGTCGTTATTTAAAATTCGGTTTCCTCTATATAAGTTGTATCATGATACAAATACAAAAATTGTATCGTGAGTTGTATAGAATATGCGTTGAGAAGTACATTGAACGTAAAAGGAATTTGTCTGAATAAGTAAGGGCAATTCTGCACTATTTTTATTTGAATCAGAGATAAAGGTGGTATGTTTTTCAATTATGGGACACCATTATTTTATTTTACGATTTGCATTGATACTGTCCTAAATTCAACTAACCTCACCTAGGACCTAAACAAATCAGAAGACGAAATTCAAGTTTATCATCCCAAAAATAAATTTCTTATGATTTGGACTGGCAATATCATAAACTAAACTTGCCTTACCCACGGCATAATTCATGACATTACTCGATCATTATTTTATGTACTTCATTTTCAAGTCAGAATGAATCAAGGTACTATCACTCAAATCTAGTACTAGGCTTCCGCACAATCTGGCAAAGATGGTCCCTGAATAACACTGTTTTGATTTCCACTTGTCGAAAGCCAAAGATTACCTGACATTTTTCAATTCATCCCTGATATTTTGAAACCTGGTGTGAATGTGAATCTATTCCATCGAAAAAACTATCATCCATAGAGACAACGAACTATCTCTCTAATAATTAGGGAGAAAATGTCTGAATGTAGGACAAAAATCGTGACGATTTATGGTTTCAATTATAGCATTTCATAATGACCATTGTCCTCATACAATGACTAAAGCGTGAATATATTTTTGTAGTAATTATATTGAGTTTGCAGATATCTGTTGTTGCATCAGTACAGGACGCTGTGTTACAGTTCCGATAGAAGTCTGTAATAGAGTTCAGGAAATTGTAGGGAAATATATCATTCATTCTTGCTTACAGCTTCTGTTCAAAGGTGGCGCTTGTTACATCATCAAAAGGGATTTCATACTTACCTGATAATTATTTTCAAGATTGAATTATATTGATTTATGATATTCAAAGAATTGCTGAACTGAATAATTATCCTCACTTTGTTCGCGTTATTGCATAGTTTCCATTGAAAATGATTTTCATAATAGGAATAAATAGTTGTTATGAAATCTATTTCGCAGTCTGTTCATATCTCGGGAATAGCAATGAATACCACGACTAGAAAATATTTTATAATCAATATATTCGCAACCAAAACATTTTTCGCTATGTATACACAAACGCAGGTCCAAAAATATACAGAACTTAAGAATTTTACAGACATTGTCACACTTTTTCTGCTGGTTCTGAGCAAAAGCGCGTTATTTTTTCGAGAATGGTCTTGAGGTACTATTTTCGACTCACTGATGAAGAATCCGAGATCAAATTCGATTCTGTCCGGCCGTCGTCGGTTGCCCGATTACTTTCGAACGCGAGCGAGCGACTTGAAATTATCCAGAGCTTCAACGTGCAACGGCAAATGAAACGAATCGGCAAAACAGTTCCGGAGTTATACTTATTCGAAATTCAAAACATTTGTGAAATTGAAAAATTGAAAAAAAATTCAAAAAGCACTGCCGTGAAGGCAACAACTTTTACGCGCATGTTCAATGTAGATGACAGCTTCAGCAACGAATTTGAACATGCACGCAAAAGCTGCTGCCTTTATTGCAGTGCTTTTTGTAATTTTTACTGATAAATTACTGGATTTCAATTCGATCAAATCTGTATTTTTGGAAATATTGGAAAAATAAAATTTTGAATGGGTATATCTACGGAATCATTGGGCGTATTTTACCCATTCACGAATTCGACCTTCGTAATTAAGCCCCAATTAGGCTGACCGTAAGCACAATAACTTCCGGAAGAAACGACTTAGAAACTCGATTTTTGTAGAGTAGGTTTGGGGCTTAATTACGAAGGTCGAATTCGTGAATGGGTAAAATCCGCCCAATGATTCCGTAGATATACCCATTGAAAATTTTATTTTTCCAATATTTCCAAAAATACAGATCAGATTGAATTGAAATCCAGTACTTCATCGAAAAATAACAGTTCGAAGTTTCATACAGAATTGAACGAGGATGATATGATAAGAAAATCATAGAAATTTTTTTTTCAAATTGTTCTAATGACACGATTATCACGAAATTTCGTATAAAGTTGTCTTTCAGCATCTCAAAACTAGCTGTGAAGTTTTATCAGGACTGAATCAGTATTTCTCGAGTTATACCGAAAAAATCAACGATATCAAGAAGAAAACCTCGAAATTTGACATATTTTTTCCCGATATCTCCGAAACTTATGATCGTATCGAACCGAAATGTGATACCTTGCTGTGAAATATAAAGCACAAAGTGTGAGTGGAATTTTTTTTCGGATATGATGAATGGTTTCCGAAAAAAAAATTTTGTTGGAAAAAAAAAATTCGAAAAAAATTTTTTTTTGAATATACTGACAATATGATCCTGACGAAATTTGGCTCAAAGTTGCGCGTTGCTATACTTCACCTAACTGCCAAGCTTGAATCCAATCGCTCGAGTAGTTTCTGAAATAAAAAATAAATAACTTCAAAACTTCAAGTGCCTATAACTCCGAAACTATTGAACCGATTTGGCCCATTAACGAACTTAACCGCGGCATTCTGATGCGCAACCTATTCTGAAAGTTTCAAAATGCTAGCTTGCTTCTGTCGACAGTTAGCATGTCTACGGCCGGACGGACATAATCGATTTTGACACCGGATTCGTCATCAGTGAGTCCAACCTAGTCGATTGAGACCATTTTCGGCTCAATCATCCAAAATTACAGACATTTGGACAAAACCATAGCAAGCTGTTCCCCTAGAACATGCGCGCAAAAAACATGAAAATTATCTAAAGTTTTCTTGAAAATTATTCACTAGATTTCTATGAAATTCGGTTCATACCTTGAAGTTAATATTTATCAACAATATACCAAGTTTCAGTGCATTCCTTGACTTTTCTGAGTTCTTCTTTCCCTAATATCACAGGATGTACACAATGTATCATCGGATTGATTGTAAGTTGTAGGCCCCAAACCTCTATACTCTATACAAATATTGAGTTCATAAGTCGACCTAACGGCCGATCGTGAATATAATAACTTCAGAAAGAAACAAGAAACTCGATAATTGTAGAGTAGGTTTGTACCTTAGTTGCGAAGACCGAATTCGAGACTGGGAGAAATTCACCAAATGATTCCGTAGAAACGCTCATTCAAAATTTTTTTTTTCCCAATATTTCCGGATCTACAGGAAGTATCGAATTGAAATCTAGTACTTGATGAAAAAATAACAGCTTGAAAGAATTTTTAATTCCTGAGAATCATTTGATCACAAGATCGCAGAATATTGAATTTTTGAAAAAAACTTCTACTGATACGATCATACCAAAATTTCGTACAAATTTGTTCATCTGCATTTTGAAACTATTCATTAAGTTTCATAATGATTGCATCAGCTATTTAAAAACTTTTTTCCAATATCTCCAAACATTATAATCGTGTTGATATCAAATTTGATACACTAATGTGAAAAAAAAATATTTTTGAATTTTTTTTTCTCAACTTACTGACAGTACAATCTCAACAAAACTCTATAAAAGTTGTGCGTCATCATGTTTAAACTAACTGCCAAGTTTCATTACAATCGCTCCAGCAGTTCCTGAAATATCAGGGAAATAATAATAAATTTCAAATGGCTACAACTCTGAAACTGTTTGGCTGATTTGGCCCATCACTGAATTTAGCCTCGATATTCCCATGCGCAACCTACCCTGGCAGTTTCGAATCGCTATCTTGTTCCCTTCGACATGAATCGATTTCGGATTCGTCATCAGTAGTCCAACCTAGTCGTTGGATACCATTTTAGGCTCAAAATTCGAAAATTACAGACATTTGGACGAAACTATAGCACGCAGTTCTTTAGAACTTGCGCGCAAAAATATTTGAACTTTTGCTGTGGAAATAAATCTGAACAAGTGTTTTCTGCAATGAATAATTTTTCGAAAAATTCTTCTATATTTTCCACCCAGTAATTTTAGACCTGTTCTATACCTACACTTTTAAGCTAAAGCAGATTCCTGAACGGAATTTGCTCTAATTGAATCGATCTCATTGGCTCTTCATTTAAACACAGACGGCATGGGCATAATACTCACATACCCCCACTTTTACGGCACTGACATTTTATGGGAATTGAGCATTGTTCTAATGAGGAGGTGGTGATTTTTATGCAATTCAAATCTAACGCAACTATACTCTGTCTGGCTCATTTCCGTCCTTCGGAGAATTCAATGTCAGTTCGTATATTTTTATTTCTCGATGACTGGATGGTTACTTTCTAATTATCATTGTTATCATGATTGGTCTAGTAATTTTACACATTTGCTTCAAATATTTTCTATGAAAAATCCAGAAAATTCTGTATGAACCTTCACGCTGTCATTTTTGCGCGCATGTTCTAGGGAAACAGCGTGCTATCGTTTTGTTCAAATGTCTGTAATTTTCGATGATTGAGCCGAAAATGGTATCAAATGCCTAGATTGGACTCACTGATGACGAATCCGGTGTCAAAATCGATTCTGTTCGGCCGGCCGGCCGTGGACACGATAACTGTCAGTCGAAGTGAGCTAGCAACTTCAAACTTTAAGGGTTAATGGGCCAAATCGGTGAAATAGTTTCGGAGTTATAGCCACTTGAAATTTTGAAGTTATTAATTTTTTATTTCAAGAACTACTCGAGCGATTGGATTCAAACTTGGCAATTAGGTGGAGTATAACGACGCGCAACTTTGAGCCAAATTTTGTCAGGATCATATTGTCAGTAAATTCAAAAAAATTATTTTTTCCAAAATTGTTTCCAAAAATTTTTTTTTTCGGAAACAATTTATAATATCCGAAGAAAACTTCCACTCACACTTTGAGCTTCATATTTCACAGCAGTGTACCAAATTTCAGTTCGGTACGATCAGAAGTTTTGGAGATATCGGGAAAAAATATGTCAGTTTTCGAGGTTTTCTTCTTGATATCGTTGTTTTTTCGGTATAACTCAGGAAATACTGATTCAATCCTGATAAAACTTCGCAGCTAGTTTGAAGATGCTGAAAGACAACTTTATGCGAAATTTCGTGATGATCGTGCCATTAGAACAATTTGAAAAAAAAATTCTTATCATATCATCCTCATTAAATTCTATATGAACCTTCGAACTGTAATTTTTCGATGAAGTACTGGATTTCAATTCGATCTGATCTGTATTTTTGGAAATATTGGAAAATAAAATTTTGAATGGGTATATCTGCGGAATCATTGGGTGGATTTTACCCATTCACGAATTCGGCCTTCGTAATCAAGGTCCAAACCTCCTCTACAAATATCGAGTTTCTAAGTTGTTTCTTTCGGAAGTTATTGTGTTTACGCAGTCGGCCGTTAGGTATAGTACACTATTGAAAAATGACAGCTTGAACGTTCATACAGAATATCGTGAGAATACTATGACAATAAAATCGCAGAATATTGATTGAATATTTGAAAGAAAAATTTTGAAATGTTTTTTGTTCAAATTGTTTTGATGACATAATCATATCGAGATTTTGTACTAAGTTACTCAAGAGTATTTTGAAGCTACTTTTCAAGTTTCATCATAGTTGAATCAGTTATTTCGGAAAAAACAACTATACCGAGAAAAAAACACGAAGTTGGATATATTTTTCCGAATATCTCCGAAAATTGAATCCGTATCGAACTGAAATTTCGTACACTGTAGTAAAATAGTGAACTCAAGATACCAACGAAATTTTGCTAAAATTTGATGAATTGTGTCTGAAAAAAAAATTTAAGAATATTTGTTTTGAAATTTACTGAACAAAATTTCGCCAAAAGTTTGGCCTCGTTGAAGTTTCAATGCAATGGCTGCAGTAGCTCCTGAAATATCAGCGGAATAACTCAAAAACTCCAAATGGCTATTACTCCAAAACTGTTAAGCCGATTTTGCCCATTAACAAAATTAACCACCGCAATTTGAAGTACAACCTTCTTTGAAAGTTTCAAGTCGATAGGATTCTCTGAACGCCCGTAACCTTGCCTACAGAAAGTCGATCGGCCAGATGGACCGACGAACATATGATATTTTGACATCGGATTCGTCATCAGGACTCACTGACCTAGTCGATTGAGACCATTTTCGCTGTTGCCCAAATTACATGGGATTGAACTATTTCTAAAAAAAATTCAAAATGAAATAAAGAAATATTTTTTAATTTTTGCGAATGATAATTCATTTTGAAAAAAATCTGGGGGAAATTTGATCCATTATGGTCAAAAGTATAGAGAGCTGAAAAAATAGCTCATGGAGTTGGCAAACATTTCTGGTAAAACGTTCTCAAAAATAATTTTTTTCTCTGCATGTTGTAGGACTTCCACTCAATTATGAAGAATATCATGTCAAAATCAATTCTGTCCAGCCGGCCGTCCGCTGTCAAGATTAATTGAGAATGTAAAGAGCTGTCGACTTGAAACTTTTAGGGTAAAAGGGAAAAAGGGGACAACACATCTCTGATGACAACTCAATAGACGAAACATTGAAAGCAAAGGAACCCTTGAATAAAATATAAACGTATTCGACTTGCTACGTTATTCATAAGGTCAGGCGATATGTTTTACTCAAGATTTCCCAACAGAACCCTTCAGATACTAACATTGTAGATCTCACTTTTTCTGTACTTCGGAATCCCTGAGGAACTATCGTCCGGTGAAATATGTAGCCAGTTGGTTGAGATATGTTTTACACACACGATTGGTCTCAATTTTCTTGGTCAAACCTTGAATTCATCATGTATATAGTGAAACATGTGAACTTCCACCACGGTTTCAGTCCAACTTGATGGGGAGGCTTCCTGGCTCATCTCATATCATTATCCATTTCATATCCCTCACACGTGGAAATCTATTGGATTTCTATTAGATTTCCAATGAATATCCATGTCAGGTGCATGCAGTCTCCATAAATGATAATTCTGATGGTGTTGTCAACCCAAATTTGTGTTATATTACAGAATAATATTGAAATTTGTCGACTAACGATTTACAATACGAATAGGAATTGTAACATATAGTGGAAGCATCAGAGCTCCCTTATCAAGATATATACCACAGCTCTGTGACATTATTGACGCCCAGGTAGCCTTTAGAGGTTAATAACATGCATCCATTTTTGAGCGAAGCTAACTTCAGGAGCTCAAAATGGTCATCCAAATAATGTATGTGTGTTGTCTGAGTATTGGTAAAACACGAAGTATACCACAAAAACCTTTTTCAATATGTAGACGATACTGACTTTCTCATCATTTCAACGAGCATAAAAAATCTTCAAGGCGACATGACCCCAGCATTTGAAAGAAACTAAAACTTGTGTGTAAATAACTGTTTGATATTGAATAGTACTAAGATCGAATGCGTAATACTCTCATCAGATAAAATCCGTCCAAAATTTCCAGAAAAATTCTAAATGCCAGGTACTGTCGAAATCATACCTAAAAACTCAACCGAACTCCTTGGCCTTCTAATGGACGCAAACCTCAAGTGGAACTTAACTCAGATATATACATCATTTTCGTACTGCGCACGCAAGTTCAAATCGAAATACCCAAGACTGTCTACTTCTCCTACTTTCAGTCCCTAATAAGTTATGAATAAGTAATTCGGGTTCCAATTTCCGGACTATCCCAGGATTGTTCCCGAACTGAGCAGAACCGTTGAGCAGACCTTTCGAGTCCTAGAACTATCCTAGGACAGTTCAAAATACATGAAAACCCGAACAGAACTAAGGACAGAAAGAGGCAGAGGAGAATCATTTTTTTAAATTTAGATCAGCTCAATGATAGAATGAATTCAATCTGGCGATATAGGAATACAATCGACGAAACGTCATCAAATTTCTCGACCAACCAGATGAGTATGAAAAAAAAACTCTTTCCCATTTTTCATATCTCAAACAAAATTCTTATATTTGATTTTTTTCACAATACACTGCCTTGTCGAATATTAAAAATAAAAATCTATAATTCGATTCAAAACGGAAATTCAATTATGTTGAAAAATAAAACACAACTTCGAAATTGTCATCGGCATTTTTCTGATTGAAAGAAAAAATATACTTTTATCCGTTAACGATTAGGTAGTTAATGATAGACCAATGGATTAAAATTAAAAAAACGCATCCAAACATAAACATAATTCTCAAATATTATATTTAAATAATCGGATTTCAATGGCATTGTCCAAAATAAAAAAATCTGACCATGCGGCGGTAGAAATCCTAGAACAGTACCCACTCGTAAGCAGGTACTGTTTTCGGACAGTTCTAGGACCGTCCGAGGATAATTCTGACAGAACACGAACACAGATCAAGTCGATCCTGAAACAGTTCGACAAAACCCGAACGTGACCAACTCTACTGCGCAAACTCCTGACAGTTCTAGAACAGTAATTGTTGGAACCCGAATGAACCTATGGTATAATCTTTTGGGGGGTCAGCTCCCGTTCCGAAAAGGTCTTCATTTCACAGAAGAGGGCTCTTAGACTAATGCTTAGGAAAGGATATCGAGAATCATGTAGAGGTACCTTCGAAAAACACAAAATCCTGACAGTATCTGGCCTGTATATCTACAAACTACTGGTATTTCTGCACAAAAACTCACATTTATTCGCCGGGTGCAAACGCCGTGAAGATGCAAGACATGTAGTCCCTTACATCTACCCTTATCATTCGCTAGCAAATTTTTGAAAGGGGTGCTTTCTACATGGCCATGAAATGCTACAACGCCTTGCCGAAAGATTGCCAAAACATAACGAACACGGATAAATTCAAGAAAAAAATCTTCAGTTATCTGGTCGACAGCGAACCATAGACATATTAAACTCTCTGGACACGGCGTACGAATTCATTTCCAAAGAGTCGAATGGGGATAATGAAGCAAGTGAGAGGTCCGAGAGAGAGATGGACCTGGATCGGGCAGACCATAGACAAGATACACGATATCAATATCCGTTATTCTATAGCGCATGGAGAGTGAGATGAAGGATGATCTCACTTGCACAATATGACGCCTATCTAGAGATAAAATCAAGCACTTACTTAGGGAATCTCTCTACATTGAAGTTTTGAAAATTGGTGATGAATGTGAACATAACTCCGATATGAATATTCGAAATGATTAATCAATAACAATATATTATGAATTCTCCTGGGTCGCTTGTTTCAGGACGGTATTCCCAGCTCCAAATGATTTTTTTCTCATCATAGTACAGACACGCGAGCTGAACGGCTTTCAGAGCAATTTAATTGAGCTTTAAGCTGCCTCACAAGTATATACGGTGTTTTGAACAGTACGCGAGCTACTAAACACCGTCCAAACTTCCGAGGAAGCCGAATCAAATTGCCTCGAAATTCGCTCAGCTCGAGTGTACGCAGCTTTTGAATTTTGTGCGTTAGATAGTCTCAAACGATTAGAATGCACTAAATAGTGAAGAAACCTGTGCGAAATTCATTTCTGCGCTCGGATTCATAGCAATTATACATTCATTTGATTTTTTAACTCTCTTTCCAAATTATTGTATTTTACTTTCATTTTATATCTCCTCGTACAATTAATGTCACAACACAAATTTACCATTATTCACCAGTGAACCCGGTTTAAAATGAAGGAAATCAAATTCTATTCAAAAAGCTGACGAAAACACAATAATAATGGGAATTATATCTTCTATACAGTCTTCATATTCTAATTCAGAATAGAATAACACAAAATCTGCTTTGAAATACTTCGACTTACAAAACTTTTGAAAAAAAATGTATTTCAAACATAAACTTATAATTACAGTCTATGGCTTCAAACTGATCTGTCTTATTTTTACCGTATTCTATGATGGTTTGGCCCGCCCTAGTTCCATATTTGTCGGCCCGCTTCCTCTCTCTTTAAGCCATGTCCATATAGTTTTATAGGTCTATGCAGCGAACCTTACTCACTGACAGAATATCTTAGTAATTAAATTTCATTTTGACTTACTCTCTCTCTATTTTATTATGTAGAATCATTATGAGAATGAATAAATTATTATTATTATTATTATCAGCAGCAGTCCATCGAGCTTATTTTAAAACTTCAAAAAATTCTTCCGAAATCAAGTCAATAATATTCCAAGTTGACCTCAGCTGCAAGATGATAAAATAGATTCGTTGCTTTTCAAATGCCAACCTCGTTTGCATTAAATTATTTCTGTGAACATAAGATGGATCACCGACTGCTTGTCATCTTCTCCTGACGTTCCAAAATCTTTCACACCGGCATATCCAATTCATTTAATGCCAATTTGTCGCGAAACATGCCTCACATAAATATGATGTAATTTTCAACCTCCAGAAAAAAATCACACCTACTCATGCTTTACAATTTGGTCGTGTCGACATATAATTGAAAATAACCATCTAATTTGCGTTCTGGCATGCGTTATGATCATAGACATATTAAACTCTCTGGACACGGTGTACGAATTCATTTCCAAAGAGTCGAATAGGGATAATGAAGCAAGTGAGAGGTCCGAGAGAGAGATGGACCTGGATCGGGCCGACCATAGACAAGATACACGATACCAATATCCGTTATTCTATAGCGCATGGAGAGTGAGATGAAGGATGATCTCACTTGCACAATATGACGTCTATCTAGAGATAAAATCAAGCATTCACTTAGGGAATCTCCGGGAAAATGACTTCTGCTTGGTATATTAGATTACATTAAAGTTTTGAAAATTGGTGATGAATGTGAACATTACTCCGATATGAATATTCGAATTGATTAATCAATAACAATATATTATGAATTCTCCTGGGTGGCTTGTTTCAGGACGGTATTCCCAGCTCCAAATGATTTTTTTCTTATAGGAGTACAGATACGCGAGCTGAGCGGCTTCCGGAGCAATTTAATTGAGCTTTGAGCTGCCTCACAAGTATATACGGCGTTTCGAACAGTATGCGAGCCACTCAACACCGTCCAAACTTGCGAGGAAGCCGAATCAAATTGCCTTTCTTGAATTGTGTGCGTTAGATGGTCTTAAACAATTGGAATGCACTAAATGGTGAAGAAACCTGTGCGAAATTCATTTCTGCGCTCGGATTCATAGCAATTATACATTCATTTGATTTTTTTACTCCCTTTCCCAATTATTGTATTTTACTTTCATTTTATCTCCTCGTACAATTAATGGCACAACACAAATTTACCATTATTCACCAGTGAATCCGGTTTAAAATGAAGGAAATCCAATTCTATTCAAAACGCTCACGAAAACACAAAAAAACTGGGACTTATATCTTCTACACAGTCTTTATATTCTAATTCGGAATGGAATAACACAAAATCTGCTTTGAAATACTATGACTTGCAAAACTTTTGAAAACAAAATGTATTTCAAACATAAACTTATAATTACAGTCTATGGCTTCAAACTGATCTGTCTTATTTTTGCCGTATTCTATGATGGTTTGGCCCGCCCTAGTTCCATCTTTGTCGGCCCGCTTCCTCTCTCTTTAAGCCATGTCCATATAGCTTTGTAGGTCTATGGTTATGATATGATATGGATGTTTCTACATGATTCACGACGTTTCTTGATGCCGCTCTACTGAAGGATGTGTACGACAAAGAACATCAAACTATTATAGCGAAATTCAATGCTGCCAGTCTGTCCGTGAACAAAGTCCAAAGAAAATAACTGAGGAATTGAGATTTTCAAAGGAAATTTGGAGCTGCATATTTCGGTTTTTAGGTCCGTCGATGGGCAAAATCTGCTCTCTAGTTTCGAAGATATAGCTATTAGAAATATCTCAAACTAAAATATGAGATCCGATCGAGAGGAGAGTTGGTTTTTGATAGAAATTCCGATCATTTTTTTGGAAACCAAGCAAGGGGCGAAATAAGTACCTAGATGGATAAGCGCGCTAAAAACTCGTGACCTCATATCAGTTCTCTTCCCGCTTTTTGAATATAAAGGTTTCCTAAAAGTGCCTGAGCACCCGATATACCGGGCCCTGGAGATTCGATAATGGACTTCAAACACTAATGACCATACGCTAAGTCGATACTAAGTACTTGAGAATGTCTTAAGTCGACGTGTCCTTCCCCTATTGGTTACTTGACAGACATGAACTGCGTCGCCAGTGCTTGTTGGCATGCTTGCTCAAGTCTACGAGTGACCTACCATCAGGCGTGCTCAAGCATGATATAATCACAAAATAGCGAAGATTCTTTTTTTTTGTGATTCTTTGTATCACAGAGTTGCTATTTGTAGTAAAATTTCGATGCTCCTTACTATTTATTATACCGTATGTACGATAACAGCGTATTGTGCGATAATTTCAGAGAACCTACCATTTGAAAATTCAATTCAGTTAAAGTGCCCGAAGATACGATAGACAGATTGATCTCAGGGAATGAAGATGATTTTCTAAGAATGCTGTACAGTAATTGCAGAACATAATACATAGTGGCTTGTACTCACGATGATCTTCTTGCTAGTAGGCACTTCCCTTTTTCGGAAGTAACACAGATCCCATAAATCATGCACTCTGTCGGAATGTTCTATAATATAATTATGGTTTGTTTTATGGGGCGGCTTCTTTTACACCGTCAACTGATATCGTCATATAATGGCAAGTTTTCAGTGCGACAAACCTGAAAACTAGAAAACATCCCAGATTTTACCGATATCCATGAACTTCGCCGATAATTGCCGAAGGTGTGTTTAGTGGATAGAACCATAGACGTATCATTATACAGTGCACGTCAAAATAATGGGACAAATTCATTTTCTCAGAAGAAAAATATTTGGCAACAAAATCCTGAAACAGGTCAATTTTTGTTTCACTTTTACCAAATTTTTATGCATTTTTGAAGGATTTTTGTTGCACCCTGTGCCATCCCCATCAACTCGCAAAATTTTTTAAATAGGGAAAGGGGGTCATGTGGTACGTTTTTGCCAAGGTCTTTGTATCTTCTTCACAGGCGTGCAGAAATTATCAAGAAAAAAAATTTTTTTTTGAAAAATTTTTAGTTCAAAGAGGTTTTCAGTATGTGCTCTTTGTCATGGCTCATTTAATTTCAGGCGATGGTACCTGATGAAATTTGTCACCGAATGAAAGTCAACCATCACAGTTTTGTTCATGCACAACTTTCAACCCCCTCACGAGAAAATTTTTTTTCTCCATTAAAGGGTTCGTAGGCGTTGAAAATTGTACATGAACAAAACTGTAATGGTCGACTTTCATTCGGTGTCAAATTTCATCAGGTACCATCGTCTCAAAGTAAATGAGCCATGACAAAGAGCACATACTGAAAACCTGTTTGAACTAACTAATTTTTTAAAACAAAATTTTTTTCTTGAAAATTTCTGCACGCCTGTAAAGGAAATACAAGGACCTTGCCAAAAAAGTACCACATGACCTACTTTTCCTATTCAAAAAATTTAGAGGGTTGATGGGGATGGCACAAGGTGCAACAAAAATCCTTCAAAAATGCATATAAATTTGGTAAAAGTGAAACAAAAGTTGACCTGTTTTAGGATTTTGTTGCCAAATATTATTCTTCTGAAAAAATGAATTTGTTCCATAATTTTGACGCGCACTGTATATACACTGCGCAAAAAAATTAACGCACATTCTGAAAATCTCAATTTTAATGAAAGTTAACTCTACATTGACCTTATAACTTATTTTCTATGTTCTCTCGGGAAGGTTTTGAACGAAACAAGACACATTAAATGGAAGAAAAATTCAGGATTTCACCGAATCTTATGTGAAAGAAGAGAAATGAACAATTTTCAAAATACTGAAATGCCGATAAGTGATTTAATACTTGGTATTTCCACCCCTTGCGTTAATTACAGCTCGGCAACGACGGTTCATACTCAAAATGAGTGATCTTGAAATGTTCTGATCTAATGCTTCCCAGATTTCTCCGAGTTGGATTCCTAAGTCATTAAGAGTAGCTGGATGATTTTCTGAACTTCTCAGCCTTCTATTGAGGTTGTCCCAAACCTGCTCAATCGGATTGAGATCTGGACTTCTTGCTGGCCATTCCATTATCATTGAGAACACCTTCAGTTGTAGAATGTGCGTTAATATTTTTGCGCAGTGTATAATGTTATTTATGTGAACCAAAGATGGATCATCGATTGATTGCCACCTTCTCCTGCAGTTCAAAAAATCCTCACACCAGCATATCCAATTCATTACATGCCCATTCGTCGCGAATCGTGCATGACATATGATGTAATTTTCAACCTCCAGAAAAACTTCGCACCTACTTATGCTCCACTCTACAATTTGGTCGTTTCAACATGGTCATTGAAAATCACCATCTAATTTGCGTTCTGGCATACGTAATGAGACGATGAGGATGTTTCTACATGATTCATGTCTGCGTTTCTTGATGCCGCTCTTATGAAGGATGGTTAGGTCAAAGGGCATCAAACGGATACTCTGCGCCTCTGGTCGTTATTTCAGAATTAATACATAATTAATAACGGGTTTCGTCTGTGTGATCAATGTCAAGGTATCGGCAAAAATGGGTAGCCAATTTGTCGTTAACAGTTATTTTGTAATCGATTATCGTAGATGCTTGAAGACATGGGCATCCTTGAACGCCTTTGAAAGCTCGATGAATGACTTATACAGGGTGGTCGAAGTAGTGAATTCAATATTTTTTTAGATTCCTCACACCTGGATGTATCCAAAAATACCCCATCTATGTTGAGCGATTTTTTGTAGTTTTCGGGTTATAATTTTTTTTTGTGTTTTTCAATTTAATATGCAAGCGAAATTCAAAGAATTAATATCTTTTCATGTAGTAGGTCTTTCGCATATTTTTTTCTTCGAAACATGATCTCCCTGAATGTTGCTTTAATTACAAAAAAACTCAGCTTCCTGAAATCAGTCAAAGGTCTCAAAAAAAGGTTGAATATTTTAACTCAAATATTCAACTTGAATTTGAAATATTACTTTATAAGTTTCTTCTGGCTGTGATCGGCCTTCGAAGGCTTATTATTTAAACACGACCAAAGTTACTTTTCAGCTTTTTATCATTCTTATGGTGAACTAAATTTGAAAATGTAACTTGACAGTGATTTAATTGAAATTCCTGTAAAATAATTAGAGCTCGTGTTATTTTTACATTGAGATGGATTGGGCTTGCAGGGCCTGCGCATTCGCCAGATCTAAGCCCTATCGGTTTTTTCATTGGAGGATTTTACAAAGAGCTGGTGGTTAACAACAACGGAAAAGAATTAGAACGAAAACGTTGGAGGAAGGGATTTTGGAGATTTATTGTAGCAAATAATAATTTTTCAGTGATTTGTGCTCTTTATTTCTCCTCCGAAAGCGAATAATTTCACAACTACTAATTCTGGAATATGCTCACATTCCTAACCAGAGGTGAGATAAAAAATTATGTGAAAATTATACGAGACAGTTATTTTACAGGCATTTCAATTAATATTACTTCAAAATCATATTTTTGAGTTTAAATCACCATTAAAATGATAAGAGTAGAAAAATAACTTTAATCATATTTCAATTATTTTTAGGCCTATAAAGTATTTCTTTTTCTTGTGCTTTTGGTAGCTTGGGACTGGGCTACATTTTAAACTCAGCCAGAAGCTATAAAACCTCCATTTTTTATTCCTAAATTGATGTTGAATGTTTGTGTGAATATTACTGAAAACTAAAGTTCTACCTTTGAAGCCTATTTTGAGCTACTTCGAGTAATTTCAGGAAGCTGGGTTATTCTTGCTGTTAAAACACTATTCAGTTATCATGTAACAAAAAAAAAACTATGCAAAATTCCAACCACATAAAAAGATAGGAATTTTAGAACCCTTGCTGGCATGATAAATCGAAAAAACACAAAAAACATCACTCGAAATCTGCAAGTAAATGTTTTCCGTGAAATCTCTCGAAAAATGATGGTTTTATAGCTAAGAATGAATGAATTGAGTAAATGTCAGTCAGTATACCTTTTAATAGGTAATCAGGTATTTATGCGCTCGTTTTGAAAAACAGTGCGTTATCGTTTAGTCACAATGTCTGTAATTTTCAAATTTTATGCCGAAAATGGTCTTGAAAGATTGGGTTGAATACCCCGGAGAAGAATCCGTGGTCTAATCCAGTTCTGTCCAACCGTTTGACCGTCCGTCTGCATATCCTCTCACTTTCGAAGGAAAAGACCTAGGGAGTTGAAATTGTCAGATTATGTTTGGAGTCCGAATATTTCCACCAGTTTTAAGATGAAAATTATTTGAGTACTCCGAGTGGAATCTTTGGCAATAAAGTATATCCTAAGATATCAATATATGAAGATACTTAAGGGGCGTTCGTTTATCACCTCAGACTGCTCAGATTGCTCCTGAGTCGTTAGTTAATGACATCCAGATGGAGGGGAGTACACATCTGAACCGCACGGAAACAAACTTGGAGCGAGAGATGAGGATCTTTTTTGTCGTTGTATTTTGATAGAGTAGAACGATCTATCTCACATAATACAAATATATTAAATTTTACTGTTCGTTTTCTTCAGATTGAATCTGAACAAAAAATAAGATCTACGGTCACGTGGCCAAAAAATCCGTCGCCTCTCGGATGCAATCAACGAACGCATCTGTTTTATGTAGGGGTATCACAGAAAAATGTATTTATTAACATAATCCCAAGAACGAATATCTGTAGATAAATCAACAAATATTCCCCCTAGATCAGAGCTAATCATCCAATGAACAAAAATCTACACCGAAGAAGCGGATCCAAGGAGAATGACTACATCTGTTTCAGAGTTGCTACTGATCGTCAGGATCGTCTTACCTTGAATAAAACCTATGATGTGAAAAACATGGTGTGCTCATCTGAAAAATGAGTGACGTCGTCACAAAGAGTTGTATATTCTGTGCTTTGAATTTGCATGTTTATTCAAAGCACAGAATATACAACTTTTTGTATTTTAATCTTGCTGACGTCACTCATTTTTCAGATGAGTACACCATGTTTTTTACATCATGGATAGAACCGCAGAGGGCATCTCGATACTTGTCACCTTTCAGATAGACCGCGCCATCTTCTGGGAGCATCTTGCGTATCCCACCCTCGAGTGCAGAATACTTTGATCGATGTGCATGACGTTCATCCTTTAGTTGCATCAGGTTGCTGTATTTGCGATATTGCAGATTTACAAACACCATGGACATGAAAACGCTCGGTTCATGTGGATTCCCACAAGGCGAAAACGTCCAACATCTAACAAAGATAGAAGTTGGTCTAGCTCCAGCAATAATTAATTAACATGTTAATTTATCATCACAGGAGCTCTTTCTTCTCCATTAGACCAATTGCTATTTTGTTAGATGTTGGACATTTTCGTCTTGTGGGAATTTGCATGATGCGACTAAAGGATAAACGTCATGCACATAGATCAAAGTATTCTGCACTCGAGGGTGGGATTCGCAAGATGCTTTCCGTCTGAAAGGTGACAAGTATCGAGATTCCTTCTGCGGTTTTATCCAAGGTAAGTTGACCTGACGATGAGTAACAACTGTGAAACAGCTGTCGTCCTTCTCCTTGGATCCGGTGTAGATATTGTGGTTGATTGGATGATCAGCTCTGATCATGGGGGAATATTTGTTGATTTATCGACAGATGTTTTCCTTGTGATTATGTTAATTTATTATTACTGGTGCTCTTTTTTCTTCAATCGACGAATTCTAATCTATGTATTATTTATTTCACCAAGAAGAGTCTTTTGAAGTTAAGATTTCATCCAGGTGTCTTGGGTAGGATTCTCGTATCTTATTTGGGACTCGATATTGCCTGGTTGAAATATTTTCGATTACTTATGCTAAACTTCTATATATAAAAGAATTTTACATTTTCGAGTGATTGAAAAACACCGCCCAATAAGCTGTGATGTTTCCTATAAACCAGATGAATAGCTTGTTGGCACAGTTGTGCGTAAATTGAACTCAATTATATATAGAATTTGTAAGAGCGGTGAAGCCATCAAAGCCGGTATAAAACCGTTTGAACATTCGTTAAAATTTCATGGAAGGTTTATCGAGGCTTCCGAAACCTTTCAGTTCCCACTTTGATAATTACGAAATTAACCGCTCAATTTATTGCATCATGCCTGTGTCATCAGGGAGAACTTAATTTACTATCCTTACAAAGTATTATGACCCATAATAGTGTGTTTCTTTTATGAAGAGAAGAGTTATATACGCTTTGTAGAGCCGGGTCCAGATCAGTGTAAAGGTGGGTATTCATTTGAGCAAATCTGCGCGCACGCTGTTCGTGCACGCACAGAGAGCGTAACAGAGAGCGGAAAACTGGCAACCGAAATAACCAAGTTGATTTGCCGAACATATCCATTATAAACTTGACACTAGTAACATGAAATCAGGAATCCCAACTTAAATTTCAGCCAATCAGAGATGATCTTAACAAAAACCTATATTTGGAAGGAATTATCTTGTTTGAGGAGCCAAGGCATCTTTTACGGATATTTATAAATAACGCGAACCTTATCATGTCGCATTTATTATGAATTTTCCCTTTCCCAGTGATAGTGAATTTGGAAGAAATTTGTGGGTTGGCAACTTGGATCGAAGTCGTCCATTGGGTTCAGATCATTTTTCAGTCAAATCTCAAAATAAAACGAACTTTCTTGTTCAGAAGGAGAAACCCTTCAACATCATTTATTACAACCTATCTTATCGATTCTAGTTTCAGGGATTCGCGCTGTCGTGCAGATGAATGTCATGATATGATGATTTTATGTGAGAAAATAAATCCCTCAATAACAAAATACCCCGGTATCAGCGATTTTTGTAAATATTTCTATAGGAAATCGCATCTGGTTCTTTTCCAATGTGACACACTCTATAGATTAAATCGCTGCATTAACTGCACAATGAAATCCTGCTGACTCCTGAATCAACCGAGCAATCAGAAATGTAACTCAAAGAGTGCCTCACAAAATTCTCGTAACAAAGCCTTATCAACCAATTGCTTCATTTATCTCGAAAGAAAATCGCGATGAGTTGAAAGCTTGCATAGGCAGAACTCGAGATTTTAACGAACCTACCAGTCGACGAGACTGATTTGATCTAACTTTGATTGAAACAGTATAAGGAAGACTTAAATTTTCTCGTTAGCGACTTCATTATTCAACTTAATGATCCTCAGAGGGAAACTGCTGCATAAAATGATGCATGAAAAAAAGTTGATAAAAAAGTGGCAATGAAGCATCCGTTTTCATCGTAGATTTTTTATAGAAAGAGCAGTAGTAAGGGTATATTTTATTCTCATTATGGATCCTAGCCTAGCTAGTTGAATTTCGAGCGATAGGAAAGGGTAGAGGGAAAAATTGAGATTGAACTATAATAAAATTTGATTTTCTTTGACCGAAAGCTCTTCATACAATTGGAATTGTTGGCTGCCACTTTGAAACATCATGAACATAAAATAAAATCTATAAGAAATAGTACAGGTGAAAAGGAAAAAAACGTAAGAATTTGTGATTCGATTAGTTGAAGGAGCCCATGGTTAAGACATATCATCATTTAATAAAAGAGTTACATGGTGTTTATCGAAAAAGATCATTCTGGAAACGTTGCTATAACTTCTGTGTCAGGAATATTCGTTTGTGGAAATATTTCTCAACAATTTTGTTACGAAGAATATTGTTCGCAGTTTTTTCCATACACTTTTTATTGATATGCCGTTTTCAGAAAGATTGAGCACATAAATGATTTCAGTGCAGATTACCCAGTACACATGCATAAATGCATGTGCATAAGTACTGGAGCAGTTCGTAAATGCGAACAAATTGAAACAAAAATGTTTCTTCTATTTCATATTCGTCCCCTTAAGCCCGCGAAAGCAATGACTAGCGGCATCAGAAAATTTATATAATAAATACTTAATAGAAAAACAATTTTTTCAATATAGGGTATATTTCAGAAGAAACCAATCCGAAAAATCAGCCATTTCTGTGAAAAACTTCTTTTTGGAAAACTGTGTATCGAATTTCGGCAATATTGTGCAGAACATTTTTACCCTGCATTTCACACCAGTGTACCAAATTGAAGTTCGATCCAGTTGATGATTTTCGGAGATATTGGGAAGAAATAATGTACAATTTTGTTTTCGGTTTATTATTTGATAAAATCAAATAATAAACCTTAGTGATCGACCAACAAAAAAAAATTTTGAACCCCCCCTGAAAATTTCATTCTTAGAAAGTACTGAACCGAAATCAGTGAAACTTGGTAGAAAAATCGTGTGTCGCTCGGGATTGATCCTCCAAGCTTTTCAGCAGGATCAGTGTACCCTAAGAGCTCCAAATGGGGGGTTGGGGGGAAAAAAAATATTTCTCGAAAACTTACCACCGAATTTTCATGAAACTCTGAACGTTGATTACTATTGCAAAACTAAACCAAAAAAATTACATCCGGATGATTTCCGACCAGTGGTTCCTGAGTTATAAAGAAAAACGCTGCAAATTTCCAATAATGTCGAAAATTACATCATCGCATTCCGACCAGTGGTTCCTGAGTTATAAAGAAAAACGCTGCAAATTTCCGATAATGTCGAAAATGACATCATCGCATTCGGTTCTAAGATTGGAATTCAATGGAATAATCGGTACACTTTTCATCCAGAATCATACATCTGAAAGAAGATGAAAATATTGATTACCAAATTTTCAACACATATCGAGAAATTTTCAATGGATGAGTTATTATTTTATAAACACAATTTGCAAATGCCCCATCGATGTTCTTTACAATTTCATAACTGTAAGTAGTTCAGATTAAATATTTTTGGGTTTTCTCTCCCAATATCTTAAACATAACTACTGAAAATCGGATCAAATTATCATTTATAGAAATCCCCCTGCGGATAACGGGATTCAAGGTTGAATTTATTCATGAAGCTCATTCATATCTTAAATAAAACTTTTATTTTATTCATAAATCAATGGTTTTTCCGAACACAAAAACCAATTCCATGAAAAAATTCATTTGAAACATTGAAATCTCAATAAATACTCTTTTATAACTGAATAACACTTTTACATGCAGAACGCGAATTAAGTAGCGTAATTTAAAATAATGCAATTTCCAAAAAATTCGGTTGATCGGAGGTTTCCATCAATTTCGGTTTGCGTAGTACGATTATCGTCAACATGTGGATATCCGTTACTGGTTTCAATCGAAATCCAAAATCTTTCGTACTGACAGTTTGAAATAAGCGTGAATATAATAAATAATGAGCATTTATACGATGAATCAAATTGGAGGATATAATATGCAAAAAAATCAATAACAAACCGCAAATCTTATCAATTGTCGATTGTCGAGAATCTAATATTGAGGGTTGGAGCCTTAGACTAAAGTTAGGAGCCGATGATCTATCTACCTGTTCTGAATGAGGTCTGTGCCGGGTCGTGACCTAAGACAACGGATATAGTGTAGACAAAAATATTCCGCATGTATCATCATCTGGTTCTCGGCAAACTACTTGTATGAATTTTACGTCTTTACATCGAACAGACTTTCGGATTTGACACCCTCTTGGTTGAGTGTATCTGACAACGATAACAACGAACGAAATTCATAATCTAGAATTATTCTTTCGAATTCAACCTGATGAGGTTCACGATATGTTTAATTGTTACAGAAATGTTATTGAAAATAACTACACATTTGATATTAGCGGAAAGTCTCGAATTTTGTTTTACGTATTGGTGTTAGTTTGAAAGATCGAGTTTATTTCCTCAGTATCAAGAAATACGAACGCGTTCGGATTGAAACATCATGACTAATTGTAAAATATAGACACTCGATTTAATGCGAAATTTTGGAGAATTGTATTGGAAAAAATCGAATTTTTTTTTAAACATTTTTTTTCGGATACATATTCATCAAAGTTCAATGAAATTTGGTACATCTTTCAGAGTCAACCTTTAGAAACAATGTTTCAAATTTCAGTTTCACCGATATTTATTTGTGCAGATAGTGGCAAAAAATTTCGTGACCATTTTGAATATTGAGGTTATTTCCCTAATATCTCAAAGAGGGCAAACCCTATCTGATTTGAAGTTCATTTTCAGTTGTAGAATACCGACACGAAATTTAATAATTGTGGAAAATAGTAAGATTTTCAAACAGGTGAAACGACTGTGGAACGTCTCTTCTCATTCCAAATATTATTTTAAATTTTGCTACTCAGATATTACTCAGATTCATTTATACAAGTGTATTTATTGGGATTTCAATGTTCACATGAATTATTTCATGGAATTGGTTTCTGTGTTGTGAGAAACCAGTGAGTTATGCATAATATAAAAGTTTTTTGAGATATCAATGGTATATTGGGTTATTTTTAACTGGGAAAATAATAAACCCTTGTGTAAAATTTGCAGCGTTTTTTTCCTGGCATCGTTGTAATTGGCGGTACAATTAAAAAAATACTGATTTAATCATGATAGAACTTGGAAGCTAGAGTATAAAATGCTGATACGCAACTTCGTGATGATCACGGCATTATAACAAATCGAAAAAATTTTTTTTCAGATATTCTATATTCTGCAATCTTCTGATCATATTATCCCCACGAAATTCATCATGAACCAGGATTCTGCAGTGTTTCGTGAGGATAGTATGATTAGCAGATCGCCAAATCTTTTTATCAGGAAGTGGAGCTGCGTTTGTCATTCTTCCAAGTTCAGAAGAAAATATCTGGTTCCACTGAGACGGATGCCATGCGCGCAAACGCTATTCAATTTAAATCAGTTCTATTCTCGAATTTTCAATAGTTTTTTTCACATGGTGGAAGCTAAAACCTGAAAGACTCTCAAGAATAATGCAAAATCCCCCCTCCAATAAACTTTTTTTTTGCTCTGCACTATTTTGAGGAGTTCCAAATTAAGAAATGCCAATAAACTGATGTTGAAATTGCAATATTCCGAGTAGGAAGTAATAAATTTAATTACAAGATTTGTGTACGTATAACAAGTTGTTACGTCGAATTGTATACAATATATTACATCGCATGTAGTCAGTTCGACTAGTAAAGAAATGAAGAAATTATTGACCAATTAACTACTTACAGTCGCTGAGACTAATACCTATAAATTGTATGCCGATTAATAGCAGTCAGGAATTTAACTCAGGATACTATTCGCACATAGTCATATTTGAAACATGCCGATGGAACGTTACCATATTATGCTTCATTCCCCACGAAGATATTTCATGGATAACTATAATTTTACATAGGGTTGTGCTCCAATTGTTATTTGTTCCTGAAAGTCTAACTATAAATATTTAATCGACACTGTTGTAATTTTTCATCTAATAGGTCTTTTGTATGTAACACGAGACATCATATTTTTAGGTTTTTCTCTGTTTCGATACAAGATTATCATGTATGCTATTAGCCGTAATTTGTGAATCTTGAATAGGTCGGCATTGAAATGGAAAATTCGAGACGCAATTTCCAATTAGGTGAAACGCTTTTGATTGGTAGATCTTACGTTACTCGTTGCAGCAGAATCAGGTAGATGCTGACGCTGTCAATTCGCTTGGTAGTGTGGGCGAGAAAAGGGACACTGTGTGTCCTGCGAGATTCGACAAACGGTTTGAATTTTGTACCGAATTCAAACACGTACCTGAAAAACTGGAAAATATGTACAGCAATAATTTCCAGGTTATATGAACAATGACGACTTGATGGCAAGCAGAATTAGGTGACGATCATATGATTAAAGGACTCTCAATTCGTTTCTGCCAGAAAGTCAAGCTTCGTTTGGAGAGGTTAATATCTGGATGGGTAACCGCTTTGGAAATGAATTTGGAAAAGCTCCTGACCCCACACGCGACCTTTGAATAACCTAGGAAATTCATTGAGATTGATGGTATTATTATTGAATATTTAATTTTTCAGAAATCCACTCAAAATCGTGTCGTACAGAAAATTCCAAAACATCTTTCTTCTCATGAATTGAATAAATAATGTAGGAACCTCCCTGTAAAAACTTCAGAATATTTTTCATATGGGCGTCTCTGGAAAAAATTAACAAATATGATACTCGTTACAAAATTTGCAATATCAATGGCGGATGACGTCTACAATATTTCTCAATCTGAATCTCTCCAGCTGCTTTTGACAAGAATTAATGAATTTGGGTTATTTCAAACGAAGTATATCGCCTTGAATTTTACCAACGAAGACTTGGCTATATACAGAGTGTGTCTTTAAGTAAATTTCAACCATATGGATTCCTCTTATGAAAAACGCTGCAAATTTTACACAAGGGTTTATTATTTTCTCAGTTGATAACCCAATAATATTGATATCTTAAATAAAACTTGAATACTATGTATTCATAACTCATTGGTTTTTCACCTCAAATTTTGCAGCGTTCGTCTTTATAATTCAGGGACCACTGGTCGGAAATCAGCCGGGTGAATATTTTTAGGTTGAGTTGTGCAACAGTAATCAACGTTCAGAGTTTCATGAAAATTCGGGGGTAAGTTTTCCAGAAATATATCTCGAGCGATACACGATTTTTCTACCAAGTGTGAAGGATATCGGTTCAGTACTTTCAGAGAAAATCCCCGGACAACGAACGGCGTACGGCGGAAGGACCGATTTTTTTTTTATGAGTTCATTCAAATCTACATACTTCAAAATGAAAACTGTGAAATTTTCAGGGGGGGTATTTTTTTTTTTTGGTCGTTCACTTAGGTTTATTATTTGATTTTGTCAAATAGTAAATCAAAGCAACACATTTTATGAGCATTTCAAATGTTTCTTGATACTCAAATAAAATCCTGCACTTTATTTCAAGTTCGACAGGACAACTCTAACTAATCTGTGGTGTATTCCATTCTATTTGAAATTCAATGGAACTCATAAGACTTGATTGGGGAAACTCATTTACCTACTTAACTCTTGTTATTTGGTGCTTATTACAGCATTATTGTAACGAAAGTATTCCACTATTTACGAATTCTCTAGAAAGTCTGGACTCAAAACAGAGAAATGACCCTGTGTATTCTGTGGTTCGGATGAACGTGGGTTGAGCTTAGTTCAAATCCTTTATTAGATAAGGAGCGGATGCACCAGAAAAGGGAAATTTCTCGAATTTTCATGAGATTTTATTGCGATTCAGGTTGAATATCTTGGAAATGCTAGGTTTAACTAGGAATCATAAAGAATAGGTAAATTTTCTAAGATGATTGGAGATTCTTGTAAAGACAAACTGCATCGTTCAAACCAAATCTTATAATTTTATGAATCAGCGAGTTTTCAGTAGAATGAAGGGGAAATATTAAAACAAAATTCATCTCATCCGAACTTACCATATCAAGGCTACGAAATATAAACTAAATTTTCGTGAAATTTCAACTGCCTCTGTTTCTTTACGTGATCCGAAACTGGATTATGGTAAATGATAATTTTTTTTATGTAATGAGGGAAATCCATGGTTGGAATTGATGTATAACTAAAAGGCTCAACCTGTTTAGGTTATAGATCAAACTCGTATTATTTTTCAAAATTCTATCATTTCTTGGGTAAGAACTGAACCTGCCCTGCATAATACATTGCTTCAATTTAAATTGTCTTCGCGCTATTTATTCTCCCAGAATTAACCAGGTAAAATTGTGGTTTTCCAATTATACCTGGTGGTCCAGATTCTTAATGGATGACGGCCCACCATATGACAAATAAAGCAGTTCGCATTCCTGCCTCCGAATGAACCGGTAAATCAACTCCAATAAAATTATAGCGGACTGCCGACTACCTTGGATGAGGAAACACCATTAACTCCGTTTAAGATTTTGCCAACTAATTCGTTCAGTCCGAGGACCCGCGATTTTTGTTTCGAACTTGAACAATTGTTTAGCTACGAATCGTTAGAGCAATGATACGGTAATATTGCCAACCGCATATCCAAATAACAGGAATAGTACCGTTTAGCTTGTTCATCTTATTGTTGAATTAATTACATTATTAATTGGATTTATTCTTGAAGCTCCTTTTGGGAGGAGCTTTTAACTACTTTGGGTTTTTTGGATTTTTTTAATGATGAGAAAAACCTGCTTGCAGTGACTCATCTATTACAGGTCATTCATTTTTTTCATCGTTTTCTGGTTTGTTCCCCAATATCAGGTTTCGGGATAGAAAAAAGCCTAATAATAATGAATGACTAATAATGAGAAATCGTCACAAAATATTCTCCGATCGATATCATCATTGTGGTTTTAGGAAGAGTTGAATCTTTAACAGACGAACTAACTCTGGCGAAAGCGGTTTTGTTGTTTCATAAATACCCAACCAGCAAAGTTGTCGTATAATTCTGAAGATTCTAGACTTTTTCTTTTTATAAGTATTATATTGAACTCTCTAGAATGCCAATTCTATATATATATTGATGCTAAATAAATTTCAATCTGTTGTGGACATCTCAAGTATTTTATAAATTTATCACGAAAACGTTTATATGGCCGAATTATAAAATGCCTTATGAAACTGTTTCTATACTATTTCCTAAGGGATCTATAACTAACTTAAAAAACATAAATACTTATACCATTGAATTGTTTTTTAGAGGGTTTATAACATATTCCTACGATATTCCTGCCTTCAGTATAAATTCATTAAAAAAATGTTTCAAATTTACTTTTTATGAAGTTACATTGAAGTTTTATAAAATAACTTTCACCAACAGTATGCTTTTATAAGAAAATTTATTTTTTCGTGATCGCACATTTTATAGTATCGTATTCCATGACGATAGTCGAATATGAAATAATATGAAATCTATAAATAAAATTGAAAATTATTCCCTATTTCGTTGGACATGTCCACTTACTTAATGAAGAAAAAAAAATTCTAACTCCAAAAAAAAAAATTTTTTTCTCAACACTAGTGAGTGGACATGCTCGACGAAATCAAATACCTATAACTTTTAATTTCAGATATTGATTTTTATGAAATCTTTTAAGATGTTTATTGTTTCGATATAACCTTACCCAAAATGTAAATTATTTTATTTTCCATGACGATAATGAAATATAATCTGAATCGCATTTTGAGTAAGGTTATATCGAAATAATTAACATCTTAAAAGATTTCATGAAAATCTATGTCTGAAATTGAAATTTATAGGTATTTGATTTCGTCGAGCATGTCCACTCACTAGTGTTGAGAAAAAAATATGAGGGGTGGTACTTCTAATCAATCTAACCACGCTTTTCCTACAACAGTTGGGTTCGTCATCATTAATTTATAATGATGCCGTGACGATAATAAAATATTATCTGTATCGAATTTTGAGTGAGGTTATGACGAAAGAATCAACATGTTTGAAGTTTTCGTGAAAATCTATTAATTGAATTGGAACTCAATCTTGATTTTGTAAGACATATCCATTCACCGGAGTTTGGGAAAAATATGGAAATGAGAAGTCAGAGCGTGCTTCTGATTCTAACCACACTTTTTCTATATCAAATCAGCTGCGTTTTTCGCCAAAGCGAAATTGAGAAATATGTCACAGAGGTTATAGCTGCGATTTGGGTTTTGTATGTTTTCATTAGTCACCAAGGCGATAGTGTTAAATTTGTTTCATAGCAGTTGTATAGTAGCTAAATCATTACAGAAAGCTTTATAAAGATACAAAACTATTTTATAAGATGACGCCATTAAAGATAGCAGTATTTATGATGATAAAAAATGACGAATTCTGAAAGTACTGAAATTGGCATCCGTGTTGATATTTGAATCACCTAAGAAAAAAATTGGCTTGGTAATGATGTTTCGCATATATTGGTTCATATTTCGATGAAAAAAAAATTATAAGACCCACGAAGCATTTTAAAGTTTTGTTCATTTATTCATGGAAAACGTTCGAAAATAGGAAGCGCGTTTATGATGTACTAATATAATGCTTTATTTCACAATGAAATTTAATTCGCATCAATATTTCCGTTCCCCATTTCGGGAACTATGACTCTTAGTGCATTAACGTATAAATCAAATGGTTTCTGCTAAAGAGTAAAGATGGGCGACGTTCAATATTTTTCCATCGACTGTCATATTCCGAATTGTTTCTTGCAACTGAAAGAAATAATTAAAAAGTATTTCAATATTTTAAATAACATTCCAGATTACTCTTTTATTTCAGAACAGGCATGTAAAAAACCTTATGATGTTTCTAAAAAACAGTTTTAAAGCTGCCCTATATCTTTCTTGTAACTTTCACCAGAGGCTTTATAAAATCTCGAGGGTCGCGAAATTGTTTTATAAAATGTGCCAATTTTGTATTTATAGTTATTGTTCAAACGCATCAGAAACATTTCCGAGAAGACAAATATTATATAAGCATTTGTCCGAAAACGTTTCTGCAACAGTTATAAAATATGAAATTGCTAGTTGGGTAGTATATAGGAGTGGTTCAGGCATTAATTATAAAAATTTCAAAAAGCACGAAGTGAGGTCAGTAGTTCGAAATATATCACCAAAAGTGAACATTCACACAAAAGCTGTTGATTTCACAATTTTGTACGATTTTTTTAAAATTTACTGACAGTATGATCCCAACAAAATTTCGCGAAAAGTTGCGAGTTCATATGTTAAAACTAACTGCCTAGTTTCAAATCAATCGCTTAAGAAGTTCTCGAAATAACCTCAA
The DNA here is from genome assembly GCA_958510865.1 of Myrrha octodecimguttata. Lineage (NCBI taxonomy): Eukaryota > Metazoa > Arthropoda > Insecta > Coleoptera > Coccinellidae > Myrrha > Myrrha octodecimguttata. Next base: position 70,466,295 of record OY294056.1, on the reverse strand, counting down.
AACTTCAAATAGCTATAACTCCGAAACAGTTCGACCGATTTTGCCCACTAACGAACTCAACCTTCGCATTTTGAAACGCAACCACTTTTGAAATTCAAGTCCATAGTATTCTCCGTAAGCGCGAAATTTTGTCGGACGTGCTTCGGACGGACGTCCGGACAGGATTAGACATCAACTCAGTAGTTCGAGACCATTTTCGGTTCAAAATTCGAAGAGTACAAAGAAAATACTGATATACAACAGTCGTTGGATTCAACTATGATGCAAAGAACATAGGTGCATTTAGTTTCAGACCAAACTGGGGAAACTAATTGTATTTCATACTCTCACCACCGACACAAACGCCACCAATCGACCAATCAGAGCGCATGACACTATTTGTGATAATTCCGCAATTGTCATTTCGAAGTTATGTTTTCTCAGATTAATATTTAGTTATTGATAAGTGCGTGAAATTTTTTTTGTGCCAGCTTCGAAGAATTGTGTAGATCCTCAGATATTTAAATGGGTCCCTTTTGTATTTTGTTTGCACAGTGCAGATGTTAATGGAAATTAGTGTTCAATGAAGAAAGAATCCTTTTTATAGAAGGTATAAACTTCATAATACTCAGACATATCATTCTTTACCTATTTGTCTTTCAATCATTTTCACTCATCGAGGATCGAGTTATCCACCCCCAATCAAGCATATTATTTTTACTATTGTTCAACAATTCTCCTTTACTTGTGAATTGAAATTCACTCACATATGCTACTATCAAGTACTACAAAAAAACCTCAATTTTCAAATCACCTGTTTTCTCATTGGAAACCTTATGAATTCAAATGGAAAGAACTCAAATTGAACTGGTTGCATTATATGCACAATCTAGAAAAATTCGAATATATTTGAACGAGCTATCAAATGATATCGATGTATCAGTAGATTCTGTGAAATAATTTCACATTTCTTCTTCTTTCTTCTTTACACATTTCACGCCTCTCTTATATAGAAAATTTCAAAAAGCACTGCCGTGAAGGCAGCAACTTTTGCGCGCATGTTCAATGTAGATGACCGCTTAAGCAACGAATTTGAAGATGCACGCAAAATCTGCTGCCTTCACGGCAGTACTTTTTGAAATTTTCACTGATAAATTACTGGATTTCAATTCGATCAAATCTGTATTTTTGGAAATATTGGAAAAATAAAATTTTGAATGGGTATATCTACGGAATCATTGGGCGGATTTTACCCATTCACGAATTCGACCTTCGTAATTAAGCCCCAAACCTTCTCTACAAATATCGAGTTTCTAAGTCGTTTCTTCCGGAAGTTATTGTGTTTACGGTCAGCCTAACGGCCGACTGCGTAAACACAATAACTTCCGAAAGAAACAACTTAGGAACTCGATATTTGTAGAGAAGGTTTGGACCTAAATTACGAAGGCCGAATTCGTGAATGGGTAAAATCCACCCAATGATTCCGTAGATATACCCAATCAAAATTTTATTTTTTCAATATTTCCAAAAATACAGATCAGATCGAATTGAAATCCAGTACTTCATCGAAAAATAATAGTTCGAAGTTTCATACAGAATTTGATGAGGATGATATGATAAGAAAAATCATAGAAATTTTTTTTTTCAAACTGTTCTGATGACACGATTATCACGGAATTTCGCATGAAGTTGTCTTTCAGCATCTCAAAAGTAGCTGTGAAATTTCATCAGGACTGAATCAGGATTTCTCGAGTTATACCGAAAAAATAAACGATATCGAGAAGAAAACCTCGAAATTTGACACATTTTTTCCGGATATCTCCGAAACTTATGATCGTATCGAACTGAAATTTGGTACACTGCTGTGAAATATGAAGTTCAAAGTGTGAGTGGACTTTTTTTCGAATATGATGAATGGTTTCCGAAAAAAAAATTTTTTGGAAAAAAATTTCGAAAAAAAATTTTTTTTAAAATTCACTGAAAATCTGATCCTGACGAAATTTGGCTCAAAGTTGCTTCAAAACTTCAACTGCCTATAACTCCGAAACTATTCGACCGATTTGGCCCATTAACGAACTTAACCGCGGCATTCTGATGCGCAACCCATCCTGAAAGTTTCAAGTTGCTAGCCTGCTTCTGTCGACAGTTAGCGTGTCTACGGCCGGCCGGCCGGACAGAATCGATTTTGACACCGGATTCGTCATCAGTGAGTCCAACCTAGTCGATTGAGACCATTTTCGGCTCAATCATCCAAAATTACAGACATTTGGACAAAACGATAGCACGCTGTTCCCCTAGAACATGCGCGCAAAAAACATCCAATGATAGTGTATTCGCCAAAAATAACAATGTATATTAAATTTTCAAAATATATTTCACTGAAAGTTATACAAAACATAATTATGGTAGGAATTCATTCATCCAGATATTTTTTAATGAGTTTCATATTATGAGAAATTGAAGGTGACGAAATAAATTTCGAAATACAGTCGTTGAAAAATTGATCAGATTCTATAGAACATCTCCGAATATACAGTGTGCCAATTTGGAAAAGTAAATATCTTGGCCCCCATGCAAAATCAGGAAAAATCCGAGAAAGAAGTCAACTGTGGATCTAAGAGGGACATTTTATTCGATACATTTCAATCAATTTGTTTCTACCCTCTGAGCGTAATGCTAACAAACCCTAACATTTTAAATGAGTGGAGTGGTTGGGTGACTTCTTGTGTTGAAGGGGTTTCGATTCCCTTCTCAAACGATCCGTTTACTTGATGTAAGTACAACAACTGGGAAATGAATTCAGTAATTTAAAAAAAAATGTTTATCTTGGCATCTGGAATCTAGTTCTTCACAAGCGGTATTCTCTAGTATTCCATAAAATGCTATTTTGGGACCCATAAGTGAAAATTTTTCATTCTTGCTATGATGACCATTTTACTCTCTCTGTTACTTTAGGAATTACTCTCAAAAAAGGCCAAGAATATGGTAATTCTGAAAAGGCGAAGTACCTTTGGAACAGGGTTTAACACACCTCCCTCCCATTTAACATTTCAAGGGTTGCTGTCTTCAGCTCGCAAGGTGGATACGAATGGACCCTAGAAACAAAGAATATCGCATTTTACTTTTATTCTAATTTTGCCTAGATATACAGGGTGTCGCGCTGATCACTGAAATTACGGTAATCTGAGGAAGAGCTTACCTAGACGAGTCCGAATAACCTATATATGGTAGATCTTAACGATTCCATAACCAAGATACATGGCATTTTTTGTATTCACCAATATATTGTTCATAACTTTTGAACGACCGAGTTTAATTCGTTGATATTTAGTAGATATTATTAACTCATATAGGTCAATAGATTTATAATCAAGTAATTGAAAAATTCCAGGTCCGTATTTTCTAATATGGACCTGGATTTTTTCAAGTTAAGATTCAACATATATTGAAATTTCAAAATTGGATTTAAATTCATCAAAATAATCCTTCGAAATAACCTGAAATACTTATATCCAATTAGAAGTACAAGAAATTTTTTCAATTCCATCACGAACTTATAAAAATTTTCCATAAGCAATACAACAAGCGGAATAAAAAAATCAACTTATTCCGATTGAAATTTTTTGCTTTTTGTTGCATCCGATCTTAAAAAAAGGCCAATATTTTTCCAATACGGACCTGCAATTTTTTAAATCATTTGTATATGAATCGATGGACCCATATGAGTTAATCATATGTTTTGAATATCGACGGATTTTGCTGGGTAGTTCAAAAGTTGAGAGCAATTGAAAATATTGGCGAATACGAGAAACACCCTGTATCTTGGTTATGAAATTGATTAGATCTACCATATATAGGTTTTTTGGATTACGGGACTTGGTCTAGGGTAGCTCTACCTCAGGTTACCGTATGTTCATTTACCAATGAAACACCCTGTATAGGTTTGTGCATTTTCAAATTGACACACTGTTATTGTTTTGTCCAGCCCATTTGTAATAATTCGAATAACATTTATCTCATCCTTTTATTCACTCGAGTGGATATCGAACTGTTAAATCATGAGCTTGTTTAGCTTTTTTGCGCGCATGTTCTAGGGGAACAGCGTGCTATCGTTTTGTCCAAATGTCTGTAATTTTCGATAATTGAGCCGAAAATGGTCAACGACTAGGTTGGACTCACTGATGACGAATCCGGTGTCAAAATCGATTCTGTCCGGCCGGCCGTAACCACGATAACAGGCGTACGGAAGGTTCTATCAACTTGAGCATTCGAGGAAGGGTTGCATTTCAAAATACGAAGGTTGAGTTCGTTAATGAGACGAATCGGCAAGATAGTTTTGGAGTTATAGTCATTTGAAATTTTGAGGTTAATTCCCTCAAATTTCAAAAACTACTGTAGCGATTGAATTGAAAATTTGCAGTTAGTTGCAGCATAACAACTCACAACTTTAAACGGAATTTCGTTGAAATCGTATAGTTCCTAAATAAAAAAAAATTTTCTAAATTTTTTTCAGAAAATTTTTTTTTTCTGAAACTATTGTTCATTTTCGAGGAATATTTCAGTTATATCTTGGACTTCATAATTCAAAGCAGTGTATCGAATTTCAATTCGATACGGCTATTAGTTTTGGAGATATATGGAAAAAATATGAAGAATTAAAAAAAAATTTCAATTTTTTTTTTCAAATATTTAATATTCTGTGACCTTCTCATCATATTATCCTCATTAAATTCTTTATGAACCTTCAATCTGTCATTTTTCGATAAAGTATTGGATTTCAATTCGATCTAATCTGTAAAATTTTGAAAGGGTATATCTGTTGAATCATTGGGTGGATTTTACCCATTCACGAATTCGGCCTTCGTAAGTAAGGTTCAAACCTACTCTACAAATATCGAGTTTTTAACGTCCGGATGAAACGACTTAGAAACTCGATACTTGTAGGTTTGGAGCTTAATAACGAAGGTTGAATTCGTGATTGAATAAAATCCGCCCAATGATTCCGTAGATATACCCATTCAAAATTTTATTTTTCCTATATTTCCAAAAATACAGATTAGATCGAATTGAAATCCAGTAATTTATTGAAAAAAATTCAGAAAAGCACTGTCGTTAAGGCAGCAGGTTTTGCGCGCATGTTCAAATTCGTTGCCGCAGCGGTCATCTACATTGAACATGCGCCCAAAAGCTGCAGCCTTCACGGCAGTGCTATTCTAGATTTTTTTGGTTCAGGTTATCGTTATACTTTGCTATTTCTAGTAAGGAAAATTTGCATTCGGGTTTCATCAGATTGTACCATTGTACAATTTTATTTTATTTTTTTAAATTTTTTTATCTCATTCTTCAAAACGATGATGATCCAAGAATGTTACAAAAAAAATCAACTTCAGATTTTCAACTTCGTAATAATTCTACACTCTTGAAATCAAACAAACTCAACGCTATCGTAACTGAGTAAAGTTCAAGCATTGTTATACGGACACCACTGAATACCTTCAACAGAATGCGTTCATTTCCCTATTGAATGAATCGATATTTCATGGTCTATTTATTTGATCTGCATCTCTTGTTTGAGAGGAAACTGGGTTTTCGATACAAGACGTATAACAACGTCCACTTTTTCATCTAACGGTTTCGAACGAGATAATGAAGACCTGCGAAGATTCTGAATAAGTATGAATAATGATGAAATGATACGTTGTGTAATGGTGATTAATGATCTATTGTAATGGATCCAACACGACAGTTGGTTATGCGGTGATAATAAGCAATTGCTCTGAATGCGCGCTTCTGCCAACCCGTCCACAATGAATATGTTATATACAGTGCGCGTCAAAATTATAGAACAAATTCATTTTCTCAGGAGAAAAATATTTCGCAAGAAAATCCTAAAACAGGTCTTTTTTTTCACTTTTACCGAATTTCTATGAATTTTTGAAGGATTTTTGTTGCATCCTTTGACATCCCCATCGAAAATCTTAATTTTTTGACTAGGGAAAGTAGGTCATGTAGTACTTTTTTGGCAAGGTCTTTGTATCTCCTTGACAGGCGTGCAGAAGTTTTGAAGAAAAAAATTTTTTTTTTGAAAATAAGTTAATTCAAAGAGGTTTTCAGTATGTGCACCTCGTCATGGCTCATTTACTTTGAGACGATGGTACCTGATGAAATTTGTCACCGAATGGAAGTCGCCCATTACAGTTTTGTGCATGTACAACTTCCAACCCCTTTCAACCCCCTCACGTGAAAAAATTTTTTTTTTCTCCATTAAAGGGTTCGTAGGGTTGAAAGTTGTGCATGAACAAAACTGTAATGGTCGACTTTCATTCGGTGACATATTTCATCAGGTACCATCGTCTCAAAGTAAATGAGCCATGACAAAGTGCCCATACTGAAAACCTCCTTGAACTAACTAATTTAAAAAGTACCACATTACCCACTTTACCTATTCAAAAATTTAGAGGGTTGATGATGATGGCACAGGGAGCAACAAAAATCCTTCAAAAATGCATAAAAATCTGGTGAAAGTGAAACAAAAATTGACCTGTTTCAGGATTTGGTTGCCAAATACTTTTATTCTGAGAAAATGAATTTGTTCCATAATTTTGACGCGCACTGTATAGACCAACCGTTTTCTCTGAGGAGTCAAGTAATATTGTTATAATTAGCTACCTTGGTAGTCTAGTCGGCATAAGAGGTGGACTAGGATGCTGGAGGTACTGGGTTCGAATCCCGGCGACGCCATGGATGTTGTGTGAGTTTAGGGTGAAGGTATATGTTTGTGTGTCTAATAATGAAAAATGTCTCTAGTGAAGTATGAATCTGAATAAATGTAAGTGTGAAAATAGAAATAATGAATTCGTGACTGGGCACAAAACCATAGGTTGAACCCAATAAGTATGAGAGATGAATGAATGAATGAATTATTATAATTGGCAATAGCGGAAAAGGAGAAACTGTGGATCGAACACAGAATGTTAGAAGATAACCAAACTGCGTACAGATTCGCGAGCTGAGCGGCATTCTAGTCGGTTTAATAGACGACTTGGACCCAAGTTGCCAACCCACAATTTCCTTCACAAATTTACTATCACTGGGAAACGGGAATTTCAGGACCAATTCAACATGATAAGGTTCGCGTTATTTATAAATATCCGTAAAAGATGCCTCGGCTCCTCAAACAAGATAATTCCTTTCAAATATCGGTTTTTGTTAGGCTGAAATTCAAGTTGGGATTCCTGATTTCAGATTAATAGTGTCAAATTTATAAAGGATATGTTCCGCAAATCAACTTGGTTATTTCGGTTGCCGGTTTTCCATTCTGTAAATATGAAATATTCGGTTAGTTCCTGAAAAAAAGGTTGGTTACAGAATTTGATTGAAGGAAAAGCAATCTTTCTGTTACCAGGACATAGACATATTAAGTCTATACACCAGAACGACAATCAATGCTTTAGGGTAACATATCCATAGCATAGAACATAGACCATACCTAGTAATTTTTCCATTGTTGATTGTTGTCTCTTTTATGTTCTGTGAATCATAAAGTAAATAAAGATTGTTCTATGCTATGGATATGTTACCATGGAACATCGACTGTCATTCTGGTGACAGAAAAAACGTTTTTACATCAATCAAATTCCTTAATTAACCTCTTTTTAGGAACCAACCGAATATTTCATATTTACGGAATGGAAAACCGGCAACCGAAATAACTAAGTTGATTTGCGGAAAATATCCTATATAGATTTGACATTATTAACAGGAAATCAGGAATCCCAACTTAAATTTCAGCAAATCAGAGATGATCTTGACAAAACCCTATATTTGGAAGGAATTATCTTGTTTGAGGAGCCGGGGCATCTTTTACGGATATTTATGAATAACGCGAACCTTATCATGTCGAATTGGTCCTGAAATTCCCGTTCCCCATTGATAGTAAATTTGTGAAGAAAATTGTGGGTTGGCAACTTGGGCCGAAGTCGTCTATTGGGCTGCCTCGCAAGTGTGTTCGGTGTTTTGAGCGGCTCGCCTCGAAAGCCGTTCAGCTCTTGTGTCTGTACCTGGCTCTACGAATTACAAGGTAGAAAAATGCTACAAAAGCACTGATGTGAGTGAAGTCCGCAACTTTTGCGTAAATACAACTATTTCCGGAATGAACAACTTAAGAACTCGATATTAGTAAAGAAGGTTTGGACCTCAATAACCAAGGCCGAATTATTCGTTTATTCAATTTCATTTTCCCAATATTTCCCAAAAATACAGATGAATTGAATTGAAATCATTGTTTTGCAATAGTTTTGTATTTTTGAATATTTTGAATTTTGCAGTTAGCAAGGACGATATCCAAAGATAATAATTTTATTCAACAAAATGCTTAAAAGTTCTCTTTCAGGTGTTGGGAGCGAAAACCTGAACAAATCCTGAAAACTACTCCAAAATTCTCCCACAATATATACTTCAATCGATAAAAGTTATAATTTTATTATTCAAATAGTTCCTGCGATAATTCATTTTATAATCAACTCAAAATTTCGTGAGGAAATTGCTTCGAATTTGAATAAGCGCGTAAGCTCCTGATTTCAAGTCAGTGCAGTGGAAGAATGGTAGACAGTATGAAGCCTTAAAAAGCAATATCGCTCCACATATTCCATTCACATGCGAAGTCACCGTCAAAAGCCAAATAACCTGCATTAAGTCCCGCTTGACGTCTACTCCTAAAGGAAGAATAATTAATTTTTCCTCCTTTCTGTGGCCTGCCAGAAACGCTGACATTCACCCGACCGAAATATGAACTGATTATATCGTAACAAACTGGGAAACGGAGGTCATGCGAATAATAAAGTCAGTTAGCCAGGTTTTTATGAATGTGCTTGGGCCGTACCATGATTTCATGGAATACAAGTAGCGTGGCGAACAGCCATGTTAACATATTTCTTTTTCAATTAAAAACGATGAGCTGGATATGAAATTTCTTTATTCGACTATTCCAGTCATTTGATGGACTATTGAAGGTGGGTATTGGCATATTCTGACGGAAATTGTGAATAATGGAAAAGAATTGATATTGAATTTTTTAGGACTGTTCAGGATTTATTATAGCATATTTTTCGAGAGAACTTTGCATTATATTCCAGGGTTTTTTCAGGTAATGGTTCCCAATATCTGAAATAGAACTATAAAAAGTGAACAAAGTTATTATTGTTTTTATATTTTCGGTTTGCTCTGGATTTTCACTACCACTATCTTAAACAGAACTATAAAAAATTGAATGGAAAGAGTTCTGTTTCAAATATTTAGGGGAAAATCCAGGAAAACTCAAGAAATAATGCAAAATCCTCCCAAAATAAGCTTTAATAAATTATTATTCAAAAAAATCTATTTTGAGAATTCCGAGATTCGAATTATTTCTTATGGCAGTTTCTCGAAAAATGTTGACCAATGGTAAATTTCGGAACTATACAATTGATTAACAAATGGTACTGTTACTTTCCATAGTCCATTTGCCTCAGAAATAAATCGAAAAATGTTCGAATTATTATCTTGCAAAACATTTCATTTCGAATTCATTTTCAAATCTCTCAATACGTAAGGGCGATTCCTATGGATTAAAATTTTATTTGGATGAATTTCAATAGTTCATTAGACAACAAAAAGTAAGAATATTAGATATTACCGGTGAAGAGAGGATCATAACATGAGGTGTGCCCCAGGGTTGCGTATTGGGACCAATCCTTTTTAACATGAGTGCCATATTTTCAACTTATTAATTCCAAGATGATCAGTTTTGTCGATGATACTGTCTTATTCTGAGATGAAAACTGGTTTGATTTGAAGCGTGAACTTGAATACGACATAATTAAATTGAAAGCATTCCATGATTCCAGACTTTTGTCGGTCAACCTCAAACCGTTCAGTAGCTACAACATATCCTTGTCGTCGTTTGATTTGTCGGTCGGTATAGGGATCATCAAGCTCACAAATAAGATCAAATACCTTGGGATTATCCTGGACAGCCATCTAAGACGGAACTAACACATAGAATATTTTGTGAAGATGAACTTCCTTGATTTCAAGCAGATTATATTGGTAAGCAAGAGAATAATGAAAACACGTCTAAACTATGGAATAATTGGATGGGGTGGAATTTCTAGGACTCATCGGCATTCTCTTGAGGTGGTGCAAAAACGTTTCCTCAAAATAATACTGGAAAAGTTATTATTATCCCAGTGACTTGCTTTATTTTGGATCCAGGCAGTTTGATCTTAGGCAGATCTAATTTATGAGCATAGCAGTCCTCCGATATAGGAACACAGGTGAATTGTCCCCTGAGAGACATAATTAAAGTACTCAGCACAGACATAGGTACATTTTACCACGTATGAATAAACCATTGGAAAAATGAATTATAACTACTTTGGGTCCAAATGTTTTCAATTTTGTTCCAGTCGAAATGAGACGGAGTTCGACACTTCGCATTTCAAGAGAGCACTCCGGGTTCTTATGGGCGAAACTCACCGTACCACAAGAATATGGCTGATGGAGAAATGAGTGTACCTTTTTGTGGTTTTTATTGCCTTGAATGGTGTTTTGTATCCATTATATGTATTGGTGTTTGTATTAATGCTGATTTTGATGTATTGTCGTTTGATGTTTGACCCTGCATTTCGCATGTCATTATTTTAAACTCACACACAAGCAGATCTTCTTTTTCGTGAGTATATTCTTGTTCACTTCAAAATCATTTTATTGAGCATTCGAAGTTTCAAAAATTTACATGAACTGTAACTATTTGCGTTCACTGTGGATGGAATACTGATAACAAAACAGTGTGTAACTACTCCATAATCCACTTACACTTTCTGCGTCTAACGCACATTTCGGAAACCAAGTTTCCTTCGTCAAAGACATATCGTTAATAACTACAGTTACAAGTGAACCTGTTGAACAAGTGAGAGGATGGTATACAGCACCAATAGGAAAGGGTTGTTGAAGGTCATTAGGGTAGTGCTGGGCTATCAAGGGTGAGTCAGGTAAATATTTGGAATAATGGGTTACTTACTGATCGGGCATATCAAAATAAAATGTCCAGACTGCGATAAATCTTACATCGGACAAACAGCGAGGAACATCAACACGAGAATCAAGGAACACATAAGCCATATCCGTAACAATCATCCTGACGAATCGGCGTTCGCTAATCACTCATTTAATTTCGAAAAAATCCGTGAATCTATTGGAAAGCTCAGGCAAAATTCTCTTGAATACTCTTGAAGGTATACATATGTTCAAGAGAAAATACAGATTGCTAAACAATGATCTCGCCCCCATTAGTAACCCATTATTCCAAATATCTACCAGACTCATCGTTGAAAGCCCAGCACTACCCTAATGGCCTTCAACAGCCCTTTCCCATTGGTAGACCAGTTTACCCGTATACCATCCTCGCACTCGTTCGACATGTACACTCGTAACTGTAGTTAGTAACGATATGTCTTTGACAGAGGAACTCGGTTTTCGAAACGTACGTTAGACGCAAAAAATGTAAGTGGATTAGAGAGTAGTTACACACCGTTTTGTACTTGAACTGAATAAATTTATTATTATCATTAGATATTGGATGCGAAAACATAAAAAAACCTGGAAAATAATGCAGAATTCTCCCAAAATATCGTTCAGTCTTCCGATTCTCTCATTTCATTATTTATTCATAATATCGTGGGAAAATGCATTCGAATTTTAATGAACTCGTCAGTTCTCTAGAATCTAGCACTCAGATTTATATAGCATAATCACAAGGATGAATATCTGTCAATAAATCAACAAATATTCCCCCTTGATCAGAGCTAATCATCCAATCAACCAAAACACCTACACCGAAGAAGCGGATCCAAGTAGAATGTTTACAGCTGTTTCACAATTGTTATTGATCGTCAGGTCAACTTAACCTGGATAAACCGCAGAGAGTTCTCTCGATACTTGTTACCTTTCAGAAGGACCGCTGCAGTATAACAACACACAGCGCGCCATCTGCCAGGAGCATCTTGCGAGTCTCACCTTCGAGTGCAGAATACTTTGATCGATGTGTATGTGGTATGTGGTTGTCGTGTCGGTTTTTTGTAAAGCTGCAATCGCAGTTACAGCGACCTGATGCTATAAAAGGATGAACGTCATACACATCGATCAAAGTATTCTGCACTCGAAGGTGAGACTCGCAAGATGCTCCTGGCAGATGGCGCGCTGTATGTTGTTATACTGCAGCGGTCCTTCTGAAAGGTAACAAGTATCGAGAGAACTCTCTGCGGTTTATCCAAGTTAAGTTGACCTGACGATCAAAAACAATTGTGAAACAGCTGTAGTCATTCCACTTGAATCCGCTTCTTCGGTGTAGGTGTTTTGGTTGATTGGATGATTAGCTCTAATCAAGGGGAAATATTTGTTGATTTATCGACAGATATTCGTCCTTGTGATTATGTTATATATCAATGCTGGAGCTCTTTCTTCTCGGAGAAACCAATTCCTAACTCAGATTTATATCTGATGGCCAAATGATTTTTATTTTCGATTGAAAGTGAATACGAGCATCTCAATTCCATATCACCGAGAAAAAAGCTCCTTCGATGCAGTTGAAAAATTGCAGACAGTATGAAACCTTAAAAGAAGCAATATACCTCCACATATTTCCTTCACATGCGAAGTGAACACGGTGAAAAGTCACATAACCTGCATTCAGGCGGGCTTGAAGTCTGCTCCTGAAGGAAGAATAATTAGTTTTTCCTCCTTTCTTTGGCCTGCCTGGAACGCTGACATTCACCAGACCGAAATATAAACTGATTATATCGTAACAAAATGGAAGTCATGCGAATAATAAAGTCAATTTGCCAGGTTTTCATGAATGTGCTTGTTCATGCTTTTATATGGAAAAAAAGTAGCCAGGCGAACAGCTATGTTAATATATTTCTTTTCCAATTAAAAATGATGAGCTGGATATGAAAAATTTTATATTCAACTATTCATTCGATGGACCACTGAAAAAGAGTAAGAGGTAAATTCTGACGCGGAATGTGAATTATGAGAAAATGGGAATTTAGGAATGAATATCGAATTTTCCTTGTCAGTTCAGTTTTGCGTTAATTTTCAGATTTTCGCTTCCTAAATCTGAGAAAGAACTATTGTGAATAAAATAAAACAATTATTTATCAAGATCGCCTTGCGGATTTAAACTTTTCACTAACTTCTTCAAAAAATGTTGCCTCACTGAAAATATTGGAACAATGCAATTTACTTACAAATGGTACTGTAAGGTTTCAGAGAGTCTATATGTGACTCCTTCATCAGGATTGCACTAAATCGAAATGAATTATTTTTTTTTCTATTTCAAGAATTTTCAATGGATGATTGAATCCGAGTAAGACTCTGAATCTTCACATAGTATCATTTGCTGATTGTTTGAATTGTTCCAATACTGTTCACAGGGCAATATTCTCAAGAAAATGCCCTTAACAAATAGTTCAAATACCTATAGCAATCTCGAGGGCGATTTCTATTAATGATGATTTTTATTCAATTAAATTCCCATAGTATTTTTGCGGATGATGGGAGTGACGACATTAAAAACCCTGAAAAATAATAAGTCACTAAAGTTACACACCTCTACACGATGATCTTCACACTATGGGTGACAGAAAACTAGAATATCGATACGTTTACTGATCATCAAATTGAAGTCTACTAATAAGTCGAAAAATAAGGGCGTGAAGGTTCAAACAAAATTCTTCAGAATCCAATATAATGAATAATAGGATGGCTTTGATCCATTCATATAGATTCCACCTACTTAATGGAGCCCCAAATTGGATACAAATATCGAAATATAATTCATTTGAGAGTTGATAATGTTTATAGTCAACCTAGATGCCGATTGTGAACACAGTAATTTTCAAGACTCTGGGATGTTTCGGACGAGAATCAGAGATATTGTGGCAGAAAGATGACGCTCCTGTTTCCAAACAAAGCGTGTTGTAATTATTTAGTATTTCATCTGATCGATTTTAATCTGCTCGAGAAATCGTAGATTCCGTTTCACCATATTTTTCAAGGTACTATCAAATTCAAACTATCTGTTTGTGTAAATATGTACCCAAAACAGATCGAATCATCATAGTGAATGAGTAACAGATAATTGGAGTGAAGATTTCTTTTCCGGATTACGCATGAAACTAACTGCACTACAGGAAGAGCTATCAACTGGGAGGATCTAAAAGGTAGCTTAAACATAGTGTTTGTAAGCAATAATGGTAGAAAGCAATTCAAAAAGAGAAATAATAAATATGAAAATTCATTCTTCAGATTCCATAATTTATTGCATTCATGGTAGAGCCATCAATTGCGAAATCTATAGAAATGACCCACCGTAAATGGAAACGAATTTTAGCTTGCAACACTTTTCGCTCAGACATTCGTGCAACATGATAACCTATTTGAATGATGCTTTATTGTGGTGGAAAATCCTAGGGATTTCTTCAAACACGGCTGATATTTACGACGAAACCACATAATGTTCAGATAATATTCTTTATTTACTTCTCAACTTCTGGCTAGAATTGTCAGTGCAAGAAACCATGATAATAAGAATAACTATCAATACGAAATTCACTTTTAATTAACTAACGCGCCATTACCATTATTTCTGATCGTGTATTCATCGCAGAGATAAATCCATCTATGCATGTATCTTCCAGAATTTTGTTATATTATTGAATAACTGTCACCCTCATACATGAAATTTCACAATAAAATTTGACAACCTTTCAAGTTGTAATTTTCGCGAAAGAATGTATCTGCAAGGGCATAAACTAATTTCTCCTGTTAAGTTGACAATAGGTTTGTTTGTTGTACCTGCATGAACTACACTAACTTCACTTATTCCACTGACACCCAATTATCAATGCTATTCTGAGTGTAGTTGTAGTCACAGATAACAAAATGAGTGGAGTAAGATTAGTTCAATCTGTTCTATGCTTCTCACAGAATACAAATATAAGAAAGATGATTTCACGCAAATCCAAGATGACAGAATTCTATGCTTCTTTTGTTTTCGCTACCACTTCTAGGTAATGTTGATTTGTCGTAAAGTTTTTCTGAAGTCCTACCTACCTACAGTAGAAAACACGTTCAATCAGGAAACAGAAGTAGATGTGCAACACCGGATCCAGGACAACCTTGACCATTTTCCCTACTAAATTGCCTACTAAATTCTAAGGTCCATTTTGGAGAAAATGGTCAATTCTGAAATTTTTTCTAAGTTCGAAATTTTTTCTAAGTCCGAAATGTGTGAAATTTTTTCTAAGTCCGAAATGTGTGAAATTTTTTCTAAGTCCGAAATGTTTTCCAAGTTTGAAATTTTTTTCTAAGTCTGGAGGCCTAGAGGGGCAGAGGGTGAAGGGTGAGGGGGTGAAGGGTGAAGGGCGAAGGGCGAGGCGGTGAAGGGTGCGGGGTGAGGAGGTGAAGGGTGAGGGGATCCAGCGTAAAATTTTTTGTATTTTCATTGGGATTCGAACCCAGGATTCCTAGCTGTGAGATAAGCACTCTAACCATGCGGCTATCTAAGGTATTGGGTGTGAGTGTAGAAATGTTGTATAGAAGGAAATGTAACCTCAAAATAAAGATAAGAGCATATTACAGTAAGATGATGAAAACAGGAAATATAACCTCAAAAACTACATCGTTCAAGGTATAGTATAATGAATTAGTTGAAAACATAATACAAGTTCCATTATAGGATTGAATTTGATTTCAAGACCGTTTAAACATTATTGTTTTATGTATTTCATCTGAATATAATTGTTCCCAAGGACCTTTTCAACATTCGATCATATGCAATACGATACAATATCTATTCACTCAATTTAGAGTAATCAAATTTTATTACATCCTACAATACATAATAAAAGTTCCATTATGGGGTAACTTACTGATTGAATTTGATTTCAAGACCGTTTAAACGTTATTGTTCTATGTATTTCATCTGAATATAATTGTTCCCAAGGACCTTTTCAACATTCGATCATATACAATACGATACAATATCTTTTCACTCAATTTAGAGTAATCGAATTTTATTACATCCTACAATACATGTTGATCAGAATCAGCGGCATACGTTGAAAATACAAGTCCTATTCAAGTGTGGAGACAAACTCCATCATTCAAGATTCAGTACGCTGAAATACCAACGGAAATTCAAGGAGATTTCGAAAGAAATTAAGATACGTGAACGGGAATTCGATATCGCGGTTATGAACATGATATACAGGCTGGTCTGTGGATGGAATGTAGGTAGGCGAAATGAAATCGTAAAATATAAGTCAGATATTTATTGAATAATATATTCAGTTTTATAATAAAATTACTTTGTCAATAATGTTTCTAATATTGAAATCTTCTTCCTTGATTCTTCTGGTTCTTCAATTTTCCGTTTACTGAGTGAATAGTGCCCCCAAGGTAAAGTTTCAAATGTTCCAGACACTAGATATCTCTTATCATCTTCTGGACTCAGGGCTATCTTATCTTGCTTAAGGGAATATACATGATGTTCTTTTGCCTGAATCAAATTTTGGGTGACAATCTTATGTTTCCATCTCTCCAAACATTCGATATAATCATCGAAACAAATATTATTTTTTACAATAGATTTTTTTACACCCTTGGCTTTCTTCGTGACACCATAATTCTGAATCATGGATTCAATCTCTTCAGGATCATATTCTTCATCCTTCCATCGACGTTTCTTCATATCGAGATCAGTTGTTGAATTCTTTATAGTATATAATTTGGATCTGAGCCCAATATAATCTGTCATTGGCACACCACTATTCTCATCTGTCATCATACCTAAAATTGAAGTATGTAAAGCTCTTTCTCGAAAGAATAAATAAATGAATACCTAAAACTTTCTTGTTCACTTGCGGAATTCCATAGGGATTATCTTTGGGGTAGTCGGAGGTATCAAAATGCTTGTGACAATCTCTTCTTATTATTTCATATGGATCTTCGAATAACTCATAAATTAGAGAGTCTGTATCAGTGTATAGCGCGGTACAGCCATCACCAAAAGCATTCTTCATATAGTCGTAATGGAAATCATATATTGTAGTTTTTGCCAGATCTAGGATGCTCATTCCTACATAAATCGGCTTATTCAGATAAATCTCAAGTTTTCCGAGTTCAACAGCCACCAAATTCTCATTGAAAATGGTAGAATTTTTGAACTCCGGTTTAGAAATATATGATTCAGCTCCATAGCGACCTTTCCATTTCGTCAAAAGATGTACATTGACCCTCTTTCTGATATTCTCCATGGTTTTGCCTGTAACAATACAAAGGAATGTGTAGATATCTATCACATACAAATATAATTTGAGTGGGTAGAACATTTAATCAAACTTACCAAAAACAGCGTTATTCATCAGTTTGAATAAATTCTTCTCAAAATCATTCTTTGCTTTCTTCCTCAGCTCAGTATTCAGATCAATATACGATTTTAACCAAGCAGATTGTTTGAACTTGAGTACTCGATGTACTTTTGTCAGAATCAAACCATTCCTCAAAGCCTGTTTCAAATTACGATAGTGAATGATATACTTCTTTTTAGGGTGTAATGTAGCCAAGAGTTTCGCATTTTGTTGAGAAGCATAACAGGGTGTTTGAGTTTTAGAATTATAATATTCAGGACAGAAGGGAAGATCTTTATGTTTATCATGCAATTCCCTAGGATATTCAAGGTCCACTTCCAAAATATATCCCTCTGTAGCATCATCTGCCACTTGAGTAACATCAATATTTGTATCGGTCCATTGAAAACCTCCGTATGGTAAATATTGCGACATCGCCCAACCATACTGATTGTTAACGTCAAAGTACATCAGATAATTTTCAGGTTCAGTCGAATCATAATTAGGTAGGTACTTATTGTTTGCATGAGCTCGTCGTTTCCTACATACTTGACTAAGACCACCCCGAATTGCTCGTTCAACAAACAAAAACATATCAATATCTGTGAGAAGCTCCAATTCCTGTTTTGTATATTTCAACATTGCATCCCACGTATATCCTGGTAAAGTGAAATAATGAGCTGGATCTAATCCATATGTTTTATGACAGCTTGTTCGAAATTGTTCAAAGACATCAGTTAACAATAGAATATCAGTTTTCATGTAGAGATCAGAATATTCACCCAAGTTCTGACATTTGAATTTATTCCACACAAGTTGTGCTCTCTCATATCTTCTTCGTGGGCATTTCTTACCGTCCAATTTGTTATAGAATGCCTCGATAGGCGGAAGAGAAGTTTCATCGAACCGTTCAATAGAATCGATATAATCATATGGCATCACACCTTTTTTCGTAAGGAGTTTGATTTGTTCTTCATTAGGAAATTGTGATTTTAAGTTAGGAAACTCTTCTAAATATGATGATAATTGATCTAGGGAGGAAGCCATAAATCGAAAACTATCGATGAAACGGAAATTTATACAATAATCATCATAATGTTTGGTGAAACTGATATATTTTTCCTTGGTTATTGGCAGCAAATCAATCTTTCCTTCCATTCTTGTGGCTATATCTTGTACAACAAAATTAGCGTCATATCCACTCAAGTTGTGAAATACTACAGGGATCGTGTGACTATCCTTATAATTAATATTACATCCTTCATGTGCTGCTCCACGATAATTATTTTCTGCTAAAAGGTGGTTGTGATCCCTCACCTTCTTATCGTCAGGTTTGAACATTTCTTCACAAATATGACAGTGAGTAGCTTTCCGAAATTCCGCTTCCTGTTTTGGCGTCATATCGATATCGTAGGGACATAGGAAAACAGTCTCTACATCTTCAGCAAACTGATTTATCTCGTCAGCGAACCATTTCATGCAATTGGGGCCTCGATAGGAGCGGTAGAAACTCAGAGTATCATCATATGAACACTTTACATAGTATCCTACAGCTGCAGCTTTATGTTCTTGATAGTTGTTTTTAGTATTATCAGGTTTCAAAATACTCTCCAGATCGGCATAAATAATAAAGGGCGCTTTCTCCTTGTTTTTATGATTTTTAAATTTGAGGATATTGTTTTCTACTTCAGGCATCTTTATAGCTGTTTCATTCATTTTACTACAATCCTCCGAATGACTTCTTAATTTTTCTTCTGATCGGAAATAACGTAAACATCTATCACATATAAACTTCTTATGTTGTTCCTTGCTCAATTGACTCGATATAAGTCGAGAGAGATTCTTGATCCATACATAATGGTATCGAACTGGTACACCATCGTTTGAATAATGATCCTGTATAAGGAGTAAGTTGACGTGCCTTTCCATTTTGTTTTTGGTTAGGTAAGTGGGTAAGGTAAGGAATTTCTTTTTTTTTTTCAGGATGTAAACATTAATGGAGATGTTATTTTGTTTCTCAAAATTGGGTATCTGTTTAATGGTCATCGGAAACTGTATTCCTTTCAACTTCAACACCTTAGAGTAATGAGGATAATTGGATATACGTTCAGGATGTATAACAACAGGGTGTAATGCAGCCATCACAGCCCATGCAAAACACGCTTCATCATCGTTTTTCACATTGATGCATGCTGATTTGTTTTTGATTTGAGGAGGAAGTTTCATGTATGAGGATCCAAGTTGGGGTGTGAATTTATTTATATTAACTCCTAGATTTATCACATTCACCAGAGCCCATCCACTATCCCTTTCTTGAAATTCCTCGAGATCTTTGAGGAGAGGTACTAAGACATTTCTGTTGAACCATTCGGTAATGTTTGTATCTCGATATATAGGCGAATTAGATGTTGTGAAGTATTTATATTCCTTCTGAATTTTATTAGCTGTCAGTATTTCAAATTCTCCACAAAACACCATATTGACCTTAACAGCTTCATCCTTTTTCAATGCGTTTAGAATTCTTCGTCGAAATATAGCCTCAGAGTCCACCAGGAAATCTTTGGGATTCTTATGTTTCAAATTACTAATCACACTTGTTCGTATTCTTGACTCAAATGCTGATGTTGAATCATCCCAATGAACTCTATCACGTGCGCTCTCCTTTCGTCTACTCAGCCCTGCACCAGTTCGTTGTTGTTGTTTGAATTGGTGTTTCAACGATTTTATTGAACGGATCTGAGCTTCGAGTTGTTGTTTTCCTCCAATAGATGTACAACCTCGCAATTCCCGATACAGTTTTCTTATACCTCTCGTACATTCCTTTACACCTTTTATTGCATGCTCATTATCAGAAGTAGTAATGAATAAAGCCACTGACGACTTTATTAGTCGAAGACAATCCTCTATATTGAACATTTTTGACGTAACTGAAACAAAAAAATTCCAACTTGAATTCATGTATTCATACGGTTTCCAAAAATCGCCGAAAATTTCCGAAAATAGCCGAAGATTTCCGAAAATAGCCGAAGATTTTCGAAAATAGCCGAATATTTCTGAAAATAGCCGGAAATAGCAGAAGATTTCCGAAGGTAGTCTTCAAATAATATTTGTTAGTATTTTCTAGCCACCAAATAAATTATTAGTATTGCTTTACATAAATCGGAATTCGAATTATCATTACTCACCTGAGATCACTCACGTTTAGGTTCAAGTTGTCCAAAGAATGTATTTATATGCAATGAAAAAACCGCAAAAACGGAAGTATATGGGAACCTATTGTTGACAAACAAAAATGTTGATAAACTCAAATCATCGCAAACGCGTACGTGACAGCAAGATGATGAAACAGGAAATGTACCCACAAAATAAAGATGAGAACAAACAAGAAATAACAACAGGATGTAGATATGAAAACAAGAAATAGGAACTGATGTAAAATATAGATAAGAACATATTACAGTAAGATGATGAAAACGGGTAACCGCAGCAGGATGATATAGATGTATATATAAAATCCAATTGAAGTTTGATCAAGTAAAGACAGATCAATCATCGAGTTTACATTGATTGCTCGTTAATTTCAGATTTGTGATAAGCGCGATCGTTGTTTGTACAGGTATGTTTGAATATATTGAAAAAATCCCTAGTTTAATTAATCATTGTTTAGATACTAAAAAATGGATCTTTTAAAAATAAATCAGCTCATCGAGGTTAACAACAAACCATTGAAGAGGTTGAACGAACTTCATTTCACATCCTGCAATATGGAATATTATGACTTCGTAGAATATCGAAAAACGTCAAAGGTACCAGAAATGGAACACCTTACAATCAGAAATGGTGATTTATTCAGCGCTCCATCTCACTGGTCCTTAGGCCATTGTGTATCAGAGGATTTAAAAATGGGTGCTGGTATAGCTGTGAAATTTAAACAACTGTTTGGATCCATCGATATATTAAAATTACAAGGTAGACGTGTTGGAGACATTGCTGAGTTAAAATTACCTGAGAAGAATATATATTATCTTGTGACAAAGGTGAGATATTTCCACAAACCAACATATAATTCAATGTGGAGTGCATTGAAAAATCTCAGAATATGCTGTGAATCAAATCACGATGATCAATTGGCAATACCAAAACTGGGCTGTGGATTGGATAGACTTGAATGGAATATAGTTCTTGATATGATAAAAGTTATTTTTCACGATTCGTCTGTAAAGTTATGTATTTACACAGGTATACAATAAAAGCAATAAAGTGATTTCCTATACTCATTCATCGTCATCACATTACCCTAGTATTAATAATGAATCACATCCTACTCTTATTGAACTCGATCTATTGACATTATTCAGTATTCTTATATTGTCATAATTGAGAACAATATTAATACTGTTCCATAGGGATTCTCTCCCATATATGATTTATAATATTATTTGGAATAAATAAAAAACAATTTATTTTAATACATGTTTTATTGTCCATTCATTCCAATAATCATTTGAATATTTTACATACATATTTCATTCTAACTTAATGAAAATGGGGATGTTGGATGGAACTTCCTCCTCGAATCCAGACCGGAAATTGACAATCGACCAAAACTTCTTATAATCTTCCGTCTAGTTTCATACTCATGAATTTGTTTCTTCAGATCTCGAATATTCTTGAGATGCTTATCCAGTATATCCATTTCGTTGTAGAATCAATTCTAAAGTATATTTATCGAATCAATCCAAGAGTCGTGTGACTTGTCCAAGCCCAACCAACGAACTAAGACTTTCTTTCCCTTTCGACGAAGGACGGTAGAGTGTTGAATGTTCTAGGTGCCAAATACGGCTTATCATCTTCTGGACTCAGGTCTCAGACCATGTATATTCCCTTAAGCAAGATAAGATAGCCCTGAGTCCAGAAGATGATAAGCCGTATTTGGCACCTAGAACATTCAACACTCTACCGTCCTTCGTCGAAAGGGAAAGAAAGTCTTAGTTCGTTGGTTGGGCTTGGACAAGTCACACGACTCTTGGATTGATTCGATAAATATACTTTAGAATTGATTCTACAACGAAATGGATATACTGGATAAGCATCTCAAGAATATTCGAGATCTGAAGAAACAAATTCATGAGTATGAAACTAGACGGAAGATTATAAGAAGTTTTGGTCGATTGTCAATTTCCGGTCTGGATTCGAGGAGGAAGTTCCATCCAACATCCCCATTTTCATTAAGTTAGAATGAAATATGTATGTAAAATATTCAAATGATTATTGGAATGAATGGACAATAAAACATGTATTAAAATAAATTGTTTTTTATTTATTCCAAATAATATTATAAATCATATATGGGAGAGAATCCCTATGGAACAGTATTAATATTGTTCTCAATTATGACAATATAAGAATACTGAATAATGTCAATAGATCGAGTTCAATAAGAGTAGGATGTGATTCATTATTAATCCTAGGGTAATGTGATGACGATGAATGAGTATAGGAAATCACTTTATTGCTTTTATTGTATACCTGTGTAAATACATAACTTTACAGACGAATCGTGAAAAATAACTTTTATCATATCAAGAACTATATTCCATTCAAGTCTATCCAATCCACAGCCCAGTTTTGGTATTGCCAATTGATCATCGTGATTTGATTCACAGCATATTCTGAGATTTTTCAATGCACTCCACATTGAATTATATGTTGGTTTGTGGAAATATCTCACCTTTGTCACAAGATAATATATATTCTTCTCAGGTAATTTTAACTCAGCAATGTCTCCAACACGTCTACCTTGTAATTTTAATATATCGATGGATCCAAACAGTTGTTTAAATTTCACAGCTATACCAGCACCCATTTTTAAATCCTCTGATACACAATGGCCTAAGGACCAGTGAGATGGAGCGCTGAATAAATCACCATTTCTGATTGTAAGGTGTTCCATTTCTGGTACCTTTGACGTTTTTCGATATTCTACGAAGTCATAATATTCCATATTGCAGGATGTGAAATGAAGTTCGTTCAACCTCTTCAATGGTTTGTTGTTAACCTCGATGAGCTGATTTATTTTTAAAAGATCCATTTTTTAGTATCTAAACAATGATTAATTAAACTAGGGATTTTTTCAATATATTCAAACATACCTGTACAAACAACGATCGCGCTTATCACAAATCTGAAATTAACGAGCAATCAATGTAAACTCGATGATTGATCTGTCTTTACTTGATCAAACTTCAATTGGATTTTATATATACATCTATATCATCCTGCTGCGGTTACCCGTTTTCATCATCTTACTGTAATATGTTCTTATCTATATTTTACATCAGTTCCTATTTCTTGTTTTCATATCTACATCCTGTTGTTATTTCTTGTTTGTTCTCATCTTTATTTTGTGGGTACATTTCCTGTTTCATCATCTTGCTGTCACGTACGCGTTTGCGATGATTTGAGTTTATCAACATTTTTATTTGTCAACAATAGGTTCCCATATACTTCCGTTTTTGCGGTTTTTTCATTGCATATAAATACATTCTTTGGACAACTTGAACCTAAACGTGAGTGATCTCAGGTGAGTAATGATAATTCGAATTCCGATTTATGTAAAGCAATACTAATAATTTATTTGGTGGCTAGAAAATACTAACAAATATTATTTGAAGACTACCTTCGGAAATCTTCTGCTATTTCCGGCTATTTTCAGAAATATTCGGCTATTTTCGAAAATCTTCGGCTATTTTCGGAAATCTTCGGCTATTTTCGGAAATTTTCGGCGATTTTTGGAAACCGTATGAATACATGAATTCAAGTTGGAATTTTTTTGTTTCAGTTACGTCAAAAATGTTCAATATAGAGGATTGTCTTCGACTAATAAAGTCGTCAGTGGCTTTATTCATTACTACTTCTGATAATGAGCATGCAATAAAAGGTGTAAAGGAATGTACGAGAGGTATAAGAAAACTGTATCGGGAATTGCGAGGTTGTACATCTATTGGAGGAAAACAACAACTCGAAGCTCAGATCCGTTCAATAAAATCGTTGAAACACCAATTCAAACAACAACAACGAACTGGTGCAGGGCTGAGTAGACGAAAGGAGAGCGCACGTGATAGAGTTCATTGGGATGATTCAACATCAGCATTTGAGTCAAGAATACGAACAAGTGTGATTAGTAATTTGAAACATAAGAATCCCAAAGATTTCCTGGTGGACTCTGAGGCTATATTTCGACGAAGAATTCTAAACGCATTGAAAAAGGATGAAGCTGTTAAGGTCAATATGGTGTTTTGTGGAGAATTTGAAATACTGACAGCTAATAAAATTCAGAAGGAATATAAATACTTCACAACATCTAATTCGCCTATATATCGAGATACAAACATTACCGAATGGTTCAACAGAAATGTCTTAGTACCTCTCCTCAAAGATCTCGAGGAATTTCAAGAAAGGGATAGTGGATGGGCTCTGGTGAATGTGATAAATCTAGGAGTTAATATAAATAAATTCACACCCCAACTTGGATCCTCATACATGAAACTTCCTCCTCAAATCAAAAACAAATCAGCATGCATCAATGTGAAAAACGATGATGAAGCGTGTTTTGCATGGGCTGTGATGGCTGCATTACACCCTGTTGTTATACATCCTGAACGTATATCCAATTATCCTCATTACTCTAAGGTGTTGAAGTTGAAAGGAATACAGTTTCCGATGACCATTAAACAGATACCCAATTTTGAGAAACAAAATAACATCTCCATTAATGTTTACATCCTGAAAAAAGATAAGAAATTCCTTACCTTACCCACTTACCTAACCAAAAACAAAATGGAAAGGCACGTCAACTTACTCCTTATACAGGATCATTATTCAAACGATGGTGTACCAGTTCGATACCATTATGTATGGATCAAGAATCTCTCTCGACTTATATCGAGTCAATTGAGCAAGGAACAACATAAGAAGTTTATATGTGATAGATGTTTACGTTATTTCCGATCAGAAGAAAAATTAAGAAGTCATTCGGAGGATTGTAGTAAAATGAATGAAACAGCTATAAAGATGCCTGAAGTAGAAAACAATATCCTCAAATTTAAAAATCATAAAAACAAGGAGAAAGCGCCCTTTATTATTTATGCCGATCTGGAGAGTATTTTGAAACCTGATAATACTAAAAACAACTATCAAGAACATAAAGCTGCAGCTGTAGGATACTATGTAAAGTGTTCATATGATGATACTCTGAGTTTCTACCGCTCCTATCGAGGCCCCAATTGCATGAAATGGTTCGCTGACGAGATAAATCAGTTTGCTGAAGATGTAGAGACTGTTTTCCTATGTCCCTACGATATCGATATGACGCCAAAACAGGAAGCGGAATTTCGGAAAGCTACTCACTGTCATATTTGTGAAGAAATGTTCAAACCTGACGATAAGAAGGTGAGGGATCACAACCACCTTTTAGCAGAAAATAATTATCGTGGAGCAGCACATGAAGGATGTAATATTAATTATAAGGATAGTCACACGATCCCTGTAGTATTTCACAACTTGAGTGGATATGACGCTAATTTTGTTGTACAAGATATAGCCACAAGAATGGAAGGAAAGATTGATTTGCTGCCAATAACCAAGGAAAAATATATCAGTTTCACCAAACATTATGATGATTATTGTATAAATTTCCGTTTCATCGATAGTTTTCGATTTATGGCTTCCTCCCTAGATCAATTATCATCATATTTAGAAGAGTTTCCTAACTTAAAATCACAATTTCCTAATGAAGAACAAATCAAACTCCTTACGAAAAAAGGTGTGATGCCATATGATTATATCGATTCTATTGAACGGTTCGATGAAACTTCTCTTCCGCCTATCGAGGCATTCTATAACAAATTGGACGGTAAGAAATGCCCACGAAGAAGATATGAGAGAGCACAACTTGTGTGGAATAAATTCAAATGTCAGAACTTGGGTGAATATTCTGATCTCTACATGAAAACTGATATTCTATTGTTAACTGATGTCTTTGAACAATTTCGAACAAGCTGTCATAAAACATATGGATTAGATCCAGCTCATTATTTCACTTTACCAGGATATACGTGGGATGCAATGTTGAAATATACAAAACAGGAATTGGAGCTTCTCACAGATATTGATATGTTTTTGTTTGTTGAACGAGCAATTCGGGGTGGTCTTAGTCAAGTATGTAGGAAACGACGAGCTCATGCAAACAATAAGTACCTACCTAATTATGATTCGACTGAACCTGAAAATTATCTGATGTACTTTGACGTTAACAATCAGTATGGTTGGGCGATGTCGCAATATTTACCATACGGAGGTTTTCAATGGACCGATACAAATATTGATGTTACTCAAGTGGCAGATGATGCTACAGAGGGATATATTTTGGAAGTGGACCTTGAATATCCTAGGGAATTGCATGATAAACATAAAGATCTTCCCTTCTGTCCTGAACATTATAATTCTAAAACTCAAACACCCTGTTATGCTTCTCAACAAAATGCGAAACTCTTGGCTACATTACACCCTAAAAAGAAGTATATCATTCACTATCGTAATTTGAAACAGGCTTTGAGGAATGGTTTGATTCTGACAAAAGTACATCGAGTACTCAAGTTCAAACAATCTGCTTGGTTAAAATCGTATATTGATCTGAATACTGAGCTGAGGAAGAAAGCAAAGAATGATTTTGAGAAGAATTTATTCAAACTGATGAATAACGCTGTTTTTGGTAAGTTTGATTAAATGTTCTACCCACTCAAATTATATTTGTATGTGATAGATATCTACACATTCCTTTGTATTGTTACAGGCAAAACCATGGAGAATATCAGAAAGAGGGTCAATGTACATCTTTTGACGAAATGGAAAGGTCGCTATGGAGCTGAATCATATATTTCTAAACCGGAGTTCAAAAATTCTACCATTTTCAATGAGAATTTGGTGGCTGTTGAACTCGGAAAACTTGAGATTTATCTGAATAAGCCGATTTATGTAGGAATGAGCATCCTAGATCTGGCAAAAACTACAATATATGATTTCCATTACGACTATATGAAGAATGCTTTTGGTGATGGCTGTACCGCGCTATACACTGATACAGACTCTCTAATTTATGAGTTATTCGAAGATCCATATGAAATAATAAGAAGAGATTGTCACAAGCATTTTGATACCTCCGACTACCCCAAAGATAATCCCTATGGAATTCCGCAAGTGAACAAGAAAGTTTTAGGTATTCATTTATTTATTCTTTCGAGAAAGAGCTTTACATACTTCAATTTTAGGTATGATGACAGATGAGAATAGTGGTGTGCCAATGACAGATTATATTGGGCTCAGATCCAAATTATATACTATAAAGAATTCAACAACTGATCTCGATATGAAGAAACGTCGATGGAAGGATGAAGAATATGATCCTGAAGAGATTGAATCCATGATTCAGAATTATGGTGTCACGAAGAAAGCCAAGGGTGTAAAAAAATCTATTGTAAAAAATAATATTTGTTTCGATGATTATATCGAATGTTTGGAGAGATGGAAACATAAGATTGTCACCCAAAATTTGATTCAGGCAAAAGAACATCATGTATATTCCCTTAAGCAAGATAAGATAGCCCTGAGTCCAGAAGATGATAAGAGATATCTAGTGTCTGGAACATTTGAAACTTTACCTTGGGGGCACTATTCACTCAGTAAACGGAAAATTGAAGAACCAGAAGAATCAAGGAAGAAGATTTCAATATTAGAAACATTATTGACAAAGTAATTTTATTATAAAACTGAATATATTATTCAATAAATATCTGACTTATATTTTACGATTTCATTTCGCCTACCTACATTCCATCCACAGACCAGCCTGTATATCATGTTCATAACCGCGATATCGAATTCCCGTTCACGTATCTTAATTTCTTTCGAAATCTCCTTGAATTTCCGTTGGTATTTCAGCGTACTGAATCTTGAATGATGGAGTTTGTCTCCACACTTGAATAGGACTTGTATTTTCAACGTATGCCGCTGATTCTGATCAACATGTATTGTAGGATGTAATAAAATTCGATTACTCTAAATTGAGTGAAAAGATATTGTATCGTATTGTATATGATCGAATGTTGAAAAGGTCCTTGGGAACAATTATATTCAGATGAAATACATAGAACAATAACGTTTAAACGGTCTTGAAATCAAATTCAATCAGTAAGTTACCCCATAATGGAACTTTTATTATGTATTGTAGGATGTAATAAAATTTGATTACTCTAAATTGAGTGAATAGATATTGTATCGTATTGCATATGATCGAATGTTGAAAAGGTCCTTGGGAACAATTATATTCAGATGAAATACATAAAACAATAATGTTTAAACGGTCTTGAAATCAAATTCAATCCTATAATGGAACTTGTATTATGTTTTCAACTAATTCATTATACTATACCTTGAACGATGTAGTTTTTGAGGTTATATTTCCTGTTTTCATCATCTTACTGTAATATGCTCTTATCTTTATTTTGAGGTTACATTTCCTTCTATACAACATTTCTACACTCACACCCAATACCTTAGATAGCCGCATGGTTAGAGTGCTTATCTCACAGCTAGGAATCCTGGGTTCGAATCCCAATGAAAATACAAAAAATTTTACGCTGGATCCCCTCACCCTTCACCTCCTCACCCCGCACCCTTCACCGCCTCGCCCTTCGCCCTTCACCCTTCACCCCCTCACCCTTCACCCTCTGCCCCTCTAGGCCTCCAGACTTAGAAAAAAATTTCAAACTTGGAAAACATTTCGGACTTAGAAAAAATTTCACACATTTCGGACTTAGAAAAAATTTCACACATTTCGGACTTAGAAAAAATTTCGAACTTAGAAAAAATTTCAGAATTGACCATTTTCTCCAAAATGGACCTTAGAATTTAGTAGGCAATTTAGTAGGGAAAATGGTCAAGGTTGTCCTGGATCCGGTGTTGCACATCTACTAGCAGAAAAAAAAAACAGATGTCAATGATTATTAATTATATTCACGCATAACCATCACAAATTATAACCTCAATCTATGCACTGCACAATTAATCTGTGACTACACTAACTCCCAAAGAACAGAGTGCAAGCTTATAAAATATAACACCGAAGAGTATCAGTGGAGTTAGTGCAGTTTATGCATGTTTTTTGCGCGCATGTTCTAGGGGAACAGCGTGCTATCGTTTTGTCCAAATGTCTGTAATTTTGGATGATTGAGCCGAAAATGGTCTCAATCGACTAGGTTGGACTCACTGATGACGAATCCGGTGTCAAAATTGATTCTGTCCGGCCGTCCGTAGACACGATAACTGTCGACAGAAGCAAGCTAGCTACTTGAAACTTTCAGGATAGGTTGCGCATCAGAATGCCGTGGTTAAGTTCGTTAATGAGCCAAATCGGTCGAACAGTTTCGGAGTTATAGGCACTTGAAGTTTTGAAGTTATTTATTTTTTATTTCAGAAACTACCCAAGCGATTGGATTCAAACTTGGCAGTTTGGTGGAGTATAACGACGCGCAACTTTGATCCCAATTTCGTCAAGATCATATTGTCAGTAAATTTTAAAAAAAATTGTACGATTGCACGAATTCGGCCTTCGTAATTAAGGTCCAAACCTTCTCTACCAATATCGAGTTTCTAAGTTGTTTCTTTCGGAAGTTATTGTGTTTACGCAGTCGGCCGTTAGGCTGACCGTAAACACAATAACTTCCGGAAGAAACGACTTAGAAACTCGATATTTGTAGAGTAGGTTTGGGGCTTAATTACGAAGGTCGAATTCGTGAATGGGTAAAATCCGCCCAATGATTCCGTAGATATACCCAATCAAAATTTTATTTTTCCAATATTTCCAAATATACAGATCAGATCGAATTGAAATCCAGTACTTCATCGAAAATAACAGTTCGAAGTTTCATACAGAATTTAATGAGGATGATATGATGAGAAAATCATATAAATTTTTTTTTTCAAATTGTTCTAATAACACGATTATCACGAAATTTTGCATAAAGTTGTCTTTCAGCATCTTAAAACTAGCTGTGAAGTTTAATCAGGACTGAATCAGTATTTCTCGAGTAATACCGAAAAAATCAACGATATCGAGAAGAAAACCTCGAAATTTGACAGATTTTTTCCCGATATTTCCAGAACTTATGATCGTATCGAACTGAAATTTGGTACGCGCGCACGTTCAAATTCGTTGCTGAAGCGGTCATCTACATTGAACATGCGCGCAAAAGTTGCTGCCTTCACGGCAGTGCTTTTTGAAATTTTTTTTTCTTCAAAAAAGTCTGATCAAAAATCGTGACTTACCCTTTCCTTCTTGGAAGGTATAGGATGTTCTCGGTGTACCTCCGATAACTCTGATTTCAGCACCACCATCTGATCCTTGTATCGGCGATACAATTATCTGCACCTTTGGAGAACAAAAATTGATATAAAACTGTAAACCGAATTTAATTCCGACTGAGAATGTTCTTATTCATCGAAAACCGAATAGACTGAAATTTAAAATGATGCCAACAAGTAATTTCAAGAAACTCTAGAGCTAATCGAAAAAAGGAGTAATGAAAGAGAGTATTCACAGTAATGAAAAAATGTTTCATTGATTCTTAGGAATATTTTCTAATTTCCGACTTTCCGAAATGATCTTTTTGAGCGCATGTTCAAGGTTGGACCAAAGGTCTGTAATTTACGAATTTTTTCTCGAAAGTTGTCACAAGGCTAACTCTCACTTATCGGCAACAGCCCAGCCCATGTCACACCGGAATTCTATTCTCTCCATATAATTCAATGGAAGAGGTCGAACTTGACTGCTACATATAACACGGCAAATTGGCAGGGAAATAAATTTCCGTTTTACCGTGATCCGGACTGTTGCCGATAAGTGAGCTTTGACCTTTTAACTACTAGGTTGGACACATTTATGAAGAATCTGAAATTGCTCCTGTCTGACCATGATAACTAGAGAACCGAAAAAGCTAGCAACTTGAAAATTTCAGGGTAGGATGCGTATTGCATTGCGATTTTTTGAGTTTCTTTAATAGGCCATATTTATCAAACAGTTTTGGAGTTATACTCGTTTGAAATTTCAAGGTTTCCCAATATCTCAGAAACTACACAAACAATCAAATTGAAAATCTGTTATACAAACTTTATATTCATAATACTTTGAACTAAGAATAAAAAACCGTTTTTTTTGCGATCGTACCATTTTAAAACTTGAAAAATTCTGATATACAAAACGAAAATTTGTAACTTCATATTCGTTTGAATTTCTGAAGATAAAGAAACATTGCTGCAATTAAAATGCTCATGGTTCCAGACATGAAGTCTTCACAAAATTCGGATGAATTAGTAACAATTCTTTAACATATTGCTTTCGAAAAGGCTCTTTTTTTATTTTCAGTCTCAATAGTGCATCAAACGGAAAGAAACAAATTTGATAAAGATATTTTCCGAAGAAAATGAGGATGTGAATACAACGATGATATTTCCAACTCTTCAACAAGCTTTAACTCCACAAAAAACTTCGTATGAGAACTCAGAATTCATATTAAATCAAACGTAACCAATGAGTTAACATATCTTTTTCACCTGAAAGTCCCTAGGAATATCTCCATATAACCCAGTAACACCTCCAGCAGACTCTGCACTGTTCTCATCGTCATTCATAGTAACAATGAAAATGCCCATGTAATTTTATAACTTCTGAGCATGTTCGTGTCTCCTTGGGATATAAGAGTTCATGCTATTTCAGAACCTATTATTCCGAGTATTATCCCAATTTTTATTCAAAGCAAAATGGAAGCTTCCATTTTATTGATTGATACGCTCTAAATGAGCTTCAGCATTCATTAATAATGGCTTATGATTGATTTCCTGGACTAACTTCTTTTATATAATAAGGTGTGTATGTTTCAATATTAATCATCATTTGATATGAAAGAGAAACAATTAAATTAAATGTGAAGCTTCCATCAAAGAAGCCTTTCTGATTTTAGTCAACGAGAAATATAAGCTAATACTTTTTGGCAAGTTATCAAGTACGCGAGTAATTCAACTCTTTGACACTGAAAAGTGGAAGTCAGTGTAGTGTGGTGTAATAAAATTTTTTGTAGGTACAACGAATAAAGCTATAGCCTGGTGTCCCACAGGGATTAAATATCAGAACCTATAATCCTTTCGTTTGGTAATTAGTTCATCAAGTTTTTGTGAGCAGAATTGGGTCAAGTCGAATAAAAAACGAATATCGTTAAAGCCCACCAATTTGGAGAGTCTTTGACAATTCTTCAATACTTCTTTGGTTTGGATTAGTTACATTCCTAACAACTACGACCTATTTGTAGAATCGACAACACCGCGTAGTTGTCTGACAGAAAACTACTATAAAGGGGCCTTTTGTGCGAGAGAGATTCGGGTATTTGGCCAATAGGGAAGAATCCTCGATTACCAAATACCCGAATCTTCCTCGCACAAAAGGTAGCTTAAATTAATTCGCATCTACAGACAAGCGATAAGCCCTCTGGCGATAGGATTTCGAACCCTTCCAAGCTAGTAGCTAGTCTTCAGAAGTGCCCTTTATTCAAAAGTGTTTTGCTGACTATCAGAGTTCATTTGTGTAGTTTTGTGTTGTTTTTCGAGTTGACAGTATGGTATGCCGAAAAAGTTTGTAATATTCATAAATGGATTCGTTTCTACATGATTAAAATTATCGACTGTATTAATTCGAAATAGCATCCTCCCGAAATGACTTTTGTTGATGCCTCAATTCATGGTCAAAAAAGGAAGAATTATCTCCATCCTATCGTTTTCCGTTGAAGACTGAAAAAGAATGAATAAGTGATATCACCAGTACTTCACATCTTACCTTCCAGAGATTCTCGTTATAACTTTCGCATCATATCGAGGGGAAAAGTTTGTTTATTGTACTTGCATGAAAATGATATTGTACACCATACACTAGACTTCCACTTCTCAGTGTTTATATTCTTTTGAGAACGAGCTGTAGAATGTTTGTTACCTATTTCAAACAATATGACATGTGTGAAATAATAATAATAATAATAATAGTAATAATAATGTTTGTTTATTTCAAGTCAAAACAAAATGTACAACATCAAGTTGAATTGAAATAGTGTTAAAAATAGTGTAGTAGGTAATATTAACAGAAGAAATGTAAACGGAGAACCACACATTTTCACGTGTGATACCAGAGCACAGATGAAAACCTCGGCAAAAACTTGTCTCTCTGTGTAAATATATTGAAATCGAAATATGTTTAAAGAACATAGATGGCATATTTTTTCATTGGAATTTTTTCGTCATTTCGGATTTATATCCAACCAAATATCAACCTGTATCAACTTCCATAAAATTCCCGCCGATTTACCACATTCCATTCAAAATCTGAAAAATATGAATATATTTGAACAAGCCAATGCATGATATCGATGTATCAGTAGATTCTGTAAAATAATTTGACATTGCTTACCAAATAATTTAACTCCTCGCTTCCTTTATTACAGTAAAACATAGTGATATAGTTTATTAGCCAAAAATTCAATTGAATTCTTAGAATATATTCCACTGAAAGTTATGCAAAACATAATATGGTAGACATTCATTCATTCCGATATTTTCACCTTATATCTTGTCTGATGTAAGTTCAGTTCTGACAGACAGTTGCCTTGACGACCAGTCATAATTTCCAAATAGCGCCACCTTCAGTGGAAAAACCGAATTCTAGCGAATTCCCCAACATTGGCGAAACAAAGGGGCCGAGTTCTTTAATTCACCAAATTGGTGTGAGGAAGAGTGGTGGATCCACCAAATCGTTTTTATTGTTGTCTGAATGACGTTAATGTCAAATTATCTAGTCCAACATCCACCATTTATGTTCCATGTCCACCATACTCCCTCACAACCACACCAGTTTGGTGCGCTTGGGCGCGTTTTTGAATTCACTTATCTTCTATGCACCTCAGGTGCAACCCAGCAGATTTCGAAGTCAGAACTTCACAATCTGTGACTACCGTCATAACAACATTTCAGCAACGAACTGAGTGTTAACAACAAAAAACAAACGTAATCAGAGCTATACACGATCCAGACTAACTACAATAAAGTAGGTAGTTAGCGGAGACAAAACTTACGAATCTTATAACAACAACAACAGTGATCAACTGTTGATCCTGCACCAACATGCAGCTCACGACTCACGCCGTCAATACCCACGACAATGAACCAGTGAATCGTCAACAATTTCTTATCATCCTAACGGCCCAATTCCACCGCAGAACGAGAACAAAACAATAACACAGGGAAATATCAATGAACCCATCCTCCGCCGAAGAATAGAAACACCGAGACAAATTTTCCGACCACGTGGTGAGCAATCAACACAGAAAGACCGGTTGATCGATAGGATGCGCGCGAATGAGGCGGGGTTCGCGTACACTCGGCTATCATCGCGACCGCGTGCTTAATGGGGGCCTTACATAAGGCTGAATCCGTTCTTTGGTTATGTTTAGTTTGCTACGCTCGATGGTTCGTACGTGAGTAGCTTTGTGGCAATGACAGGAGCTTGACGTGACTCCATACGTAACAACGAAACGTTTGTTTTGATTTGACTCTTCGAGGTGTTTCTCAGACAGGGTGCTATATTTGTGAGGTTAGGCCTGTGATGTGTTGGTGTTTTTTCGCGGGACATGGCAGTGGTTAACTTGGCCATGTCCCCTTTGAGGAGGAGGAACTGCTTCTTGGTGTTAGCGTTTGTTGTTTTCATCCCTTTTTGTGTCTTCGTGCTTTTTTCTGTACCAGGTAATTGGGCTTGCTTGATTATGTTAATTCCTAAGTGTGTATTCTTCTGGAGAAAAAATTGTCTTCTATGAATTTGGATTTGAATTGATGTTCGATTAAAAAACCATGCAAATGATTATAATGAATGGATTTTTCATTATGGATCATAAGCATGGTGTGCTCATCTGAAAAATGAGTGACGTCAGTAAGATTGAAATACAAAGAGTTGTATATTCTGTGCTTTGAATTTGCATGTTCATTCAAAGCACAGAATATACAACTCGTTGTATTTTAATATTACTGACGTCACTCATTTTTCAGATGAGCACACCATGTTTTTTACATCATGATCATAACTATCGATTCAAACTTGAATTACTGAAATTTCTTTCAGAGAAATTACCTGCGTGGAGATTGTTCGGAATTCAAATGTGTACATTGTTGAGAGAATGCAAAGTGGTTTAGTAAAATAGGTTCCTGAATCGCTGTGTAATTTTCAAACAGGGTGTCACTTCTCATCATCGAAATGTTCACCTAAAAAAGGGACTCATTGAGGTTGGAAATAATTATTGAAAGTTTTATTCTTGGAACCGTTAGTTGGAGATGTACCTGATTAGAATATTCATAGTTGTAGCTTTTTTCAAGAACTACGTGGTCCCTACACAATTGGTTGTAGTTCGGAAAACCAAGTGACAGAAGCCATACCAAATCTCATCAGCTTCTCCGAGTGAGTTCTGGACAAAATAAATAAAAACCACCTGAATGCGGTCGAGAAATATTTTCCGAAGAAGTTTTTCAATTATTTCTATCCGAAGAGTTATTGATAACTTATTCTGGGACACCCAGTATAAAAAAAGACTTTCAGATGTGTTTTATTCAGAATTATTCAAGCCCATTTCCGTTTTCATGCACGTTTGAGCACCAAGCTGCGGGTTTTTCAATTCTAGCTGATGAAACATGTGCTTCAGAGGCATTATACTATACTGCATGAATCATGAGCTCTTGAGGAATTTAGCTCGAAAGGAAGAGGTTAAGATTTCAACAACATAAGAAAAGAGTGGTTAGAGCTCAATAATAAAAAATCCGAGCCATTGCAAATGTGAAATTCACCTATACTCCATTCACTTTTATGAGGTCAATCGGTAGGCCATGAAAAATTTACACATGACACTCTGTATATAGTAGTCAGGTTATAGTCATTTTACTTGGCAAATGACCACGCTGTGTTTATGGTTGCCACATAGGTCTTAGCAATTACGTCAGTGAATCAACCAAACCATAGAGTCATTGGTAAAGACATGTGAGTATTGACAACGTCCAACCCATGATGTAAGTAAAACAAAGTGTGCTCATCTGCTTTTCTGTGATCGTATTTACCAATGATGACGTCACTTTCTTCATTCAAATTCAAAGAATATATATTTCCTTGAATTTGAACGAAAAAAGTGACGTCAACATTGGTAAATACGATCACAGAAAAGCAGTGACACCATGTTTTGCTTACATCACGGTCCATCTTGAGGTCCAACCGAATTATTTCGACTTTGAAGATATTTCACTGGTGCCAACCTGACTCAGTTCTAGTTGAAAAAATTTGATTCACCTATTCCAAGGTCTACCAACTGACTTCAGAAAGTGAATGGAGTATTATTATAAATTTTGGAGTTTCATAAAGAGAGGAAAATATGTCATTGTGAACATGTCATGAGGTAAAGTGTGCGGAACCACAACATGAAGTAGTAATTATATATATACTTAATGATATTCATGGTATGGTAAGCATCTACAAAGCAGAAAAAAAAAGAGTGGCAAAACTCCCTTTACCGTAGTATTAGAAGCCTAACATTATTATGGCTTTACTGTATTCAGAGAATTGTAATAGCACGAATGGTTACATAGGTACCTATTTAACCATTTTGTGTGCTCCGTCGAACGAGAAACGTGTATTGTTTATATTTGGACTGTGAAGATAATTATTAAGAGGAATATGATTAAGATATCGATCGAACAGTTAGAAGAAGAATGGAAAAATATACTTTTATGTCCACCTAGAAAGCTTAGGTATAACCACCTCACATGATGAATGAAATGGGTGGATGTACATAGCTTTTATCATATTATTCTGAATATCCACTCTCAAAAGAAAACAATCATGAAAATGTAAACTTTAAAGCTGAAATTCCTGAGACTGTCGATTCAACCCCAACACTTTGGCAACCTCAAGTATTCATTCGAAGTAATTCTAGAAGCGGAAAATGTCTGAAACTTCAATAACTCTGCAACCCTTCGATACATTCTGCCTATTGAAGAACTCAATAGCAAGAAGTACACCGAGAATCAATGGGGTTCATTTTTCGGAATGATTTCGCTTCAAAAGATTCAGAATAAATACTGAAAATGGTGAATGAACTAGCATATAGATCATTTGGCAAGAAAAAATTCGACAGATAAAATATTATATTTCATGTTTAACCGTTCTACTTGGAGCCAACTAATAACTCATGTTGCACTTCTATTGTTTCCTGATTGTTCACATTCATAACTGGTAGGATGTATTTGAAAGAAGCATTCAAATTTGATCAATAAAGTCAATCACGGATAGACTTTGGAAGCCGCATTGCAACTTGCTACTCGACTTCTAGATTGATTCGAAAATATACAAGAATGTTGTTTCTTTCTCGTTTCATCATACGGACTGATCAATACTTACTGTAATAGAATAAATTGAGATAAATGGGATCCCAGTTGAGTAACCTTGATGACACGAAATTGATTTTTATTCAATAACTCTGTGATTGGGTTACAAAGGTCAATTTTATTGGATGTCCTGTGTGATATTGAATTGTCAGTTTCATTCTTGAAAAACCTAGAAAAGCACTGACGTGAGATCAGCAGCAGCTATAATTTTCGATCAAGTACTTGAAACTGAAAACCTACTCTACAAATATATTCCTTCGGTCGATTCTTTCTGAAGTTAATGTCTCCACAGCTGACCTAACCACTGACAGTGAACAAAATAATTTTCGGAAAAATCTTCTCAGTAGCTTGATAATTGTAGAGTTTGGAGTTTAACTACGGAGGCCGAATCGGCGAATTTGTGGAAACCATCCAATAAATCTGATGGATTGGCCCATGAACGAACCTAATCGAGATGTTGGAGTTCTAAACCTTACCTGAAAACTACAACGCTCTAGGTAATCTCTTTCGAAAGTTAAAGTGCACATGGACAGCTGGACGGACAGAATCAAATTTGACCAGGGATTCTTCATCAGTGATTACAACCCAGTCGTTTAAGACCTTATTTCGGCTCAAAATCCGAAAATTACAGACATTGTGACAAAACGATAACGCGCTGTTCCCCAGAACAAGCGTGTTAAAATCTGTAATTCTTAAATCTGTATTAGTTCTCTCTGAAGATTGTAGAGGTCACTTTCCCGTTTTTGTTTGAAACAGACGGTGAAATGTGATCCAACAATAGAGGAGAAGTTCTCCAGACAGCGTTTTTTATATTTTTCTTGAAAATACTTAAGTTTTCGAAAGAAATTGTAGAGATAAAAAAGTCAGTGATTTGTGCTTCTAAGCCATTTTTTTTAAAAGGAAAATTTTAATAAAAAAAAAATGTAAGAAAAAATATTTTGGGGGGTTGACTATTTCAACCCTTTCTAAGTATATTTCAGGGTTGAAAAAATTTCAAAATGGGTAGTTTTATTGACAAATAATATTTACCAAGTTTCGGGTCTTCAGCTCAATGTACAGGGAAAATAAAGAAGAGAAACATTTTTTTCTGTTAATCTTTCATATTTCATACGAAACACCTACCTCAATTTCCAAAACAGAATGACCTCTTGCATATTCGGTGTTATTCAGATACACCCTGTATAATAGGGATTCACCATCAGTATCATTCATACACATTGGGGCTTCGACACCCCTTTTTATATGGAGGTATGTTGCTAAATCCGAAACGATCTCTCCCTCCTTTGCCTAGGCACTTCGTCGTGTTACATGATTTAATATTTAATATGAATACAACGAGCTTTATGAGTCTCTTTACGACTTACATAAATAATGACTCTGCTTCTAAGGATATGTGAGGTGTTTCGAGTATTCGTTGTCTACTGAAGGGATCTCGAGAACTGTAGCAGCTAGAAGAAAACTGATAACACATTCTCTAGCTCTTTTATCCTGACTAATCTGAATCTGGAAACAGATCCAGCTTATCGTTCATAGAACTTGAGTTATGAGCGAAGATTGAGAAATTGTCATTTTCAATAATGCTGAATAACTCGCTTGTTTGAACTCGTATTCGAAATCTGTTGATACATTCTACATGCACTTTTTTAGGAGGAATTCAAATATAATATGACTGAATTTTTCAATTCAGCCTTTTTCGAGAAATGAGAAGAATTTTGGATTTTTCAAATAAAAACTATAGTCAAAAGATCTCTTATCTTGCTACAAAATGTTTGCTGATTTCAAAAATGTCTCATATGTCGCTATTCACATGAATATTACCTGAGAAAATATTCATTACTTTTTTCCTGCTTTTCTATTCACTGAGTAGGCTGACGTTACCATAGCGATGATTCAATATGCATTAACTGTGTGAACTTGCGCCTCTATGATTGGAATCAGCGATTCCTGAATAAATATTTCTATGGTTAATTTGTCACAGTTCTTAAGATCAGCAATATTTCGGGTCATTAGGGATAATAAACAGATTTTCTATTGTTAACTCAAGAACTTTGACGAATTTACCATAGAAATATTTATTCAGCAATCGCTGATTCCAATCATAGAGGCGCAAGTTCACACAAAGATAATGCATATTCAATCGTCGCTATGGCAACGTCAGCCTACTCATGATTCAACAGTGAAAAGAAAAGCAGGAAAAAAGTATTGACAATTTTCTCATGTAATATTCATGTAAATAGCGACATATGATACATTTGAAAAATCCAAAATCTTTCTCATTTCTCGAAAATGGCTGGATTAAAAAATTCAGTCATATTATATTTGAATTACTCCTAAAAAAGTGCCTGTAGAATGTATCAACAGATTTCGAATACCAGTTCAAACAAGCGAGTTATTCAGCATTATTGAAAATGACAATTTCTCAATTTTCGCTCATAACTCAAGTTCTATGAACGATAAGCTGGCTCTGTTTTCAGATTCGGATTAGTCAGGAAAACAGAGCTAGAGAATGTGTTATCAGTTTTCTTCTAGCTGCTATAGTTCTCGAGATCCCTTCAGTAAACAACGAATTTTGCCCACCCTGTACACTTCCTGGATAGCATGATTTCGGCAGAACCTAGAGAGCTGAAAGAAATGAATTGAGAGCAAACAATACCTCTAATATAACCGGTTCACTTCTGTAGCCCCGAGTGTAGCCCAGACTTCGTTTTTTTCAAAAAAAAATCGGTTCAAATGGTTGGAAATAATTGGAAGAATGCGCAATGTTACCACTTTTTTTATATTCAAGAATTCTCCGAATTCTTATATTTCACGCGGCTAATGGCAACGTTGAAGCATGTAGGACGCGTTCAGGTGCCTGACCTTGAGATATTAACGAGGTTCAATAATACTTGAATGCGGCTGTATCACTCTTGAACAGCACATATGGGGTTGAATAAAAAAAGAGTTTTTTTGTTTTTATTCCTGAGAAATCAGACATGTGAAATTCAATATTACAAACAGAACTTTGAGAACACATACCTTGAGTATATAAAACATCCTTCATTGAATAGTAAAATAACTGCTAACATAAAAAGTGAATCCTCAGCAGTACATTCTAATGAACCAAGTGATAAAAATATCATTCGCGAAATTGCCGAGCCAAAAACTTTCATTTCACAATTGAGAAATTTTGGCGGCAAAATTTCATCTCTTGTGGTCTTATGATAAAAAAGCAGTCCCATAATTTTTTTTAAACACTCGTATACATATGTTGATGTCTGACTCAGAGCGTCAGCAAAACAGTATTCATAAGGTCGTTTCAGACCCAATCTCCTCGATTCATTTTGGAAATATTCTATTTATATTCAACCACCATCAAGGATTGAGTCATTTGGAATTTAGTGCTTTCTGGTATTCTTCTTCGTACATTCGTCAGGGATAATGAACCGACTATAGAGTATAGCGGATGTTTGCCATATATTTCTGTCACCTTTCGTGTTGCCGGGTTATATTTTTGGAGCATGTTTCAGAATGAGATATGTTCTGTTATAATCCAATTTGTTATTTATGGAATGAAACATGTTCGGTTAGTTTGAAGTGACAAAGCTAAAACTAATTAATGTTTGCGAACATAAGATGAATATTTGCGAGAAGTTTAAATTGAAAGCTTGAATAGAGATGAGGGAAATTGAGTAATATCCTTGGTTCTTATCTTTTGAAAACACTGATCTAACCGATTCGAAACTCTGTAAGTTGTCACATATCACTTAAAACACTTGAGCAGAATTTTGTAATATCAAGGAAAATGATATTTTCCAATTAAATATTTCACGAATTATCTTTCAGACATCGCTTGAATTCTAATGTCCATAAAGTTAGCAGAGCCAGTTGCACAGAAGTAGATGAAAACCATCTCAGTAATTGTCCAGAATTTTTCGGGAAAGAAAGAAATTTGTCGTATTAGTTTTTTTTAAGGGGTGGCCTTGCAAACTTAATATTGAGTTAGCACTGCCATTCTACAATATTCA
The DNA here is from genome assembly GCA_958510865.1 of Myrrha octodecimguttata. Classification (NCBI taxonomy): domain Eukaryota; kingdom Metazoa; phylum Arthropoda; class Insecta; order Coleoptera; family Coccinellidae; genus Myrrha; species Myrrha octodecimguttata. The sequence goes on along the minus strand of OY294056.1, from coordinate 70,424,291 downwards.
TCGAATTCGATCAAAAGCTCATAAATAATTGTCGTGTATTTGTCGTAGACCATCTAAAATGAAACATGAAAAAACAAAAAAAAAATGTTATTACTTTTTTTAGGTTTTATTAGAATTTACTGATTTTTGGGAATATTTCGCAGAGTCGACATCACTGCATTTGTATATTGATATTGGATTGTTTGATAAATCGTCTTTTTCCCGAAATGAACAATTTACATACTGAATAATGGAAATATTCTATTCTCATGAATACACACTGACGAAACTTTTTGATGCAAAAGCCTTCAGAAATAAGCTGAACGGTTGTAGGACAACCAAAATATATTTATCGATTGAAGCTTATGTGGGTAGGATTTTGCATTATTTTTTAGGTTCATTTAGTGTTTTCACTCCCAATATTTGAAACTGAACTATTTAAAATTAAATCGAAATGGTCGCCCTTGATGATAGAACCATAGTATAATTATACAATGAGAGAACTATTGGCCAAGGGCAGTTTCTTGGGAAACAGATTGCCTAATGAACAATACAGTAATAATATAAACGATATACAAAAAAAAGCCAATTTGACAAAAGACTCAAAATGAAAAATCGAGAGAAAATGTTCTCGTCTGTCTGATGAAAAAGTCTTATTTATAATTTATACTCTGCAACGTTATAATTCGCTTGTTTATCGTTTATGTCATTCCTGTATTGTTCATTAGGCAATCTGTTTTCCAAAAAACTGCCTTTTACAAATAGTTTTATCTTGCAATCCGCAAGGGCGTTTTCCGTATAAAAACAAATTCTATTTACTTTTCAATAGTTCTGTTTCAGATATTGGGAGTGACAACCCAGAAAAAACCTAAAAAAGAATGCAAAATATATTCGTCGTGAAAGAGAAAAATTTGTCGCGCTTCAATATTTTTCTTTGAAGTGGTGGCCCTGTTAACTTTTTATTCACTTAGCTGTGCAATTCTACAATATCCATCGAATTTCAGGTTTGTTTTTCGTATCATTATTGAATGATGTTGGGTTGCAATGTTGAATCATCTGGTCTTCCCAAAAATAGTAACTTATATTTCTTTCAACATTCCTCTGATACTGCACCGAAAGATCAAGATATATAATGCATGTCTAAACATATCGATTGGATTCTCCTAAAAGCAACCAAACAGAAAGAACGTATTGCCACCTACAGTGAATAATGAAAGGAAGCAGACGATGAAGATAAACAAAAATTATTATCAGTCTCAATAACGGTCATGTTTATGGCAGTTTATTGTGTTAGTTTGAGCGAAGGACGATATCGTGAGAATGCCCACAGTGTATTTATTCGATTACATTTGACGTTATCAAGATAATTAGGATGATTTCTCAAATAATTCGATGAATATAACTCTGATAATTATTTCATGTTCAATAATTATGTCTTGTTCTGGATAATAGAGCCTAGGTTGTTGAAAATTATTCTCGAATCAACAGGTTTGTAACTGGGATATCCTGAGCTTGCTTACGAAGTGATTCATTCATACATCTCACGATGGTATGACAATGGGGGTTTTTCCTGAATTTGGGTTATTACTGCAAATGCAAATTTGAACATAATTATTATGGGTTCGATTCATCATTTTCCCAAATTACCTTCAGAAAGTATTCAAAATCAGGTTTCAAAATTGGGTTTTGGGATTTGCCAGGCATGCACGGAGTGACAACGGTGTTTAGTGGAAAAGCTATAGAATAATGAAATATTTATTCCTATTTTGTGGTACACACGTGTTCTTTGTCAATACAACCAAACAATTTCCGTTTGCGATTTGTCAGTAATATGACAGTATGACAGTCTGTGCTCTTCTTTTTCTATTCCTTGGTCGTTGTCTTCTACTCTAACCAGATCGAAGTATAGCTATCTCTGTTTTCCTAAGCAAAGTAACACATTTGACGTCCTTTTCTTTTCGAGAAAGCTGAATTCGACGTTGCCATATTGTGCACTCAAGATAAATCCCTCTAGATGCAAATCCCCATTTTTATTTTGTCAGTTTTAGGTGATCAAACATTTTTTCGAAAATATAATATTGAAATTATATGTTTGAAATGTGATGTTCTGAAGGTTTTTCATGAGAATGACTGCATTTTCGTGCAAAGGAGAAACCCTCATTAGAATTGGATAGCAGAGTATATATTCAGGTTTTACCCTTCATCCTTATGAATAGGGTAAAATGGACAACTAAGATACTCGATACAAAACACCAAACAAAACCTTTGATGGATTTTACCTATTGATGTAATCAACTGTAGAGATGCCGAGAGAGATACTAGACCCCCATATTCCTCCTAAATTTCCGTTGTCAAGGCTTCTCCCTTCGAAAGTTACAGTGCTTACGTTTGGAGAGGACCGACTAGAATTTGATCGCGAATTCATACATCAGTAAAACCGACCTCATCCTTTGAAATCATTTTTGACTTTGAATAAATATAACGAGTCGTTAAAATTGAAATATATATTGTAGTGTCAAATTTGTGTGACATTATTACAGAAAAGTTATTTTTGACATGTAAGCATGCGTGGATTCAGTTTCAGAATAACGCAACTTTAATTGCTTACATAAGTGCCTGACGTTATTTAGGGAAAACGACGTGGCTTATTTCACGCTATTCTCAACGAAGCCATTGTGGAAAAATAAAATAATTTGACAGAAGATACTTGAATCGATCAGAACCAGCAAAATTGTAAAAGAGAAGGAATCAAGAATAGGTCTAAAATATATTGTTGACGATGTGCACTAACATGTTTTGTTCAATTCAATAGGTCTCTTGCATGTTTGTTTTTTCATTGAAATCAAATATTCCATGAGTAAGACTACTGAAAAACCTCAACCGCCGTCAAAAATTTCAATTTTCAACGAGAAAATGATCATTCAAATGTGGCTCCGCATGTCGGCTCTTTAAACGGACGAAACTTCGCGGCTTCCGTGAGATACCGGGATATATCCACTCTCTCCCTCTTCTCGTATACTTTTCTCTCCAACAATCCAATAGACAGCGTCGTATGTATCGATCGGTGAATTGTAGAATAACGAGTGACGTAGAAGGCGATCTGACGCGTTTCTCCCGCTTCGACCTTGAGTCTCGATTTGACCATTTTTAATACCGAATTGTACAAAATTCTCGAATTTTCTATTCTATCTCAGATTCACAGAATATCAAACACGTTAAAGTTCTTGTAGCTTTTAACACTTGAATATTCTCTGGAACAATCTATTACACATGTCCACAGTCCGAGGTAATATATATTTCTGGGTAAAATTTGAAGGGTGTCCAGTAGGAATTCAAGCGCGAGATTTGCGGATTTGTGAGTCACTGCTCGGGAGCACCCCGTGCGTTCGCCCAGCACGCAACTTATCTGGTCGTGGGTGAAAAGATTCAGACAAGAAGGTACAATGATCAACAGAACTCCTCCAGGAGTTCTTTGGCAAATGAAATTGAAACTCCATCCATACAAAATGCAAATTGTTCAGGGTCTCAACGAAATTGACTACCCTTTGCGAGAAACCTTCGCAAGAACAATGCTGCATCGTTTTCGGACAGCGCACACAATATGGAAGCACATTTCCATATCGATGGATAGTTTGTAATACCTGAGAAGTTTTCGATCGTAACAATTAAGAGCTTAATATCTGTGTGAAATATATTTCGAATTGAGGTGTCTGAAAAGAGTTGATAAGAAGTCAAAGAAATGGGACGAAGTGGCTTCGAATATTGTTTCGTTTTTTTTTTTGTTCAGACGGCCGGATGTCGTGAAGGAGAATATTGTTTTCAGGCCGAGTATCAGTTTTCGTGCAGACCGATATCGAAAGATAAGAGTATATTTTCCAACTTAAGTCCGAGATAAGAAAAATGTGGAGTTGAATTTTTGCCTAACCTACGTGGGAGAACTTCCTAAGTGAGGTTCTCTTTTGAAGAGCTGACTAGGAGAAATTGTTGAGAGGGGCGAAAGCCTTACTTTTTGGTACGAAAGGCAGTTGCATATCGGAGATCGGCGGGAATAGCTCTGAGAAAAAAAGATGTAGATCGTACCGCGAGAACGGGAACGGAAAATTTGAGGGCTGGGTTGATCAATAATAGTTAATAGTAAATTGGAAAAAACCGATTCCTTCTTAGTAGAGTAGCGTTTTTGGTGACAGTGTATTAGCGAGGTTAGCTCGTGAGTTTTTTTGTTGTGCTGATAAAAGTACGGAACCGATAGATTCGGTTATTAGAGGGTCCTAGCGAGGGACAAGCGGGAATAGCTTGTGTTTTTTTTTGTGTGTCGATGAGGGTACGGAAGCGATAGATTCGGTCATTGAAGAGTCCATTGTAGGGACATGTGGAAATAGCTCGCGGTAAGAGTTTGAGATAATGGTTGATCTTATGCTTGTTAGGAGGGCCGTTTGAGTTCGCGGCGGAAATATTCAGTATTCATGGAATACAGGTCACTGTCGGAGTTGGTGTATGGTCTTCGCGTACACCTATTGGAATAAGCTTTCTACTAGTAAGGAAAAGGTAAAATCGTTTTGGAAAATGTATGTTATGTGATTTACCCATCGTATTTCGATTATCTTTCATTCTAATTTTAGTTAGACACAAAGAGATAAAATTGATAGGTTTTACTGATGTGTCCTCAATAAAGAAAAACTGATTCGAAAAATATATTTGAGAAATTTGTCTGAAGTTATGTTATAAACATGATAGTAAGAAACCTCTCGTTCAATTAATGAACTTTATTTTATATAAATATCGGTTGAAGTAAGTTTTTGATAAAATTGAGCATTTTGTTTTTATTTCGATGAAGTGTAAGTAAGGAAATTTGAATATAGTTTATAAGTGTACTCCATTTGGGTTTTTCTTTCCTGATTTCTTGTTCCTCAGAAAAATATCAAAACAAAAGACTCTATCCTAGTGCATAGAGCACGAACTCTCATTCCTTTCGGACAATTTAAGTAGAATAATGTAAGATGAGATGAATTAGTTTTGATTGAAATTTAATCCTATTATTTTGAATGGTGACAGTTGAGAAATTAAGTTGCTATTTGGTATTCTAGCTAGTTCTACGAGAGAAATCAAAATTCTACTTTTATAAATGGTGATAGAGATTACAGTTTGGATTGTAAGTTCGATAATCTTCAAAAAGCAAAAAGTAAAGACCTATTTTATCGACTTTCACAAGTTAGTAAGCAAAATATGCGATATTGCTCCCCAAGCAATCCTAGGGAACGGCATTAAAAACTTTCACATTGTTTAAAAATCACAGTTTGTTGTGCCATTTCTGCCAGCGCAGAAATTGATCCTTATTTTTTCAACCTAACGTCCGACAGTAAACAAAATATCCGGATGGAACGACTTAGAAACTTGATTTATGTAGAGTAGGTTTGGGGCTTAATTATGAACAAAATCTGAAGTGGTGATCCAAAAAATTTTACTTCACGATAGATTAGTGGTGTAAGGATCAAAGATGCAGGAACAACGATACTCTGTCAGTTCGCCGACGTTTCGGAAAAATTTATTTCCATCCTCAGGGCTCTACAAAATTCACGGAAAACATGATTCGTAACATTGATGAAGTTGTTCACAATAATAAAGTAAAAACGAGCAATACTATAAGTTATTGACTAGAAAAAAATATCTCAGAAAAGGTGGTTTTGGAATAATATTGACATACAAAGAAAAGTTACACAATTCAAAAGACAGCTTAGGATTAAAGTAAAGTTAACATACATATAAATATACAGATATATATACATACATAGATAGAGTACTTACAGACTGAACAAGTGTATCTTCCCGAAATCATTTTGTTAAGAACCAAATCAATCCTCCAATGTTTCTTGTAAAAAGAAAACATAACCGATTAAAAAGCGGGGACAAACAATGCAACCGATACGCAGACAGTACGCCGACAGACGGAGGTGAAATCAAAGGAACGGCGGACTCGAAACAAATTAGGGTAAAAAACGTAAACGCATGTATGTGATGCATTGACGACCAAGTAGTGAAGTTGAGAGGGACTAGAAATTTCATCTTATTTTAATCGTTAATTTCGTAATTTTCTGCTTGTTTTCAATAAAGAAAAATAAAATCGGCTGAGTTGTTGAATATCAGCTCTAGAGTTTACCGAGTCACGGACGCTTATTTGTAACATTTCAAAAATTAAACGATTACTCAAGTATGGCTCCCTATATCTGAAATCCAGAATCCAAGAACATGTTAGGTCTGTTCGTTTGCCGATATCAAACCCCAAAACAGCATTGGTAGAACATTGCCTGAACGCAGGACATCGCTTTAATTTTGAAGACGTCCGAATACTAAATAGGGAGCCATACTTGAGTAATCGTTTAATTTTTGAAATGTTACAAATAAGCGTTCATAACTTTTCTTTGTATGTCAATATTATTCCAAAACCACCTTTTCTGAGATATTTTTTTCTAGTCAACAACTTATAGTATTGCTCGTTTTTCCTTTATTATTGTGAACAACTTCATCAATGTTACGAATCATGCTTTCCGTAAATTTTGTAGAGCCCTGAGGATGGAAATAAATTTTTCCGAAACGTCGGCGAACTGACAGAGTATCGTTGTTCCTGCATCTTTGATCCTTACACCACTAATCTATCGTGAAGAAGTTAATTATGAACGTCGAATTCGTGAATGGGTGAAATCCGCCCAATGATTCCGTAGATATACCCTTTCAAAATTTTATTTTTCCAATATTTCCAAAAATACAGATTAGAGCGAATTGGAATCCAGTACCTTATCGAAAAAAAAAACTAAAAACCTAATAAAGCACTGCAGTGAAGGCAGCAGCTTTTGCGCGTATGTTCAATGGAGATGACCGCTCAGGCAACGAATTTTAACATGCGCGCAAATGCTGCTGCCTTCACGGCAGTGCTTGTTCAGGTTTCTCATCTTACAGCAATCTAATATCGCTTATCTGACATCTGACCTCTAAACCCACAGATTATACAAACGTTCAGTCCTCAACGTTATATTCAGCGCACCGCATGCGTTATTTCAAAGTTGTAATATCTCCATAATAGCGCTCTGCTTCGTACTGAAAAAAAGCGCAAAAACAGCCCGTCCAAAGTAATTTTCCGTATTATCAGGTTTAATGACCCAGCTAGCTGATCATTCTCGAATTCGATATTTATTTATAAGGCCCTTCGATGCTCTATCAAAAGTTATTTTGAATATGCTTTATCACTGAGTTCCTACGACACCTCAGTATCCTAGACTAAAGTTTAAAAAAAAACAGGATTTCCAGCAAAGTTTAATTGGTTTTGGTTGAGAGTCTTTCAGACAGACAATTCTCCAGGAAGTGAACAAATCGGTTAGCAAAAACACTTCTTCCATCGAATTCAATCGACCTCGCTACCAATAAGGCAGTCGATGCATAAGGACGAGCTCTAAAGCCCCAACTCGAGTAGACAGGACACGGAATTCAATTTCTTCAGACGACAGCGTAGGTTTTTTTGATTTTCGACCCCTGACATCCTGCAGAATGGGGCACAATATCGGACGGGTATTGTGCCTAATCCTGTGCATTCTTCTGATATCCCTGTCTCCTATTTGAGTTCCATTTTCATCAAAGAAACCGGGGAAATTCGTCGCGATATTAAATCACATCGATGGTGATGCAGAATGAAAACATTCCGGAAAAGCACTGACGTGGGATGAAGAGCTTTTGCGCGCTTGATCTAATTCGTCGCCAAAGCAAGTTATAGAACACTCCAAACCCAGCTATGCTTCCTTAAGGAAGCATAGCAATGGCTGATCATTATTTATATTCACGCATAACCGTTTCAGAAGACAACCTCGCTCTATGCACTCTCGATATCTGCGAATACACTAACTTTAAACATTTTCCGTACAGTCAGAATGCGAGTTTACAATAAAACACACCGAATGGTATCAGTGCTATACCATCTACACTACACTGGTGTGCAATAGTGTAGTTCATGGAGACACGACGGACAAAACTGATAGCTTAGACGATCATCCAGAATTTTGTGGGGGCCAGAGGTAAAGAAGATCGTCAAATTTTTCAATAATTGTTGAAAAATTTGACCTTCTTCTTTACCTCTGGTGTAGTGTAGATAGCGTAGCAGTGATACCATTCGGTGTGTTTTATTGTAAACTCGCATTCTGACTGTTCGGAAAATGTTTAAAGTTAGTGTATTCGCAGATATCGAGAGTGCATAGAGCGAGGTTGTCTTCTGAGACGGTTATGCGTGAATATCAGTTATGGCTGATCATTATTTATATTCACGCATAACCGTCTCAGAAAACAACCTCGCTCTATGCACTCTCGATATCTGCGAATACACTAACTTTAAACATTTTCCGTACAGTCAGAATGCGAGTTTACAATAAAACACACCGAATGGTATCAGAGCTATACTACCTACACTACACTGGTGTGCAATAGTGTAGTTCATGGAGACACGACGGACAAAACTGATAGCTTAGACGATCATCCAGAATTTTTAAGGGGCCAGAGGTAAAGAAGATCGTCAAATTTTTCAATAATTGTTGAAAAATTTGACCTTCTTCTTTACCTCTGGTGTAGTGTAGATAGTGTAGCACTGATACCATTCGGTATGTTATATTGTAAATAAACTCGCATTCTGACTGTTCGGAAAATGTTTAAAGTTAGTGTATTCGCAGATATCGAGAGTGCATAGAGCGAGGTTGTCTTCTGAGACAGTGATGAGTGAATATAAATAATGATCATAGACATCTGTTGTCGTCTCTGGTCCTGTTTTGTTATCCAGGTAGCAATCACATTTAATTTATTCAAAAGATCAGAATATTTTTCCGTGACGACGTTAGAAAATCTTTCCAGGTGCATAATAGGTGTTGTTCTATGCACCTTAAAAATCTTTTCATAGAATCGCCATAACCATAAACTATTATATAAACTCAACCTCGAAATGATTTGTTCTGGTCTGTCCAGATTGGAACACACTGACTACACTCATTCTGTTATTTGTGACTACCTTCAACAATACTAATCTGCACTGAGAAGAGGAAGTCAGTGCAATTAGTGTACAATAATATTTTCATGCACACACAACGAACTGATTTTTCATTTTTCAATCGAGTCAGATACAAATCTGTATTTTTTGCAATTCAATTCAATTCAATTATCCCATTAATCTCAAAAATACCGGTTGGAAAGAATTGAAATTCAGTACATATTGAAGTTTCATGCAGAATTTCGTGGGGACTATTTGAAAATAAAATCGCCAATTCTCTGCATTCCGAAATAGTTGGTGAAGTTGTAGTTTTCTATAAAATAACAAATAGAAAAATCTAGGAAAGCAAAGACGTGAAGTCAGCAGCTTTTGCGCGCATGTCAAATTCGTTGCCAAAGTTGTCATCTTTGGGGATCTTCTAATCATATTATCCTCACGAAATTCTGCATGAACCTACAAGATGTCAGTTTTCAATCAAGTACTGCCTTTCAAGTCGATCTCTTCTGTATTTTTGGAAAAATGTATTGGGAGAATAGAATTTCGAATGAGCACCTATATCTACGGAATCGTAGGGCGGAATTTACCCATTCACGAATTCGACCTTAGTAATTAAGCCCCAAACATACCCTACAAATATCGAGATCTAAGTCGTTTCTCCCCGAAGTTATTGTGTTTACGGTCGGCTCACGACCGACCGTAATAACTTCCAGAAAAACTTCCAGAAGAAACGACTTAGAAACCCGATATTTGTAGAGTAGGTTAGGAGCTTAACTACGAAGGTCGAATTCGTGAATGGGTTAAATCCGCCTAATGATTTCACAGATATACCCGTTCAAAATTATAGATAAGATCGAACTGAAATTTAGTACCCACTTGATTAAAAATCACAGAATTTTGTGGGAATAATATGTTTATAAAATCGCAGAATATCGAATATTTGAAAAAAAATTTGAGAATATTTTTTTTCGAATTGTTCAAATGATACGATCATCACGGAATTTGGCTCGAAGTTGTGCATCAGCAGTTTGAATTGAACACCAAGTATCATGACGAATATATCAGTACTTGTTGAGTTATTCCGAAAAAAACAACGACATTGGACATATTTTTCCCAATATTTCCAAAAATTATTATCGTTCGATGGCCTTCTCAGAGTGAATAAAGAACGGTGTTATTATTATTATATTATTATCGTTTCAAAATGAAATTCCTTACACGGATGTGAAATATGAAGCTCAAGGTCATAGCAATTGTTTTTGAAATATGAAGGATATTTTCCGAAAAAAAGTTTTTCTAAACAAATTTTTTTTTTTAATATACCGACAGTAAGATTTCAACAAGATATCGCAGAAAGTTGCGCGTCGTTATGCTTTATGCTGGAGACCATTTTCGGGAAAAAATTCGTAGATAAAAGAGACAAAATGATAAGACACTGTTCCCCAGAACATGCGCGCAAAAATCTGTTCAATCAGTTTCGCTGGGTCGACTGCGCCAATTCCCGGGAAAACAAAATCATATCTCAAATCAGCATAACAAATAAAAGTATACCACGAGCGATCGATGAAACCTGTTCTAATTTTGTCGGGATAGCGAATGCTTATCAAAAAAAAAGAAAAGAAACGATCTAAAATTAGATTCGTTCCCACTTCAGACAGATATTTTGAGGCACTCTGTCTGCAGTCTGCGGTTCCGTAGGCCACAGGCGGAGCGAGCTTAAACGCCTTACTTACAACACTCTGAAGGACGATAACAGGTGCCCATTCACACAAGTGGAGCAGATTTCTGCCACTTTTGACGTGCTTGCTCTGGAGAACAGCGCGTTATCGTTTTTGCGTGCATATTCTAGGGGAACAGCGTGCTATTGTCCAAATCTGATTTTCGATGATTGAGCCGAAAATGGTCTTAAACACGACTAGGTTGGATTCACTGATGATCAATCCGGTGTCAAAATCGATCCTGTCCGGCCGGCCGTCACCACGATAACGGGCGTACGGAGGATGCTATAAACTTGAAAATTTCAGGAAACGTTGCATTTCAAAATACGAAGGTTAATTTCGTTGATGGGCCGAATCGGCCAAACAGTTTCGGAGTTATAGCCATTTGAAAGTTTAAGGTTATTTCCTCATATTTCAGAAACTACTGGAGCGATTGGAATGAAACTTAGCAGTCAGTTGGAGCATAATGAAGCGCAACTTCAAGAAAAATTCCGTTGAAATCGTATGGTTACTCAATTAAAAAAATATTTTTTTTTCTGTTTCTATTATTCATATCAAAAAAATTTCCAGTTATACCTTGAAATTCATATTTCACAATAGCGTACCAAATTTCAATTCGATACGGCTCTTAGTTTTGGAGATATTGGGAAAAAATATGTAGAATTTCGTTGTTTTCTTCTCGATATCGTTGTTTTTTTCGGTATAACTCAAGAAATACTGATTCAATCGTGATGAAACTTCTAACAGCTAGTTCGAAGATGTTGAGGAACAACATTGTGCAGAATTTCGTGATGATCGTGTCATTAGAACAATCTGAAAAAAATTTCAAATTCAAATTCTGTGATCTTCTCATCATATTATCTTCATTTAATTCTGCATGAACCTTCAAACTGTCATTTTAAGTACTGGATTTCAATTCGATCTAATCTGTATTTTTGGAAATATTGGGAAAATGGAATTTCGAAAGTGTAAAAATATATCATTTTTCCAATATTTCCAAAAATACAGATTGAATCGAATTGAAATCCAGTAATTTATCGAAAAAAATCTAGAAAAGCAATGTCCTTCGTATTCAACGTTGAATGTTATAAACTCTGATAAGAATTAGAGAAATTACCTCATTTTTATGGATCCGTCTCTGAACTAGTAAAGGTGATGAATTAAGTTCCGTCTACACTTATCCGAACCATAAAATACACAGAAATATTCATCTATTTCGCATAGAACTAATGTACTTATATTAGGTCTATGCTATTTCGTTATCAGACCACAAATATGTAGGCTAGGTAATCATGTCTATGAACCTGACTTTCCATAGAGTTCAATTAATATTTTTAGGTTAGATGATTGATTTCATATAATTCATGTATAAGTTTGATGAAAATAGGAATAATTATGTAGTTTTGAAAGTGAGAGTGGGCGAGAATTTATTTCTGATGAATTTATAGTGAAATGAAATCGAATATCCCAAGGATATCAAGTGGAAAATCACTGTTACAATAATCCAGTGTAGTGAAATGTTTACCTAGCGATAATGACGCAAAAAGCACCAAATCATAAGAATTAAGTTAGTAAATGAGCGTTTGAATAATTTTTCTTGGAATTTCAAACATCGGATTGGTTATTCTGCCAAAGAGATCACAGTATTTATATGTGCTGTACTTGAAAAGAAAGTGCAAGAGTGTGTTAGTTAGCACATGGAGAAATATTTAGATGCTCATAACTTTTCACGCCGAATCTGGAAAAATGGCAAAGGAAAAAAGAATTTTATTTGATAAGAGGAATCTATGGCTCAAATTAATATACAACTTAAAAACTCGCCCTGTATATGAATTGAAAATAATTTGAAGAAAAATAAATTCTTATTTTTGGAAAGTAACAAAACTTCACCTGACTGAATCTGCTGAAAATAACATACTGCTTAAGTTTACTTGGAAACGTCCGATTGAATCTGGAAATTTATATTCCTTCAAGTTGAACAAGAAACCGTTCTGTTCCGAGAAAACACAGGAAGTGATAATAATTTCTTCGAACCATAGAACACGGTAAAAAATAATGGACACATCCGTTCATTTCACACTATGAAGAAATATGCGATCGCTATTATAACGTATTCAGCGACTCAGGCTAGGCAGTAAGCGCAAGCAAGATCTTTCAAGAGTCGAGACATAATGAGTAACAACTTTCAGGGTGGGTTACTGTCTGGAAGCGCGAATGGGCGAAATCCGACCAAAAGTTTTACAGCAACAAAAATCTATGTTCCAAATATGTGAGCTTCGAAGGAAATTACTTTATTGTAAGATTCAAAGCGTGAATGACTTGAAAACGCTTGAGTTTAATTCTTAGCATAAATCTTTTCTATGAACTATAAATTTCCTCAAAAAAAGAATAATTTCGGGAATAATGTTTTCATCCGCCACTTCATTTGCCGCATTTGTGTAGAGAAATAAAGGGTTTTCCAATAAGAGGTGTTATTTTGAATAGCCCGCTATTTCGGTAGATGTCACCTTTGAATCTGTCATTTTTTGACATTTGACAAGTAGAAACTAGGCCATTAATAAAAATGGAACGATACACGCTTCAACAACGCATTGAAATGATTAAAATTCACTATAAAAATGGTGAAAATTCGGCAGGGACCGTTCGTAAAAGTCGAACATATTTGGGTCGTCGTGAAGCACCTTGTCGAACCGCAATTAAGAAATTGGTGGAAAAATTCGAGCTGTTGGACAAGTTAGTGATGTGAAGAATAAAACCTGTGCACGTCGCTCAAGAACAGCCGATAATATTGCTGCTGTAGCCGAAAGAGTTGAAGAAAACCCAGGTTTGTCCATTCCTCGTCGTTCTTTGGAATAAGGCATTCCACAAACGTCATTACACCGTATTTTGCATAAAGATTTCGGTCTTAAGGCTTTTAAAGTTCAGTTAACACAAGAACTCAAGCCGGCCGATCATCAACAACGTAGTGTCTTTGCTGATTGGGTCGTTGAAATGCATGAAAATGATCCGGAATTCCATCGAAAAGTCATCTTGAGTAATGAGGCCCATTTCCACCTCGGTGGCTTCGTCAACAAGCAAAACTGTCGCATCTGGGGCTCGGAAAACTCGAGAGTTATTGTTGAAAAGACTCTCTATCCTCAACGTGTGACTGTTTGGTGCGGTTTATGGTCCGGCGGAGTCATTGGACCTTACTTTTTCGAAAATGAGGCTGGAGCAACAGTTACGGTGAATGGATTGCGCTATCGAGAGCTGATAAATGATTTTTTATGGCCGGAATTGGATGGTATTGATCTGGACAACGTTTACTTCCAACAAGACGGCGCTACGTGCCACACAAGCAACGAAACCATTGATCTTCTGCGGGAAAAGTTTCCGGACCGTGTTATCTCTCAAAGAGGTGATCACAATTGGCCACCGAGATCTTGTGATTTAACACCTTGCGACTTCTTCCTTTGGGACCACGTGAAAGAGAAGGTCTACGCCAATAGCCCAGCGTCGATTCAAGACCTAAAAGATGGAATTCGTGAGGCTATCGAGGACATAGGGCAGCCGCTTTGCGATTTGGTTATGGAGAATTTCATTAAAAGGATATGGTCCTGTAAGCGTGGTCGTGGTGGTCATTTATCTCCTTCTTCATAATGAAATAAACATCCGATCATTTATATTGAAAAATGGCGTGTTTCTTTAAATATCGAAATAACACCTTTTATTGGAACACCCTTTATATCAACCTCCTTGAAACTGCAGGCAGACGGCAAAAATCTGGCAAGATGGAAAATAAAACACACTGTTTCAGACATCTGCCTGAAATTCGGACGATAAATTGCAACGTTCTCAAATATGTTTCTGAGAGTGATTCCTTTTCCCATATCCGAGGGAAAACATCTTGAGCCTCCTACTTTACATAGATATTGTAGTTTGCGAAAAGTTTGCTGAGATCAGATGGGGCTTAGCAAACCTTCTATTTAAACATTACCCACTAGACTTCGAGTTGAAAATTGATTTCTCTCTGTGGTTTGTTCGTGAACTATTAAGCCGATATCGTGGTCTCCAGGGAAACATATTGAAGTCGTGAAATGAAACATCCTTCGGAGTAAATTTGCCAAATAAACGGACTAGTTCGAAAATGAAACAAAGAGACAAATGAATGATGAAAGAAAATTTGAAAGTCGAACAATTCATCTTTTCACTTGAGCTTGACAACCTCATTTTCTGTACATAATCGAGGCAAAAGCTTGCTATCCTTTTGTCCGAATGTATGTAATAATCGAAACTTTCCGGTGTCAAAATCGATTCTGTCTGGCCAGTCGGCTGGCTGCAGGCATGATTACGGACCCTATCGACTTGAAACTCTCAGGGTAGGTTTCACTTTCAAAATGCGAGGTTGAGTACGTTAATGGGTAAAATAGGTCGAACGGTTTTTGAGTTATAGTAATTTGAAATGGCTGTTTATTTCCCTGGTATTTCAAAAACTACCGGGGGGATTGTATTGAAACTTAGCATTCAGTTGGAGCATAACTACGCGTCACTGTTTGCAAAATTTGTTGAGATCGTGTTGTCAGTCATTTTTCGTTAGAAATTTATTAATCATTTTGTTATGATTGATATATCGATTCAAATATTAACTTTTCCAATATTTCCAAAAAATAAATCCGATCAAATAATAAACCTACTCCTTGGATGGAATTTGTTGAAGAGCATTGATGTGAAGTCAGCAGCTTTTGTGCACCTGTTCAAATTCTTTGTCAAAGCGGTCATCTTTTCACTTATATTGACCTCGCAAAATCATTTCTACTTCCTGATGGACAAATTTCTTGATTACCTAATTATATTTGAACCTTCAAGCTGTCATTCTTCAATCAAGTACTGGATTTCAATAGACGACTTCGGCCCAAGTTGTCAAC
This sequence comes from Myrrha octodecimguttata, assembly GCA_958510865.1. Lineage (NCBI taxonomy): Eukaryota > Metazoa > Arthropoda > Insecta > Coleoptera > Coccinellidae > Myrrha > Myrrha octodecimguttata. The sequence goes on along the minus strand of OY294056.1, from coordinate 70,408,680 downwards.
CCACAATTTTCTTCACAAATTTACTATCACTGGCGAACTAGAATTTCAGGACAAATTCGACATGATAAGGTTCGCGTTATTTATAAATATCCGTAAAAGATGCTTTGGCTCCTCAAACAAGATTATTCCTTCCAAATATAGGTTTTTGTTAAGATCATCTCTGATTGGCCGAAATATAAGTTGGGATTCCTGATTTCATGTTAATAGTGTCAAATTTATATAGGATATGTTCCGCAAATCAACTCGGTTGTTTCGGTTGCCGGTTTTCCATGCCGTATCTATGAAATAATCGGTTGGTTCCTGAAAAAAGGTTCATTAAGGAATTTCATTGATGAAAAAACCTTCTTTCTGTCATCAGAACGACAGTCAATGTTCTATGGTATCATTTCTATAACATAGAACAATCTTTATTTACTTTATGATCCATAGAACATAGAAGAGACAATTATCAACACTGGAAAAATTACTAGGTATGGTCTATGGATCAAAAGGTATATAAAGATTCTTCTATGCTATGGATATTTTACCATAAAACATTGATTGTCGTTCTGGTGCATAGACTTAATAGGTTTGAGTTGTGGTGATAGGAAGATTGCTTGTTCATCAATCAAATTCCGTAATTAACTTTTTTTTTTCAGGAACCAACGGAATATTTCATATTTACAGAACTTGACACTGTTAACATGAAATCAGGAATCCCAACTTAAATTTCAGCCGAACAAAAACCTATATTTGAAAGGAATTATCTTGTTTGAGGAGCCGAGGCATCTTCTACGAACATTCATAAATAACGCGAACCTTATGTCGAATTTGTCCAAGTTTCCAAGTGAAAGTAGATTTGTGAAGAAAATTGTGGGTTGGCAACTTGGGCCGGAGTCGTCTATTCGATCTAATGTTTTTTTTTTGAGAATATTGGGAAAATAAAATTCACATTCAAAAAATTGGATGGATTTTATCCATTCTGGATCTCGGCCTTCGTAATGAAGGTCTCTACTCTACAAATATCGAGTTTCTGAGTTGTGTCTTTCAGAATTTATCGTATTCACGGCTTTGTTGACATTCAAAACATATGAAAATTTCCAAATTCTGCCTCTCCTTCCAAGCAGGTGAGTAACATAATGATCTATTTCTATTTAACAGTACCTACACAAGAGTATTTTTGTATTCAGAAGTGTATGTTTGAAAACATCGGAAGGATAAAATCCAAGAAATCATATTGGGTGAATATAATCCATTCAAAAACTCTGAAAAATGAAGCCCCAGGCCCGTGACACGTGAGGCTAAAATACAGCTTTCATCGAGTTGAAAATGTTGACTTAAAGGTACATGAAAAATTCGTGATAAATATACCCACCTATACGGTAGGAAATGAAGATGCGTTTAGCGGGGACAATACTTGAGTAAATGACTGGCTTCGAATGATAAGCAAGCAAGCAGAAGTTCCTGAATTCACGGCCGTGCTTCTTCAGTTTTTTTATTTAGAATATAAATAAGCAATTTGTTAGTTATATTATGCAGCGGAAGATGGTTATTAAATGTTCATTCTCAATGCACACACATTGATGTCTAGAAAGTGGAAATATTCCTTTCACTTAAATATACTATACTATAATTCACTTTGTGAAGATTGAGTAACAAGTAGCTGAATTGTTATAATATGATTAATACTTAGAATTAGGAATTGCAAAATGTTGGTATACTCAGGCAGGATGTTTAAAAATTTTGCTTATCTGAGCAAAATTAAAGCGATTGTAGTATCACAATGTTCCAGATTTCAATCAGATCCGATATTTACCTTCGCAGATATACAGGAAAAAAAAATTTCAAAAAGCACTGCCGTGAAGACAGCAACTTTTGCGCGCATGTTCAATGTAGATGACCGCTTCAGCAACGAATTTGAACATGCACGCAAAAGCTGCTGCCTTCACGGCAGTGCTTTTTAAAATTTTCTACTGATAAATTACTGGATTTCAATTCGATCAAATCTGTATTTTTGGAAATATTGGAAAAATAAAATTTCGAATGGGTATATCTACGGAATCATTGGGCGGATTTTACCCATTCACGAATTCGACCTTCGTAATTAAGCCCCAAACCTACTCTACAAGTATCGAGTTTCTAAGTCGTTTCTTCCGGAAGTTATTGTGTTAACGGTCAGCCTAACGGCCGACTGCGTAACACAATAAGTTCCGAAAGAAACAACTTAGAAACTCAATATTTGTAGAGAAGGTTTGGACCTTAATTACTAAGGCCGAATACGTGAATGGGTAAAATCCACGCAATGATTTCGTAGATATACCCAATCAAAATTTTATTTTTCCAATATTTCCAAAAATACAGATCAGATCGAATTGAAATCCAGTACTTCATCGAAAAATAACAGTTCGAAGTTTCAGACAGAATTTAATGAGGATGATATGATAAGAAAATCATAGAAATTTGTTTTTCAAATTGTTCTTATGACACGATTATCACGAAATTTCGCATAAAGTTGTCTTTCAGTCTCTCAAAACTAGCTGTGAAGTTTTATCTGGCTGAATCAGTATTTCTCGAGTTATACCGAAAAAATCAACGATATAGAGAAGAAAACCCCGAAATTTGACATATTTTTTCCCGATATCTCCAAAACTTATGATCGTATCGAACTGAAAGTTGGTACACTGCTGTGAAATATGAAGCTCAAAGTGTGAGTGGAATTTTTTTTTGGATATGATAAATGATTTCCGGAAAAAAAAATTTTTTGGAAAAAAATTTCGAAAAATTTTTTTTTTTAAATTTACTGACAATATGATCCTGACGAAATTTGGCTCAAAGTTGCGCGTCGTTATACTCCACCTAACTGCCAAGTTTGAATCTAATCGCTCAGGTAGTTTCTGAAATAAAGAATAAATAACTTCAAAATTTCAAGTGCCTATAACTCGGAAACTATTCGACCGATTTGGCCCATTAACGAACTTAACCGCGGCATTCTGATGCGCAACCTATCCTGAAAGTTTTGAGTTGCTAGCTTGCTTTCTTTCGACGGTTATTGTGTCTACGGCCGGACAGAATCGATTTTGACACCGGATTCGTCATCAGTGAGTCCAACCTAGTCGATTGAGACCATTTTCGGCTCAATCATCGAAAATTACAGACATTTGGACAAAACGATAGCACGCTTTCCCCCTAGAACATGCGCGCAAAAATGGCAAAATTTCGTTGTTATTTGGAATTCTTACGTTATTTCCGCGATATTTCAAGAAGTGCGAATGCAACCAGATTGAAATTTCTTTATCAGTTGAAGAATACCAACGCGCAAATAGGTGCTAAATTTCGTGTTGATCTAATTCTTAGAATTTGAATAAGCGCGTAAACGCTCTCGAACACACGGCAGTGCTCTTCAAGAATTTTCTTGAACCCATTTGATGCGATGCAAACAAAAATTCGCGGAAAGTCGCTATTCTGCAACTCATTACCAAGCTTTAATACGATCACATTTATAGTTCCTGATATGTTGAGGAAAAAACCTCAAAAATTCAAAGTAGAATAACTTCGAAATCGTTCAGCCGATTTGGCCCTTTAACTAACGTAACGGACAGACATTTGGAAAAGCGATAGCAGGCTGTTCTCTAGAAAAAGTGCATATTAATAAAATTTTTAGGAAAGACGCAGAGTAGTATCTAATATCAACCAAGTATAACAACGACTATAACCTGAAGGAGAATACCGAGGAGAATACTATCTCTGCGGTTTAAAATTTGTATAATTTTTCGAAGCTCTCAACAGAAGGCCAGTTATCTATTATTGCATAAAATAACATTATAAAGGTCAAACTTCAAGTGGTTAGAATGAAAATGAAGTGGTTAGAATGAAAATAAATAGACCAGACGGTCTTATTGTTGTAGAATAATGCTGACACAGTTATAAGGTGACAACAATGATAAAACTGTTGTTATAATGGGATTCTCTTCACTGCGTTTCATTCTTCAAGTTTACCTCTTGTTTTTTATCAGATATCTCAGTATTAGATTGAAGGATTATTTCTTTGGATATTGAGCCGATATCATGGTTTCTGAAAAATAAATTAATTCTAAATACAGATAAGACCCATTCTATGATCTTTACGACACGGCATTCCGGTATAGAATGGCCTACATATGTCTCATTGAATGATGAAAATTACGAGTTGGAAGAGAATGTAAAATTTCTTGGAGTTCAAATAGACAATCAATTGAAATGGAAAAGTTATATAAGTCATGTCAACCAAAAACTCAACAGCTCTTGTTTTGCAATCAGAGTTCTGTCCAAGTATTTGAATCGGGAAACGTTAAAAACCATTTACCATGCAAACTTCGAATCACACTTAAGATATGGAATTATATTTTATGGAAGCAGTAGCGAAACTCAGCTCCTCTTCATTACTCAAAAAAGAACCTTGAGACTACTTGCCAGGATCAACTCTAGACAATCCTGTAGAGGAAAATTCAAGGAAAATAAAATCTTGACTGTGTACAGGGTATATATTCAGGAATGTGTCCTCTTTCTATACAAAAATAGACATTTATTCGACGCATACCTTCCACAAACAGCTCGAAACACCAGAACACTGGATTATAATTATCCAAAGCACAGATTAACTCTGACAGAAAAGGGAGCATTTTATAGGTGTATAAAATTCTACAATAAATTACCCAGGGATGCTAAACTCAGCCAAAATTTGGGAGAATTCAAGAAAAAAGTTTTTGATATTTTGTTGGAGCTTGAACCGTATTATATCGGGGAGTTTTTAGGTTGAGCATTCCAAATTGACGTTTATTGTGTTTAATGTTGCTGAAATGTAATATTCACATAATAAAAACACATTATTATTATTATTATTATTATAATTATTATTATTATCGCATTCAATTCTTTTTTTATCACGATCAATATATGAATATCACGCACTACTTTCACATTTCCTGTTGATAGTGTGTTCTGTGTAGCATTTTCACTGTTTTCACCGAATTCATTAGATTTCCCTTACCATTTCAATTTCAAGATATTTTATCTATAACAATCATTATCGTTCATATTATTTTCCTGACAGAAAGAAAATATTGAATACTAAATCAGGTTCACCAAATGGATAATTTCTGTTTATCAGTTTCCTCTATACTAAAATAAACGTAATTCAATTACTACAATCATTTTGAAGGTTTTTTCTGGGTTGTCACTCCCAATATCTGAAACAGAACTGTTAAAAATTAGAGAACATTATTTTATTATAGAAAACGCCCTTGCGGATTGCAGAATTGAACTATTTTTCAATGGCAGTTTCTAGGAAACCATGTCGCCTAATCAACAATACCGGAACAATAAAAACGATTAACAAAGCGATGTGTGACGTTTAAGAGAACAAATCTGACACTTTCATCAGACAAACGAGAAAATTTGCAGAACTATATTCTTTATGTTTTTCGTTTGGTGAGACTGGCACTTATTTTCAAGAAACTCAGAACTCAGATTCACCTAGTTTGGAAGTTTCCAATTCTACCTCTTTTCCTCCTTCCCAAATAATCTGGTTCCGACATCAGTATTCTTTTATTCCTACAATCTATAAAATCCCAATGGTCTAGCATACATGGTTAGCTATTTGGGATTTTTGTCTGTTTATATTTCTCAGTTTGTTTTTGTGTTTTCTGATATCAAACGGTCGAGATATTTCCCCTGTAGGTATATGTCTTTCCACGAATACAGAAAACACAATTTTCTGATTTTTGTTTCTCGTTAATTAGTTTGGTTTTAGTTAGTATCGATCTCAACTCATTTTTTATTTGAAAACTGTTCTCACATCGAACTAAGCACTAATTTTATTTCGAAAAGCCATGCACATAAGGAATCCAATCCAATAAATACATTTTCTGATATCGTTTTCTATTGTTATATATCTTTCACGCACTCTTTCTTGGATATTCAATGAATATGTCCTCTGTTAGGAGAATCCTGAAAATTAGTAGTATTTTTCGAAAAATTAACGGTTTTTTAGTTGAGTAGGACTACGCCTGAAACACTGCAATGAAATTACGAACATATGAAGTGAAGAGGAAAAAATTGACCCACTCCCAGAATGAGAAAAAATGATGAATTCGATGAAAAGGGTGTTTTTTGTAGAAGTATAGAACTTCAAGTTGGCAACACCGTTTTAACTGGCGGCCATTTTGTCAGCTGTCAAGCGATTTGTGTTTAGTTTTGTCTGACATCTCAATATGAATAGACTGACGCCTGAACAACGCTTCCAAATTCTGCAAATCCATTTTGAAAATAATGGTTCTGTTCGGAATACGTATCGCGCTCTGCGTCCATCAGAGAAATCATTTCGACTAACTATGGACCGTTATCACACCACGTTTACTCTAACTGATACTACGCATCCACAGAGACGTCGTTTGGTGTAATTCAAGGGCTGGTGGACTCATTGGTCAGTACTTCTTCAAAGACGATGCTAGACAGAACGTTACAGTCAATGGTGACCGCTATAGAGTCATGATTACTAACTTTATCGTTCCTCAATTGAACAACCATGATGTGCAGCAACTGTGATTCCAACAAGACGGCGCAAAATGTCACACAGCTCGTGTCACAATTGATTTACTGAAGGTAACGTTTGATAACCGCAAAATTTCTCGTTCCGAGCCTCTGAATTGGCCTCAAGATCGTGCGATTTAACGCCGCTAGACTATTTTCTGTGGGGATATGTGAAGTCGCTAGTCTACGCCGATGAGACCTAAACGATCGACCACTTGCAGCTTGGAGGACAACATTCGCGGCGTTATTGTCGATATACGGCCACAAATGTTGGAAACATTGAAAATTAGACCTCAAGATTAGATTACGTCCGAGCCGTGGCGGTCATATGCCAGAAATTATATACGAATTAAAAAAACACCCTTTATGTTCACCACATTCGAATATTTTTTCCAACATCAATGCTCAATCTGATGAAACTGTCCTTAACAGTTGGTACTTTCTGAAAACTGGGACATAAGTGTAATCATGAATAATTCAATTCTTATTCTCAACACTGCAAACCTGTTATACTGCCATCAGAAATTGAATGACGCATACCAACATAATATGCATACATATTAGGATTATGTCACTGCTACAACAAGCAAACCTTAAGTTCTCGGAGGTCATTTTAATTTGAACGTTCTTGTTTATTTTCTTATCATTGTTGGTGACACTGTGCTGTGATTGATGGTTAAGTCGACATCTTGAAATTTGCATTTGTATCGTTAGGTACTAGAGAAATTGAATATTTAACTTCTTGATAAATTATATTTCAATCTTTGTTTTATGAAGAAATAGATATGTCAACAAGATATAAAACTTATTTTTTGTGAGTATGTTATGTGAAACAGCGTGCTATCGTTTCGTCCAAATGTCTGAAATTTTCGAATTTTTTCCCGAAAATGGTATTAAACGACTAGGTTGGACTAGCTGATGAAGAGTCCGGTGTCAAAGTCAATTCTGTCCAGCCGGCTGGAGGCTAGATGACGTGAGTAGGGAGAATCTCATAGACTAGAAACGATCAGGGTTGTTGCATTTCAAAATGCTTAAGTAAACTTTACGTTTGGCCGTGGGGATGATAGTAAAGTTATCATAACTTCCAAAAAAACAATTCGACATTTGTATAAAGTTGGTTTGGTCCTTTATTGCGAAGGCCGAGTTCTTGAATGGGTGAAATCCTTCCAATGATTCCGTAGTTACACCCTTTCAAGATGTTTGTTTTTTAATATTACCAAAAATACAGATTGGATAGAACTAAATTCCAGTACACGATTCAAAATGATAGCTTGCAGGTTCTTGCACAATTTCTCGAGTATAATGTGAGGAGAAAGTCGCCAACCTAGGTTTGGCGGAGTCAATACGCGACTTTGGCAATGAGTTTGAACATGCGCCCAAAAACTACTGACTTGCGGTCAGTGCTTTCCTAGATTTCTAACTATGTAGGTTCAATTCTCATATATAGGGTTGGGCGATAGTCTGAAATGAAATGAATTATTGAAATGAACATTTAAAACGCTGTAAACCACTGAGCCGATTTTTCTCAGGAAAATTCTGGGAAACTGTAATCAGTCCAAATGTCTGTAATTTTCGAATTTTTGGCCAAATATGGTCTCAAACTACTGGGTGTGACCCACTGATGATGAATCCGGTTTCATGATACATTCTTTCCGGCCGTCCATTTCAGAATGCTAAGGTTAAATTCGTTAATGGGCAAAACGATCATAATTTTGGAGATATTATGAAAATATATGTCAAATTTCCTTCAAGGTGAATCGTTATTTTCTCCGGAATAACTCGAAGAATACTATTTCAATCATGATGAAGTTTGGCATCTAGCTCGAAAATGCTGATGGACAGCTTTGTGCGAAAACTTGTGATGATCGTGTCAAACTTTTTTTCAAATTTTCAATATTCTGTGATCTTCTGATCATATCTTCATGAACATTTGAACTGTCATTTTTCGATATTGTACTGAATTTCAATTCGATATACTCTGTATTTTTGGAGATATTGGGAAAATAAAATTTTTAATGGGTATAATAATAATAATAAAAATAACATTTATTGATCCCTCAAGACACAACCTTGTGTATGGGACAAGTCAGATATACATTGGTGTACAAATTCAACCTACATCAATCAATTGGGGACAATCCTGGTAAAATTCTGCTACAGAGTAATAACATCTAGATAACAATATAAGTTTTACTTTCTTTTTAAACACTAAGAAGTTGAGAGATTTCAGAAATTTAGGAAGGCAATTATACATTTTTATACACTGGTAAATTGGAGATTTTTCAAATTTACGAGTTCTATGTTTAGGTAGAAGTAAAATGTCCTGATTTCTAGTGACATATTCATGGTTATTAGACAACTTGGTCCATTTATTTTCATTTTCCTTTGCATACAGCAAACACTTAAATATGTAAATACACGGCAGAGACAGAATATTATTTGCGACAAAACTTATATCTGCGGAATCGTTGGGTGGATTTTACCCACTCACGAATTCGGCCTTCGTATTTGAGGTCCAAACCTACTCTTCAAATATCGAGTTTCTAAGTTGTTCATTTCGGCCTACCGTAAACACAATAACTTACGGAAGAAACGACTAAGAAACTGGATATTTGTATCTCTGAAGTGAACATAGTATCGAATTGAAACTTGGAACTTTGTTGTTGAATACTAATTTTGAGGTCTGAGCCAAATTCCATTGAAATCCGGTCGTAACTTTCCGAGAAAAAAACTTTTGAACAAAAAATTCAGAAATTTTCGAATAAACATTTTTTTTGAATTTTCTAACACTTGGTCCTAACGAAATTTGGCACTAAGTTGCGTGTTGGTATTCAAAAACTAACATAGAAGTATCAATCGGATATAATCAGTACTTCATGAGATATCGAAGAATTAACCTCAAGATTTTATGAAGATATATCTCCAAAACTGTTCGGCTGATTTTGCCCACAAACTTAACCGAGATATTCAGATTCCAAACCTGACCCGAAAATTTCAAGGCTCTTGGTTCTTCTCCTCCAAAGTTAGAACGCACACGACCGGACGGACATAATGAAATTTGACCAAAGATTCTTCATCAGTGAGTCCAACCTACTCGTTTAAGACCGATTTTGCCTCAAAATTCGGAAATTACAGACGTCGTGCCGAAATGATGAAGCGCTTTCCCCCAGAAGAAGCGCGTAAAATCTTCAGTATTTATGGAGAAGTATTAATAACCTTCATCAAGTTGACTCATATGAGAACTATGAAACAAAATTATTAAGAAAGATGAACGTGATCTTTCGTGGAATTCGGAATCAAAGCAATTCACTGACAAAAACTCTTCTTTCTTGAGAATTGGTCGCTCGAATGGATTCTTCAGAACATCTCCCACAAAATTGATCATCAACAAATACCCGAAATTCGATATCCACCAGAGTAACTGCTTAACCACATAAAAAATAATCTCACGAGTTCGATGAAACCTACTTCCAGCATATAGATGGAATAGAATATGTAACTACAAGTAACGGTGAAATGCTTTTTTCATTACGCAACACTTGACCACGATTCCGATTCGAATCAATACACGCTTTTATTTTAACAACACGATATTCAATTTGCAGTTGATATAGGGCACGCTAGTCTTCACATCTTATGTGAATTTCATGACTATTTACTGCTAACTGAACGCTTTGCGGATTCGATATTGAGTATTCTTTGTTTTACGCAGATGCATGCTTGACTGAGAGAGTCAAAAGTGTTTTATATATTCAGGACAGGTGTACACATCTGGTTTTTCCAGTTCCGACGCCGTTGCGGTGCCGTACGTACGGTCTGAAGCACACTGCATCAGTGGTAGGATAAACACATCCGGCGCCGTTGCCGTGCCGTACTTGCGATCTGAAGTAAACAGTTTCAGTGGTAGAATGCTCACATGTGTAAGGCAAGCCGAATGTGCACACCAAGGCTTCAGAGCAAACGATACCTCGAATGGAACGGGGTGACGTTTGGAGGCCAGAGTTAGTTTTTTTCAAGAAAGTTTTTGGGTGCAAATGGTTGAAAAAAATTATGAGAATCCGCTATGTTGCCACTTTTTATATTCAAGAATTTTCGGGAAAATAAAAACTCAAATGCAGTGAAGAATGGAAAAATAACTTACATTGCGCATTCTCATTGAAGAATTAAGTAGGTACATCCCCAAAAAAAATGTACAAAAAATAATCTTTGAAGCCTGCTGAACGACACCCTGTTTTCTCGTAAATTTCATCCATTTCCAATATTTGCTGCGGTTATTGGCAACGTTACATCCGGCAGACAGCGGGAAGGTATTGACCTTGAGATATTAATGAGGTTTAATGAAACTTGCATGTGGCTGTGTTGCCGAGCCGTAATTTACGAACAACGTTTCCTCTTAAGGTGCAAGGAACAAAATACCGTAATCTGATTGTGGGCAAACGCTGTATCTTATGTATCTAACGCTCGATCATAGATACAAAAAATTTCGACAGAAACAATTACGAAACTCGATATTCGTACCTTAGCTTTGGTGCTTGATAACGGAAGCCGAATTCGTGAATGGGAAATATCTATCTAGTGATTCCGCAGATATTCCCATTCAAAATTTTATTTTCCCAATATTTCCAAAGACGTTATTCAAATCTAGTGCTCGTTTTAAAAACCCAGAAAAGCACTGACTTGAGGTCCGGAGATTTTACGCGCTTGCTCACATTCGAAGCCATTTCCTCAAGACATTTTGCATGAACTTTTACACCGTTATTTTTCACAAAAGTGCAGAATTTTGATTCGATCATGATTGGTTATATTAGGAAAAAAAATTAGGTATATCTACGAAACCATTGAGGGGATTGTAAGTTTTCACAACTTCGACCTTCTCGATTAACCCCCAAACCTGCTATGAAAATATGGAGTCTCTTATACCCTAATATCTCCGGAAATGAACATCAGATCAAATTAAAATTTGAAAAACTGTTGTCGAATACTATCTACGAGGTCTGTGCCGAATTTCATCGAAATGCGGTAAAAAAATCAGAAAAACTATTTTTTTTCGATAAAGATGTGGATAATTTTTGGACAGAAATTTTCGTAGTTGCGCGTTGATATTCTCGAAATAATTACGAAGTTTCGATGTGATCGCATTCATACTTCTTAGATTGGGGAAATAACCTCAAAATTTCAAACAACCAAATTTGACGTTGATTTTTTTATATATCTCCGTAAGTAAATATTGTATTGAATTTAAATTCGAAAAATCGTTGTTGAATATTAATTTTGTGGTGCCGAATTTCGTTGAAATATGTTCAACATTTTCCGAGAAAAAAAAATTTTGCAGAAAAATTCCAAACATTTTGGTATAAACATGTTTTTGAATTTTTCAACAATTGGATCCATACGAAATCCTGCAATTAGTTTCGCCTTGGTATTCTTCAGATAATTACGAGGTAAATTAATAGTTGCGAAAAAATTGAGAGGTGATTCTTTGTCGAAAAAAAGGGTGGGTTTTTTTCTTGAGCTGCTGCTGTCTAGATACAGCCTCTTGAAGATGTCGCCGGAAGAGCAAAAAATTTTTCTCAAAAACTGAATATATCACAGAAATGACACTCAAAAATATTTTTCGTACTGTTGCTCTATGATTTCAAGGGGTATAAAAATCAACCCTAAAATTAATTTCGCACCAAACTGTTTTCCTCCTTCATGATTCAAAAACAAATTTCAAAAAGCTGGATTCATTCTGAACAAAGAAAGTGTCCTTGATTTTTTTGCTGTAATCCACCGTTGTCCACAAAAATCTAATTCATCAACAGACACGTTGCTTGACTCGTATGGCTATGAATCATTTTTGAATAGGTAAGCGACTCTTATGTTGAAACTCAGAGTTGATTTTTTCTACCCCTCGAAATCATGGACAAACCGAGGGAGAAACACTATAAAAAATCTTTCTGTGTGCCTCATGGCTCGCCTAAAATGTCTACTCATTTTCATATTTATGCTAGAGGTATTTGGTTTTTGAGAAAGAAACTGGTTTTCTGGTGACATCTTCAGGGGGCTGTATTTAAGCAGGATAGGCCAAAAAAACATTCATATGGAAAAATTAAACTTTTATTTGACAAGGAATCACCCCTCAAATTTTTTTTTCGCAAGTTGTCATTTACAGCCTGTATATATTATTTGCCACTCTGACTGAATGCAATGGAGTATCATAACTCAAATTTGTTCCCTAAATTCTTGAAAACATTGTTGCAACTTCGAAAGAATGCCCCGATTTGACTATAGTTTTGATATGGTGTATCGGTATCTTTCGTAAATATTTCAGATTGTATATGGCAGTTTTGCTGATGCCGTCATCTGTCAGCGAAAACTGAAGAAGTACAATTACGCTGAATTTTGACCATATTTGGACCGATATACATTAATGGGTGCACCCATATTGGATCTACTTTCATTCGGATAATTTCCTCACACATTTTACAATTCAACAACCTTCTGAACATTTGAATTTATACAGCCCAGCCGTACCTCATTTCTGATTAAACCAGTAACTGGAACATCCTGCGATTCGGTTCATATCCTCATTGATCCTTTGTTTATCCTTGATGCCTTCTTACCTGCGTGGGCTTCATGTTTGTGTTTCCCTCTCGTAAGTCCCGTACGGAAATACTCGTTTATCATCGCGTCTCTACAAATTACTGGAAAATCGCCTGATGTGTTATTGAGGCATGCTGAAACGATAATTCAGCGCTGAGAGCCAATAAAATTGAACGTTCGAGGGCCTGAATGAATTTATTTCCGTTTCATTGAACTTTCAGCAGGCATAATAATTTTCCGCAGGGAAATTAATCTAGTTCTTCATTCGGGGATAGAGGTATAATAAATATCGTAGTATTCGAATGAGGAAAGTCAGCTGAATAAAATCGAGAATAAAATATATTGAAGTAACTCGAGAACAATTATAGAGGGCTCTTTGTCCGGGAATGTCATTTGGTTCGTCCATTCTTTGTAAAGGGTGTTTTTTTTGACAAATGGAATAAAACAAGGATGAGTTTTTAAAATTGACATGAAATTTTGACTTTATTCAAAAGATAATCTCTTGGCATTATAATTTGAATATAATTTCTGGCATATGACCGCCACGGCTGGCTCGGACGTAGTCTAATCTGGAGGTCCAGTTTCAATAACTTTCTGCAACATTTGTGGCTGTATATGGACAATAACGCGGCGAATGTCGTCCCCCAAGTGGGGGATCGTTTCGGGCTTATCGGCGTAGACGAGCGACTTACATATCCCCGCAGAAAAAAGTCTAGCGGCGTTAAATCGCACGATCTTGGAGGCCAATTCACAGGCCCGTAACGTGGAATTTTGTGGTTATCAAACGTTTCCTTCAGTAAATCAATGTGACACAAGCTGTCTTGTTGAAACCACAGCTGCTGCACATCATAGTTGTTCAATTGAGGAACTAAAAGGTCAGTAATTATGGCTCTATAGTGGTCACCATGGACGATAACGTTCTGAATCGGTTCTTCCTTTACGCTACTACGCTCTACAGCAGCAATGGCTTTTACTGTTCTCACTGTATGACTTCTCTGTGGATGCGTATTATCAGTTAGAGTAAACGTGGTGCGAAAACGGTCCATAGTCGGTCGAATTAATTGCTCCGATGGACGATTATGTTTACCGAACAATGGACGTAGAGCGCCATACGTATTTCGAACAGAACCATTATTTTCAAACTAACTTTGCACAATTTTAAAGCGTTGTTCAGGCGTCAGTCAATTCATGTTGGAATGCCAGATCAAACTTAACACGAATCACTTGACAGCTGACAAAATGGCCGCGAGTTAAAACAGTGTTTTCAACTTAAAGTTCCATACCTCTAAAAAATCAATTTTTATTTGTTCCTGTCAGGGAATGTTATACTGCGGAGACAATATTAGAAGAACTTTTTCTTTTTTTGGCTTTTTCTAGAAAAACGTCGTTATCGTTTCTTCACAATTTCTATAATTTTCGAATTTTGAACTGAAAATGGTCCTACAAGATTGGGTTGAAAATTTCAATTATGTCCGTCCATCCATCCTTATGTGCTCTAATTTTCGCAGGAAAGGACCTAGCGACTTGAAATTGTCAGATTATGTTGGGAGTCCGAATATCTTCGTTGAGTTCTTTAATGAGTGAAATCGGTCGAATAGTTTCGGTGTGAGGCTGATGTGAAATTTTGGGGTTAATTTCTCGATATCTCTTGAAGAACTGATGTGATCAGATTAAAACTTTGTAGATAGTTTTGGAGTACCAACGTGCAACTCACTGCAAAATTTCTTGTGAAACCAGTCTTCAGAAAATTCTAAAGAAATATTTATTCGAAAATGTTTCAAATATTGGTATTAATTTTCCTTCTCCGAAATTATTGATTAGATTTCAACGAAATGTTGCACAAACCTTAAAGTCAGTATTCAACGACAATATTTCGAATTTCAATTCGATGCGATACTCACTTTCGGAAAAATATATCCCTAATTTTAACGTTATTTCCGCAATATCTCAAGAAGTATGAATTCAATTAAATTAAAACTTAGTTAGAATTTGAACAAGCGCATGATAGGTCCTGACTTTTCTAGAATTTTTTTTATTAGGTACTCCATAAAAATTGCCACACGTTTCAATCGAAGTATTGTACATTGCTAGCATTTCTTTCCTTTCTTTCTGAGCCGCCATCCAGATTTTAACCTGAGGAAGGATGAATTCTGAACAATATGGTTGGTAAAGTGAGGCTTTCCATCTATGTTGCGACTCATGAGAATCTGAAGTAAAACATATCGAAGAAAGTTAGTGTGCTCACATACTTTACATCTTTGAATCATATTACAGTAGAGCAGTGTCTCTAAAGAAAAATAGAAGCATCTTTTCATGGGCCTCGTACACTATTGTTATTGGCCGGAGAGTCTTCCCAAATCAGACATATCAGTTAGTCATTCGGCCTTCGTAATTAAGGTGCAAACCTACTCTACAAATATCGAGTTTCGAAGTCGTTTCTTCCGGAATTTATTGTGTTTACGGTCAGCCTAACGGCAGACTGCGTAAACACAATAACTTAGGAAAGAAGCAACTTGGAAATTTGATATTTGTGAGAAGATTTGGACCTCAATTACGAAGGCCGAATTCGTGAATGGGTACAATCCACCCAATGATTCCGCAGATTTACCCATTGAAAATTTTATTTTCCCAATATTTCCAAAAATACAGATAAGATCGAATTGAAATCCGGTACTTCATCGAAAAATTACAGTTCGAAGGTTCATAGAGAATTTAATGAGGATGATATGATAAAAAAATCACAGAAATTTATTCTTTCGAACTGTTCTAATGACACGATCATCACGAAATTCTGTATGAAGTTGTCTTTTAGCATCTCCAAACTAGCTGAGAGGTTCCTCTAGGATTGAATCAGTATTTCTCGAATTATACCGAAAAAAACAACGATATCGAGAAGAAAACCACGAAATTTGACGAATTTTTTCTCAATATCTCAAAAAATTATGATCGTATCGAACTGAAATTTGGTATACTGCTGTGAAATATAAAGCTCAAAGTCTGGTTGGAGTTCGTTTCCGGATATGATAAACGGTTTCCGGGGAAAAAAAAATTTTTTTTCGAAATTCACTGAAACCATGATCTTGACCAAATTTTGCTCAAAGTTGCGCGATGTTATACTCCACCTAATTGCCAAGTTTGAATTCCATTACTTGAGTAGTTTCTGAAATAAAAAATAAAGAACATTAAAATTTCAAATGGCTATAACGCCGAAACTATTCGACCGATTTGGCCCAGGAACGAACTCAACCGCGGCATTCCGATGCGCAACATACCCTGAAAGTTTCAATTAGCTTGCTCAATCCGTTCGACAGTTATCGTGTCCACGGCCGGCCGGACGAAAGAAACAACTTAGAAACTCGATATTTGTAGAAAAGGTTCGCACCTTAATTACTGATTCCGCAGATATACCCATTCAAAATTAAATTTTCCCAATATTTCCGAAAATACAGATGAGATCGAATTGAAATCTAGAACTTGATTGAAACTGACAGCTTGAAGGTTCTCATACAGAATTTCGGGAGAATATTATCACCAAAAGATTGCAGAATGTCAAATATTGGAACAAAAACAAATGAAATTTTTTTCGAATTGTTCCAATGACACGATCATCACGAAATTTCGCACAAAGTTGTTCATCAGCGTTTACAAACTAATACCTGAGACTCATCATGATTGAATCAGTATTTCCTGAGTTTTTCCGGAAAAAACCAACGATACTGAGGAAAAATGCACGAATTTGACAGATTTTTTTCCAATATCTCCGGGAAAAATTAGCGTTCTCCAAGTGAAATTTGGTACAGTGCTGTGAAATTTGGTACAGTGCTGTGAAATATGGAGTTCCAAATATGAGCAAATATGGTTTCGAATATGAAGAATAGTTCCTGAAGGAAAAATTATAGAAAATCGGACAAAACGATAAAAGCACACAAACAGTAATAATACCTCAAGTTGAGGGAGTACTTCTATTCGAGTAAAAATCGCAATCCTGGGATCAAAAGAAGCTTGATAGTTTGCGAAATCGCGAAGTTTAATGAAGTATGAGTTATTCAAGTAATTTAACACGATGATTTACCGGTTATATTCCTGGGAACGTACCCTTCCTAGTTTAAATTGGGGAATCTGTCATTCTATTTGGTTCACTTGTTCCTGTCACGTGAAGTAATAGTGATGTTTCTATAAGGGAGAATAGGAGACAGTAATCAGTGCTGTCATGTTATATAAGTGCATTATATTTTCGATGAAAATACGTTGTTGTACTTCAGCTCCGCTGGATTTCCAGGAAAACCTATGATTAATTGTGAATCGATTATCCAATGGAAATCGTTCGGGATTTCACCATTTCAAGTCAGAGATTGTCTATAAATGAAATAACAGAGTTCATTCAAATCTGAGTCTTAACGATCGATTGTATTCATGATTATTGCCGAAACTTACTACTTTAGGCTTTATAATGTGCTTGCAAATTTCAGGAATTTATACAGGGTGAATATTCGAGTTGTACATTTATTTTAACCCTTGATTCCCCCATCAAATAAAGCACTCTTTTCATTTTCTATTTCTCCAGATTTGGCCCCAGTAAAACAATACAGGCTGTTGAAATCTCAAAAAAAAATAGTCTTTCTTTTCTAGCTCCGAAAGAAATGAATTTTGATGTGAAGTTTCCTTTAACTATGAAACGTATTCCACAGTAATCAATTTTATCCTACTATCATCTCGAGATATAAGCCATCCAAAACAGTGCGCGTCAAAATTATGTAACAAGTTCATTTTCCCAGAAGAAAAATATTTGGCAAAAAAATCCTGAAACAGGTCAATTTTTGTTTCACTTTTACCAAATTCATATGCATTTTTGAAGGATTTTTGTTGCACCCTGTGCCATCCCCATCAACTCTCTGAATTTTTTGAATAGGAAAAGTGGGTCATGTGGTACTTTTTCGGCAAGGTCTTTGTAACTTCTTTACAGGCTCGCAGAAATTTTCAAGAAAAATTTTTTTTCTTTTGAAAATTGAATTAGTTCAAAGAGGTTTTCAGTATGTGCACTTTGTCATGGCTCATTTACTTTGAGACGTTGGTACCTAATGAAATTTGTCACCGAATGAAAGTCGACCATTACAGTTTTGTTCATGCACAACTTCAAACCTCTACGAAGCCTTAAATGGGGAAAAAAAATTAAAAGGGTTGAAAGTTGTGCATGAACAAAACTGTAATGATCGACTTTCAATCGGTGACAAATTTCATTAGGTACCATATTCTCAAAGTAAATGAGGCATAACAAAGTGCACATACTGAAAACCTGTTTGAACTAACTAATTTTTCAAAGAAAAAATTTTTTCTTGAAAATTTCTGCTCGCCTGTGAAGAAGATACAAAGACCTTGCCAAAACAGTACCACATGACCTACTTTCCTTATTCAAAAAATTTAGAGGGCTAATGGGAAGGCACTGGGTGCAACAGAAATTCTTCAAAAATGCATAAAAATTTGGTAAAAGTGAAAAAAAAATTGACCTGTTCCAGGATTTTGTTGCGAAATATTTTTCTTCTGAGAAAATGAATTTGTTCCATAATTTTGACGCGCACTGTATATTATAGAACATCCCGAATCCGTTATAATCGATCAAAATCTTGTTTATCCCTCAAAGAAATCCTTTAGCGATGCGAGGATAACTATTTTAACGGAACAAGGCTCTTGAAATTTACCCTGATGTCTGTTATTTCTTAATTTTGAGATACACCTGTCAAATGAGTTGATAGGTAAAATCCGCCCAATAGTTTCGAGTTATAGAATGAAACCGATTTGATCGAATGTAGTCAATGAAATTACTGATACCTAGGTGTATGCGATATTGTAAACATCGTATAAGAAAGAACAAATTTAATTGTGATTTCTAATTACTGAACTAATGCAGCACTCTTCTTCAATAGTATCATAATTTTCTTCGCATCTACACAGAATTAGATGCAATAATATTCGCATGCGGATAAGAGCCAAAGATATTCCCGTGATACATCAGTTTCCGCTCTGTCTACTGAGTTAACATCACCATTTCCTATTACAATTGCACATCTACTGATAACTCGAAGTGTTCATCATGAATATAATCTGTTATTCGCTTAATTTGTTTAAAATATGTGCATAATTATGAGGTAATTATCATAATATTACATGTTTCAAGGTCTATGTTGATCAATCTTCGAGTTTCCTTGCATGAATCTGACCGTTCTACCCGTTTACCATTTATTTACAAGTCGCAGAAAATGAAAGCGGAACGAAATCCTAAGATCCAATGATTTCATTGAGGTGAATGCACTCTTATTTGCAATGTATCTTGGTTAATTATATATGTATTTTTATTTGAAAGTTTTTGCGCATGTTCTAGGGAACAGCGTGTTATTGTGTCGCTCAAATTTCGTAGTTTTTATTTTTTTCCTGAAAGTCTTAGTGATTTGAGTCTTTCAGGGTAGGTTCGTTAAAGGTGCAAATTGGTCGAATGGTTAAGTTATGCACATTTGAAAATTTGAGGTTATTTCTTCGATCTCAGGAACTACTTATGCGATTGAATTGGAACTTGGTTATTATTTGTAGCATGATTACGTTCAATGTTTCGCCAAATTTTGTCGGCATCGTAGAAAAATCCAGAACATGATTCAGTTTTGCTGAAATTTTTTTTTCAGAAAAAACTCATCAGATTAATATTTCACGACAGTGAACCAATTCTTACTTTAATCCTGTTCTAATTCTCAAAGACATCGGGCGAAAAAAGAGTAATTTTCGTGCTTTTTATAGCTACCATTGATAATGCGGGAATAACTCCGAAAATAATTACTCCTCGAACATGTTGATACTTGTAAACTTGCTGGGAACTACTGATACACAATTCTAAACGAAATACCGAAATAATCGCGTAACTGGTACAAAAACAAAAAGATACAAAAAAAATACAAAAGGAATATTTACGAGAGAAGGCGAACTAACTCTAGATTTCACAAAGGTATGGGGATCGTACGATCAACAGATTGCTCTGTCAAATTTGATCAACCAATCAACGAATTTGGGCTTCACAAAACTTCATCGTTCCTTCAGGTACGTCGATCAGTTGATCGAGGAATACAGTCTGACAACCTTGCATGTCTGCGGCTCCGAATATAGATGCATAAAATATATCAGGTGTCGACACTTTCCTACTATTACCCACTCAAATTTTGGGTCTAAAACGCGGTCCTAGAATTGTCAAATCTTGGGATACTTAGCTCTGTAAACGATGATGGCGCTTACATCGCTTTTGCAAGTGCATACATTTAATTCCGCTGAAAAAAAATGAATTGAGCTATAATCTGATGAAACTATTTCCCAAAAAATGAATCAGATATTTGAAATTATGGATTCTCACTGATATTTCAGAGGAGTTCAACAAATGTGGATCATCTACTCATTAATAATATGAAATATGTGTAAGGGAATAAACAAAACAACGGTGAAAACGAAACGGGAGATTGATATTACTAATGGGTTCTATTGGATAGTTTAGATCTCCTTTAAATTTTGTATGTACCTATTAATACATATTCAATTCAAAAGTTATGAATTATGTTGAATACCTACTTATGCAAATATTTGGAGGAAATGTTCATGTTTATTATTATTGAAATTGTGTATGAATTTTCACTTTGTTGTGCATGTTCATATGAATTTATCAGCCGAATTTCAAACCAGACAAATTAATTGTAGTATCTACCGTTCCAAATGATTTCTTGTGGTATTTTTGAAAACACAACTCTGTAATACTTTCTTTCCATGAACTGAATATTGAGATAATAAATACCTCTTGAAATAAGCAGATATTCAAAAATATCAAGTTTCAGACTTGTATATCCAGAGACGAAGGATATTACCGCCATTCTGACTGAATGAAATGAATAATCATAATTTAAATTCGTCAAAATGAATTTATTATCGGAAATTCTTCAAAATAATGTACGGTCCAACTTAGAAATCAGCAAGAAGTTCTGATTTGACTAGTTTTGATATGACAGGTCGGTAACCTCCGTAAATATTTCAGATTATATATGGCAGATTTCCCTATGCCGGCATCTGTCGGCGAAAACTGAAGTAGGTCAACAAAGCCGTATTTTGACAACGTTTGGACCTCATTTCGGACCCAAAATATGTCAAAGTGTGTCCGCACCTTATGTATTCTATGCATCTATCTCCGAAAAATGAAACCACAGAAATGGGATGAAAATTGGGTTATGTTATTACATTTCCGTGCGTGAACATGAAAATTGCTTTGTTTTTGTTGTCGGTGGATGTATCATTTCATGATGAATTCAAAGTGATGTTATTTTTAAACGAATTCGATTATAGAAAACAATTATATATAATGTGAAATTGCTGAAAACATTTTAAAGGAATTATTTCCATTTCATGTGGATGTGGATCCAATTTCATCTGGATAATGGGTTCAAAATTTTTCACGAAATAAAATCCGACTTTACAGAACCCATGTAGTAAAATGTAGTAATCCATTAGGAATTACATATGGACGTCAATATCACATTTCAAGCATCATCATATTTCCAAAAATCGATGAAGGATCATAACAACAAAAGTGCTGTATTCTATATGGTTGAAAATGGGCTGTTTCAATTTCACAAGTTCACAAGTTCATTGACTCCTAATATGTTCCTGGGCTATATTTTCTGAAACTCCATTGTGTACACATATATCCAAATACACTTGACTGGGAAAGTAGATATCTGTTGAAAGGGCTACATTAAAGATCCGCTGAAGTAAACTGAAAAGTTTCAGCAACTAATCTTTGCTATCTCGCATTGCTCAGTTCAAATTCTATACCAATATCAGACAATTCCATAACTCTGATGATTTTGTATTAATTATTATTCCCTTCTGATGAAAAAAAAGAAGAAATTATATCGCGAAACATTCGAAAATAGACTGATGATCCAGTAAATTACACTTCAATACTGTGATTAACTGGCTTGATTGCCCAAATTCAAAAAAAAAATCAACTTGACCGACCGTCAACTGAAGTTTTTATGTTAATCAGTACTAAAAATGTTTTGTGTAACCCAAATAGTGCTTGATCGGCAATCAATGGCCGTTGATCGACCATTTGGTGATCTAGCCATCAAATCCTTAATCGCTGATCAAATTAGATTATTGAGCATAGAATACGTTGTTGATCGACCGATTAAGCGCTTGATTGCCTGATCAACGGTGATTGAGGCTTTGTGAAACCGGCCGTAATCATTTCAAACAAAAATTGCAAGTATTCATTAAATTTTCATAACGTATAGAAATATATCTCTATTGACCCTGACAAATATCTTAGAAATAACCAACCAATATGTGGAATTACACCTAGCCAGTCTTTTATCTATTTACATATAATTTATGTTAAACTATAAAACGAAGGTTCTCGTTCCAATGGTCGATTTTCGTAATAAGTATCGATAGTGCAATTTATTCATAGCCACCTGGCAACACATTTGTAGCAAAATGTAAGGAATAAGCGTGAAATAGTGAATTGTTTATGCAAATAACAAACAGTTACTATTCATTACCAATCAAGTTTCCTCTGGAATGTTGATTCGCGTGATCATGTGAACAGTAGTTACATAATTTCACGGAAGAAGTGAAAATAATTACTTCTATTCAATTGCGTATAATCAGCCGTAGTGGGAGGAGGTTTACTAGTAATTAATACTTTATTAGAATTGAGAATGATAGAAGACATCAATATTGCGATAATTCGTTCACCTTGAACGTAAACATTGTTTCATGTACAGGGTGCTTTGTTAAGAGTATCAGGGAGGAATACAGATATCCATTTTTGGAACTAAATCTTCGGATCCTCAATTCTATCGCTAGAATAGTCGAAATATCAGGAAAATAACCGCAAAATTTCAAATTACTATAACTCCGAAGCCGTTCGGCTGATTTTGTTTAGTAACGATTTTAAGCGTCGCATTTTGAAATGCAAAAATGCATCTTGAAATGTTCAAGTGAATTTGCTTCCCTTTACGCCCGCAATCGAGAAGACCATATTTGACTCAAATATCGAAAATAACAGACATTTGGACAAGACGATAGCACTCTGCTCGCCAGAACATGAGCTCCAAAATTAGTTTAGGTATTGTTTCTCTCGGAACCGGATTGATTTGTCCCTCTTCATTCGTTACAGTTGTAACAATGCTATAAAACCTTCAGAAACAACAAATCTGTAGCAGTCACCTTCTCACTCATGAATATTATGGAAAGTGAAGCTCTCATCATTTCATAAGGCTCATATTGTGAATGATCTCTTCCTACTCAGCAAACTGACATACTGAATTTTCACAGCGTTACCACATTCAGTAGATTTATACTTTTTCGATGGATTTTCGCCAGTCCAGCCCAGGACGCAGTAGTCAACTTTTCGTGGTAGATTTCCAGTAGATTTTAGCTTCCGACCAAAGTTCATACTGACCATCAACCGATTTCTCTGAGCAGTCAAGTAATATTGTCACATTTGGCAACTGCGAAAGAGGAAACACTGTGGCTCGAATAGATAACCTTACATTTGTTCATTATGTTCTATGTTTGGCGATTCTGTGCCAGAAGAAATGCTGCTGTTGCTATCTCTTGGAACCACACAGAACCATTTGCTAGTTCTGTATTAGGTTGGTAAATTGATCATAGAGAACTCTTCAATGGTGTGAAATTATTGCAAATATAGGTTTTAGATATACTTAATACTCTGATTTGTGAAATTTTCAATATCAGTACACATTTCCTTAAATTTTGTCAATCTCAGTTCATTGAACAACTCAGTTGATTTTTAGGTATAGATTTCGTAGTTTCTTCAGTTGATTTTTGGTAGATTTTGGGCATATACTGAGTAGTATAACAGTGGCTCACCAAGAAAATGTTGTAGAGGAATACAGGAACAATGTTCTAAAAAAACTATCATCCTGTAGATTTGCAATCGAAATAGACGACTTCGGCCCAAGTTGCCAACCCACAATTCTCTTCACAAATTCACTTTCACTGGGGAACGAGAATTTCAGGACAAATTCGACATGATAAGGTTCGCGTTATTTATAAATATATTCGTAAAAGATGCCTCGGCTCCTCAAACAAGATATTTCCTTCCAAATATAGGTTTTTGTTAAGATCATCACTGATTGGCTGAAATTCAAGTTGGGATTTCTGATTTCATGTCAAGAGTGTCAAATTTATATAGGACATGTTCCGCAAATGTACTTGGTTATTTCGGTTGCCAGTTTTCCGTTCCATAAATATGAAATATTCGGTTTGTTCATGAAAAAAGGGTAATTACGGAATTTGATTGATGAAAAAACGTTCTTTCTGTCACCAGAACGACAGTCAATGTTCTATGGCAACATGTCCATAGCATAGAAAAATCTTTATTTACTTTATGATCCATAGAACATAGAAGTGACAACAATCAACAATGGAAAAATTACTAGGTATGATCTATGGATCATAAGGTAAATAAAGATTGTTCTATGCTATGGATATATTACCATAAAACATTGATTGTCGTTCTGGTGCATATACCTAAAATGTCTATGTTCTGGTGACAGAAAGATTGCTTTTTCATCAATCAAATTCCGTAATTAACCTTTTTTTTCAGGAACCAATCGAATATTTCACATTTATAGAACAGAAAATCGGCAATCGAAATAACCAAGTTGATTTGCGGAACATATACTTTATAAACTTGACACTATTAACACGAAATCAGGAATCCCAGCTTAAATTTCAGCCTAACAAAAACCTATATTTGGAAGGAATCATCTTGTTTGAGGAGCCGAGGCATCTTTTACGGATATTTATAAATAACGCGAACATTATCATGTTGAATTTATCCTGAAATTCCCATTCCCCAGTGATAGTAAAATTGTGAATAAAATTGTGGGTTGGCAACTTGGGCCGAAGTCGTCTATTGGCGTCTCACATGGCGTGAACTCTGAATTGTAGTATAAATGTCAAATGTCAGTTGAAATAGCTTGTGAAATGCAAATAGTATAAAAAAAAACTTGACAAAATTAAAACTTCAACGCCCTTTATCTTCAAAACGAAACGTTTGTTGTAACATGTTCATGGAACTTTTCTCCTTAAAATTACTAATGGAATCTTCCATCTTCGTTTGAACCTTCAGTTCAGGAATACCCTCTATTTACTGATAGTTGTGAAAAAGAGGAAAATTGTATACACACAGGGAACAAATAAATACAGGGTGAGTCTTTGACCTTGCAGAATATTTTAACAGAAGATTCTTGAAGCTGAAACAAACATATTTGTCCTGTACCATTTTTTCCGATTCGGCCTAGATAAAAAGATATAGGCATTATAAATTTTCATAATAGGCTAGCCGCCCCTGGAAACCTGAATACTGAAGTTTTTCAAAGCCTAAGATATACCATTCAAATCTTCGAAATAAGCAACTCTGTTATGAAAACAAGCGTCAACTTACTTTTCACATTCCAGTTGCTGAAAAAAGTTGTATTTATAGTACAATAAACAAGTTAGGTATTCCAAATTTCGTGTGCGATAAAAGTTGAATATTCTTCTCTTGGTTTCATTTTCGATAATAAGGAATTCATCTAACTATCACTCATATTAGCTTTGAGATTCATCTTCAATTTGTAATTATTAATTTTCTTTGTTTATTTCATTTTCTCCGAGAATTATCAGATTCAGACATAACCCATTCAAACTTTCATTTTCATAAATAAATAAAACAGATATACCTAATTTATCTATGAACGTAGAAACGTTGCCAAATTGACGAACAGAAAGAAAGAACTCTTCGAAATCAAACAACACACAATATGATAATTCTATGTATACACTTGTGTAGTCTATGATTCTGAACTGAACTATAAATCTGTGGCTCCGTGGTTTTAAGGTTATGGCATGGTGGTTTTCTTCCACCATGGGTTGTTATGTTATGAAAGCGCATTGCGCATTTGAAGAATACCTCAAAACAAATACTTTCAAAGTTCTGTACATAATTTCAAGAAATTTGGGTCAGCAGAAAGATTGCATTCAAACCAGTAAGAATCCCCATTATCATGGAAAAGTGAGAAGTTAATCAATTATACTACACAAATTAGCTCGAAATTGAAAAGGAAGCTTCATGAATGGATTCAGAAACCGTATATAGTTTTGGAAAAAGTTGAACCTATTGTGAAGATTCTGGTACTTATGAATTTTGTAGTTTCCTCTTTGATTTTCACGCACGAGTTGCGGGATTCTTACGGTTACGTCCATTGTGAATTGGCCAAAGTCGGCTACTCCGGTTACAAATCATTCCAAATAAAAAATGCTAGGATTCCATTCTCAACTTTTAGACGTGGCAACGCGGAAAAATTTAATTCTGTGAATTTTTTGAACAGAGTTGCATTCTGCCAATGTACCCAATTCTCGGAATTCCACAGATATTTTTTATTTTTGAATTTCAGATACTCGAAATTGGCGCATCATACGAAAAAAAAATAAGGAATACTTTTACTTTCCAAAATGGTCAAAAATTCGTTGAATAGCATTCAAATTATTTTTAAAAGTTGGATTCTTTGAATTTATGGTATTTTTATGGAATGTTATGGTCATATTAAAGAAACTGGAGGATGTGGATGAAATTTTGTTATCCAGGAACATTCATCGTATCAATAAAAAACTATATTCCAAAAGTCATCTCATTCGATGAGATCGTTGGCGAGATATAATCGAAAATTAAATTTTTTCATGGATTTTCAACAGTCTGTATCTTACGAACCAAGCCGAATCGGAAAAAATGGTAAAGGAAAAACGTGTTTCATTTGGCTTCAGGAATCTTCTGTTAAAATATTCTGCAAGGTCAAAGACTCACCCTGTATATTATTATTATTATTATTATTATAATATTCACTTCACAAGCAGATTGAAGTGGATGATGTGTTTCGTTTATCGTTCGCAATTGTTCAGCTAAGAGCAAATTTTATCTTCTCAGGAATCTTGGATTGTGCTGGAAATGTACTATTGAAATGTAAATCCCACATCAGAAACTATTCAAATGTTCACTCAACAAGAGTGAAAAGAGCTCACTTCCGTGATATTCTGAGTTGAAAATTCTGACAAAAACCAATTCGATTTGTTACATCGCACAGACTGAAATTTGAAGATTAATCTTGTTGTGAATTTCTCCTACATCAATATGACTTCACATACCTATCCTATATCCCCGTACACGAAATTTTACACATCGGCATGCAGGTGAACGCACCAGGTAATTGGATGTCTGTCCAAATTGCTCCAGCAAGAAGTGACGTTACACAAGTAGCTCTCAAGTCATATTAAGACGCATTAGAGGAGAGGAGTATGATAAGAGTAATGGACTTCAAGTTTCAGAAGTTACAGAGGGACTTCCGAGAATGATGTATTATCCACTAAGTTACTTAACTCGGGATAAGATGAACCACCCAAACAGTCATTTGGAGTGAGAGAAATTATATTTCCTGGAGTTGCGTCATCACGTGATTTCCCTCTGAAGAACCCTGAACTACGTTTTTGATTATCTAAAGGATTTATCGTGTTTCGTGAACAAAAAAGATTTCATTTTATTTTCTACCAAAAAGATCTCTCAATTGATAAGAAACATTTTGCCTGCTTATGATATATTTATTGCCAAATTTATTTCGTTCTTTCCTCATATTCGTGGACAAGACAATGCTTGAGAAAACTAACCCTACATAGGGGGACTATGTGTCTTTGTTGATGGTTGGAGTTCAAGATGATTTTTCAATACATTAGGAGTACCTCAAGATTCTCATCTGGGGCCACCGTTTCAACGCGTTTTTACGAGAAACAAGAGCGCTATCCCTAAACGCAACTGTCTTTAATATGTTTTTTGCCGACAATTGTTAAGTCTCGGTTGGACACACTGATTAAGAATTCGAGAGCAAATTGAAATCCTTCTGGCCGGCCATTGTCGCGATATCTTTCGATCGGGATGATCTAGTGACTTGGAATTTTCAGGTTAGGTTGTCACTGATTTCACGGGAAACTGATTCTATCAAACAATATCACAAGTTATAAAATCTGCTGGATAAGTTATTTCCTGAAGCATTTTGTTAGTTTTTGACGTGCTCTCTTTCAATTTGAGACCATCATACATAAATATTAATGTTTATGCTGTCGAATTCAACCTGAATACCTTTCTTTTCCTTTAATTAAAACCATTATGGATTCGAATTCGCTGAAATATAGATAACACTCAGTTCGAGATTCTACATGAAAAATAGCTTCAATCTATTCTATATATATTCGCAAAAATTGCTAGAACCAAAATATTCCACCTCAATAGGTCAGCCAGTCTAGTTAAGTTGCCAATATCGTCTCGGACACTAATAAAATGAATACAGTTATAAAAGTTGACTCAAGGTTCGATGGAACCTACATAATATCCACATCTCCTGATTTAGTGAAATAACAGTATTTTTTTTGTTTCAGGTAACTATGTAGGCGATCTTGTTAGTATCTCCTGACATCTTTGTGAGTAGTTCATGCTGATGCCGAATTATTCTTAAGATCTCATATGAGTACAGTCCTATATGTATATTCTGTTGAGATGAGCAGTACATTTTTTATATCGAACAATATGTGTTATCACAGTATTAGCAGAGGAGATGTAAACTGAGTACCATACATTTTTACGTATGATACAACAGCACAGATAAAAACCTCAGCGAAAACTCTGTCTCCCCGTA
Organism: Myrrha octodecimguttata; assembly: GCA_958510865.1. Classification (NCBI taxonomy): domain Eukaryota; kingdom Metazoa; phylum Arthropoda; class Insecta; order Coleoptera; family Coccinellidae; genus Myrrha; species Myrrha octodecimguttata. The sequence goes on along the minus strand of OY294056.1, from coordinate 70,379,776 downwards.
TAAGTGTAGTGAAATTATTGTTTGTTATTGAGGGGTTTCTTTCTCATCAACAAAATTTCTTCTTTCCTATTCGATGCAGGTTGATATCTCGAAATCGGACCTGAAAACAAAAAAAGAAGACGAAAACACCAATATGAACTGGTAAATGATTTATTACTCATTAAATTACTTTGAAGTTCATGATTCATCTCGAAAATATATTGGACAACTATCAACTAGGTCTTCTTTTGTTTCTCTTTCTTCTCTGCACTCGCACATTGGACTTTCGATCGAATTCCACTTGAAGAGGAAACTACTACAGCGACCATGACCGGTTCTAAGTTGATTCAAAACGCACCAAATTTTCCTAGGAAGATTAAAAACATGAATTTCACTAATCAAACCTTTTTTTGAAAACATTACACGAATTATATTCTGAACGCCAAATTTTTTTGTCACTTTTATTGCAGTTGAGAAAATCGTTAATCCATAAAGGTCTACGAGATTCCAATCTATCAATTTTAGAATCCGAAATTCGAAAAGGAATGATATTCATCCCAAGACTTTATCACTGCAACCTGTCTACGAATATGGGGCGGTACAATATTTGTGAGAACTGGTAACCACTGTAAAGGTGTAGATCTTATGGCCCCACTAATGATTCCCATAGCAACATTAAGCTGTGCATCAATTTCACTAACTTGAGCGCTGTTAAACCAAACCGAACAAAAATATTCAGCATGAGAAAAAACCAAAGCCAAAACTGCGGTACGAAAAGCAGTAGGGTCAGCACCCCATGAAGAACCAGCTAGTTATGAAGAATATTATTCCTAGATTTCAACTTCATGCGTAAGTTTTCCAAATCAGCCTTGAAATTCAAAGAAGAATCTAATTTCACTCCTAGATATTTAGGAGTGAAATTAACGAAACGGCATTATTGAAAGTTACTTCTGTTGACTATTCAAATGAGCTTGAGTAGAGAGGAATCATGATTTTGATCTGCTCTATATTCTATTGAAGATTTGATTCGATATGCTGATGTGGTGAAAATGATTTTGATTTTTAGCCAGAGTTTTACCTTCGAAAAGGTGAAGCGAATAATAATGACTTCAGCATAATAAAATATGATCCATTCTGAGCAAAACGTGTCGCATTTGCCAGGTTCGTGAAAATTCTGTTTCATGGAGTATGACATTTCGAAATAGAGAACAATATTTGACAAACAAGGTCGTTTTCTTAAGGGGAATATTCCTGAATATTCCTACCTGGGCACCTAGATATACGAAGGAAAAATATAAAGAAATAATTTTTTTTCTATATCTTTTCTTTTTATTAATTTGAGGGCGTTGAAAGCGAATATGAATACTATTGGAGTGATTTTTTTTCATTATTATTATTTGTCTCTATTTTTTCAATCGCATGAATGTTGTTCTAAAATCGAAGCCATTGAAAAAATACCATCCTTCAGAAAAACGGATTCTAATGAACTCGTTACTTGAAACCATCGGATTTCATTTCACAAAAATCAAGAATTTTTATGCTCAGATATGAACCTGAATAACTTCAGGTTTTTCAAAGAATGTTCCACTTCGTTAAAAACTATATCCTGTTTGTTAGGACCAATTTTTCGAAATGATAAATATTATGACAATAATATAATCGATTAAAACCAATTTTAATACATCGTTTTGAAATGTTTATCAGACCTGTTCATCAGACAATTGAGGAGAAATATTCATAATTATTTTATTGAAATATTTTCGCATTCAAGAATTTAAAGTGAATTGAAATTTCCAAAAAATATAGAAAACCAAGTCACTTACATAAAAATGTTCCAATTCCACCATTTTCTGAAAAAGTTCGACGAATGTGGTAAATTTTTACTGAATAAATTGTTATGATTTGATTCCGTAATTTTCATATGAATTATCAGGTTTTGTAATCAGGTATTTTATATTATTCCAATGTATCATGTGGTTTCCATTGGTTGAGCATACCTACAGTTTTGAGGTTTTCCTTATGCTTCTCTTGTTCTCACGTTCTCCCACTGTTTTGTCCGTAATGTTCCTTCTTACATGTTCTTAACAAATATTATATACAATTTTTTCGGTTTCTATTTTTCGTTGTCACGTTTGGTTTTATAGTTCGAAAGGATCTCAAAGCAATCATTGTTCTTATATTGTACTTTTTCGTTGCAATATTCGATGATTTGATTGTTGATATGTACTTGCTCTAGCTAAATTTACAATTTATTCAAATTTAGATTTTCTCGGATATCCATTTCCGTCAATAAATATTTTTATCAAATCCAATTGATTTCGACGAATATCAAACATTTCCTCCAACCGCAATAACGGCTTTATTGATCTAATCACAACCAATCAACAGCAGATAAAAAAGTTAACAGGATGCCTTGTCCGATTTGCAAGAGTTGTTCTGCTAATTTAAATCATTTTTTCCGTATTTAATTGTAGACCCAACGATTGGAAAGATTTCACGTATATTCTTGTTCCTCAGGAATAAGGAGCATTTTTTGATGTGTCTATGGATCACATATTGTTCTTTTCACCAACATCGAATCGAAAGAACCTCTACTCTCTCTATTAACGAAACAACAAAACGATAACCTGCTCTTTTTTCCCGTTCAAACTTCATTCTCGCTTTCGACAACGGATGAATTCCGCTGGAAAATACTTCTTTGTGGCAGAGAACAATTGGCCTCTAATTTTTCTGTTGTTCGAAGAAATGATTCCCGCTACGGCGGCTGTATAGTTGAATTGGTTTGTGTGCATGCTCAGCAAAGCGAGAAGTACGTAATTAAATACTAAGTTGTTACTTTTCCGTCGTTAGTTGCAACGACTTCATCGCCCTTATTGAATTACATTCTGTTATTCCGAGAATTTTACGGTATGATATTGCAGACTAAGCGAAGCATGATCATTTGGGGTATTGATTCTTGATTGATTCTTTCGGGTTCCAACAATTACTGTTCTGGATTGTCAGGAAATTGCGCAGTAGAGTTTGGGTTTTTTCTGATTTACCACATGTAGTAGATTTCTACTTTTTCGGTAGATTTTCGCCAGTCCAACCCAGGCTTCAGTAGTCAACTTTGCGCGGTAGATTTTCAGAAGATTTCAGCTTCCGACCAAAGTTCATAATGACCAACCGATTTCTCTGAGGAGTCGAGTAATATTGTTACATTGGTTTCGTGCGTCCTTTGACATTTGTCATACGTTGGAGGTAAAGCAACCTCACTTACCCGCTTTGTTTATGTTATGAAGTACAGCATTTTCAACAATTTCAGGATAAACTCACAAGTTAAAATGATTTATATTAATAGAATTGGTGAACAACTAGGCCTAGTTATTGTTTCGTTGTGAAATACATCATAAATACACCGAGAGACGAAGGAATCCGATTTTTCAGATATATTGTAGTGTAGACTTTATATTTGAATATTTGCATTTTTGACCCATTCCCCTAAGTTTTATCTGGTAATGGAAGAGATAGAATACTATGTGAACTATCCCAGAGAAGGCAAACACCCTATATTCACGTCATAAATTGAAAAAACTGTTCTGACAAAGTAACAAACTATGGTAGAGTTTATTGCAGGCATTTCCACACTGGTTAAGGAATTATGTTAGACTATCTATTCAATTTGTTCTGTTTAATAAGTTGACTCATGATGAGATAAGTATGATAAGGATATTTCGTGTTTGTTATACACATTTTAAGAATTATATCTTCTCGACACTAATAGCTGTCGTTAAGAATGACAAACCCGTCCTGAATGGTTACCACTCGCATCTCCATATGATATATAAAGGCAATTCGTTATGTGATAGATTTGCATTTTATAATAATAATGAACTAGATAACTTTCTCTGTTTTCAACCGAACACGTTCCGATGTGGCTCGACTACTCAAGGATGGAACTTCTACATTTTGTTGTTTGTAATATGTTTCGAATTGACCATATTGTCAATTATTCGAGATTATGAAAGCCCTAATGTTGCATCTGCATAATAAAAAAGCATTTTATATGGATAGTGAAGAATTTTTTGAGGATGAATCGAAATCGGTGTTCAAGGAAAAAATTTCATATGAATTATTTCATTTGTAACATATATTTAGTATAATGAATATATAATTGAAGATTATAATAGCACTGACATAGCAACTGTAGACCAATATTGTAGTAATTTTATAATTTGCAACATAGAACGCTATTTGAAATAGTACTGAGGAGTTCTCTGGAACCCATTTTTTTTCCATTCCATACATTTGTTGGATTTAATTCTGCTGTTTATTTTCAGGAATTAATGAGCCAAACATTTAACTGTTTCATTTTCAATAGTTATACCTATAATGAGTGCTATCTCTGATGTGGATACTCTAGGCTTTAGAAGACTTCAATTTTCATTCATATCGTTTTGAACGATCATCATCTGAGATTGAATATCAATTAATCAGATCCATCATCACAGAATTTCACTTGTGAAATTAATAAAATCACTAAAATCTCCAACTAATCGCTCTTCGCCAATGTGAACAAAGCGAATGTATTCCTTGGTCTCTCGGTGTATTTATGTTGCATTTCACAACGACACAATAACTTAGCCTCACGGGTCTAGTAATTCACCAATTCTATGAATATAAATCATTTTAACTTGTGAATTTATCCTGAAATTGTTGAAAATGCTGTATTTCATAACATAAACAAGCGGGAAAGTGAGTTTGTTTTACCTCCAACGTATGACAAATGTCAAACGACGCACGAAACCAATTTGGCAACAGCGAAAAAGGAGAGACAGGCTCGAACAAAATGTGACAAAGTAGATAACCCTACATTTGTTTATTATGTTTTATGTTCTTCTTTGCCGATTCTGCGCCAGAGGAATTGCTGCTGTTGCCATCTCTTGGAACCACACAGAACCATTTCCTAGTTCTGTATTAGGTTGGTAAGTTGATCATAGAGAACTCTTCAATGGCAAATGATGGCAAAAATAGGTCAGCGATGTACTTTATAATCTGATTTGTTAAATATTAATTATCAGTACACATTATCTTAAATTTGGTCTATCTCAGTTCTATAAACAGCTCGGTAGATTTTTAGGTAGATTCCGTATTTTTTCAGTAGATTTTCGGTAGATTTTATGGGCATATACTGAGTAGATTCCTCGAAAAAATGTGGTAACGTTAGGTTTTCTTAAACTGTTTCAAGACCGAATTGATCCGCATTCGGGTTTCCTCAAAATTATCTTCGGACAGTCCTAGAACTATCCGAAAATAGTACCTGCATTCAAGTTTCGATTATTTTAACGTGTTAGTGGAGAGTTATGCTTGTGTTTGTTAATCATAATCGACTACCTAATCGTTAATGTATAAAATAATATATATTTATCGTGATCAGACAAGAGCCGATGGATTCAACATAAATCATGGATTTTTGATTTTCAATCGAAATATAAGAAGTTTTTCAATTCCATCATTTACCTTTATAATACAATAATACCTGTATTGTGAAGAAGGGTATTTAAATATAAGTATTTCAGTTGAGAAATGGAAAATGAGAAAAAATATTTTTTATGATAGATAATCGATAGATTCGATGATGAATTTAAAAAACATTTATCAGTCCTCTCCGCTCTTTTTGTCCTTATGACTGTTCGGGTTTTCATATAGGTTGGACTGATATCAAAACATCCTAGGAATAGTTCTACGACTCAAAACGTCTGCTTATCGGTTATGCGCAGTTCGAGAACAACGAATGAAGCATTTGAATTCGACTCTGGAATTCTAGTAGAGCACTATTGTGAAGTCAGCAGCTTTTGCGGGCATTTTCGAATTGGTTACTGTTCATAGTTGACAAGATAAGGTAGGTGTTGAATTACCAATTATTAGAGTATTGAATATGTCTTACAAGCAACCGAACGACCGGACTTAGCCGTATTAAAGGAAGTCTTAACTTCACAGTTGCATGTAATAATCGATCACTTTGGGGAATGATAACGTTACATTTGTATTGAAGACCCCTACCAAAGATCTACGAGAAACTGAATGGAAAGTGCGAACTTGCAGGAGAAGGCAATCGGAAGATTTTACACTTTGTGCACAATTGCGTTTTCATGATTCCTATTATCAATTATTCAGGCCATCGTGTAACTTCATTGTCAAGTTATTGTTGTGGCGACCTGAATATAATGTGTAGAAATCAACAAAGTTGGCTTCCGATTGCTTCATGAAGTTGATAAATTCCTCCTAATAATTTCTCATAGGACATCTCCGATTGGACGCTACCTATTCCTAAGAATTATACAATAAAATTGATTCTGATTAAATTATGAGAATTTCCTGTTAAGAACTCCGAACAGTTGCCAAAGTGGCATTTCTTGATTAATTTAGAAACTATTATAACAGATCATTACAGATGTAACAATATGGTAGTTATTTTCAGTTTTCCCCTAGGTTTCAACTAAACCGATATCTGAAAAAAAAAATTTATTTGATTTTGAGCAATTATTTTTCAGGTATTGAGAGTAAAAACTTAGAGAAAACCTGAAAAACGACTAACGTATTTTTATCTGCCATAATAATTCTGAAAAAAGAAGACGTGAGGTCAGAAGCTTTCACGAATTTTTTGAATTTCATATCCGAAGCAGCTTTTCGATAATGATTCTTTCAGATATTGGGAACGAAAACTCCGAAAAAACCTGAAAATAATGTGAAATACTACTCAAAATACCTTCAAAATATGTTAGCAAGCTCTTTTCGGTTAGAATGAAAAACATAATCGAGTGACTTCTTTATATTCTGACTTTCGAGCTGTGTATTCGAAATTTTTCTACATTTTCTACGAATTCTATCTTCAGTAAATTGAATACCTTTTGTAGTTGAAAAGATGTAGTATAGAGATCCATGAAACCATTATTGCATATCTTTCGCTCACCGAGGTACTGCTGAATTAAAATTGGTCTGGTGGAAATGAAACTATCCAAGTAATCTTAAAGCTTTGTGTTGCACGGAATGGTCTAGCTCAGATCTGACATAAACGGAATTCCAGTCCTTTATTCTGGGAAGAATTAGGTTTCTTGAATACCAGGCCGCATTTGAATTTCAATCTTGATCGAAGTCTATTATGAGGAGAGTCAAGTGTCTATATTGGCTGAAATTGTATATCATTCACATCATGGGTGTGTAGAAAATGCATAATTAATTTTAATGAGCTTATAAGTGTCCTAAGGTTACAATGATACGTGATATGCATCGGGGTATTTATCAGTTTTTTCAGTTATGTATTTGTATTGTGTTGCATTGTGCATCACAAATGATCTGTTCATAATATTCGATTTATATTCTCTCTGGCGAAAGGCTGTTATTGTTTTGTCCAAATGTTTGCAATTTTCGGATTTTGAACCGAACATGGCTTTCATAAAAATATTTGCATAATTTTGTGATCACTGAAACAATTCTGAATTTGATCTTTTCAGATTTCATTTCGGAAACTATATATCTGATTTTGGAAAAATTGTGCATAGTTCTTGAACTCACTAGTTCACAACATTTCACCAAATTAAAATTTGATTCGATTCTAATTTTCGGAGATATTGGAAGGGATAAAAAATAAAATTTTCTGATTTGTTCCTCGGTATCGTTATTATTTTCTGAAAAAACTTAATGAATATACGAACTCACTCATGACGAAACTTAAAAACTTCTTCACTCACCACTCTGTGCAGAATTTCGAAATAATCGTGTTAATAGAACAATATAAAAAATCTTCATTGAAAGTTTTCTAGATAAATTTTTTTTTCAATAACTATCCATCAGATTTCGAAAGGATTGGGTGCATATCTTGAACCGTATATTCAACATCAGTAAAACAAATTTCAATTTACGAAGATAATGGAGAAAAGTATGTCAAATTTCTTTTTTTTTGCCTTGATGTCGTTTTTATTAACGGAATTCCTGAAAAATGAATATAATGATAAACATTAATATATGAATAACAAAATAACAATGTACTCCTAAGATATACAAACATCTAACATATTGTTGACATATAAACAGTACCATTTTTCCGCTAATGACCTAGATGTCGAAGCGACAAACAAATAAATAAAAAATAAATAAAAAAATCCTGAACTAATGGGGATTCTCTTTGCTGTATTCCATTTGCAGCCCTGAAATCCATAAAAATGATATGGATTTTAATTTCCTGAATGATGATTATGTACAGGGTGATTCCGGAGGAAACCGTCAGATTTTGGGATAAGTTTACACTAGTCAAGACAGTCTCGGAACACTGTTTGGTTTATGGTTGGGGGTCTCTGTTGAGAATATACAGGGTGATTTTTCCGATTCGACCGATTTTACTTTTATTGATAACTTTGGTATGGCTTATTCGATTTCAATGAAATTTTCAGCGTAGTACGATAGTGTTGAATACATTCATTGATTTTAAATTTTTTTCAGAATAGGCGGTTGTTATTGTGATAAATCCAGATTAATTGTGCAGGTTGAAAAAACACCCTGTACATAGCGTTTCCGAAGCTAAGCTATCTGTTTACGATTGAACTATAAGAAGTCATTATTTGAGAGTTTCTAATTTTTTGGCACATTTCTAATTTTCTGAGAAAATTTTTTCAAAAAATGATAATGTCGAAATTTCGCTTCAATCGATTTTACTTTTATTGATAACTTTGGTATGGCTCATCCAATTTTGATGAAATTTGCAGTGTAGAACAATCTGAATCAGTACATCAAATAATCGCAACAATCTCTCAAAATACAGTGTTGTAATCGTGATAATGTCAGTAGAGTTTCAGATTAATAATGCAGTTGAAAAAAAAAACACCCTGTACATTGCTTTTCCAAAACTTTCTTATTCGTTGCAGATTCTACAATAATATGTCATCAGCCAGAGGTTTTTGATTTCCTTGGCACACCTCCGGTTTTCCTAGAAAACATTTTTGAAGAAGAGCATTATCGAAATATGGCTCACAAGCAGTGAGAGTATTCCGCACTAGGTAGTAAAGCTGTATGCGAAGTTGTTCGTCACTTCTAAAATATTCTTTTCAAATTCTGAATATAATCTGAATTGAATGATTTCATACAAAATATTAGCAATTAAATATGAATTTGGAATTTGAAAAGAATATTTTAGAACTGCTTTGCATCCTTGGACAATACAGCTTTCCTACCTAGTGCGGAATACTCTCACTGCTTGTGAGCCAAATTGCGATCATGCTTTTCTTCAAAAATGTTTTCTAGGAAAACTGGAGGTGCGCCAAAGAAATTGAAAACCTCTGAATGATAACATATTATTGTAGAATCTGCAACGAATAAGAAACTTTTGGAAAAGCAATGTACAGGGTGTTTTTTAACTGCACAATTAATCTGAAATTCTAAAATTATCACAATTACAACGTTGTATTTTGAGAGACTTTTGCGATTATTGCATGTAATCGTTCAGATTGTTCTATACTGCAAGTTTCATCAAAAGTGAATGAGCCATACCAAAGTTATCAATGAAAGTAGAATCGATTGGAGCGAAATTTCGACATTGTCTTTTTTTGATGGAATTTTCTCAGAAAACTAGAAGTGTGCCAAAAAAATTAGAAACTCTCAAATAATAACTTATTATAGTAGAATCGTAAACAGATAGCGTAGTTTTGGAAATGCGATGTACAGGGTGTTTTTTCAACCTGCTCAATTAACCTGGAATTATCACAATAACAACCACTTATTTTGAAAAAAACTTTGAAACTAATGAATGTCCTCATCAATATTGTACTTCGCTGAAAATTTCCCTAAAATCGAATAAGCCGTACCAAAGTTATCAATAAAAGTTAAATCGGTCGAATCGGACAAATCACCCTGTATATTCTCAATAGAGACCCCCAACCATAAACCAAACATTGTTTCGAGACTGTCTTGACTAGTGTAAACTTATTCCAAAATCTGACGGTCTGCTCCGGAATCACCCTGTATATGTTAAACTGTCTTATGTATGTTCATCAAAATTTGAAAAAGTCAAAACATGTACTGAGTTTCATAACTTCAACAATAGGCATGAGGATATTTTATGTACAAACATAAAACTAAAAAGTATGAGTCGTGACCAACCTTCAAAGGAATAAAATTATATAATCACTTGACTAAACATTTTAAAGGAATTGGTGAAAAACTATTCGAGAAGGAAGTAAAATCAATGTTGATTGAAAAATGATATTATAGTATTCAAGAATTCCCTGCTAATTCTATCATTTGAGTATTGTATTACAATTTTCAACTTTATATTTTCATAGTATTAATTCATCCTTTTTTTCTTGATTACTATTCCTATCCATTGTATGATGTCTTAAAGGAAGAATTTATTATTATTATCATTATTATAATTATAAGTAGAACCATAATATCGAAACAATTCATTAAATACAACCCTTTTATATTCGACTATCCATAAATCAGTATTCACCCACGAAAAAAATATTCTCAGATCCACTACTAATATTGGCAGAACATTGTACAATTTTATAATCACATAAAACCGTTCGATTTTCGAATTTATCAATCAGAAAATTTCAATTCGTATGAACCGAAATAGTAGGAATGTCTTCGAAGAAACAGTAGGATTCTGTATTTTTACAGTCCAGGCAATGTAAACATGATGTATAATTTGAAGAAACTTTTGGAACATGACCTAAATTTTATATCAGACATGGTTCTAATCACCTTTATTAGAACAACAAGATATGCTCAACTTTTCATAAGGAACCACAAAAACCAATACCGGTAAATGAAAGTGACTGATGAGTGTTGGCAAAACAGATTTTCTTTAATGTGTTCACATCCAATTGATTCCTAATGACCTCCAGTGTTTAAATTTAGCATCGGTCCCAATGTGTCACAATGTTGATACTAATTTGAGTGTATGTCAGTAATTCTCAGGATTGTACTGGCGAAGACAGAACAAATAGTTACCTGTAATGATGCAAAATGTAATAGATAATATTGAACAAAAATACCATTAGTTTTCAGAAATGAATGTTTGGCAATTTTGATACTTTTTGCTCGCAAGCGGGGAACAGCTTGCTATCGTTTTTTCCAAATGTCTTCAATTCTTCTTTTTTGGGGAATAGGCTACAGGTAACCCTTGTGAATGGGTCGTGCTCAGAGGTGAGGCCAATAGCACTTGGCGTGGGACAGGGGTCTACCCTTGGACCTGTGCTTTTTCTAGTGTCCGTTAACGATCTTCCGGAATATGTGCATGAAGCGGACACCATACTATTTGTTGATGACACCGCATTTTTGCTTCAGGGTTCCGACCTGGATAACTTGGTGGAAATGTCGCGGAATATACGCTTGAAGTCTTTCGAGTGGTTCTCTGCGAATGGACTCTGCATAAATGAGGAAAAGTCTCAGGAGCTCCTCTTGAGTCTGAGGAGGGTCGAGGGTGATCTGGGTGTGGTGGATTCGGTTAGGTTCCTCGGCGTTCGTCTGGATTCCTCGTTGACCTGGGTTTCTCATGTAGACGAGCTTGTTTCAAGGCTAAGCAAGAACATATTTGCTCTGAGAGCTCTGTCCGGGTCCTTGTCTCGGGATGTACTCAGAAGTGCATACTTCGTTCTGGTAGAATCACATTTGAGATATGGGGTATTGCTGTGGGGAAATAGCTCTCACGCTTACAATGTTTTCCGTCTGCAGAGGCGTGCTGTCAGAATTTTGAGTGGACTAGGATACCGCGATTGCTGTAGGAGGGCATTCAAAGATCTAGGCTTACTGACTTTTCCTTCGATCTTCATTTTGAAAAGCGTTCTATACGTTCACTCCAATAAAGACAAATTCCATTTGCAGTCAAATGTTCATACTCATTATACACGAGGACACTGATTCGTAAGGACTTTCTCAGACTCAGTAGATCGCAGCAGGGTCCACTTTAAAGCGCTGCAACCCTTTACAATCAACTTCCTGGTGTGGTTAAGACTCTGTCAAAAAGACAGTTCAAAATGAAACTAACTTCATTTTTAAGAAACGAGACATTTTATTCAACTGACGCGTTCTACTCTGTGACAGTAGATGAGTCAAATTTTATTTCGAGTTAACTGTAATTCGAGGACAGTTCGCGTTAAATAGCCTATATCTATATTTTGTATACTTTGTTCTCTTTATATGATGTTACATTGCAAAATTTTATTCATACATATTATTGTTAATTTATTTTGACTTGTGTAAACGATATTATATTGTAAGACATCAATAAATCTCTTTCTCTCTCGAATTTTTTTCCGAAAATGATCTCAAACGGCTAGTTTGTACTCACTGATGACGAATCCGGCGTGAAAATCGATTCTGTCAGGGCGACAGGCCAGCCGACGACACGATAACTGTTGAACAAAGCGAGCTAGCAACCTGAAACTTTCAGATTAGGTCGCCCATTGGAACGCCATATTGAGTTCGTTAATGGGCAAAATCATTCGAACGGTTTCGGAGTTAGTCATTTGAAATTTTGATATTAATTGCCTGACATTTCAGGAACTACTCAAACGATTGAATTGAAACTCGACAGTTAGTTGGAGCATAACTACGCACAACTTTTTACAAAGTTTCGTGGAGATCAAACTATCAGTAAGATTGGAAAAAAGTTTTTTTCGATATTATTTTCGAAAAAAATTTTTATCGGAAACTGTTTATTGCATCCACAGAAACACTGCTGCTTATACCTGGAACAGCATATTTAATAGCAGTGTACTAAATTTCATTTCTAATCGACCATAATTTCTGGAGATATTGGACAAAAAATTTCGAGGTTTTTTCTCGATATCGTTATTGTTTCCGAAATATCCCAAAATATACTAATGCAATCATGATGGAACTTGGTAACTAGTTTGAAAACTCTGATGGCAACTTTGTGCAGAATTTCGTGATGATCGTGTCATTAGAAAAGTTTGAAAACAAAATTCTAATTTTATTTTCGAATAATCAATATTATGTGATTTTCTGATCATATTATTTTCATGAAATTCGGGAAAAAAAATGTAATTCTCCTTCAAATCGCCTCAGCACAGTTGTTTTCTCTCTCCATATCTCAAGAAATATCGTTTTGACAACGAATTTGAACCATCACTTAAAAGCTCTTGTCGACAAGTGGCCGAATCGGGTTCTTCATGTTTGAGAAATAATATGCGTAACATAGAAAAGCAATTGCTTCATTCTGATGGGAAATTAATGAACTTTTGTATAAATGTTACAGGACTCTTTGAACAAACCCATGTTATTGGAAATTTTCATATGTATACGATAATTTAATTTTGTCATTTATCATCGCCTGTAATTTGATTATATGTAGCGAATGAAAAATGGATCCAATCAAAAATTTAAAACTTTCGCATAAGCCCCTCGGTTTATCCATAATTACCAAAGTTTAATTAACTTTTCCAATCAAATATTATAACATCCAGTAGAAATTCCACGTAATTTATCGAGAGTTTGAAAAACAAGAGGAATGCTTATGGTGTCATTATCTAAACACGCCCGCCTATAAATTTCACCTGACCTTCAATTTATGGTGATTTTACGGTCGGAAAGAACGACATAATGACAATAATAACGAATGTTTTAACGTTAAAGTCTACAAGAAAGACAATGGAAAGTGTACTTGAGAAAGCATTTTAAAACTAATTTGGAATTTAGATAAATGGAGGATCATTTTGTCGAGATTTCTGTAGTTTACCAATTCCACGAAGATAAAAGCTTCTGACTATTACATTTCCCTATCTCGAACCGTTATTTGTGGATTTATGTTACTGTAGGAGAAAACTGCGTAAAGTTACCATTTCAATGGGGAAAACAGGTGAATTTCAAGATGACAAATGACTTGAATCATGATGAAAATCCATGTTTCTGCGCGCATGTTCTAGGGGAACAGCGTGCTATCGTTTTGTCCAAATGTCTGTAATTTTGGATGATTGAGCCGAAAATGGTCTCAATCGACTAGGTTGGACTCACTGATGACGAATCCGGTGTCAAAATCGATTCTGTCCGGCCGGCCGGCCATCCGACGACACGATAACGGTCGAACAAAGTGAGCTAGCAACTCGAAACTTTCAGGGTAGGTCGCGCATTGGAATGCCGCGGTTAGGTTTCTTAATCGGCCAAATCGGTCGAATAGTTTCGGAGTTATAGCCACTTGAAGTTTTGAAGTTATTTATTTTTTTATTTCAGAAACTACTTGAGCGATTGGATTCGAACTTGACAGTTAGGTGGAGTATAACGACGCGCAACTTTGAGCAGAATTTTGTCAGGATCATATTGTCAGTAAATAAAAAAAATAATTTTTTCTCAATTTTTTTCCAAAAAATTTTTTTTCCGGAAACCATTGATCATACCAGAAAAAAATTTTACTCACACTTTGAGCTTTATATTTCACAGCAGTGTACTAAATTTCAGTTCGATACGATCATAAGTTTTGGAAATATCGGGAAAAAATATGTCAAATTTCGAGGTTTTCTTCTCGGTATCGTTGTTTTTTTCAGTATAACTCGAGAAATGCTGATTCAATCCTGATAAAACTTCGCAGCTAGTTTGAAGATGCTGAAAGACAACTTTATGCAAAATTTCGTAGTCGATGCAGTAGGCCGTTAGGCCGACCGTAAACACAATAACTTCCGGAAGAAGCGACTTAGAAACTTCATAGTTGTAGAGTAGGTTTGGGTCTCAATTACCAAGGTCGAATTCGTAAATGGGTAAGATCCGCCCAATTATTCCGTAGATATACCCATTCAAAATTTTACTTTACCAATATTTTCAAAAATATAGATTAGATCGAATTGGAATCCAGTAATTTATCGAAAAAAAATCTAGAAAAGCACTGCCATGAAGGCAGCAGCTTTCGCGTCCAAGTTCAAATTCGTTGCCGAAGCGGTCATCTACATTGAACATGCGCGCAAAAGCTGCTGCCTTCACGGCAGTGCTTTTCTAGATTTTTTACATCATGGCTTCGGTCAAAGTTGCCAACCCACAAATTTCTTCCAAATTTACTGTACTGGCGAAGGGGAATTTCAAAACAAATTCGACATGACAAGGTTTGCCTTAGTTATAGATATCCGTTAAAGATGCCTCGGCTGTTCAAACAAGATAATTCCTTCCAAATATAGGTTTTCTGTTAAGATTATCTCTGATTGGCTGAGATTTAAGTTGGGATTCCTGATTTCATGTGAATAGTGTCAAGTTTATATAGGATAGGTTCCGCAAATCAACTTGGATATTTCAGTTGCCGGTTTTCCGTTCCGTAAATATGAAATATTCGGTTGGTCCCTGATGAAAGGTTTATCACGGAATTTGATTCATAAAAAAGCAATCTTTCTTACACCAGAACCAAAGTCAATCTTTTAGGGTAACATTTCCATGGCATAGAATAATACATCTACAATCTATATTTATCTATATTCTTATGATCCATAGAACATACTTTTTTATTGTTGGTTATTGTCTCGTCTATGTCCCATGGATCATAAAGTAAATAAAGATTGTTCTATGCTATGGATATGTTACCATAGAACATTCACTATCGTTCTGGTGTCAGAAAGAACGTTTTTTCATCAATCAAATTCCATAACTAACCTTTTTTTCAGGAACCAACCGAATATTTCATACTTACGGAACGGAAAACCGGCAGCCGGTAATCAATTTGATTTGCGGAACATATCCTATATAAACTTGACACTATTAACATGAAATAATGCATCCAAACTCCAATTTCAGCCATTCAGAGATGATCTTAACAAAAACCTATATTTGGAAGGAATTATCTTGTTTGAGGAGCCAAGGCATCTTTTACGGACATTTATAAATAACACGAACCTTATCATGTCGAATGACATAAATGAATTTAGAGTCCTTTTAACATGAAATATTATAGGACCTCAATTTCCTATTCGAATTCTTTGGCTTGTAGCGCTTTTTCATCGAGGGTGGCGTTTTCAAGCATCCACTATAAGTAGTCATGTTTTTCACTTTATTCCCGATATTTTATTAGATTTCTAGTTCGAAATGAACAATTATGGATCTATGGGAGATGATTCCCCAATAAAGGGGCCTGTAGCGTTCTTCGTTTATCTGAGGATCTGAAAATCATCGCTTGGAGGACTGAACCTGGTCGAAAGACCCTCTCGGTCATGAGCAAATGTAGGTGATATTATTTACTGCTTCCTTCTGGTTTTCTGTCCCTCTTTCCGTTTCAGATATTATGTCGAGATATCTTGTCGAAATGAATTCAAGATGACGAAAAAATTATTTTCCAATGAAAAAGATTCCATCCATCTTCTATAAACAAATTACTACACTTATACGGGGAGACAGAATTTTTCCTGAGGTTTTTATCTGTGCTCTTGTATCATACGCAAATAAGTATGGTACCCCGTTTACATTTCCTCTGCTTACACTGTGATATATCTTAGAATGTAATGCTCGTTCTCAAAAGAATATATATATATATATATATATATATATATATATATATATATATATATATATATATATAGAATTCCTAAAAAACAACGATGACCTCATTGTTTTAAATAGTGACAAGGGTGCTACCACTGTAATTATGGACCAACAAACATACAAGGAGAAAATGCAAACAATACTACATTCAAAGGACTTCAAGAAAATACAGAGACCCTACACAGACAATCCAAACAAAGTGCAATTCATACATAGAAATATTGAAACAACGACAATATATAACACCCCAACAGGCCAAACAAATGAAAACATATAATGCTGTGGCCCCAAGAATTTATGGTAACCCAAAATTACATAAGGAAGGATACCCACTGAGACCAATTATTTCCAGCATAGATAGTCCAATGAATACCTTGGCCAAGTTTATGGCGGATGCGCTAAAAAGTGCTTATAATACTGACAATAGGTACTATGTCAAGGACACTTTCCAGTATGCACAAGATATTAATGACTTGGAAATACCAGACGACCACAGACTGATCTCACTTGACGTTGTGAACTTATTTGGAAATTTGGAAAAGAGTAAAGTTATCGAAATTCTCAGACTTGAGTGGAATAATATAAAACATCACACCAACATAGATCTGGAATTATTTATGGAAATAGTAAATTTTCTGCTAGTGAACAACTATTGCACATTCCAAGGAGAATTTTACATACAGATTTTTGGATGCGCAATGGGATCTAAGTTAACCCCCATCCTGGCACAGTATGTTATGGACCACCACTTGGACTCAAGCTTACCCAAGTTACTGTACACTGTTATATTCATAAAGAAGTTTGTTGATGATCTGATCATGATAGTTCCAGAAACACAGGTTCAACATACACTTGACTGTTTCAATTCTCTTTGTACGGCTATACAATTCACACTGGAAACAGAAGATGCAGAACAATCAGTACCCTTCCTAGACACCAGAGCATACAGACAAGATGGAAAAGTGAAATTACAATGGTACAGAAAGAGCACACATTCAGATAAGATCATTCATTTCCGTTCAGACCACAACATCAATATCAAAATAAACACAATAAATCAGATGAAAAAAAGGATATCAAAAATATGCCACGAGTCCTTCAAAGCAGCAGGAATAAAAAAATTACATGAGATACTGAGGGAAAATGCATATCCAAATAGCATGCTGAAAAAACTACTGTATGCTGACAATGAAACGCGAATCCGTCAAACAGAAGACCAAAATATAACATCAAATATGACACATTATGCATCGTACCCTAACATTGCCAACTTGACAGGGAAATTGAAGAATGTGTTCAGAGAGGAAAACGTTAAAATTGCAGTATATAATCAAAAAACGATAAGGACCTTATACAGCAAAATAAAAGACCCCATACCGATTCCATTGAAAAGTAATGTGGTGTATAAGATAAACTGTAGAAGCTGCGAAAAATGTTACATTGGACACACCTCACAATGGGTAAAAAGTAGAATGGCACTACACAAATCTGATATAAGAAAACACCCAGAAAGATGTGCTTTAGCTACCCATGCACACAATCTAGATCATCATGTAAATTTTGAAGATGTTGAGATATTAAAAACTGAAAAGAACTACCAAAAGAGATTGATACATGAAATGATAAATATAAACAAAGAGTGTGAAACTGTGAACAAAAAGACAGATACAAATGGATTGAGTTGCATTTACAGCTATTTGTTGGAAAAGACAAGATCAAGATATTTTTTCGATGGTCCTGTAGATGAATGAAGAAAACAAGGAACATAGAGGAGTGGGAACAAACCTAACCAACAAAAACGAAGCAGACAGCTGAAGGTTCGGAAGAAAATATAAATCAAATAAATTTTATCACGTGTCTTTTGAAAGTTTCATGTAGGGAAAAAATGTATATCGAAGGTTTATGAATGATGTAAATAACGAGAAACCTCACATTCAGTAAGTTGAATGTCATTTTAATTTGTTGTGATGTTAATTATACATATATATATCTTTATAGAAACCCTGAAGAAGCATTAAATTAATGCGAAAGCTTGGTGTAGAATAAAGAGTACCTCATTTACTCCCAAACCAGAGTCGATAGACCCTTATCATTAAATCTTGTATATATATATATATATAGTCATGTGAATTCCGTTAATCATTACAGTTTAGCCCCTTTTCATTCGGACAGCTTGTGTAGATAACCACGACAGTGGCCGCACAGGATAGAAAACCATCCTCTTTCTTCATGAAATAGCAATGTTATTTATCGAATGGTTCCTACTCCAAAGTATTCGTTTCCTTGAACCAACTTGATCAATTCGAAGTTCTACAGCAAAAAATTCCGAACAAGATCATGAATAAGCTGTGGGAATTCAATTAAAAAGCAACAAGAAAAGATAACGAATCGAGTATTGCGTCACTAAAAAAACCTCTGTCACCTTCAATGGGATAGAATTACAGATTTCGCAATAACACGGAATTGATACCCGATTTCCCACCGACCCTGTTTTCCACATTCATTCCGGGAAGTGCTCCTTAATATTCCCTGTTCCTCGTTCTTGGAACCCGATCCTGGTCAACGATTGAACATTTCTCATCTTGAAAGCGAACAGAGGAAAACACTGAGAGCTCTTTATGTCGTAATAATTTACTCGGTCGAGGAAGCAGCGGGTAATATTTGTTGCAATCTGGGAAAATGGATGATAAACTTTTTTTCGTCGAGTATTTGGGGAATTGAGATTGCTGTTCTAAATCATATCATGGGGGTTATAACATCAGGGTATTTCCTGGGATGTGAATATACTTCAGCATTTTGTTCAGCCGCTGCGCGAATGAACTTTATTCGAGAGGTGAATTATGTGATAAACACCCTCCTTACGGGAAAGAACCCCTAGAGTTATTCTGAATGAAGATTTATTATTGTTCATGTATTTCACCTCCAAGTCGAAGGGACTTTTTCGCGGATAATGATGCTCTGGAGTCGAATATTGGAACGGAGGGGTGCGCAAATCGGATGAAAGTATGCTGAAGGATTTAGACTAAGTTTTAAAAAGATCAGCTGAATTTTTATTGCTTATCCAGTACAGTTGATAGCGGCCATAGTGGTGAAGGAACATATTAATCTTTCATCCATCATCTTAATTGGAGGTATAAATAATGAAAATGAATTCTTCATGTATACTCCAAACTTCTTTAATGAATGAAATAGTACATATATGTCGACCCTTTCAAAATTGGGGTCATCTTCATGCATCTGCAAACAAATATGAAAAATATTTGGTCGGAGTCGTGAAATAAGGAAAGATAATAACAGAAAAACACACAAAAGAGCCAAACATTGCTATAAAATATAAAAAGTAAAAATAAATAATATAAATAGTAAAATAATTAATTATAATAGTCAAATTGTACTTTCAAAAATCTTACATGTTCCAATGAATCTGAATGATTTGTCAAGAACACGGTATAAATACGTCATATCAGGAACGAATGAAGGCAAACAGATCGAGCAAAAAGAACTACGAAACAACCGAAACAGCCGAAAACGCAGAAATGGCAGGATTCCTATCAAGTCACAATAGACGATTTCGGTCCAAGTTGCCAACCTACAACTTTCTTCAGAATTTAATATCTCTGGGGAAGGCGAATTTCAGAACAAATTTGACATGATATAAGGTTCGCGTTGTTTATAAATATCCGTGAAAGATGCTTCAGCTCCTAAAACAAGATAATTCCATCCAAATATAGATTCTTAAGATCATCTCTGTTTGGCTGGAATTTAAGTTGGGATTCCTGATTTCATGTTAATAGTGTCAAGTTTATCTAGGATTTTTTCCGCAAATCAACTTGATTATTTCGGTTGCCTGTTTTCCGTTCAGTAAATGTGAAATATTCGGTTGGTTTCTTAAAAGAGGTCTATTACTGAATTTCATTGATGGAAAAACGTTCTTTCTTTCACCAGAACGACAGTAAATGTTCTATGGTATCATATCCATAGCATAGAACAATCTTTATTTACTTTATGATCCATAGAACATAGACAAGACAACACAATCAACAATGAAAAAATTACTAAGTATGGTCTATGGACCATAAGGTGAATAAAGATTATTCCATGATCTATGTCAAACATATGGATTATTCAATGCCATGGATATGTTACCATAGCAGATTGACTGTCTTTTTGGTGACAAAAAGATTGCTTTTTTTATCAATAAAATACCGTAGTTCACCTTTTTTTCAGGAACCAACCGAATATTTCATATTTTCGGAACGAAAAACTGGCAACCAAAATAACCAAGTTGATTTTCAGAACATATCCTATAAAAACTTGACACTTTTAATATGAAATCAGGAATCCCAACTCAAATTTCAGCCAATCAGACATGATCTTAACAAAAACCTATATTTGGAAGGAATTATCTTGTTTAAGGAGCCGAGGCATCTCTTACGGATATTTTTAAATAACGCGAACCGTATCATGTCGAATTTGTTCTGGAACTCCCCTTCCCCAGTGATAGTAAATTTGGATGAAATTTGTGGGCTGGCAACTTGGAGCGAAGTCGTCTATTGAATCGCGGTTTAATTTCATGTTCATTTGATCCACAAGCTCAATTTTTGCGCGCATGTTCTAGGGGAACAGCGTGCTATCGTTTTGTCCAAATGTCTCTAATTTTGGATGATAGGTTGGACTCACTGATGACGAATCCAGTGTCAAAATCGATTATGTCCGGCCGGCCGGCCGTAGACACAATAACTGTCGAACGAAGTGAGCTAGCGTCTTGAAACTTTCAGGGTAGGTCGCGCATTGGAATGCCGCGGTTAAGTTCGTTAATGGGCCAAATCGATCGAATAGTTTCGGAGTTATAGGCATTTGAAATTTTGAAGTTATTTATTTTTTATTTCAGAAACTACTCGAGCGATTGGATTCAAACTTGGCAGTTAGGTGAAGTACAACGACGCGCAACTTTGAGCTAAAGTTCGTCAGGATTATATTGTTGGTAATTTTTAAAAAAAATTTTTTTCGAAATTTTTTTCCAAAAAAATTTTTTTTTCAGAAATCATTCATCATATCCAAGAAAAATTATACTCACGCTTTGACCTTCTAATTTCACAGCAATGTACCAAATTTCAGTTCGATACGATCATAAGTTTTGGAGATATCGGGAAAAAATATGTCAAATTTCGAGGTTTTCTTCTCGATATCGTTGATTTTTTCGGTATAACTCGAGAAATACAGATTCAGTCCTGATTAAACTTCACAGCTAGTTTTAAGACGCTGAAAGACAACTTTATGCAAAATTTCGTGATAATCGTGTTATTAGAACAATTTGAAAAAAAAAATTTCTATGATTTTCTCATCATATCATCCTCAATAAATTCTGTATGAAACTTCGAACTGTTATTTTCGATGAAGTACTGGATTTCAATTCGTTCTGATCTCTATTTTTGGAAATATTGGAAAAATAAAATTTTGATTGGGTATATCTACGGAATCATTGGGTGGATTTTACCCATTTTCGAATTCGGCCTTCGTAATTAAGGTCCAAACCTTCTCTACAAATATCGAGTTTCTAAGTTGTTTCTTTCGGAAGTTATTGTGTTTACGCAGTCGGCCGTTAGGCTGACCGTAAACACAATAACTTCCGGAAGAAACGACTTAGAAACTCGATATTTGTAGAGTAGGTTTGGGGCTTAATTACGAAGGTCGAATTCGTGAATGGGTAAAAAATCCGCCCAATAATTCCGTAAATATACCCATTCAAAATTTTATTTTTACAATATGTCCAAAAATACAGATATGATCGAATTGAAATCCAGTAATTTATCAGAAAAAAATTTCAAAAAGCACTGCCGTGAAGGCAGCAGCTTTTGCGCGCACGTTCAAATTCGTTGCTGAAGCGGTCATCTACATTGAACATGCGCGCAAAAGTTGCTGCCTTCACGGCAGTGCTTTTTGAAATTTTTCTACTGGAAACTGTTTATTGAGTATTTTGGTTTCGAAAAAAGCCTTCATCGTTATTAGAGAGATATTGCAACTTTCGAATAGCGCAAACGTTATGCTATTACGGTTACGCTAAATATTAAGTTTTGGTTTTAACGGTCGTTCCAAAAGTAGACGTATTGCTACACGTTTTTGTTACCGTTGCGTTAGTTATCAATTTGTTTGGTTAGGTTATGTGAGACGTCAGTTTTCTGTGTTACAAACTCACGTTTTTACTCCTCGAGTTTAATAATCATTTGCATTTCTGCATTAGTTTTTTGATTCTGGACAAAATGAAGAAGGAATCGGAGCAGTAATTTCAGCTGGTGATATCGCAGAAGGTGGAACTAGTTATATTTCACAATATAATTGGCATGGTTCAAACTATTCATAATTTCAAACTCCTCATGTTGCTTCCAAAAGTATTTCTTCATTCGTGAAAAAGTAACAATTATACCTATATATGAAAATAATTTGCTGTGGTAGCACTAATAAATCTTAATGTCTAATACCAGTTGTGTGTAAAAGGTATTATAGAATAGATTAAAAAAAATATGAGGAAGTTGTGTAATTAACACCAAAAAACGTGTTACCAAACAGCTTTTCTATGACAGTGATCGGAGCCGGAAGGACCCGAAGCTTAACGAATCCTTCCGATATAGAATAGCGCAACGTAAATTGCGGCTCGCAATTTTCCGTAAATAACGTAAGACGCTAACGCTATTAACGTCGCGTTATTCTGAAACTGAATCTGCGCATGCTTAGATGTCAAAAATAATGTTTGCGGTAATAACATCGAACGAATTTGACACTGCAATATCTCTCTAATATGAGTCAAAAAATTACAATATGTTCCACACAAATAAGCTCAGACATACGTCAGACACTATCTATCATGTTTTCAGGCAAGACAAGTGCAAATTTATCGAGAAAATGGATTCTGCTGTGCAATGTTCCATTGTGCATACATAACCTGAAAAAGTGGAAATTTTCGAAATTTCCGCGCATCGCCATATGATGAAATGATTAATAATTTCTATAGCACTCGTCGCCCGCAGCTTCGAGGTAGAAGAATACAAGGAACTTCGTTAATGGAAGGTTCGTTACATAAAGAAAGCACTTAGCGCATTAAACATCCACCATAATGAGAGAGCTCCCAAAGGGCTCTTGAAGTGGATCTTCAAAGGTTTCTTAAGGTCAAGCTGGAGTTTAGAAATTCTTGTAATTTTTCATGCCGGAGAATGTACAATCGTCCAGCAATTTAGTCGAGTGGTGCAAAGCGTTTTCGCTTCATCTTGCAAGGAATTTTCTTATGCTATTTTCCAAGGGAGTTTGAATTCTATACGGAATTAACGTGATTGCCTTGCTGCCTTTCGTGAGGTTTTATAACTTTTATACTTCAAGGAACAGGATTTGATTTTGCATTTTGCAGAGTTGATGAATGATCTCTGTGAAATCCACCATTCTTGATGTTGAACTTATTACGTTCCACGTTTCCCGGGATTTTGAAGTTGAATGACTAATCAAATCAGGAGAATTCTGCAAGAATCTTGATCTGACATGACACAAGGAAGAATATCTGTCGATGAATCAACAACTAAATAAAATAAATAGAAGTGTAATGTTTCATTAGGGGATCAATAAATATTGACGATAAGTAGATTGCCATTGAGCATAAATTGGGATATGAATAAGAGTCATGTTTTATATTGGATAAAGGGCAACCTGTTCCTAGCATTTTCATTAGGAATATCATGTTTTTAAATACATCGTAATGAATTGAATATTAATCGTAGGTTGTTTTCAATTTCTTGCGTTCCATGTTTTCTCGGAAGAGTTCAACTATGTGAAGGATATCGAGTATATAATCTACGTAATGTTTATCTATTAACAAGGCTGAAAAATAAAGGGTCGTCCATTAAAAGGTGTTATTTTGAAAAGCCTGCTATTTCGGTAGATGCCACTTTTGAAGCTGTCATTTTTTGACATTTGACAAGTAGAAACTACGCCATTTATAATAATGAAACGACCCACGTATCAACAACGCATTGAAATTATTAAAATTCACTATAAAAATGGTGAAAATTTGGCAGAGACGGTTCGTAAAATTCGAACATTTTTGGGTCGTCGTGAAGCACCTGGTCCGATCGCAGTAAAGAAATTGGTGGAAAAATTCGAGCTGTTGGGACAAGTTAGTGATGTGAAGAATGGAACCCGTGCACGTCGCTCGAGAACAGCCGAGAATATTGCTGCTGTAGCCGAAAGTGTTGAAAAAAACCCAGGTTTGTCCATTCCCCGTCGTTCTTTGAAATTAGGCATTCCACAAACGTCATTACACCGTATTTTGCATGGAGATTTGGGTCTTAAGGCTTATAAAGTTCAGTTAACACAACAACTCAAGCCGGCCGATTATCAACAACGTCGTGTCTTTGCTGATTGGGTTGTTGAAATGCATGAAAATGATCCGGAATTCAATCGAAAAATCATCTTGAGTGATGAGGCCTATTTCCACCTCGGTGGCTCCGTCAACAAGCAAAATTGTCGCATCTGGGGTTCGGAAAACCCGAGAGTTATTGTTGAAAAGCCTCTCTATCCTCAACGTTTATCTGATTGGTGGAGTTCATGGTACGGCGAAGTCATTGGGCCTTGCTTTTTCGAAAATGAGGCTGAAGCAACAGTTACGGTGAATATATTGTGCTATCGAGAGATGATTAATGATTTTTTATGACCGGAAGTGGATGGTATTGATCTGGACAACGTTAACTTTCAACAAGACGGCGCTACGTGCCACACAAGCAACAAATCCATCGATCTCTTGCGGGAAAAGTTTCCGGGCCGTGTTTTCTCTCGAAGAGTAGATCACAATTGGCCACCAAGATCTTGTGATTTAACACCTTGCGACTTCTTCCTTTGGGGCCACGTGAAAGAGAAGGTCTACGCAAATAGCCCAGCGTCGATTCAAGACCTCAACTATGGAATTCGTGAGGCTATCGAGGACATAGGGTAGCCACTCGCGATTTGGTTATGGAAAATTTCATTAAAAGGATATGGTCCTGTAAGCGTGGTCGTCGTGGTCATTTGCCTGATTTTATTCTCCACTATTAACGGCATAGCTTCTCCTTTATAATGAAATAAACATCCGATCATTTATATTGAAAAATGGTATTTTTCTTTGAATATTAAAAAAACACCGCTTATTGGAAAACCCTATATATTGATGTGAACTAATCATCCAATTTAGTATGTAGGACCTTACCGTTTTGAGGTGAAACCACATGAACCGTGTCTTTCCTCGTCGTAATGGTGCTGTACGAACTGCAAAATTATACTAACTACTCAAGGAATCGAAATTTATTGCTCTATTATCTGTGCAATAACAATTGAATAAGGAGTGGAACATAGCAATCTAAAACTCGAAATAGAAAAATTCGGATTTTAACTCCTTCAGGAGATAGTTACGAGAAAAAGCTAACAAGTGAACCGGGAAACGTGATCTCACAACGACTCTGAGTATTGATTAAAAATTAACAAAGTCGATACAGCGTAGGATCAATCCCGGTTCCTTCGCCATTTTGCACTTAAAAAAAAAGAACTGTTGCCGATGTCTTCTGATTACATTTTTGGTCTTGTATCTCAATCGATTAGTACAAAAAAGATTACCCACCACTAGTTTCAGCACAAATTCTAAAATGACAGACATTTGGGTGAATGGAACGCTCTTTTTCCCTAGAACGGAGATTTGGTTGGAATGGATAAACCCGAATTCCATATGTTGAAGCAATGTTCGAATAATCTTCTGTGTTTGTCTAGCTGAAATACCTATACCTATACTGAATGCCAAAGGTTCCAAGAATAGATTAAATTTATACCGGCGTGGTTTTGTATTTGTATAATATAATTTCAGAGCCTTCGTGAATTGCGAAGGTAAAGCATCTTGAATACATTCAATTCAGAATTCTATCAGAATAACCCTGATTTAATTGAAACGAATTATGAATTCATCACAGGAGTATTAGCTCAAATACTAATGGTTCACCTCGATTTGCATGCATAATATTATTCACTCCGTTACCTTATTGAAGTATATTTTGAAGTTCATTGTCTTCCATTGAAAATAAAACGAATTTTGAAGCTTCATTTGAGTGCACAAATAATTAGTTCATGAGTTATCCTCTCCTAGATCCTCTGGTTGTGCTTAATGGTTATCAGTGTGAACCTTATACCACTGAGGATTTATTTGAAGGTACAGAGCCATTATATCCTCCCAAGTAAAAAATAAAGTTGATTGAGGTTAATGTTGACTTTTTCAATACAGCAAAACCGTGTGATTCTTTCGAAACATTATGGAATACCAAACGTTTTCAAAATATAATTCAACGAACCAATGTTGAAATGCTTCTCCGACTAAAGAATGCTTTGAATATAAGACTTCATGATGCCATTGAACAAAGAAAATAATGAAGGAGGTCATAACCGTCATCACAAGAATCGAAACCAACCGTAGGATATTTGCTGAGATACCAATAATACTAGAAAAAGATGTGAAGGTAACCTCAGTCCAAAATTGTGCAACTTTGGCCCGAATGACAGAGATGGCGAAAAAGACCTGGGTAAAATAAAAAATGTGTATTGAAGACACTATGCATTACACAAAATGTTGGCCTGGCAGCAGAAGATGAAGATAATTTGCCCATATATAATCCTAAAAGAGCCAGAATGCAAAAGCTGTGGTTATCACTAGCAAGTGGCGGAAGCACAGATCATGGTGTAGGTTTGAAGATTCAATTACATGGATGTTCTCCTATTCAGTAAAAAGAGGGTGGAAGGAGCAACAAAGATTGACTAAGTGTATTGAAAGATTTGTTGTTTGGATCAACAAGGTAATAATCGCCGATGTGGTCAATACTACGATATACGAAGCATGTGGGAAATCATATCTCTTACATATGACGCTAGAAGGAAAACGGAAACGTCTGCAATCATTATTATCGTGAGAAGAAAACAAATGTCAGTTTTGATATCTGTTATGGTGATAACTCTATGGCATCGCATAAGAAATTCAGAGATAAGAGGAAAATTTCATCTATTTCCGAGTCATCTTCACCTCCGAACGTGGTTTGCTTCTTTCGAGTCCATTCAGAAGTAAAAGAATTAGTACAAAAGATAAGCTTTCAAAAATATTATTTGCAGTCACGTTGATACTGTCTGGCAGCACAAGCTGACGATGATTTACAAAGCGTTATGTGCGATTTCAAAAGATCCATTGAAGAATTCAATATAAGTATTTGCTTCCGAATGCAACGGCAACGATTATCGCTAGCTGGTGGTGGAAGATTGCATCATAGAGCTGGTTTTGAGCTTCAATTACATGGGTGCCCTAAACAGTAGTCAATGATGGATAGAATAAACAACGAAGATTTAAATGTGTATGAGAGAAATTGCTTGGAACAACAAAGTCATTACCAACACTTTCAATACCAAGATATATGAAGCACGTGTGGGAGCAGTGCTTATATATGATGCTAGAACGAGACCGGAAAGGTCAGCAGCCGAAAGAATGTCGAGAGGAACAGAAATGCCAATTTTGAGATTTATTACGGGATCACACTTGGGGATCCTTTCAGATGTTCAGGTGTAAGAGTAAAGCTGGAGGTCTCTAGACGTGGTAAGATGAACCAGAGCACGTAGGAAGTTCAGCAGAGGCCATCTTGAAAGAATGCTTAATGGAGAGATTGGCTTTGTGGGCGGAAACACAAAATTCACCCATCCACCGTAGTTTAGTTGGAGCAGATTATACAGAATGTGGAGAAACCATTGAGAGGAATTTTACAAGGGTTTGAAGCTTCATTCTGGAAAACACATATGCATATACATTTTTTTCGAAATTCTGCTGTGTTAATCCTGAACGCATGCAAATGATTATCGAATTTTTCCCAAGGTGTAATTTTTTTCATGACATGATCAACTGAGTGTTGATGGAAAAAATACTGGACATCATTTGGCCCAACGCGATAATTATAGAACAATATATCTTCATTAATAGATATTCATACATGATTTTACAGCTACTGTGAGAATTTCTCATTTCGTCCATTTTCGTCCAAACCCATATGAACACTATTTATGGCATATAATATCGATTCGTATACAACTAATTTCACCGTAATATTTTATTATGTGAATTTCGAGAGTTTCATCGAAAATGATAATGAACAACCATTATAAATGCACAATAATTTGGGCAGTAATTATAACAACTTCATCCATTTGAAAATCCATTAAGGAAACAAGCGTTCCTGCTCAAAAGGTACAAGAGAATTCAATATTGGAATATGAATTGAACATGCAAGTCGACGATTCTCTCGTAGGGTATATTTTATAATGCATTTCAACATGTAAAATGCATTAGATCGATTGAAAACAAACGTTTATAACTTCAGTATTCATTAATCTAGCAATGATTGCTCGATGTACAATTTTAATTCCAGCTATGATTAAAAGCAAATTTGTGGTGGTAAGGTACACCCGCTTGAATAATTGAATGGAAATGACCGCAAATTATTCATTGATTAATGTTGATATATTTCGAAATTGTTAATCGTTGTTTCGTCGTACTGAGGCATGTTGTTAGCATAATAATGGTTTTTACATACCTCTATGAGATTATCGCTCCTTAATGAATACGTTGAACAAATATGTACAATGCTGATTTATGAACAAAAAATACCGAAATAGAAAAACAATAATCAAAATAGCAGGTATTTCTGTAATACCTTCACATAATATCTTTCGATGTTGACATCTTACAATATACTTTTTATGTCTTTGACTAAATGAAGAATTCAATCATTAATTGGCATACAATAATTGAGGTAAACAACTTGAGAATTTTATACAATATAAGATTTTTCATTCAAGACGTTCTACATTGAAGAAATGAAAGTATATCGTAAAATCAATATCGAAAGATATTCTGTGTAGGTATTACAGACAAATCTGTATTTTAATGATTTTCTCAATATTCTTTATCAAGTAAACTCGTTTCAATTCAATATTAGAAACAGAAATAGATGTTGAATTATAAGGCTAGATTTTGGTCTTCGAGTTTATCCAATACGAACTTCCCATAAAATAAAGAATGTACAACTAATTTTTTTTTATTTACGGAAATCTAGTTGTCACACAATCCAACTGTAATACAAATTTTCAATGGTATTTTTCAATGAAAAAGACCACAAACGCAGGTTATTCCTAAAGGAGAGTCATTGTTCTTCAAGGCTTAGATATTATTTTTTAACTTACTAAGTGACAACATTTCTGGATTGTTATGAAGAATGCCGAGACTTTTTTTCTCATGAGGTATATTTAAGATTTTTCAGAACCATTTCAATAATTTCAGACATTTCATATCGGAACAGGTCGTTAGATATCATAAACCGAGGTCGCAACAACAAGCTGAAGAACAGACACATAAAAAGATCCTAAATAGCTAATTATATATTGAAAATCACTTGTTAGATTTGAATAGTACACTGATGACTGAACCAGATAATCCGAAAAATATAAAGTCCTTCTGTATTGTGTTGAATTTCCATTGACCTATGGGAATGGACCGTATTTGAATGAATCCACTAATATATAAAGAAGTAGTAGAATTGAAAAATTTTCATGTCGAGTCAGACTTATAAAGTAAATAGTTTGTTCATTTTGTACATCAGTGTAGTGTAGATAGTGTAGCAATAATACCGTTCTGTGTTGTGAACATGCACTCTTTTCGTTGCGACCATGTGATGGTTATGCGTATGGTGCATAGAAAAATGGTGCTTTTATTTTCATTCGTTTTCCTACTCAATCATTAGACCGAACTGGAGACACTAATTTTATTTCATACTCTCGCTATCGAAACAAACGCCACCAATCTACCAATCAGAGCGCATGACACTACAAATTTATTCGGCAATGGTCATTTTGAATTTATTTGTTTTTTCTCAGATTATTATTCAGCTGCAGGTTGTAGTGATAATGTCTTGGGATAAATTTCATTCCTTTCCGAATTAATTCCCAATCATCTCTTATATTCCGGATTTAATATTGCTACATTGATATCTCGTAAAACTTTATGAATTAACGATTTTCTTCATTCCAACAAAAGTTACGAAGAAATTTGACGTTCGGAAGGGAATTCGTGTAATGTTTTCAACAAAATTTTAATCAGCGATCCTTCAGAAAAAGTTCATGGTTTTAATCTTCTTAGGAAAATTTGGTGCATTTTGAATCGACTTAGAATCGGTCATGGTCGTTGCAATAGTTTCCTCTTAAGGTGAAATTCGGTCGAAAGTCCTCGGTGCGAATGCGGATAACAAGAGGAAACAATAGAACATTTAGTTAATAGTTGTCCAATATATAAATTTGACGATGGTTTCGAGGCAATTCATTTGGTTCTTTTTCGAGATGGATTGTGAGCTTCAAATTGATTTAATGGATAATAAGACATTTACTAGTTCATATTGCTTTTTTCGTCTTCTTTTCTTATTTTCAGGGGTAATTTCAAGATATAAACCTGCATCGCATGGAAAAAACAAATTTTGTTTCGTTGATGAAAAAGAAGCGCTTCAAAAACAAACAACAATTTCACTGCACTTCTACGGGGAGATCTGGTATCCTGTTTACATTTCCTCTGCTAATACTGTGATAACAAATATTGTATGATATAAAAGAGTTGTACTGCTCATTTTCAAAAGAATATACGCAAGGGCGTTTTCCATAAATAATGCTTCCTATTTGATCTTCAGTAGTTTATTAGTTTTTTTTTCATATTGGGGGTGGAATTCTGAAAAAAATTTAAATAAAAATATTTCGAAATCCTCCGAAAATATCCTTCAATCGATATTCCAATGAAGCTTGAACATGCTAGAACATTGATATTTTTTTTATTCATTTATTTTA
Organism: Myrrha octodecimguttata; assembly: GCA_958510865.1. Lineage (NCBI taxonomy): Eukaryota > Metazoa > Arthropoda > Insecta > Coleoptera > Coccinellidae > Myrrha > Myrrha octodecimguttata. The sequence continues at coordinate 70,348,375 of OY294056.1, read as the reverse complement.
TTTTATTTGACTTTTACAATGACACCAATGATTATGATATTTTCAAATGCAGAACTACAAAAACAAATTCACTCTTAACCTGAAAATAATAGATCCCGCAGGATTTCCAAAGTATCAAAAAATATATCCACATTATTCTCAATGAGAAATTTATAACAAACAGCCAACATTTTATCAACAGGAAAAGAGCCACCTGGTTTGACATAGGATAATTCTTCATCATTGATTCTCAAGTTTAATTTTGGAACTCTGAAATGAATAAAATCAGTTTAATTAAATGGCTGAACTAAAATTAAAAAATCTAGAGAAGCACAGACGTGAAATCAGCAGCTTTTACGCGCTTGTTCACATTGCGAAACGATGATGATGACTTGGAAATTTCAGTGAAATTTCAATGAAATATAGAAAATAAAAAAAAATGAAAAAAAAAAAAAAAAATTCGGATTTTTCCATGGATAATTCTTCTAATTGACACTGTCCATATTCCAACCAAGTTTCATTCCGATCAGATAAATATTTTTAGAGTTATCAAAAATCAAAATTTTAAATGGCTGTAGCAAAAAAACATTCGGCAGATTTGGCCCATTAACGAGCTCAACTGAGATATTCAGGATCTTAACCTAACCTGAAAATTTCAAGACTCTAGGTCCTTTCTTTCGAAAGTTACAGCTGACACAGCCGGACGGACAGAATCAATTTTGACCATGGATTCTTCATCAGTGAGTCAAACCTAGTCGTTTGAGACCAATTTCGGCTCAAAATTTGAAAATTACAGACATCGTGACGAAATGATATTCTCTGTTCCCCAGAACAAGCGCGTAAAAACTGCACAATATATAAAGAAGGAATATTCGAAGCATTGATGTCGAGTATAACTTATTAATTGACCTAGTTCAGCATCTATCCTTGAATTAGAAAAAGTGAATCAATAAAATATCTATTTCACTGTCCATTACGGCATGTATGTGCTTGTTTTCGAAACATACCATACTGAAAGTGAATATAAAACTTATTCCATCAGCTTTAAATCATTTATGCTGTAAGCGAACTTTGATATTTAATAATGTACGTGGGATATGTATGAAGTTGAAGTTTCCTCAGGTTATATATGAATATTATCGATTAGATACACTTGATTGTCAGAGAGGTGAAGGTGAACTTTATCCTATACAAATTGAATTATCTTGTATTTGATTGAAGATAATTATGTTACTATTTTTGTTGGAAATCATTCGCTGGAAACTTTTTACAGCCAAGCAATCATTCGATTATTAGATATGGTTGAGATCAAGATGCAATTACTTATGAGGTTCCTTCTCATTTATTACAAACGTGTTATTCATCATAATTTGAAAACTTGAATGTGTAGACATTTAATTATCATATGAGTTATGTACACTAACATATACATGGTGGACGACGGTACAATATTTTTACGGAGAACGGTACGTACGATTTAATTGAAAATTTGAAATTTTGGATCTAGAATATTCTCGACTATGTGGTGTTGCGCTTATATCAAAGGGTACTCTGATATTTTAAATGCAATGCAAATTATTGCTTTTTACTCGCTTGTTCTTGGAACAGCGGGTCATCGTTTCGTCATACTGTCTTTAAATTTCGAATTTTGAGCCGAACATTGTTTTAAACGATAAGACTGGAGAAGAATCCGGGGTCAAATTCAATTCTGTCCGTCCAGCCGTCTGTCCGTCCGTATGTGCTCTTATTTTCGAAGAAGAAGGCCTTGTGACTCGAAATTGTCAGATTAGGTTTGGATTCCGAATATCTCCAACCATCCAAAATATCTAAACCGTATAAGCGGTATCAGAAGAGTAGGGTTACTGAAGTTTCACGGTGTTTACCGATCTTCAGACCACCTTATCTTGTGAATCGCAGAATAAGTATCTAGATACTTATTACCTGTTAAATGAAATACTGCAGTGCCACAACATACAGCGCGCCCTGGGGAGTCTCTTGCGATTTAAATTCTTCTCAAAATGTTATTTTTCACGACTTCGCAAAAACTGATGAGTTTCCATATAACCTATTTCATATAAATGCCCTTTATGAGGACACAAAATTTCAGCAGCATATGTCAAATAGTTCTTCACATATCGAAATATTCAAAATAATTTTTTTTCTAGTGGATGATCTTCACGAAATTTTGCATACGTCTTTTCCAACTACAAGTTTCAATTCAATCAGATCGATATTTTTGGAGTTATTGGGGCAAAAAAAGCTTACATTTCTTGAAAATATTGTTTGTGAAACTACAGGATCGTCTAAAGGGGGAATGTCATTTCAGGTAAAGATTCAGTGCTTCATTTGCGGTACGATCTGCCTGAATTATTTGAGAACTTATCGGGACCCTAACGCTATCTATTCCTCTTTTATACAGGGTGAGTCTTCAAGTTGTACAGTAATTTTAGCCATAGATTCGTCTCATCAATCAAGATTTTTTATTTATTATTTTCCAGATTCGGCTCAGGTAGAGAGTTATAGGCATTTGAATTGTTCTCAATGTGCTAATGCACTTTCTCATCAAGTTTATCACTTTTTCTTTTGCAGAATAACCAACCAATACAATGTTTGAAATTCTCAGAAACATGATTGAGAAAACTCATTTACTCTTATGATTTGGTGCTTTTTGCGTTATTACTGTAACGGATACATTACACAACGATGATCTGTTGAAACACCGATCTTTACCTCAATATTCATGTAATATCCAAATACATTCCACCGTAAGATTATACACAATTCTTTCCTCGCCCATACTCGTATTGAAAACTCCATAGTTATCCTTGTTTTCATCAAATTGATGAATGAGTTATTTGACATGACTCAACTAACCTACACACATTAATTGAATCCTTGAATTCTATGAAAAGTCTGGTCCATAGATATGGAGTATAGTCTCCACGTCTGTGATCTGATCACGAAATAGCAGTATATTAAATCTATGCGAAATAGATGACTATTTCCGTCTATTCGATGGTCCGGATAAATGTCGGCGAAGCTTAATTCACGGCCTTTACTAGCTCTGGGACAGATCCATAAGAATACGGCAATTTCTCCAGTTTTATCAGATTGTATAATATTCAACGTTGAATATCTCCAAAACGGTACGTTCGAGGAGAAATTATAAGAAACAATTAAGTATTCTAAAATGATTGCAGATTCTAATAATGCTGAAAGATGATGTTCATCTGCATTCCTCATTCTAATTTCTTATAGTTTCATGAATCAGCGAATCTATAACTGTGAAACTGTATGGAGTAGGACGGTGATTACTGAAGAATATGTGTCATAGTTGAAGAAAACTTCACACTTATTTGTATCATCAAATCTGAAAAGATGGTACAGGAAAACAGTGTTTTTTTTATGACAGGAATCTATGGTTAAAATCATTGTAGAACTTAAAGACTCATCCTGTATACATAATCGTATGCTCAGCATGTCCCCCATCTACCGAACGATCTGCAGGTGAATTGTTCGAAATTGTTTGTTTGGTTATGTGAATAGCCCATATATTCAGTCACGATTATCAGTCAACTGGAAACTAATGTGTTGAGAAGTAGGTGAAATGTCGTGAACTCGAGATGAGGAACTTGAGATGAAGTGCCCTGAAGGCATCCTCGCTGTTTACGCTGACTTGGGATAATTCACGGGTGAACGCATATTTCAGAATTCACCATAATCAACCCAGGAATTCGAAGCAGTTCTCATAGAGCTACGATAAAAATTTATTTGAGGTAGATGCTTCGGAGGCCACGAATGTTATTATGGTTCTGCCATCGGCTTCTGAAATGGAATTTTCTTATAGTATCTTTGTTTTGGTTGCGAAATTCAGCACTATTTCTGAAGGGTTACAATGATGCGCTATGGATGCTGGATTCTGTACTATCGCTGAAAGATCCTGAGAATTGATGAACAAGATGTTCAAGACTTTAGTTCTGGATCATGAATGAGGGATCTTATTTCATTTTCTATTGTCGAATCCGGAAAAATTTGGAAAGGGTAGACTATGAAAATACTTTCTAGTGAATGTGTTCGTAAAGAACAATGAAGGAAACCACTAAGTGCTTGATTATTTAAATTTTCTAAGTTACAACTAGAAAGTTTATTCTTCAGTTTCAGAATACCAACCCGCAACTTAGAGCAAAATTTCGTGTGGATCCAATTGGTAGAAAATTCAAAAAAATTTTATTCGAAAATTGTCGAGATTTTTTATGAAAATATTGATAATATTTCAATAGAATTCGGCACAAACCTTAGAGTCAGTATTTAACAACAACGTTCCAATTTTCAATTCGATCCGATATTTACCTTCAGAGATATATGGAAAAATGTGGGCCAAATTTCGTTTTTATTTGGAATTTTAAAGTTATTCCCGCAATATCTTAAGAAGTACAAATGTAATCAGATTGAAACTTCGTAATGAGGTGGAGACTACCAACACGCAACTTGGTGCAAAAGTTCGTGGTGATCTCATTGTTAAAATTCGAACAAGCGCGTAAGCCTGGCCGTCCACTGGAAGCGATTTGGGGCTTTTATGCGCTACGCGTTTTACGAGCGCCGATGAGCTTTTACGAGCCAAGCGGTCTCAGGCTTCGGGGTCGTCCACTGGCAGATAGTTCGCGAGGTTTCGGTTCGTTCTTGTTCTTGTGTAGCAGAGGATTTTTACTTCAGATTTCCGTGTTTATTGAAGAAATTGGGATACGGGATGGATTTAGAATTAATAATTCATTGTGTATATTTGTGTAGGCCCATGTTTCAGTTTTGATAATGGAGTAAAACCCGAAACATGCATGTCAACAAAATATTTTAAATCAAAAATTGTGAACGAAGTCAAGTGTTTTATTTGTTTTAATGTTAAGATTAATAATTCATTTTAAGGATAAATTTCACTTGATCAGGCATATGTTAGCTACGGAATGGGGAAAATTTTTGAGCTAAGGTAGATTCAAATTTAGAAAAAATGAAATTATCGGAAACAATTTACCATCTTGATAATGAATGATTATTATCGTATACTCATTTATAATACTGGAATGGAAGTTGAAGTGTGAATGTTGATGACCTGGGTACTTCGAAAACAAAGGATGTGGAACTTCGAAATTATGGCTGATTTGAATTTTATCTGCTTGCAGTGGACGACCAGCCTAATAGCTCCTGACCTCACGTCAGTGTTATTCTATATTTTCGATAGATATGTCTATTATAGTCAACAATATCTCTGATTCTACAAAAGATGGGGATCAATGCCAAAAAGGCAATCTAACTTTTTTTCTTTACATCGTTGAGCATATCCATTTTAGTCGTAATAATGCACTAAATAAATTCCTAATTGTCCAAAGCAAAGATTAATCTTTGATGCAAAATAAACGTTCTTCGCCAATGACAATATAAACAAAGCGAATGTCAAACTTAGGGAAGGGATACTGTAGTTGTACGACCACTCATGTGACAGAAGCATCAGGAATTTTCTAGCTAAGGCATCAATCAAGAAAGGTGTAAATTTCAGGGAAATCGGATCGGCTAAAAATACTGCTGAGCACTGTTCAGGAATATCTATCATTGATTGTTATTTTTTAATGGCTAATAGTGTACTGCAAGGTTTTGAGTATGGATTTTCTCTTAAACAAGTTTAGTTACGCGAGATTTTTCTCTGTTGACCACATAAGTTATAATTACTTTTTCAGTCATTAGATGTATTATTATTAATATATCGAAACGCTATTCACAACTTTATTTTTTCACCAAAAGTTGGACATTCGGGTCAAAAGTTATTATTAATTAATCCCCCAATAGAGAATCGGATTCAGGTTCTACCAAACTCGATGAATGACCACGAAGGCTGAAATTCTTGAAATAGTAGCGATGTCTACAGGGACAGATTTGCAATTATCATTAATCATGTCTGTCAAAAGTTTGGCGAAGCCTGGAATTGATATTACCTTCATAGGACTGCAATGAATTTCGAAATGATCTATTACATTAGTAGGGTCATTTAGAGGTAAGATAATTTAATTATCAACAGTCTGTGTTTCGATATTTTACTCTATGGTATCTTTCGTGATTGAGCCTGAATATACCTTCAAGATCTTCTGGATACTTCCACGTTAGTTGTTTTGTTGTATGCAGTTCTGAAATCTCAAAAATATGTAGTTGTGTTGAACTCGTTGAAGTTTCAGTTGAATAAAGAAAAATGAAAAGTTGCCATATTCGCGCAATTATCGGAATAAAATAAGGAAAACAGAACATTTTCAGTATCACATCATGAGGAAATTCTTAACCAATTATCGTTTGAAATTAAAGCTTTATGGTGGTTTACGGTTTTGAAAATTGGATTGGAAGCAAAATATTATCGAGGGACAATACATATATCCTCTGAAAATAGAGAACGATTTTCAGTTTTTTTTTTGTTAACTGAATGCCTTTAAATTACTGCAGAATGTAATTTATTTTTGTTTGTTTCAGGTGAGTTCTTCATGTCTACAGTTGCCGTTCTTAATAATTCAGGTAATTTTTTCATTGACTCATTCAATTTTTAGTGAGAACATTTCCATAATGACGCTGGTTCTACAGTGCAAGCCGGAAAATCTTAGCAAGTTCGTTTTTCAGCGTCTATTTCCCTCGTCGTAATTTCCACCAATCAGAAATGCGCAATTTTGAATTACAAATGGTTTCTAGGTGGAAAAACTGTTTGACAGGAGCTGTCAGCAGTTAATTCGAGTTTACCCGCGGTGAACCTTGACAGTTGTTGTTCAAATTCGACTCGGATTTTTGTTGCCACCAGCACTCATGCTTCTTGTTAAAATATTACTTAGCAACGTGTTTTTTCGATTTTTTTCGGAAAAATTAGATGTCCTCATAATATTACTCACGATGAAAGGTTGACCTTTCTCAAATTCACGATAGCTTAGGAAATGAATACTTATTTGTCAAATAGCGCGATACTCGCAAAAATGTCATGTTTACGGACGTATAGTGTGCATACATACATCAATTCATTTACATTTTACGGAAAAGATACTGAAAGGTTACAGAACGTATAGTGAGAATCAACCTTCATTCGGTATTAAAATGACTGCGGTAAGGTTCAAGAAAAATTCGTTCGTATCATATAAAATCGTTCTACCAGCTGCATTGAGCGGGGTGATAACCCGAATTTGTGACCGCCCTAGTTTCGGATTTGGAAAAGCCCTCGAAATGCTACTGACTTTACGTCCGTACTTTTCTATCTAGACAATTTCTATAAACGGATCTAATCAAAACGTTTTTCATTCCTTCACGAAAGGATTGTTGTTCTTGTGTCACAATATCTTGTTCAGATGTAACAGCCTGTACAATATCCGAATTGCAAGGGACAATCATAAACATAAATAACCATTTAAATACACTTCATATTTCATGATGAGGTTGGCGTCTTGTAGTCCCTTCTAGTATTGATTATACATCATTTTCAATTACACACCATGCAATTTTTGTCTCCTGAGTGCAAGATGAGTCTCATAAATTTTTAACCCGGATGGACTCCTAGTTCTTTAGGGCCGCTATGCGTTCATTAGGCTGATCAAAGTTCCACATCCTATGGCGCCATATCTTTTCATGCTCCAGTAAATGCTCAGTTCCAAACAGACACTTCCTCATTGGTTTTGCGGCTGAAATGAGTGTGGTTTACCTCTGCCTTTTTTTCGAGAAGTTTCTTTGATGTTCTAAGTCGACCTTGTGGTTATTATTCTGAGAAATGAAGAGACCCCAGAGAAATAAAAACTAGACGAGGTCCTCGGTATGATATTATTCATGAACCTCCAACTGTTTTTTCGTCTTGTCTGTTAGTACAGTGCCCGACATATGTAGAGTGACATTGAGAGCGTTGAATCCAGTAGGAATATCTTCAAGAACTTGAATTTTCTTCAACAGAATGACCATTTTTATTAGCACTATTATTATTATTTTTATTTATACTTTATTTTCTTCAATACATATTGCTCAGCAACGTCATAACAGGGAGAAAATAAGACACAAATTACACTATCTTTATTCCGAAAAATGTACCCTTGAAAACGTATCTTCAATGTTGTCTGGAGAGATCTCTAAAATCATTTTTTTTGTTGCTCGTTCGAACTTTACCAAGGGCAGTTCTTTAGTTGAAAATGGAAGAGAATTGAACAATTTCACAGCCGAATTAATATAGCTCATTTCTGTTAGGCTCAAATGATAGCGCCAAGAAGATGCTGTAAACTCTCGTATACCTGGAAATATTTTCTCTGCCTAAATGAGGCAGTATATTCAATTCCTTGAATAGTGTTCTGCAACTATCTAGTTACCTCCTCCCTGATATGATTCTTATTGCTCGCCTCTGCATCTTGAATAACTTAGAAAGTTTTGCTATTACGCTTCAAATCAATCACTATTCGGAGAAAAAGGTAGACCTGATTCCATATGAACAATATATCGCAGTATTCATGCCTTTGAACTCTTTCCATAACGTCCAGGATTAGAGGTGCTTTTAAGAGCGAAACGCTGTCCACATCGTTTGAACTGGTGCAGAAAACGGCAGCAGTGTGAGGTAGAATGGCAAAATGTCGTATTCAGCGACGTATAGAGATTCTGTCTAAGTATGCACGATAGCCGTGGAACTGTAAGAAGGCACCATGGAGAGCCATGTGATTTTGCGTTTGCTATTAGGAGGTATGTTCACAGGACGTGTATTCAGCCACAGGATACTGCAACACATTATTTATTTTTGCTTCGATGTTGTATTGTATTGTTGCTGATTCTCCTGTCAAATGTGTATGAAATCTGACTAATGAATTGGCAGATACCTTAATATATTACTATGAGAAATTTCGTTTCCCTAATGTTTCCAAAATACTTAATACTTTGATTCAGTCGAATTGAAATGTAGCACTTCGTTACAGAAATTAACGGCGTGAAGGTTCATGAAAAATGTCGGGAAGGAATAGCTTTGAATTTGAAAGCGTGAAACCTTCTGAATTCACGTTAGTGCTCCCTTCAAATTATTTTAATAAGCTGCATTGAATATGGCAAATCTTAACAAAAAAAATTTAGAAAAGCACTGACATTAAGTTAGCAGCTTTCACGCTCTTGTTCACATTGCGGAATGGTGACTTGGAAATTTCAGTGAAATTTCAATGGATAATTCTTCTTATTGACACTGTTCATCTTCCAACCAAGTTTCATTTCGATCAGATGAATATTTTTCGAGTTATTGAAAAATCAAAATTTCAAATGGCTGTAGCAGCCCATTCGGCAGATTTGGCCCATTAACGGACTTAACCGAGATATTCAGGATCTTAACCTAACCTGAAAATGTTACAGCGCACACGGCCGGCCGGGTGGACGGACAGAATCAATTTTGACCACGGATTCTTCATCAGTGAGTCCAACCTAGTCGTTTGAGACCAATTTCAGCTCAAAATTCGAAAATTACAGACATCGTGACGAAATGATAAAGCGCTGTGCCCCAGAACAAGCGCGTAGAAAATATTGGCCCTTCAAATATTTTTAATGTAGCGGTGGTAGCTCAGTGGTTAGAGCACATGCCTCATGATCGCAAGTTCTGGGGTTCAAGCCCTTGGCCGGGAAATAACTTTTCCGGTTTTCAGGGGACCGTCCAACGATTCGCTGTTGGGTAAACAATTAACAGTGCTGTTCCTAAAGTGGCGCAAGGAATCAGTAACAAAACCTACACAGAACACACCCGGTATCCTAAATCGCACAAGCTTTAAGCTTCTGAGGGGTTTCGTTGAAGCCTAGTATAGTCGAAAAATACAAATAGAAATATAAGATGGCTTTACGTACATATATGGGATACATTGCTGGTTCTTATAAGGACACATTATTGCTGGTTCAAAAAGCACAGCGTTTTGCGGAAATACCAAATCTTTCCCACGATCGAAGAAATTAAATTTACAGCTGATAAGATCAAAAGATCATCATCTGATCCCGGTAAAAGATATGTGATATAAGAAACAATGCTCTCTTCACCATGTAATCGATGATCGTGACTGCTTCATAGGCAAATATCACGAAGTACGGGTGTAGTTCCTATATGTATGTATCTTCATTGTTATGAAACTACATCGCTGAATTCACTGGAATTTCAAAACTATCCTCAATTTTTCGAGATATTCTTATTCATACCTTTCGCTAGTGGAATTGGAATTCGAAGGAAATTCCTCTCATGATTAAAATGAATCGCAATAATTAGGACTTTTCTACATGGTTTATCGATTGAGATATCTAAAAACTGAAAGTTATAACTCTACCTGGTTTATTTCTATAGAACGAGTTCATATAATAACATGTAAGTTATTGGATTAATTGAAGAAACAACCATATATATCATTTCTGTTTTGCGGAGAAACCCTACTTGTTACTATAAAGATAACAATCGAAGTTATTTTCGATAATTTCATAAATTAAACTACTCTTTCATGGTTTGATAAGCTGCAGTAAAACAATTGATCACGTTATAAGTTTGTTATAGACGTTAGTAAGATCTTGCTTCTCAATCTATTATACACAAATAAGAAGGCATTTAAATTTTCACGTTCACGGTCAAGCTAACGGCCGATCGTAAACACGATTACCTCCCAAAAAAAACAACGTAAAAATTCGATATTTGTACAGTTCATTACGAATCCCGAATTCGTGAATGGGTTAAATCAACCCAATGATTCCGTGGATGGATCCATGTGAATAGTTATATTCTGCCAATATTTCAGAAAATACAGATTGAATTGGAATAAATCCAGTGGTTGATTGAAAAATGACAGTACGAAGGTAGATGTGGAATTTCGTGAAAGCAATATGATTAGAATACCGCATAATAACTAGAAGAAAATATTCTGTTGTTGTAATGACTAGATAATCATGAAATTCTGCACGAGAATGAGAGTCAGCATTTTTCAACTAGTTTTGATTGGATCATTATTTTTCGAGTTTTTCCGGAAATAAAAACGATACCAAGGAAAAAATTACGGAGTTCTGTATATTTTTCCCCAATAAATTTCCAATTATATGGCACAGGTCAAACTGAAATTTGATACATACTTTCGTGAAATACAGTGAATAAGGCCTTTGCCAAATCTGAACAATAGTTCTAAAAGAAAAAATTATTTTTAAATTTTTCTAAGGACATAATCATCACGAAATTTCACAAATTGTTCTGCATCCGCACATGAAGTATATGTTCTGAAATTTCCCTTCTCCAGTGGTAGAAAATTCCCAAAATATTCGGGTTGGCAACTCGGACTGAAGTCTCCAATTGGTCAAAGAAAATTCAATGAGGATAATTTGATAAGAAAATCAAAGAATATTTAGTATTCGAAAAAAAATTTCAAATTTTTTTTTTTAATTTTTCTAAAGGCACGATCATCACGAAATTCTGCACAAAGTTGTGCTGTAGTATCTTCAAAGTAGCTGCCTAGTTTCATCATGATTGAATCAGTATTTCTTGAGCTATACCGAAAAGAACAACGATATCAAGAGACAATAATTTTTCCAAGATCTCCGAAAATATTATTCGCATCGCATTGAAATTGTGTATACTGCTATGAAATATAGAGCTCAAGGTATGAGCAGAAGCTTTTTCGAATATGCTCGTTAGTTTCTAAAAAACATTTTTTTTCCAATTTCGCGAAGCACTCTTTCGAAACGAACCACACCTGTCCAGAACTTAAAAATCTCTATATCTTTATGAAATTGAACATTTTGGAATTGTTCAAAATATACAAATACATCGATAAACTGGCAGTAAAACTTCTGAACGAACAGACGAGCCTACGAAAATCCACACATTTCGAAATTCTCAGGAAATAAGCTTGCATAATACATCTAAGTACCATGATACACAACTTGCAAAACACCAGTTGAAACTATAGTAATTCACGAAACTCAGTTCAATTGGCGAATGAAGATAAGCGCTACTCCCTCTGGTGGCTATCCGAGTAACCCGAGGTACAGACATTATCATTGACAAGTTAAAAGAAATGTTAGGAAAATGAGAAAGTATATATATTATTCTTGGCATTTGCGTGATTTTACAAGTGCTTCTACTGAGGAAAAGCAAACTCGAATGTCCCTTCCCATAGATTTCCACAAAAATTTCGAGTTAGGATGAAAGAAACTTCCTTTGACAAGTCGGGCCTGAGAGTGTTGAAGAATCGATAAAAACCAACAAACAAGATTCATGAGAGTCTGTTACCTGCATTTCGCCGATGATGGTCAATTTTATAGAGGTATGCACGAATTGCACATGAAATATTAGATCACATTCATGCATATGAAGATATTTTTTTTTCCAGGCCCCTAATCCAAGCAGAAAAATTTACTAAAGAGGAATGCTCTGCCTTCCAGAAATCTGTCTATTGAACTGATCATTAGGCAACAACGTAAATGTTTTAGTGATAGAACTAACTTTTGAAAAAAAAAAGTGTCTCAACAAGGAAATATCCGGTGATGAATACTCTTCGCTCAAAGTGCTTCTGCCGATGAAAGCAAAGTTTTACAAGGCTTTTTATTACAGCTTTTTCAAGACCAATCATATGAGTGTTGGAAAATTTATTTGTCAATCCATTATGAATAAGACTTACGGTACAAGTAGCATTAGTTTCATGTGAATGTATTCATTTTATTCACAATATATTGAGTATTTAGTTCTTCCCTATAAAAATAGTAAAGTTATGAGTATTTGTCTATTATTATATATTATTATATTATTATTATGAGTAAGTTAAATACCATCTGTTTTTCAACTTTCAAGACACTCTAAGAAATCCACCAAAGTCAATCTTGCCATTTGGATCTGAAAATAAATAATATTAAAATACTGTCTAACCTTGGAGATATCCCCGTAATTTTAGAGTGGCTACACTCAATTAGACTGAAGGATGATACATACCTACTTTATAAGAATGGAATATGTACTCCCAGTAATACTCTCGTCAACTATAAAAGTAAAAGTCTGAATAAATTGTGAAATAAAAAATTATCAAACCAAACACTAACAAACAGTACAAAATCAACTATCAAAACAAAATCTATGTCTGTATGTAAGGTTCTAAAACTGGCCAATGTAGCGCTGCAATCTTAAATTCAGACGCCAATACAAAACATCAATCAAATGAAGTGATAGCAAACGAAGTAATTTTTTTTATTCTAGTTCAAAATTCAACAGGGCTGACTCATTTTGTCCTTGTATACCTCTCACTGTACAGGGTGGGCAAAATTCGTTGTCTACCGAAGGGATCTCGAGAACTATAGCAGCTAGAAGAAAACTGATAACACAGTTTCTCGAGCTCTTTTTTCCTGACTAATCCGAATCTGAAAACAGATCCAGCTTATCTTTCATAGAACTTGAGTTATGAGCGAAAATTGAGAAATTGTCATTTTCAATAATGCTGAATAACTCGCTTGTTTGAACTGGTATTCGAAATCTGTTGATACATTCTACAGGCACTTTTTTAGGAGTAATTTAAATATAATATGACTGAATGTTTTAAGCCAGCCATTTTCGGGAAATGAGAAAGATTTTGGATTTTTCAAATGTAAACTATAGTCGAAAGATCTCTTATCTTGCTACAAAATTTTTGCTGGTTTCAAAAATGTATCGTATGTCGCTATTTACATGAATATTACATGAGAAGATTGTCAATACTTTTTTCCTGCTTTTCTTTTCACTGTTGAATTATGAGTAGGCTGACGTTGCCATAGCGAAGATTGAATATGCATTATCTTTGCGGGAACTTGCGCCTCTATGATTGGAATCAGCGATTGCTGAATAAATATTTCTATGGTTAATTTGTCATAGTTCTTAAGATTAGCAATAGAAAATCAATTTATCATCCCTAATGACCCGAAATATTGCTGATCTTAAGAATTATGACAAATTAACCATATTTATTCAGCAATCGCTGATTCCAATCATAGAGCCGCAAGTTCACACAAAGTTAATGCATGTTGAATCGTCGCTATGGTAACGTCAGCCTACTCATACAGTGAATAGAAAAGCAGGAAAAAAGTAAAGAATATTTTCTCATGTAATATTCATGTAAATAGCGACATATGATACATTTTTGGAATCTGCAAAAATTTCGTAGCAAGATAAGAGATCTATAGTTTACATTTAAAAAATCCAAAATCCTTCTCATTTCTCGAAAATGGCTGGATTGAAAAATTCAGTCATATTATATTTGAATTACTCCTAAAAAAGTGCCTGTAGAATGTATCAACAGATTTCCAATACGACTTCAAACGAGCGAGTTATTCAGCATTATTGAAAATGACAATTTCTCAATTTGCGCTCATAACTCAAGTTCTATGAACGATAAGCTGGATCTGTTTTCAGATTCAGAGTAGTCAAGAAAAAAGAGCTCGACAATGTGTTATCAGTTTTCTTCTAGCTGCTATAGTTCTCGAGAGCCCTTCAGTAGACAACGAATTTTGCCCACCCTGTATATCTTCTCTTTGTTATGACTCAGTGTAACTGAAGTCCGTCCCATCTTCTAACTCCCAGACTTCTCCAGATGCATTTCCACAAGTTGGTTCCTGTGTCCTAACGCTATTGAATCCAGGAAACCACTCAACTGCCATCATTCGAAGGTTGTAGGTCATTAGGTTCACCAATGAATGAACCGCGGAAGTCGATATTGCTCTCACGTAGCCAGCCGATTCAATATAAAGTTCGGTTCCCTAGGAACCGATATCTGGAATTGAATTCCGAAGGGATTCCTATTGAGAGTGGGCCTATATCAGAAAAGTTGGTTAATTATTCTATTTCGCGACGGGATATTGCCTCTCGAAGTGAATTGAAGACTGTGAAGAGTTTTCGAGGAGATGAGAATGGTGGTGTTGATTGTCCTAAATTTCCAGTTTGTTTTTGTTGGTTTGGAAGTTTTTTCGTTAAATTTCAAGATTGTTTCTGGTTTTTCAGTGAGAACGTTTATTTTTTTGGTGATAGACTTATCGATGAAAGTTTTTGAGCTATGACGTCGAATTTACATTTGGGCAATTTCAACTTTTATCATTGACTGTGTTCCTATTAGTATTATGACTTTGTAATACAGAAATATTTCAAATTATTTCCACGGACATTATGTGTCAACAGTGATGGATCAGTTGAGAAAAATCACTGAAACATTTACGCGCTTGTTCAAACTATTAGCCAGTTCGGCTATCCATTCATCTATCGACTCAGCCTATCGCAGATTGACTTCTTGATGGGACAATTTTGCGATGTTCTTGTCCTATGATTTTAACAAAATCTTGCATGAACAAACCGTCGATTTTACGCCCTTTTTCTATTATACAAAAGGTGCCACCAGTTTGCCAACTGTCAGTGATATTAAGATTTTGATACATGAATACTATTGAATGTTTAGTGATCAGTTAATTTTTGCAATAGATAATCTCTTTTTGGCCAATCAACTGAGATGTTGGTGCAAAAATCTTAGTAACATACATTGACACAAGAGCAATTTTCAAGGGTTGCAAAATGGTGCAGGTGAGGGGATTGATTCTTTACTGTATCGATTTCGAGAATTCTTCAAAAATACCCATAACAGTCAGATGATCATGTTCCTATTCTACTTGCAAATTTCTCCTGAGGGGATCTCAAATTTTGCGTGCATGTTCTAAGGAACCGCGCACTTCCGTTTTGTCTGAATTTTTATAATTCTCGAATTTTGAACCGAAAGTGATCTCAAAGCTACTAGGTTGAACTCACTGATGCCGAATATATCCGAAAGGCTGGCCTACCGACCGGTCGAGGACACGATAACTGGTGAAAGAAACGAGCTAGCGTCCTTAAACTTTAAGGGTCCTGCCTTCCAAATGTGCTCCAGCTCTTGGAGGAATTGAATTTTTAGGGTAGGTTCAGAATCTAACTTCGTTTGTTTCCATATTAGGCAAAATCCGCTTAACGGTTCCGGAGATGTGGCTACTTAAAATGTTGAAACTTGTTTCGCTGTCGTTAAGTATCAAAAGGTACGAGTTTATATATATACAGTATCTTCATATTAGTATAGACAAATTGAAAAAGTCAGATCCGAAACTTCGATATTTCAGGAATTCTTTGCCATATTCTGCTGAAATGTTTTTTGTTCAACATATCTAGAACATCTTGGAAATGAGACGTGAAAATTTTTTTGATTCGATCCGTCTACAGTGTGAGGGTTCATTTCCTATTTTTCGGAAAATCTGAAAAATAAGAGGATTTACTTGGTGGGGGCAAAATGAAAATTTTGAAGACAGATAAATATAACTACAAAACAGCCAAATTCCATAGTGCGAATGGAATGTATTTTATTTTTCAGATAAGTCGTTGAACATGATCGGATGGATGCTGGTTTCTTGTATGTTATATGAAATATCATATTTTTATGATTTTCTCGAGTTTTTTCGATAAAGCTCGAAATGAACACACTTTTAAAATGGAAGAATTTCAAATGATTCTATATAACTGGTAAAATCGAGACGCTACTTCCAATAGAGAGGAACACGATAGATCTCCCCTTACTTCACACGTCCAAATACGATTCTACGATCGATAAAGCCAACGCAGTCCATTGGCTTGGTTGGTAGAAGGTACGCAGTAAGAGTGAGGAAAAGAGGTTATGGCAGAGATCATTTCCTTGTTGAATTGGATTTTTGCAGTATTTTATGAATGAAGTGATATGTCATATTAAAATACATTCGAGAGGCTTGCAAATCTTCTCTACCTATTGGAAAGGCTGTGTTGAAATGAAAGAAAGGTTTTTCCTCCGTATGCTTTTCTTCATGGTCCCTCGGCTCATGCACGTATTTAATGTGAACATTCTAAAGAGCCATTTCTGCTTGAAGTTGATACAGTGCGCGTCAAAATTATGGATCAAATTCATTTTCTCAAAAAAAAAATATTTGGCAACAAAATCCTGAAACAGCTCAATTCTGGTTTCACTTTTACCAAATTTATATGCATTTTTGAAAGATTTTTGTTTCACCTTGTGCCATCCCCATCAACCCACTTAATTGGTTGAATAGGGAAAGTGGGTCATATGGTACTTTTTTGGCAAGGTCTATGTATCTTCTTCACTGGAGTGCAGAAATTTCCAAAAAAAATTTTTTTTTATATTGGTTACTTCAAAGAGGTTTTCAGTATGCGCCCTTTGTCATGGCTCATTTACTTCGAGACGATGGTACATGATGAAATTTGTCACCGAATTAAAGTCGACCATTACAGTTTTGTTCATGCACAACTCTCAACCCCTACGAACCCTTTAATGGAAGAAACATAGAGTGACATTGGAAATTTATTTCGGCATTGAAGTATCACCCGGAGAATCATTGTGGATTACAAGATAAGTTGAATTAATTTAACTTATCTTGTGATGCACAAAAAGTTAAATTAATTTAACTCATCTTAATAATAATGCACAATGATTCTCCGGGAGGTACTTCAATGCCGAAATGAATTTCCAATGTCACTCCATTTTTTCCCTATTAAAGGGTTCGTAGGAGTTGAAAGTTGTGCATGAACAGAACTGTGATGGTCAACTTTCATTCGGTGACAAATTTCATCAGATACCATCGTCTCAAAGTAAATGAGCCATGGCAAAGTGCACACACCTCTTTGAAGTAACTAATTTTTCAAAAAAAATATTTTTTTCTTGAAAATTTCTGCAAGTCTGTGAAGAAGATACAAATACCTTGCCAAAAAAGTACCACATGATCCATTTTCCCTATTCAAAAAATTTAAAAGGGTTGATGGGGGTGGCACAGGGTGCAACAAAAATCCTTCAAAACTGCATATGAATTTGGTAAAAGTGAAACAAAAATTGACTTATTTCAGGATTTTGTTGCCAAATATTTTTCTTCTGAGAAAATGAATTTGTTCCACAATCTTGACGCGCACTGTATAACAATCTTAATTTCGGAATTTCAGAATTAACCACAAATAAACGTATCAATGATAAACTAATGCGACTTAATTTTTGAACATTCAACACGGACTTGCAAGACCAACACTGTCATATATCTGAATTGCTTCTTTCAAGAGTGATTGTATTTACCATCGGCCTTTTGGCTGTGTTGTGTGGAATCCTCCGAAGTATTCGCATGACTTCATTGCAGAATTTTCGTTACGACTTCATATTCCTTCAACAACCGTTTTCGATAAAATTCTCTCTAATCCATCTCCAACTGCATACCCTGGATACTCCCTGCCGTAAAGTCTGCCTCCTCATAACTTTTTCAAAACCTATCCCATTCGCCGATACGCTGAATCGAACCCATTTCCATCAAGGGTATTTATAAGCACTCACACGCCGCATTCAGCTATTCGTTTTCTCTGATGAATTGTCGAACGCCTACCGGGATCCGTTATGTTGAATTTGCCCCGGAGATATTCCCACGAAGATGCCTTCAAGTAGGATGAATGTCGTCTAGCTCACGTCTTCGCTAACTTCTCGCTCCAATCCCTACAGAAATACAGGTTCAATCGATGGCTTTAGGTTATTGGGTTATTCATGAGAGTGTCTTACTGCCGGAATCGGATCCCGCCGTTCTTCCCTATTTTCCGCATTGTTTAATTTATTTTCGCGGTCGGATTTGTGTCCTAACGGTGGGGCAATCAATTTGCCGATGTCTATAATCTAATTGGAGCACTAAGAATTTCAGTCCCGTGAATTTTTAATAATATACAGGTTCTTGTTAGTCAATTTTGAATTGAGGAAAGTTGGTATTCCGTTGTTCGTAGAGTTAGAGAAGAATGTCATTATCGTGAATTTGTGTCCTGGCAAGCAAGGTGGGTGATTTGGTAAAGATGATAATTTGCTCTCTCGAAAATTTCTTGTGGTTTACAGGTTCTTGTTCCTGAATTTCGATCCAAGAAACGTAGGATTTTCTGTGGTTTGTTGTGTTATGGTTCAAGAAGAATATTTACTTCGAGGATTTGTGACCTAACAAGAGGAGCAGTTTATTGTTGATGATTATGCAATTGTTCGTTTGAAGATAATAATCCTGTGAATTCGTAATGGTGAGCAGGTTCTAGTTCATCAATAAAAAAGTACAAGTTCCTATTCTTTTTTCCGTTGAGTTTGAACACGGAAACATTTATAATTGCCCTGGAGATATTCCCGCGGAGATTCCTTCAAGTAGGATGAAGATTGTCTTGCACACGTCTTCGCCAACTTTTTGCTCTATCACCACAGAAATACAGGTTCAATCGATGGCTTTAGGTTATTGGGTTATTCATGAGAGTGTCTTACTGCCGGAATCGGATCCCGCTGTTCTTCCCTATATTCCGCATTGTTTAATTTATTTTCGCGGTCGGATTTGTGTCCTAACGGTAGGGCAATCAATTTGCTAATGTCTATAATCTAATTGGAGCTCTAAGGATTTCAGTCCCGTGAATTTGTAATAATATACAGGTTCTTGTAACTCAATTTTGAATTGAAGAAAGTTTGTATTCCGTTGTTCGTAGAGTTAGAGAAGAATGTCATTATCGTGAATTTGTGTCCTGACGGACTATTTGGTGATGGTGATAATTTGCTCTCCCGAAAATTTTTTCTGGCTAACATCAGGTTCATGTCCCTGAATTTCGATCCAAGACACGTAGGATTTTCTGTGGTATTTAAATGCCCGTTGTGTTATGGTTCAAGAAAAATCTTCACTTCGAGGACCTGTGTTCTAACAGGTGGAGCAGTTTATTGGTCTTGATGATAATTTAATTGTTCGTTTAAAGATAACAATCCTGTGAATTCGTAATGGTGAACAGGTTCTTGTTCTTCTATTCTGAATAAGAAAGGAAAAGTTCCTATTCTTTCTTTCGTTGAGTTTGAACACTGAGACATTTATATTTGCCCTGGAGATATTTCCATGGAGATGCTTTCAAGTAGGATGAAGGTCGTCTTGCTCCATCCACACAGAAATACATGTTCAGCGATGGCTTTAGGTTAATGGGTTATTCATGAGAGCGTTTTAGTACTGGAGTCAGATCCTGCCGTTCTTCCTTATTTGCCGCATTATTTAATTTATTTTCACGCTTAGATTTGAGTCCTAACGATAGGGCAGTTGATTTGCTGATAGCGATAATTGCATTCGAGTTCATAGGATTCTAATCCCGTGATTTATGAATGCAATGATTTATAGGTACTTGTTATTTAATTCTGAATTGGGAAAAATGGATTCTTTGGTTTTTCATTGCTCGTAAAGTTCATGGATGTGTGTCCTAATAGGTTGAGCAGTTGATTTACTGATGAAGATAATCTAATTATTGGACTTCTCAGGATCCCGATATTTCGTAATGGTATACATGTTCATGACCGTATAGTTAGAGTTCGAGAAGAATATCATCATCGTTAATGGGTGTCCTAGTAGGTTAAGCTGTTAATTTGCTGATGAAGATCACTTGGCATACCGATAATTCCTTATGGTATACAGGTTCTTGTTTCTGAACTTCGATTCCAGAGATGTAGGGGTTTTCTGATATTTGACTGTTCGTGGAGTTGAGGTTCAGAAAGAATGTTTTCTTGGTGGATGTGTGTCCTAACAGAAAAAGCAGTTGTTTGGTGATGTCCATAATGTTTGAAGATTATAATCCTGTTAATTTGTAATAGTGAGAAGATTTTGAGTAGGACGAAGGTCGTCTTTTTCACGTTTTCGCCAACTTCCCGCTTCAATCCGTGCAGAAAAATAGATTTCTCAATTGCTTTAGGTTATAGGGTTATTCATGAGAGTGTCTTACTACCGGAATAAGATCCTGCCGTTCTTTCCTATTTTTCGCATTGTTTAATTGATTATCGCGGTGGGATTCGTGTCCTAACGGCAAGGTAGTTAATTTGCTGATGATTGTCATCTGATTGGTCATCTTAAGATTGTGATCTCCTAAGATAAATGAGGCATAGTAGAAAGTAACAATAGAAATACTCATCTCCTAACGTTACTTCCCAAAACGTCAAATTCTGAGAACTTCCAAGGCAAAAACCACAGATGATCCACAGCTCGATTCACTCTGGGATTTTATATTCAGTCCTGTTACTTTAACGACTGATATTTCCCCTGCACCTTCATCCGAAACACGTGATTTATTGTTCACCTCAAACCACACCGTGTCCGGATATTTACTAGACGGCCATTGTGCATGTTCAATGAATAACCTTTATGCGTTCATTAGATGCGGTAATTGTTTGGACAATGTTATTTCTTATGTTGTCTTCATCCGCAGTTTCCTTTCACTTATGGGAAGGAATTCCTACCACAAGCTCATTATGAATGACTAATGATTATTTCAGACGTAACAATTCTGTGAGGCTTGATCAGAATATTAATTTTCCACGTTTGATTGGGTATTTGATAGCCTTGATGGTAATCAATGAAAGGAAGTAGTTACAATGTTATGGAAGAGTGTACATGAAGAACTTATTGTTTTGGGTGCGTTCTAACGGAATTAAAATGAACGTCTTCTATTTCTCATGATAGTCGATAGGCCCACGAGAAAGTAGAAATAGTGGCTGTTGTTAGATCGATAGTGAAATCTGAAGAGAAATTGAATAAGGATTGTAGAGTATCAAATATATGTGAACGACTGAACGAGATGGATAATTTCATATAATCGCGAAGTTTATCAGTTGTTGCTGAATAAAAATATTCCTGGAAATAAGTAAATAATTGAATTAATGTTTTTTACAATAAAGAAAAGAACCTGTGTTAGTTTTCATCCGAAATCAATAATATACTGCCTGTCCGGGATTGTGATAACAAGAGTTTAAAGGTAGATTCGATAGTCGGTTTCAGGCTCTAAAGTCTAGAAAAGCACTGACGTGAAGTCAGCAGCTTTTGCGCATGTTCGAAGGGTATGACCGCTTTCGCAACGGATTTGAACAGCGCGTAAAAGTTGCTGACTTGACATCAGTGCTTTTATAGATTTTTCTCGATAAAGTACTGGATTTCAATTTAATTCTGACGGCCGACCGTAAACACAATCACTTCCGAAAGGAACAACTAAGGAACTCGATATTTGTAGAGTAGGTTTGGACCTTAATTCGTGAATGGGTAAATTCCATCCAATTATTTTAATTTAATTTTCCCAATATTTCTAAGAATACAGATTAGATTGAATTGTCCAGTACTCTACCGAAAAATCACAAATCGAAGGTTCATACAGAATTTCATAGGGATAATATGATCAAAAGATTGAAAAAAAAATTTGAAATTTTTTCAAATTGTTCTAATATCACGACCATGACCAAATTTCAGCATTTTGAAAGCAACTGCGAAGTGTTATCCGAAAAAAAACAACGATATCGAGAAAAAAAAACCACGAATTATTACGAATTTTTCACAATATGAATTATTATCGAATCGAACTGAAATAAGGCAGACTGCTGCAAAATATGGAGGTCAAAGTATGACCGAATTTTTTCTCGAATGCAAATAATATTTTCTGAAAAAAAAATTTTTTTTTCAAATTTTGAAGAAAAATTTTTTTGATTCACTGACAGCATGATGCCAATAAAATTCTGCAAGAAGTACAGCGTTTCCAATATACACATGACCTCAAGCTAGTTGCATGTCTGAAAATTGAGTTTGCCGTATCACAAAGGCGTCATTTTGGTATCGACTGATGGCCAAAGAGACAAAAATGTCCCAATAATTGAAGCTCGTTTCATTTTGAATGAAAAACACTTCGATAAAATCATGAAATAATTTCTTTTCTGTTATCCTAAAATATTTCTTCAAAAACTTATCCTGAAAAAAATAGTTCTTTTGGAAATAATCATCAAATCACAATGACATTCGGCACGAATTTCGGTGCTATTTGAAGTTTTGAGGTTATTTTCTCAATATCTCCAGAACAACTGACGGGATTGCATAAAAAAACTCCTTGTTAGTTGCAGAACACTCACGAGCAACTTTATGCAGAATCGCAAGTGTAGAAATCAGAAAAACTTTCCATAAACTTCCAATTTTAGTTAGGGTAAAACAATTTTCTTTTCCAGAAACTATTCATCAGATTACAATAAAATTGGCATAGACCTTGAAGTCACCATTTAAAAACAGTGTTCAACCATTAAGAACCAATCTTCTTTTTTGAAATAGGTATATCTGAGGAACCATTGGGTGGATTTTAGCAGATCCTGATTTCGGCTTCGGTCCACCTGTAGATTCTTTCAGAAGTCATTGTGTTCACGATCGGTGGTTGGACCGGCAGTGAACATAAAAACTTCTGAGAGGAAGAACTTAAAGACTTGATATTCATAGAGTAGGTGAAGGCCTTCATTTCGAAGGCCGAATTCAATAATGGATAAAAAACGAAATATTATGCCTCAATATTTTCAAAAATACTGATCGGATCGAATTGAAACCAATAACTTGATTGAAAAATGGTTGCTTCAAAGTTCATGCAGAATTTCGCGAGGACTATGAAAAGGTTTCCAAATCAGCCCACGAGGAAGCAAATCAGCATGAATCTTTCGGTATAACGAATTCGAATAAACGGGCGAAAAATCTTGACCTCAAGTCAGTGCTTTTTCGGAATCTATTTGTATATGAAAAAGACCAGATAAATTACCATCGAAGTCTTGTTACTACTAACCTGGATACTCTGCTTGAAGATGTAAATGAACTCAAGGATTATTATACTAGTTAACGAAGTAAAAATTAATGTCCGAATTAAATTATACTGTCTCTACCACACTGATGAGGTTATTGAATTTGAACTTGAAATTTACTTCCATAAACTCCATATAGAAACGCTAATTTGCAAAGCTCTATTGGTTCAAAGCTTAAATCAGGTTTCTAATGCTCTTGGATCTATATTTATCTTGCCACCCACATATCTAATTCATTTGTTATGAAATGGATAGCTACTCACTGATTCATTCAACTTATAAGGCATTTGATCAATTTGTCATATGATGCAGTAGGTTTTAGTGAACTATATGCTACTTTGGGCATCTCGTATGAGTTCAAATCGTATAAAAACTAGATGAACGATTCCATTCGATGGAAACATGAACTTTATTAAAATTTCATTGTGTACGATAGGATGGGCCGAGGGAATGAATATATTGCCTATTTTCCGAATGACCCTGGTCGTACGGTCAGTAATATTACGCTGGGATTGGAAATTTGAAAACGTTCCGAATTAACCGATATATTATTAATATGAAACTGAAAATTCAATATCAGTTATTCTCTTTTAGTTTCTGAAACAGTTCTTTGATGTTGAGTTTTATAGCAATATAGGGGTGAAACAGTGGAAAAATAAAAAAATATAGCTCGAATTAGAAATGAAAGTTCGAATCGGAAATTAATGATTTTTGCGCGCAATTTCAGGGAAACAGTATGCTATCCTTTTTTCCAATAGGTCTCTTGCATGAATTTTTTTTATCATTGGAATCAAATATTCTATCCATAAGAACACTGAAAAACTTTATCCGCCATCAAAAATTTAAATGGTTAACGAGAAAATGCCCTTTTAAATTTGGCTCCGCATATCGGTTGTTTAAACGGAAGAAGCTTCGCGGTTTCCGTGACGTATGGGGATATATCGACTCTCTCCCTTTTCTCGTACACTTTTCTGTCTAGCAAGCCAATAGACAGCGTCGAGCTGTATCGATCGGGGCATCGTGGAATAACGAGTGACGTAGGAGACGAACTACCGCGTTTCACCCACTTTGGTTTTGCGTCCCGATTTGACGATTTTTAATACCGAATTATTCGAAATTCGCGAATTGTTGGAGTGTGAGATATCATACATTATGATTTTGTATCGATATAGAATGAGAAAAACATGCAAATATGATAATTCGTGTTACATGCAAGAGACCTAATAGGTCTCCAATTTTCGCATTTTGAGCCGAAAATGGTCTTACACGATCAGGTTTGTTTCACTGATGACGAATCCGGTGTCAAAATCGATTCTGTCCGGCAGGCCGTCCGTATGCACGATTACGGGCGTACGGGGGAATCTATAGATTTGAAAATTTCGGGTCGGTTGAATTTCCAAATTTGAAGGTTAGCTCCTTTAATGGGTAAAATCAGTCAAACGGGTTCGCAGTGAATTTAATTGAATTTTTTAGTTAGTTAGAAAATGGGCACTTGCAACTTTTTGTAGAATTTTGTTGATATCGTGTCGTCAATGAGTTTGAAAATTTTTTTTAAATTTTTTTTCAAAATAATTTTTTTCCTCAAAAACAATTTATTACTTTCGAAAAAAATTTGCTTATGCCTTGAGCGTCATATTTGACAGCAATGCACCGAATTTCAGTTCGATAGGACTATAATTTTCGAAGAGTTTGTGAAAAAACAATTTCGTGTTTTTTTCTTTGGTACCGGAGTTTTTTTCCAGAATATTTCCAAAATAACTCAAAAGCACCGATGTGAAGTCAGCAGCTTTTGCGCGCATATTCGGATCCGTTTCGAAGCGGTCATCTCCTTTGAACATGCGCGCAGAAGCTGCTGACTTCACGTCAGTTTTTTACTGCTCAATTTCTAGGCAATCATGGAATGAAATATTCACCAGGAAATGATTGTGCGAATTTCAGTATTTTCATGGAGAAATTTGATCTATCTGAAGCCAAATTTCAAATTTGTGGAAATGTATCCAATCCTTAGTAACTGAAGGAAGTTTCAAATGTAAGCTGGGATATACAGGATGATTCAAAACTTCAGAAGGAGATTCCTCACAATATTGTAATATGAATTGTTTACATAAATCTATGCCCAGAAACTGTCCGTTCCTAAGATACAAAGTGTTGTAGTTTCATTTTCACCATTTCAAACGAAAAAAAAGTAAAAGAATAGGTGGCGCCCGCAACAAAAAACCGAAACTACTCACTCAAACGTCAAATTCTTTTCCTAAGCATTCTTGTGGAACATGCAGAATAGCTTTTTAACATAGATATGATGAAGGAATCGATTATTTCACTGAAAAATGTACTAGAAGTACACTCAGAAAAGTTATGAATCGCCATAAAAGAAAAGAAGTGTAGGTGACGCTCTCTACGAATGAGAGCAATAATAACATCAGGTCGGAATTTGACAGCTCAAAAAACCCCTCAATACCAATTTTCGTTCAATTAAGGTCAGTGTTCTGAAAGTTATTCAAAATAGACGATAACACCTTATATCAGGAAAACGGAGCGTGTTCGGACATATATTCATTTGGACAATTCATATTGGAGTTTTGTGAGAAATCACCTCCTGAAGTTTCTCAGAGTACTTTCGAATCACCCAGTATCTGAAATAACTGGTTTCATATATTCGTTCTGCAAGTACAAATTAATACCTAAATACAGAACTGTGATTCCCTTCGAAGTTTCACTGAATAATAACTAATTGAATAACACACATTTGTGTTGATTTCTGTTTGCATTTCATTTAACAAGTGTCCTTTGACTGTGAGTTCCAAAGCGCTGTCGATAATTTTGATGAATTGTATGAAGGAATTCTTGAGAGCAGGGCGGAATATCTAGTTTTCCGAGAAAATTTTTTCAAAAAATGAAAATTCGCTCCAATCGATTCTACTTTTATTGATAACTTTGGTATGGCTCATTCAATTTTGATGAAATTTGCAGCGTAGAACAATCTGAATGAGTTCATTATATAATCGCCACAATCACTCAGAATAGTGTTGTAATTGTGATAATTTCAGAGTTTCAGATTAATTGTGCAGTTGAAAAAAAAATACCCTGTACATTGCTTTTCCAATACTTTCTTATTCGTTGCAGATTCTACAATAATATGTCATCATCCAGAGGCTTTTCATTTCTTTGGCACACCTCCGGTTTGCCTAGGAAACATTTTTGAAGAAGAGCATTATCGAAATTTGGCTCACAGGCAGTATTCCGCACTGCTAGGTAGGAAAGCTGTATCGTCCAAGGATGCAAACTTGTTCGTCACTTCTAAAATATTCTTTTCAAATTCGATATATATTCTGAATTGAGTGATTTCATAGAAAATATTAGCAATTAAATATGAATTCGGAATTTGAAAAGAATATTTATAACTTAAGAACTGCTTTGCATCCTTGGACAATACAGCTTTCCTACCTAGTGCGGAATACTCTCACTGCTTGTGAGCCAAATTTCGATCATGCTCTTCTTCAAAAATGTTTTCTAGGAAAACCGGAGGTGTGCCAAAGAAATTGAAAAGCTCTGAATGATGACATATTATTGTAGAATCTGAAACGAATAAGAAAGTTTTGGAAAAGCAATGTCCAGGTGTTTTTTTTTCTACTGCACAATCAATCTGAAATTCTAAAATTATCACAATTACAACCCTGTATTTTGAGAGACTTTTGCGATTAATGAATGTACTCGTTCAGATTGTTTTACACTGCAAATTCCACCAAAATTGAATGAGCCATACCAAAGTTATCAATGAAAGTAGAATCGATTGTAGCGAAATTTCGACATTGTCTTTTTTTGATGGAATTTTCTCAGAAAACTAGAAGTGTGCCAAAAAAATTAGAAACTCTCAAATAATGACTTATTATAGTAGAATCGTAAACAGATAGCGTAGTTTCGGAAATGCGATGTACAGGGTGTCTTTTCAACCTGCACAATAAATCTGGATTTATCACAATAACAACCGCTTATTTTGAAAAAAACTTTGAAATTAATGAATGTCCTCATCAATATTGTCCTTCGCTGAAAATTTCTCTAAAATCGAATGAGCCATACCAAAGTTATCAATAGAAGTAAAATCGGTCGAATCGGACAAATCACCCTGTATATTCCCAATAGAGACCCCAAACATAAACCAAACATTGTTTCGAGACTGTCTTGACTAGTGTAAACTTATCCCGAAATCTGACGGTCTCCTCCGGAATCACCCTGTATATGGTTTTCTGAGATTTCAATTTTATGTTTTGACTTCAACTTTTCTTTCTGATTCACATCATAAAAATGAACTTACGACACCAGAGACATAAATTGGTTACCATTTCCGGAAATTAAAAATGTTGAATCGTGAAAGCAAGTAATTCAGTTTTCTGCCAGAATTTTCCTGAACAATCTTTGCTCGTGATGTCCCAATTTTTCCGTTTCTAATTCCGTACCTATCACAGCTACATAATGATATATCTCAAGAACCGCTACGCTTAATAGTGGTCGAGTTAATTGGTAAGTAGCAATTATAATGACGGTAAACGGTGCACCATTTTAATTGTTAGGTTTACAGCGAATTAATGGATCGGCTATCTACACTTTGTTTTAAAATTCAGGATAAGCATTTACATGAGTGAAACGGTGCTGTCCGTCACAGACTTCGCGGTTTTCTGTGTTTATTTCGCCAGTCGAGACCGTTTCAGATGCACATACATAGATTTTAAGCCTGTACAGGGTGTTCCGAAATAGGACGATCGGCGGGGTCGCTTTTTCGAAGATATATTTTACAATCGGTATCAAAACTTGAGTTCATATTCAACAACCCAAACGTCATATTTTTCGAGGAAAATCACTTTAGGGCTATGCCGCGATCTTTAGTGTAATTTTTGGGAAAGTGAACAACATGAGGTTCTCCTTTTGCTCGACAAGTGCTTCCATCTCACGAGCGAAGTGCATTCGTTGTGCATAATTCCCTGGCTGTAACTGTTGTACAACGGCCAATTTGCTGGTGTAAAACCGCAGTTCTAAACGCAAAATACGCCTTACCGAATGATCACTAAGGCGAAGTTCAGCAACATGCTGGCACAGACCAACAAGACAAATCACTTCATCGTTTGCGGGAATCAAGTCTTTCCGACCTTGAAAAATACAACAGACATAACCACACTTTCTTTTCCCTCAAAACAGGTGTCAAATTAAATGCTTGACTCTGGAATATCTAAAATCGAAATGTAAAAACGGATTTTTCGGGATTTAGGAATCACAAGATTAAAATCAGACTAAGATTTTTCGAGGAAACCACTTGAAAAGCAAATTTCCAATACCAAAGCGAGTGTTTTCTCACATCTTAAACTCCTATAGAAGAACTCAGCTGAAATAAATAAAAATTTTGAAACAATGTTATGGAAAACCAGTTTACCTTAATCAGAGAATCTTTGTAGTGACACTCAAAGGTCTCTAGGAAAACCTCCAAAATCTTCTGGGAGTTTGGGTGTGTTCTATTACATTGCAAACCTTTTTCTATTATGTGTGAATACAATCGAACTAATGTGTAAGAAATGAAGAAACTTTAAAAATGTATAAACAAGAAATAGATTTCCTTTAAAAACTACATTGTCTAATCTTTTCCATAACACTTTCAATTATTACTCATATGAATATTTTATTCGTTAAGTTTTCAGTAACTAAATTGTAGTATGTATTACATGTTTACGTGAAGTCTGCCAAACTGTTTCGGACACTGGTTTTCACATAATTTAATTCAGCAAGTTGAGTATTATTCACAATTGCCTCATTATGTTATCAATAAAGAATATATACAACAGTAACTCATTGAAAGAGGTATTTGTTGGCGAGAACTTGTTCTTTAAAATCAATTTATCAATCAACAGAAACATACTATTGTTTTAAAGGGAAAATGTATAGGTTGTATAGAATGAGATTCATTTCAATATAAAATCAAACTATGAATAGACCAACTTTGTTCGATTCCAATCCTTGTGGTTGTGCAATCATATACAATTTTATTAGACATACCATCGTCTTAATTGAATAATGGAGGTTGTAATTCTTTTACTTCAGTTGCGATTCCTTTATATTATATAAAATAAACATTATGAATGAGTCCACCTAAGTTCGGTTCCAATTCTTGTTGTTAAAGTATATAATGAGGACTGTCATCATAAAATAGAACCTCAGAGATGACTAAACAATTGGTTTTGTTGTAAAAACTGTTTGGATTATATTCTAAAATGGAACAGATGCGAAATTATTCATCAAATAAATAGGACAAAAATTAATTTCAGTTTGTTTACATGTTTATAACCTCTTCAAGCGAGTCCAAAAGCGGCGAGAGTGACGTAATCCTATTCCTGCAATCTGATTGGCACCCCAAAACACCTCAAACGCCTGCTAAAATTCTGATTAGCTCGATTCAGGGTCATATCTGCGTTGACATAGATTTCCTAAGTAAATGACGCGAGTGGTTCATCTGGTTAGTCTGTGATGCTGGCGAGCAGATCGACTGCGAAGGAAAGCTGCGTACATACACGAGAGCTGAGCGGCTTGCGAGGCAAGTTAATTTGGCTGCCTCGCAAGTGTGTACGGTGTCGCAAGCCATTTCAACAACGCGAGGCTTCCTCACAAGTGCCACGCAACTGCCTCGAAAGCCGCTCAGCTAGTGTCTGTACGCGACTTATGGTCTACTGGGACTGCGGAGAATTGCTTGTTGCACACTTTCCAAAAAAAATCTCACGCTGAACGGCCGTGACGGACTCGTTATTATGGACGTTACTGTCGTAAACAAAATCGCGGTTCTCTACCGTGCATAGGTCCAAGATTTCAACTGGTAAAAAATGCTACGACCTTCCGAACCCAACGGTCCCTTTCCCGCATCTGTTGACTCAAAAGGCAGGGGAGGGGGCTGGGAGTACGAGCCGGTTCAAAAACGTCGGAGTCCTCTGCCGGATCCTGTATTTCCTCAAAGTGACTTTCCAAAATTTCGAAGTGTTGTTCTGGCGTTAAATGGTTCATGATCAATGGCTGAACTTCACTGAATAGAAGTGTCAACACAGTCTGATATTCTCAAATGTCATACCATAGACAACAACCATCCTCTACATACAGCTGAAAAACACCCATAATTATATTGATCATAGCCTTCATTAAAACAATTCAAAATACACCATATTTTTGTAGGCAGCATCTCTTTCCTAAGCAATAATAATTGTACCTTCAGTTGAGAACATCTTACGAATTCCATGCTGAAAGAATAATGTCTTCTTCACTTGGGGCACTGAAATTATATTGCGTTGAAAGAGAAACCCTGAAATTTAATAGTCGAATATATCACAATAAAATAATATCGGATTCTCAAACTGATCAATCAGTAGACGGTTAATATTTAATCGTTTCAGGGAACTGTTTGAGCTATCGATGTATGGAGTCTTAAACTTCTAGATGATAATAGTTCAACAGAACTCGCACCATTGAAGCTTTTCCAATTAGAAGTTGATTGAAATTACAATAGGAATGCAATAACATTAAGTTTAAGTACGACGATGAATCAATACAGCAACATTCATGGTTAAGGTCATCAAGAATTGCGTTGTTGCACTTAAAAGAGTTTTATGTGTTAACTCAATGTGGAAAGTTATTGCACTTATGTGTTAATGCCTACTCAGTATTCCTTTTGTATGTTAATTTTATGTTTACATGGAATGTACAAGAATCTAATCGAATTAGAAGTGCGAAAACTTTATTGAGCAATGGATGCTGTGTTTGTTTATTTATGTGATGAAAGAAGGACCGATACTGTCATAAACAAATGCAGTATTTCAAATTACTGTCTATGAAAATCGTTTGGTGAAACACTAGTGAATGACAAACATCCACCAAATATAGACATTTGGTGTTTCATCTTCCAAAAGTGAAGATCCGATAAAATTGAAATTTGTTACAAGATTGAAAAATTGTGACTGGGAGTTTCATGAAAAACTTGAGCAGAATCTGGCGGTATATCTTTCATGTAACAGAAAAAAAATATTTCAAAAATGTTTTTTCTACAGAGGAATCATCTTCAAAATATTTTATATGGGTCTGCAAGTTGTTAACTAGGAAACAGGAATAAATATCAGATAGGCATAACTCCCAAACTGTTCAGCCGATCCTATTATCATTATATTGACTTAAGGATATTTGGGTAAGATTTTGAAGTTTTATTCGGAGATATTTCAGGATTTCGCATCCAACATCTGGAAAAATCAGCCAATTCACTAGGTTAATCGCAAACCAAACCTAAAATGCCTATTGTAGGATACAAACCGAAAAATCAAAAACTTTCGAGAAGGAAGTAGTATTCAAACTGTGCGTCACATGAAATATTTCAATTTTCAAAACTCTGTAAATATTGAGAAGTCATTTTATTGAAAGTCAGTATCAATTATGGGAGTTTTCGGTGCTTTTAGATGAGATGAAGTTGTGAACAGTAACAATGGAGACACATTCAATTTCAAACCTATTCATTGCCGATTTCAAGAGAATTATTTTCAATCGACAATACATCATTTCGCGCTTTTAGTACACTCAGGCTATCGCACAATTTTTTGTGCAATCAGAAAAAATAATTCAATACCCTAAATTTTTTGGGGTTTGGTTGTGACTCAAATGATTTTCAAAACTTTTTGGTCAAATCTTCCGTATCCTTAGTTGGGATAGATGGTGAATTTCATTGATGATATTCAGGAAGAGAAATTGCAACAATTCAAATTCAAAGTGTAGACCCGATTTCACCCTTCGCTCTTGGCTGTGTCGCCTGAATTTCTATTTATTTCATGAATTTTCTTATACGGCTCAATAGACGACTTCGGCCCAAGTTGCCAACCCACAATTTTCTTCACAAATTTACTATCACTGGGGAACGAGAATTTCAGTACAAATTCGACATGATAAGGTTCGCGTTATTTATAAATATCCGTGAGAGATGCCTTGGCTCCTCATACAAGATAATTCCTTCGAAATATAGGTTTTTGTTATGCTGAAATTCAAGTTGGGATTCCTGATTTCATGTTAAAAGTGTCAAGTTTATAAAGGATATGTTCCGCAAATCAACTTGGTTATTTCTAGTGTCGGTTTTTCGTTCTGTAAATATGAAATATTCGGTTGATTCCTGAAAAAAAATTTTTTTTACGGAATTTGACTGATGAAAAAGCAATTTTTCTGTCACCAGAACATAGACATATTAAGTCTATGCACCAGAACGACAATCAATGTTTTATGGTAACATATCCATAGCATAAAACAATCTTTATGATCTTATGATCCATGACCATACCTAGGGCCGTATTTAGAGTTGCTCCTTGAGGCTTCCTTACTGAAGGCCGCCTTGAATTCGCTTTTATATGTAAAAAAACTTGTATTTGTTCGCATAGAAAATACTATAAATACGGCCCCTAGTAATTTTTCCATTGTTGATTGTTGTCTCTTTTATGTTCTATGGATCATAAAGTAAATAAATATTATTCAATGCTATGGATATGTTACCATAGAACATTGACTGTCGTTCTGGTGACAGAAAAAACGTTTTTTCATCAATCAAATTCCGTAATTAACCTTTTTTTCACGAATCAATCGAATATTTCATATTTACGGAATGGAAAACTGGCAACCGAAATAACCAAGTTGATTTGCGGAACATAGCCTATATAAATTTGACACGGTTAACATGAAATCAGGAATCCCAACTTAACTTTTAGCCAATCAGAGATGATCTTAATAAAACCCTATATTTGGAAGAAATTATCTTGTTTGAGAAGCCGAGGCATCTTCTACCGATATTTATAAATAACGCGAACCTTATCATGTCGAATTTGTCCTGAAATTCCCTTTCCCAAGTGATAGTAAATTTGTGAAGAAAATTGTGGGTTGGCAACTTGGGCCGAAGTTGTCTATTCACGACTGAAGTTAAATTGACGTCTCCATTAATGTCATCGCGAACTGAAAACGTGTTACTGATGGCTTCCTGATTCTCTATGAAAATGACATAATATTGTTTCATTCGTTCATTCCTTTCGATGTCCTCGGCTAATTTAGGCAGTTAGACAAGCTTTCAAATTATGTTTCTAAATTTAAATTCACTCAGATTCATGATGTAAGTTTTGCTTACATCATGCTCAGATTCATACCGAACTAGAGAAGTTTTACGCGCCTGTTCTAGAGAATAGCGCGATATCACTTCGTCACGATGTCTGTAATTTTCGAATTTTGAGCCGAAAAGGGTCTTAAACGATTGGGTTGAACTCTGTGAAGAAGAATCCGTGGTCAAATTCAACTCTGTCCATCCGTCCGAAGGAAATGACTTAGCGACTAGAAATTGTCAGATTAGGTTTGGAGTCCAAATACCTCGGTTGAGTCTGATAATGGGTGGAATCGGTTGGATAGTTTCGGACATAGGCTCATTTGAAATTATGAGGTAAATCCCTCGGTATCTCATGAAGTATTGTCTCGATCAAATTGAATCTTCGTGGACAGTTTTGGAAAACCAACTCGCAACTCAAAGTAAAAATTTGTGTGGATCTAGTCGTTAGAAAATTTAAAAAAAAATTTTTTTCCTCCGAAAATATTGATTAGATTTCGATAAAATGTGGCACAAACCTTAGAGTCAGTATTCAGCAACAAATTTCCAAATTTCAATCACATCCGATATTTACTTTCGGAGATATAAGGAAAAAATGTGCCAAATGTTGTTATTTAAAATTTTAACGTTATTTCCGCAACATTTCAAGAGGTACAAATGCAATCAGATTGAAACTTCGTAATCATCGACAATTTCTCAATCACTTAAGGGGCCTTCTGTGCTAGGGAGAGTCGGGTATTTGAGTAATTGGAAATTCACTCCATTGGTCGAGAGATTCACCTTAGTGGCTGACGACGATCACGTGATCGTATTCGGCCAATAGGGAAGAATCTCCGATTACCCAAATACCCGAATCTACCTAGCACAAAAGGCCCCTTTAGGCTACCGAGATAGTGACAAAATATTCAATATTAAATATAAATTTCTAATCACAGAATTCACCGAATTGGATTGCGGAATTCAAACTATTTGTCACGGGCAAGTTCTTGAGAGAAATGTAGCCTTATGAAAGTTATCGGAATAATACAAATGATTAACTAGTGGGACAATAAAAATTCAGCGTCTATAGGTCGCTACTTTATAAGGCAATGAAGAAAAAATGTTCGAAATTATGCGCGCAGGAAACCTAACTTCTGGTTTTCACCTACACCGAATCAGAAAATTTCGTTCAATGAAACTAAAATTCCGCAATTGAATCTGGAAATTGAAATTTCATCAAACTCCAAATTTCCCATCTCATTTTTTTCAATATTTTATGCGGTGCTGTTTCATGTGTTACATTTGTGCATTTTTTCCGAAATTATATTGTCATCGCTGAAAATTATGAATATTTCCTTGGGACAAACAACCTACGATTTCCAGCTCCTCGAGTGACTATACGAAGAAAATAATCACTTCTGTTGAAACGTTAAACATATACATAAACTACCACGACATGAAAAACCACGACTCCGCAAGCTATCATTATATAGAGATTCCCACAAGTAACATTGGGACATATGGAAAAGTAATTCTTCAATGTCTTCTAAACTAATGATGCCAACGTTAGGAAGACCTAATAACAGTTATACTCGCTTGAAAGAAGATTTGCTCGTATAAAGTACTTATTCTCCTTTTATTATGCCGTTCATCTGTGGTTTTTATTCTGGAAGATGAGCCTGTACATATATCTCACAGTGTTTGCAAAAAAGGCCAGGAGTGATTTCACGACCATTACTCTTTGAACTCTGAGGTATTCGTTCTCCATCTTTGTTTGCATAATAATGAGGCAGCAGGTTCAGCAAAAATTCGCAAAGTTTCCTCGTTACTTCCTTGCAGTAATAATTATGGAGCTGGTGAAATGGCAGGTATGGTTTTTTTTTTGTCGTGGAGAGCCTTGTTAGAAACTTCTGATATTTTAGAGCTACAAACTTTACTATCCGTGGAGGTTCTACTCGTAATTGGTGGAACTAGAGTGTGGTTCTAAAAAATCATTCTTTCATGTCTTCTCATACTTTTAAGCATATTGTGAATTATATTGATCGAGGTGGTTTATTGAAAAATTCACTTTTAATTTTTGGTTCGAGCAAATTTCTTTTCCAACCTGATTCTGTTTTGGTTTATATTTTATAAAATCAAATAATAAACCTTAGTGATCGATCAATGAAAGATACTCCCCCTGAAAATTTCACAGTTTATATTTTGAAGTATGTAGATTTGAATGAACTAATAAAAAAAAATCTGTATGTCCGTTGTCCGGGCCTTTCCTCTGAAAGTACTGAACCGAAATCTGTGAATCTTGGTAGAAAAATCGAGATTGATCCTCCAAGCTTTTCAGCAGGATCGGTGTACCCTAAGGGCTTAAAATGGGGGGTTGGAGGGAAACAGCATTATTTCTCGAAAACTTACCTCCGAAATCTCATGAAACCCTCATCGTCGATTACTGTTGCATAACTCAACCTAAAAATTTCCACTCCCTGAGTTATAAGGAAAAACCCTGAAAATTGTGGTGTGAGGAACCAATGAATTATTATGAATAATATATAACATTTATTTGAGATATCAGTGGTATTGGTTTATTTAACAGGGAAAATAATGAACCCTTGTGTTGAATTTTCAGCGTTTTTTCTCATTCGAATAGTTGACTGGATAAAATATAATTGCTTTGTGCATTCGGAATGTTTTTGTGGAAATATCTCCTTAATTCCTGAACAGCTTTTTGATTGAAATAGTGAAAAACTCGAGCATGCGCACTATATATATATATATTCTTTTGAGATGAGCAGTCCATTTTTTTTATATCAAACAATTTGTGTCATAACAGTATTAGCAGAGGAAATGTAAACGGGGTACCATACATTTTTACGTATGATACAAGAGCACAGATAAAAACCTCAGGAAAAACTCTGTCTCCCCGTATAAGTGCAATGAAATTGTTGTTTTTTATTGAAGGGCTTCTTTTTCATCGATAAAATTTCTTCTTTCGTATGCGATGCAGGTTGAAATCTTGGAATCATACCTGAAAACAAAAAAGGAGACGAAAAAACTAATATGAACTAGTAAATGATTCAGTACTCATTAAATTAATTTGAAGTTCACGATCCATCTCAAAAAAGAATCAGACACCGAATGAGTTGCCTCGAAACCATCGTCAAATTTATTTATTGGACAACTATTAACTAAATGTTCTATTGTTTCCTCTTCTTCTCCGCACTCGCACCTTGGAGTTTCGACCGAAATTCCATTTGAAGAGGAAACTATTACAGCGACCATGACCGGTTCTAAGTTGATTCTAAATGCACCAAATTTTCCTAGGAAGATTGAAACCATGAACTTTTTCCGAAGGATCGCTGATTAAACCTTTGTTGAAAACATTACACGAATTCCATTCCGAACGCCAAACTTCTTTGTCACTTTTATTGGGGTAAAGAAAATCGTTGATCCATAAAGGTTTACGAGATTTCAATCTAGCAATTTTAGAATCCGGAATATAAGACATGATTGCGAATCAATTCGGAAAGGAACGATATTTATCCCAAGACTTTATCACTGCAACCTGTCTACGAATATGGGGCGGTACAATATTTGAGAGAACTGGTAACCACTGTAAAGGTGTAGATCTTATGATCCCACTTATGATTCTCATAGCAGCATTAAGCTGTACATCTATTTTACTAACATGAGCATGCGCACTGATTTCACTTAACTCACGTTTACAATAAAATTTTTTATGTCTTAATGATATTTTATTTATTTTTCAATACTTGAGTGAGATGGTATTTACATTATTATTTCATCGAATTTCTGAACGACTTTACGGTAATTAATTTTGAATTGTCGCAATTTTCAATTGAACACTTTTCAAACGGATGGCTCGCATGGTTGAAAGCATCAACCATTTTGGAATTCAAATCAATTCGGTTTCCTTAGGGGAAATTTTAAGAAACACTGCCTTCAATTCAGTAGTTTCTGCACGTATGTTCAAGTTCGTTGCCAAAGTGGGCAGTAGCCAACACTACTACTTGCTGGTACATTACGCAACGCAGCTTCATTCAGCTTTCACTAAACCTCGTTAATATCTCAAGGTCACACTCACCTGCCCACGGTCTACATGTTTTATCGTTGCCAATAACCGCTAGAACATGAGGATTCGGAGAAATTTCGACGTGAATAGGAGAAAACGTGTCGTTCTGCATCAGGCTTCAGTGATTATTCTTGAAAATTTTTTTTCGGTTTGAGTTTATTCCTCTGTGAGAATGCGCAATTTTCATTTTTTTTATTTCTCACTGCATTTCAGTTTTGTTTTCCCGAAAATTCTTGAATATAAAAGTGGCAACATTTCACATTCTTACAATTTTGGTTTATTATTTGATAAGATCAAATAATAAACCTTAGTGATCGACCAACCAAAAAAAAATTTCAACCCCCCTGAAAATTTCACAGTTTACGTTTTGGAGTATGTAGATTTGAATAAACGAATAAAAAAAATCCGTCCGTCCGCCGTCCGTTGTCCGGGGCTTTTCTCTGGAAGTACTGAACGGAAATCCTTGAAACTTGGTGGAAAAATCGTGTGTTACTCTGGGTTGATCCTCCAAGCTTTTCAGTAGGATCGGTGTATCCTAAGGGCTCTAAATGGGGGGTTGGTGGAAAAAAAAATATTTCTCGAAAACTTATTACCCAATTTTCATGACATTTTAAACGTTGATTACTGTTGCATGACTAAACTTAAAAAATTTTATCCAGATGATTTCCGACGAGTGTTTCCTGAGTTATAAAGAAAAACTCCAATAATGTCGAAAATGAATCAAAGCATTCAGTTCTAAGTTGTTTAAGTTATCAATGGTATATTGGGCTATTTAACTAAGAAAATATTAAACCTTCGTGTAAAATTTGCAGTGTTTTTCCAACCATTCGCACCCAAAAATTCTTCTGAAAAAAACTAACTCTGGTCTCCAAAAGTCACCTCGTTCTATTCCAAGTATTGCTTGCTCTTAAGATGACTTGAATTTGAAGATGAATTCTTCAAAATTTGAAAATTGCAGATATCTGGGTGAAATGATATCGCTATTGTCATACACAATCGCACAAACAGTTCTCGAACCGTGGGGCATTCATGGTTTTTGGATCGTCTTGCTTTCGTTCATATTTTCCTTAAATTATCATCGAAATACTATAAAAAAAAATTTCTTCCAGAAAGGAGGCTTTGAAATCAAATTGAAATCTCTCACGATACTGAACCATTTTTGCGCGCATGTTCTAGGGGAACAGCGTGCTATCGTGTTGTCCGAATGTCTGTAATTTTCGATGATTGAGCCGAAAATGGTCTCAAACGACTAGATTGGACTCACTGATGACGAATCCGGTGTCAAAATCGATTTGTCTGGCCGGCCGGCCGTGGACACGGTAAATGTCGAACGAAGTGAGCTAGCAACTTGAAACTTTCAGGGTAGGTCTCGCATTGGAATGCCGCGATTGAGTTCGTTAAGGGTCCAAATCGGTCGAATAGTTTCGCAGTTATAGCTACTTGAAATTTTGAAGTTATTTATTTTTTATTTCAGAAACTACTTGAGCGACTGAATTCAAACTTGGCAATTAGGTGGAGTATGATAACGCACAACTTTGAGCCGAATTTTGTCAGGATTTTACTGTCAGTAAATTTAAAAAAAATTTTTTTTCCAAAAAATCACGTTTTTCGGAAAGCGTTCATCATATCCAGAAAATAAATATAAATAAACAATATAAATTTCAGTTCAATTCGATTATAAGTTTTGGAGTTATCGGGAAAAATCATGTCAAATTTCGAGGTTTTTTTCTCGATATCGATATCTTTTTTCGGTATAACTCGAAAAATACTGATTCAACCCTGATAAAACTTTGCAGCTAGTTTGAAGATGCTGAAAGACAACTTTGTGCAAAATTTCGTGATGATCGTGTCATCACAACAATTTGAAAAGAAAATTTTTGTCATCATCCTCATTAAATTCTGTATGAACCTTCGAACTGTAATTTTCCGATGAAGTACTGGATTTCAATTCGATCTGATCAGTATTTTTGGAAATATTGGGAAAATAAAATTTTGAATGGGTATATCTGCGGTATCATTGGGTGGATTTTACCCATTCACGAATTCAGCCTTCGTAATTAAGGTCCAAACGTCCTCTACAAATATCGAGTTTCTAAGTTGTTTCTTTTGGAAGTTATTGTGTTCACGCAGGCGGCCGTTAGGCCGACCGTAAACACAATAGTAGATGACCAAGTATGACTAACAACAATCAACATTTCACGAAAAGGACAGTGCTCCAAAAATATATGAGTAACCTCAGGTACCTGAAGTATTTCACCTGGATTTTCTGGAATCCCGCTCTTTTAAGTTCGGATGTGACATTTCAGGAAAAATCCCTTGATGCTCCAGTCAGTTTCAGGAATGGGACACCTGCTGAAAGAACTGAGTGCGATAAAAGCGGAATTTCAAGATAATCCCAAAAGAGATTCGGGTAGCTTCAGCGCTGTTGTAGGTTCTGGGTAATGTCATTTGTACGTCGCCAAATGAAATTAGGTGATGGAAAATGGTGAGAAGTAAAGATAATCTGCTTGGGGACACAGGGACTTTTGAGTTATTTTCATCCTAATTGAAGATATGAAAGTATTAATGCATGTTCCAAATTTGTTGACAATGTTTCTAGGAATTAATTGAGATGGATATTTCGTCACCATTTGATGTAGAGCACTTATTGATCACCTTACTCACGTCTCTAGTTCTTGAGTTTTTTTTGAAAATCGAACCTAAATGCATTTCATTTCGAAAGAGAGAAATTCATTGGGTAGGTCGAAAGTTCGATGCGGAGGCCGAATTTATATATGGAGCGAAATTGCCAGTGGTTACATATAGATGACCCAATTCAAGATTTCTTCACAATAATTCCGAATCAGGTGGAGTACAACACAAGGAACCATTCAATTTCAGCGAAATCAGAAATTTCACTCAAAAATATAACTTTTTCAGTAATACAATCCCCACAACATTTACATGGAATTTCTTATTCTACGACTAATAGGTTCTTATAACGAAGCAGTTGTTTGATGATTTCTGGAGAAAATATTTCATATACTTTCCTAAAACCTTCGACAGGGTTTGCTCATGAATCAACAGATGCATGTAGAATTCTAACCTGTCCTCAGCTCATTCCGTTCGTATGTAAATGACGAGATTATTCCAGGATCGACCAATTTATTGATTCCAAATGGCGAATGCGTCGGTTACGCATCGATGATTATAACCTATGTAGTATACTAACTGAAAAATTCGAAATATTAATTTTAATTGCAAGGATTTCTACTCTTCCTCTCCACTACAAAAAAAATACTTTGATTATATAGAAATCATCATTCAAATATCATTATACTTAATAAAATAAAATGATTGATTTTGGTATCCGAAATTACCCGCACTTCAGTCTATTTTCACTAAAATTCTCTGAGCCTACTGAAATATCTCCTCTGAATGTCTTCATAGTTCTCAGATTTCATTGTTTAGTTTTGAGAATACTATTATGACACAAATTGTTTGATATAAAAATGTACTGCTCATCTCAAAAGATCATTTATATATTGTGTAGTCACTGGTAGTATCTGAAGTAGCGACAGAAAATGTACACTCATTATATTTCAGACATCGCAAATACTGTAGAATAGTCGAAAAATTTCCACCTATGAATTATTTGATTTTTCTATTTCGGGATGTGTTTAATTACTCATAAGTTGCTCCCCATAACTGATTCCTGTCCTTTTTCATACAGATAGATCAAACTATAAATTACCAAGTAATAATTTTAAATGATACCTGGGTTTCTCTGGGTTCCTCGGCTAGGTTTCTAGATGTTCCGGTAGATTGATATTTGAGGTAGGAAGTTCACATCTATTTCTTAAAAAGAAAATTTAATTCTTCCATTTACTCATCAATGTACGAAAGAAAACAGTGGATATGTCAACATTGATAATGGTATATTTTGCTGTTTTTGAAGTGATTCTTCATATGCCATTGTTTGCTGGGGTAGTAGCTCATGCTCTGGGTGTTTTTTCATTGAACAAAAAAAGCCTTCGAAACAATGCTTGTTATCAAATACAGACTTGCAAGGAAGTTCTCCTAGCGAATAATATCGTCAGTGTTGCAGATCTGTATATCTATAATGGTGCCAAGTTTCTCATACAATCCCGTGCGTAATTCAACACTAACAAGAAACAAAGCCATCTATATGTGT
The DNA here is from genome assembly GCA_958510865.1 of Myrrha octodecimguttata. Lineage (NCBI taxonomy): Eukaryota > Metazoa > Arthropoda > Insecta > Coleoptera > Coccinellidae > Myrrha > Myrrha octodecimguttata. Next base: position 70,306,379 of record OY294056.1, on the reverse strand, counting down.
ATCAAACTATTCGATGCCTCATCTTATCAATTTTATTGTTCTGTGGCGGGCGCCTTTTTTCAGCTCTTACTTGAGTCTCGTGCGCAATAGTTCATCCCAAAGACTTTCAGTAGGAATTCTGGAAAAGAATCAATTAGGAATCTTCTTACCATCGGAAAATATCTTTAATACTTTTATGTGAAAAATTTGAGAACTTAAGACTCAGTTCATATTCATGATGAAATTGATATAAATAAATGATTAGAATAATGTCAAATGAAGCAATACTACCTACTTCAATAAGTATTCACCTGTTTCTCCCCAAATAGTGTTAACCAAAATGCGTTCAATTCAGATGAGAAACTCGGTTCTATTTTTGAGATATGTAGATGTATCTATATGCTTCATAATCCTAATACACTTCCATGGAACTTTTCGATTATCTAATCGCTCCTCTTGTTTCAGATGTAAACACCGAACAAATGCTGACGCAGCGCCTGGCAGAGCTCCAGGTTAAGCTTCAATACCTGGACACGATGTACAGGGCCAGACAGGAAGACCTCCAACAACTCACCCAGCACATCGACCAATCCGTAATCACCGGTGACAATATGTCAATTTTCACTCTGTCGCCTCCAGAACTCAGGCCGGAAATACGTCAAATGCTCAAGAACATGTCCGGCATGAACGCCGCTGCTGGTATAAACCCTCCAATCAAGTTGAGACTTCCTTCTTCGTACCATTTTCTGCCACATCTTCTGGACGATCCCTCGAGTTTGAGGTTGGCATATCTGCTGTCGAAAGGAAGGACTGGTGTTTCAGTAGTGCTTGGTGTTCCGACTGTGCGTCGCGAGAAACAGTGTTACCTTATGGACACCTTACAGAATCTAGTCGAGGGCATGTCCCCTAAAGAGTCGAATGATACTCTTATTGTTATTCTAGTTGCAGAGGTGAGTACGGTTATTTTTTTTGAGAATTTATCAGATTGTGCATTTGTTTGCACGCTATGGTATCATCACGTTGACTAGTTAATGTATCTTGGCAAAACTTAGCAGACTATACCGGCTGTTACCAATATGAGTTTGCTGTCCAGAGTAGTCATGAGCATAGTATGTGATTTGCAGTCCCGTTTACTTTCAAGCAGAAGTGACATGTGTTCTCTGAGTTGATATCTAACCTGGCAGAAATCCTGTTAAGATAACTGTCACTTCTCTCAGGATAGTTTTACTGAGATTTTTCAAAGTGTCACCAGGAGAGTGCACACTAAAAACTTCTTTGAAAGCAAAGCGTTGACAAGCGATATCTGACAGGGTTTCCGTTGCTTTTTATTTCAAAAATTGATAAGAATGAAATAAGCCGTTTATCGAAAAAATATTATTCGATTATTAAAATATACTCTTTGGGAATTTATTCCTCAAAAATAATGTCGTCTAAATGTTTCCCTTGCGTTCGCGACATTCATTCAGTCTAACATTAGAATTTCTGATGACAGATTTCCATTTCCCTCTTCGTGGCGAATATTTTGTTTTTACTGGTCCGGGAAAGTTGGTTTATTTATGCAAAGTTTAGATTTGAGGATACCCCACAGGAAAAAGTCCGTAGTAGTCAAATCAGGACTGCGTGGCTGCCAATTTATGTAACCTCTTGTCGATATTTATTTGCTTGGAAAATTTTCATGAACTCGTGGCAGAGACTTATTGGACGTGTGTAACGTTGCTTATCCTGTTGGAACCATGTTCTCTGATAATAGTCATGAAAATTGTGCAGTTCAGGCAACAGAAACTCATCTAACATCTGAACATAACTCTCAATTCACTGTAAGAGTACGTCCCCTTTCATCTTTAAAACTGTATAGACCGATAATTCCTAGCGATGACATTGCAGCCCATATGGTCACTTTTGGCGAATGAACGGTTTTCTGATGCTTACATTTGGGTTTGGTTGCACTTCGAAAGCGACAGTTCTGCTTGTTAACGTGTCCATTAAGATGAAAATGAGCTTCACCGGATAATAAGATGTTAGATATTTGTAAGCACTCAATTGCTTGGTTTGCGATTTCCAGCCTCTGTATGGCACCTTTGGGTTTCAGTTCTTGCGCCAATTGAATTTTATAGGGGTGCAGGTTTAGATTCTTGTGCGAAATTCGGTGTAGCGATGATCTATGCTCGTGCAAAGTACTTGCACGCTTCCGACTGGAGAGGTGGGAATCATCATAAACAGACTGATTAGTACGTTCCACGTTCTCTTCCGTTCTCGATGACCTTGGTCTTCCGCATTTTGGTTAACCTAGTGTTGATCCGGTCTAATCAAACTTCTTCATCCAATTCCGAATAAGAGGAATGTTTGGTGCATTTAATTGGCGTAAATCTCGAACATTTCTGAAATTTCTTCGCGTAATTGTAAAATTCGCGCACGCACAACGCGCGGCGCGGTTCACTCCCGTGAAAGGCTTCATGGCAACTAAATTCTCAAGAGTCAGGCTACCGATTAACAAAACCCTCGCGCCCCTCAGATGCCTTGTGTTCACACAGTAAGCTGAACAAATATAAAATTTCTTTTTAAGATACCTTGTATATCATCATGTTCAATTAGCTCTGTCAAAAAGATCACTATCCATCATCTTGGGGATCTGGCAGAATCGGTCAATTGAGCTGTTCGTTTAGACAGTTTGAAGTCGATCAGATTTGGTATACGCACATTCATACTGTTTTGAAAAATGTCACAAACTCTTTCGAGACTGGCTTCTCAAACAAACCTTTTGTCCTTTACAGTCTTGTTTACTTTGAAGAAAGAGCTACAGGTTTGCTCTGGTACTTCATCAATTATTCTGAGTTGATATATACCCTGGCAGAACTATGTTGAGGTACTTATCACCCATTTCAGGTCAGTTTTATTGAGGTTTTTCAGAGTCTTGAGGTTCTTTGAGTCAGAAAAGAATGTCTTCCTGCTTCGCATGCATTCCATAATAATCAATGTCTAATAACAGAGAATGATTGAGCGCCTGCGAAAGAGAAGATCCTCCTTTCTGTGCAAGAAATCTAGACATTTATTGCCTGGTATCTATCTCAGACTGACTTGGAACACATATGAGGTTTATCCTTCTAATTTTTCCTGATCTGATAATTGATTGTTTGCGCTAACATCAGATCGTGGATGTGATATATTCATGAAAAATCAACACATATAGAGATGTAATATTTGAAGAGTAGGATCATGCAAAATTGGTATGAATCATACGGAGTTGATCAAACTTGAACCTTTGTAAAAATGCTCCAGGTGAGTCTGCAATTCCTCTTTTCAGAAGTTACTCGGTTTACGGTCAACCTAATAGCCTATTACTGACGCAATAGCTTCTATAGGTAAATGAACTAACTCAAAAATTGTGGACTACATTTGGAGCTCAATGACGATGTTTGTGTCCATGAATCGGTTGAATAGACCAAGATATTCCGCTATTGCCAGAGTTTCTATTCTAAATCTGAAAAGATGAGCCAAAGATTCAAGGAAATAGAGAGTATATGGAAGTTGTTTACAGATATCCCGATATCCTGAAATGTTACCTTTCACGTTTTCCACTTCTACTCGTATATCTGAAAACGTAGATGATAAATCACTGAGTCTCTGTATAAAAATAAAACAAACAAATCGCTACGTTCGAGATAGAAAAACAGCAAATCTTTTAAGTCGAATATTCCGAATATAAGCATGGAAATTGTGAAGCGCTGCCGGGAATCTGATCAGGACTGGAGATTTTTCAGTGAGATTGATGCTTTTTGAATCGCAAAATCCCTACATATAGAATAATACTGAAATATTTATTTGGGAAACATCTGTCATATTCAGGCGGTCTATATTCCGGACGCATAGACCACGTGTAAAAATTGGATTGGGGTTGAGAAATATAATTTGTCACGTCCATCATGTAGTTGTCAATTTGTGTTTTCCAGGACGGTACTGGGGCAACTAGTGGTTGTGAAATATATACACAGGGTGACTCTTTAAGTAGAAGATCAATTCAATTTGTTTCGTTGGTCGTTTTTTTCGAATAGGTTTTTTAATGAGCATTTGAATATTTCTGAATGTCCTAATTCACTTATGCGGTCAACACAGCTATTTTTCACAATAATCTATAATTCAGAGTAACCAATCCAACCTGATTGTGAAAATTTATCCACTCAATTAATTCTCATTATACGGTCCACTTTGCGGTATAATTGGGAAGATGATCTTTCACTACAATTGACTGTTGAAACACTGAATATTCTGTTGTTTTTTCATCACTTTTCACAAAGTTTCGTCTTCGCCCATTTTCGCGTTGAAAATTCCATAATTATCCTAAATTTCATCGGGATTATAAATTAGTTGTATGAAATTACTCAATCAGAGTGAACCACATAATGGAACATGTCTATTCTGAGGCCTTGATGAAAGTGGCTGGAGTTTTATTGAAGGCATTGACTTGGACAAAGGCGGATCCGCAAAATAAGTAAAATTTCTCGAATTTTATCAGATTCTTCAACATTCAACGTTCTAGGGAAAAGTATATATATATATATATATATAACATAATCACAAGGACGAATATCTGTCGATAAATCAACAAATATTCCCCCTTGATCAGAGCTAATCACCCAATCAATCAAAACAATCAAATATATATATATATATATATATATATTCAGTATATATGAATGAAGATTCATGTGTGACTCAAGATAAACGTTACCTTCATTCTTCATAATATGCTCTTCTAGTTTTATAAATCGGTGAGTCTTTAGCTGGTTAACTGTTGGAAAAAGAAGTAAAGTAATGCTTGAAATGTGTGCTATAGCTGTGGAGAAATTCACACTGAAATCTCATCTCATTAGGAAATAAACGACTTCCATACATTGATTATTCTTGGAATCTTCATCAGTTTCGTTTCACCCGAATCGATTCTAACAAAATGGTAAAGAAGTGTTTTATTCGATGAGGGAAATCTATCGATAAAATGAATGTACTATTGTTAGTTACTGAGCTGGATTTTTCAAGATTTCACATAAGAAGCATTCATCAAAATTCAACACTTCACTCAAACGTCAATTTTGTCGAACGCTGCCTGATTCGGAAAAACGCACATGAAATTTTATTACTCAATATCGTAATCAGGGGTATGAAGACAAACCAAATAAATAATAATATATTTTAAAAGATAGTTCATAGGGGCCCACAATTGCTACTGATGCAAAATGGCGAAAACGTCGGTTCCTATACCGTATTGAAAATATTGTTCGAAGAAATCGATAGAAGCACCGACGTCAAGTCAGGAGCTCTCACGCGATGGTTCGTATTAACAGTCAGGGCGTTCACCTATCTAGCTGTTGATCTCACCTGATGGAGCAATTCTTCAGTCTTCAATCGGATGATGATTAAGAAAATAAATTCTCAAAATTACATTTTTCAACCAAGTACAATCTTTCATTCCGATCTATGCTTTTCACAATATTTGGAAAGTAGCACGACATTTGACACAAGCGTTTGAGGCAGTTCAATAGCGATGGTTCCATTCCGTGAAATGCTTGCATAATATATTGATGCTTTAAAGATTTTCGATGTAGCTTCAAGCTATATTGCTATGTCACGTTTCGTCCCGATTAACATGTGCCTGCGCCAAACAAACCCGTTTCATGCATTCGATCAGAGCGCAAGGGAGTGTGCCAAAACGTCGGACGTGAAAAAAGTTGAAAGATGTTAAGAGAATTCACCGGGTACAGCCTGAACGCTAGCGTCACCTGCACATTTACCATGTTTCAGGAAGGTGACGTAGGGTACTCAAGATACGAGGGATCAAGTAGTGTGCGAGTGACTCGAGTTCGCTGCAACAGGAATCTTGTATTTTGACATGGCCAGTTTTCGTATGCTGAAAATATTCTATTGTGCTCCATATGAACGATTTTTTCGTCAACTGTATTATTGAAATGGATATTGAAAATGAAATCCCAAGTTTAAAATCGAGCAGTCATTTTTCGAACTGAGTAGAGTTGATCAACACCATCTGATCTGGCACTGGCACTTAGTTCTTCAAAAAGATATTTAAGGAAATGACATTCCTCCCTGTGGCATTCACTTCAATAAGATTCGAGCATTTCGAGAATCATTGCTCACATTCAGCTACTCAAGACCAAGGAGGAGAGGAAAAACACCTTTCAAATTCATGTGATACGTGCTTCAACTACATATTGTTGCTGCCCACGTAGTTGGGAGGGTAGCGCACGTCATTCTCATATGTAAACATAACTCTTCACGGGAGTGGCTCCATTTTTCTCCCTGTGATAGAAAATAAATTCAGGATATATGTATGGAAAACACGCCAACTACTTCCTCTGAAATATTCGCAGCTTATTTACGTGACTCTTAGTTTGTTTTCTTTTTTATGTAGGTATACAAAGATTGTATTGGTCTCAATTCGTTTTATTATAGATTTATTTGAAATGATCACTTATCATAGCAATTTGATAAGAAACTGATTCAACCTGCGTAGATAAATGAACCACAATCCTATGGGCCAATCGTGAACACAATAATTTCCAGAAGGAACAACTTGAAAACTTGATATTTCCTGAGTATGTTTGGAGCTTGATTACGAATGCTGAATTCGTGAATTGATATATTTCACGAAAAAATTCTGCATATATGATTTCGTCGGGATAATATGCTCCGAAGATATACAATATTTGAGGAGAAATGTCGAAATTTGATTCCTTCAAACTGTTTCAACAACACGATCATCATAAAATTTTGCAGAACTTCACGGTTCAGCATTTTCCAACTGGTTACTGTGTTTCATCTTGATCAAATCAGTATTTTTTGAGTTATTTCGAAAAAAACAACGATGCCAGTGAAACCACGGAATTTATTCCGATATTTCCGAATATGAAATCGGCACCCTGTTTTTTTTTCGGCCCTAAAATCTGTACTAAAATCGACCGAAATCTGAGGAATAATTTTCGAAAATATTTTTTACACACAAATTTGGATTATTTTGGAATATGCGCGCACTGGAAAGCCTATGATATATGCTTGTGCGAGTTTGACTTTTTGGTTTGCTGTCTTCTCCATCTATAATATTCCACTGCTTTTCAAGCTAATAGTTTCTGCATAGTTTTCGCACACACTTTAATCTTTGCATGAAGTTATGGATATAAATCCATCGCAAGAATAAATGGCCCTGACTAGGAACGCTTATTTGTACCGTTCAATTCATTACAACTACAATGCTAGTAATCTGTTTTCCACTTATGCAATACAAAGGCTATGTCTTCCTTTCCATTGTCTGGAACTCAGGTGCAGACCTAGGAACAAGACAATTCAACACAATACTGGTTGAGATGTTCTTTTAGGAATATGCGTGCAGCTTCTATATTTAGCTGCATAGAATGGTTTGGATCCAATTGTTAACCTTAGGTTCAGGAAATTCACGATTTTTACTGAATTGATATTATTGATATTAACCAACATACCTGATGAATCGAGCATTCATTTTTCGTGAAAAGAATAAAAGAGTTTTGATATATTTTCTAAAATATAAATAATATAATTTCAGAAAAAACTTGTTAAAGGGCATAAGAAATAGTTCGAAGTTGTTATATGGCATCATTATCTAGAGTGATTTTGATTTTTTTTTACGATTATTTGAAAGATTTCTTGCTGGTTCCGGAAACAGTAGCTTCATTTTTTGTGACTAGATATCTCTAATTATTGAGTTTTGAAATCGAGCCTACTTCATACCTAGAAATAGTCTTAATGGTCTCTTCAAAAATCTTTGGAGTGATCGCTTATGTTTAATATTTGATAATGTGGTACATGATTGACAAAATGCTTGATTCATGGTAAATTTGGGAAAATTTTATTTGTTTTCGGTTCGTTGGAAGAGAAATTGGTCATTCGTACAACTAGGGTTGGACTCATTTTGGAGTTCTGGTATAGAATATGATGATAATTTCCCGATCGCGATATTCGCCAATAAATATAGAGTTAAATGATTTCAAACTCTTCTAATTTATTTTTTTTCTATTTCAGACTGATTTAGGATACGTACTTCAAGTTGCTAAAGACATCGAAATGCGGTAAGTCCCTTTACCTCGAATGAATTCAATGTTTATGAAGCTTATTCATGAGAAAACGACATTCACAACACAAAGCGATACCCTAAAAAAACCTGAAAAATAATAAAAAGTATTCCTTAAATACTCTCATTCGATACTAGATTTCATCCCGATTGGAACTGTTTATTTTTGAAAATATCAATTGTAAATTTCTTAATTCAGAATACTCTTCAATTAAGTGTCAAACTTCGTTGCCGTCTGATGAATAATTTTCGAAAAAACAAATTTTTTCAAAAAAAATTCTCAAGAAAAGTTTTGGAAATTTTCGAAACCATACCCACGAGAGTTTTTTTTATTGCGCGTCAGTATTCTGCAATTAGTTACATAGTTTCGATCTGATCGCCTCAGTTTTTCTTGAGACATCCTAGGAATAATCTCAAAACTTCCAATTAATAACGGAATTTGGAACAGTTTTTGTTTAAATGTCTCGGAGAATAAACTTCAGATCGAATCCATATTCGAAAAACTGTCATTAACTATTAACCCCAAGATCTGTGAAGAACATAATCTGATGAATAGTTCTCGAAAAACCGAGTTTTTTTGCAACAAAAATCAGGAATATTTCTGTTAATTTTTTTTTCTTGAATTCTCAACGGGTGGATCCCCACAAAACTACGGACAAAGTTGTGCGATAGTATTCTGCAACAGATTTAGGAGTTTTGAACTGATCGCATCACTACTTCTTGAGATATCGTACAACTAACCCCAAAATTTTAAGTCAGCAAAATAGAGCGTTTGGACAAATCGATAACGAGCTGTTCTTCAGAACCAGTAAAAAAGGATTTCGCCTATGATATTTCATTTCAGAGCTATTACTATCGTGTTTACCGCACTTGCTGGACGAATATGTCGCCCCACGAAAAGGCGACCGAAATTCCAACAAACCATGCAACCTCATATGCCTAGAATTATTTACTAATGAAAATAGAGATATAAAGCGCTTGGAATTTATTCTTTCGAAACTGTGGCAGCCCTTTCAACCCTTTATAGCATCTCCGCAAAACGACAGCCACAAACATGAATGTGTGGAAAATGCGGGCTCTAGAAGTTTGCGCTCCCAAAGCAATCTAGACGGCTGTGGAATTTGTAGGGGAGCGCGACTGAACCTGGATTAATCTGAATACCCTGAAAAAATAGTTGTTCGTTAATTGAAATCTCGCAAAAGGATGATTTCAGGTAACGGGTGGAAATTTCGACTTAAAATTAAAGTATCTCGTTCTTTCCAGACCTTGATCTTCATCTTTCACAGCCGTGCATCGAATGACAGTTCGATACAATTATAATTTTTGGAGATATTGGAAGAAAATATGCCAAATTTCGTTTTTTTTTCCGGATAATTCAAATATTACTGATTCAATCATGATGAAACTTGATAACTAGTTCGAAAATGCTGATGAAGAATTTTGATAAATAGTATATCATTCAACGAGCATATGATGGGTGCTTTATTCACGACGGTGAAGTATCACCCAAATCAATAATAGCAATTATATGCGAGTTAAATACTTTACTTTATTCACGACTTCATTAGTTAAATCGGAATAATTCTGCATTCTCAACATCCTACAATATAGTTGTCGGAATGGTCAGTTTCATCCTCTGCCATTGCTGGATATTGTCAAGCTTACGGGAAAAGTCAAAACTTCTACTTGATCTATGCATATAGTGTATAATATTCATTATACACGCCTATTTTCTACAGGCTTGATTAATGAATGTCAATAGACGACTTCGGCCCAAGTTGCAAACCCACAATTTTCTTTACAAAATTACTATCACTGGGGAACGGGAATTTCAGGACAAATTCGACATGATAAGGTTCGCGTTATTTGTAAATATCCGTAAAAGATGCCTCGGCTCCTCAAAACAAGATAATTCCTTCCAAATATAGGGTTCTGTTAAGATCATCTCTGATTGGTCGAAATTTAAGTTGGGATTCCTGATTTCATGTTAATAGTGTCAAATTTATATGGGATATATCCCGCAAATCAACTTGGTTATTTCGGTTACCGGTTTTCCATTCCGTAAATATGAAATGTTCTGTTGGTTCCTGAAAAAAAGGTTAAATACGGAATTTGATTGATGAAAAAACGTTCTGTTCTATGGTAACATATCCATAGCAGGGAACAATCTTGATTTACTTTATGATCCATAGAACATAGAAGAGACAACAATCAACAATGGAAAACTTACTAGGTATGGTCTATGGATCATAATGTAAATGAAGATTGTTCTATGCTATGGATATGTTACCATAAAACATTGATTGTCGTTCTGGTGCATAGACTTAAAATGTCTATGTTCTGGTGACAGAAAGATTGCTTTTTCATCAATCAAATTCCCTAAATAACCTGTTTTTTCAGGAACCAACCGAATATTTTATATATACAGAACGGAAAGCCGGCGACCGAAATAATCAAATTGATTTGCGGAACATATCCTTTAAAAAATTGACACCATTAACATGAAATCAGGAATCCCAACTTTAATTTCAGCCTAACAAAAACCTATTTTTGGAAGGAATAACCTTGTTGGAGGTGCCGAGGCATCTTTTACGGATATTTATAAATAACGCGAACCTTATCATGTCGAATTTGACCTGAAATTCCGGTTTCCCAGTGATAGTAAATTTGTGAAGAAAATTGTGGGTTGGCAACTTGGGCCGAAGTCGTCTATTTTCTTCAACAAGAGCCATCGAAATATATATATTATTCAATGGTCGTGGACATGATGTAAAAAACATGGTTTGACATGGTGACGTCAGCAGGTTCAAAAAACAAGGAAATAAATTTTCTGTGCTTTAAATTTGCATAAGTCATTATTTGTAAAAACGATCACAGAAAAGCAAATGATCACACCATGTTTTACTTACATCGTGGTCGTAGACAAACTGAATTTCGATGTGATGATATGTCATCAAAACAATTTTCAAAACAATTTGGAAAGGAAAGGTATTCTTATTTTTTTCAAGTATTCAGTATTCTGTGATCTTATGATCATATTATCCTGTCAAAATTCTGTATAAACTTTCAAGTTGTCACTTTTCAATCAAGAACTGAAATTCAATTCGAGTCGTTAGGCCGAATGTAAACACAATAACTTCCGGAAGAAATGATTTGAAAACTCGATATTTGTAAAGTAGTTTTGGGCCTTGATTTACGAAGAGAGAATTCATGAATGGGTAAAATCCGCTCAATGATTCCTTAGATATACCTACCCATGCGTAATTTTATTTTTTCAATATTTCCAATAATACAAGTATGATCGAATTGAAATTCAGTATATGATTTGTAGAATGACAGCTTGAAGATTCATGTAGAAGTTTGCTTTTGCAACCAATTTGAACCTGTGCACAAAAGCTGGTGACTTCACATCAGTACTTTTCTAGGTTTTCGCGATTCGCTGTAGTCCCTGACTGATGTATCTCAGAATAGTCGAATGAATTTCATATCATCATATCTTGTAACTGAATAGGTCTCTTGCATGAATTTTTTTTTATAATTGGAATCAAATATTCTATCCATAAGAACACTGAAAAACTTTATCCGCCATCAAAAATTTAAATGGTTAACGAGAAAATGCCCTTTTAAATTTGGCTCCGCATATCGGTTGTTTAAACGGACAAAGCTTCGCGGTTTCCGTGACGTATGGGGATATATCGACTCTCTCCCTTTTCTCGTACACTTTTCTGTCTAGCAAGCCAATAGACAGCGTCGAGTTGTATCGATCTGGGCATCGTGGAATAACGAGTGACGTAGGAGGCGAACTACCGCGTTTCACCCACTTTGGTTTTGCGTCCCGATTTGACGATTTTTAATACCGAATTATTCGAAATTCGCGAATTGTTGGAGTGTGAGATATCATACATTATGATTTTCTATCGATATAGAATGAGAAAAACATGCAAATATGATAATTCGTGTTACATGCAAGAGACCTATTGTGAAGTTTTGTGTTATTCTTTCTGAATTAATCGAAAAACTCGTGGAGAGCTCATCTATAACATTTTCAGTAAACCACCTCGTAGAAATAAACGAAAAAAATAGTTCCACGTAATTGAAACTCGACAAGAGAGAAAAACTTCCCAACTGCTGGTACACGCTGGAATTTCTGAGTGAAAATTGAACTTTCCTGTTGAGTTCTATGAATATAGAAGTTCATTACCGTCGGGAACGAATTCGCCTTTACGTATCATGAAGGGAATATGTTGGATTTAATATGTCGGATTTCAGGGCAGAATTTCATTCGAAATAAGAGGTTGGGCATTGAAGCATTTTTAATAAGCGATGGAACCAGAAAAGTCTCACTCCATCCAGGATTTATTTCAGTCGAAAAATTCCCATTGTATACAGGGAGGGCGAAATTGGTGATTCCTAAACCTAAGAGATTCTGAGAGATAAAGGAAACTGAATGGATATTGCTGTTATCTCATTCCAATAATCTTGCGATGCCTTTAACTGCATCCCTTCGCCTGTTTCAAGACAAAATTGGGATTTTGCCTATTTCAGCTTTAGTTCCCGTTGCTGTGTTTGCTACTAACTTTAAATACAAACGTTATTCACACTTTCGCGCGCTTCTGCTGGGTAGCAGTGCTTTATTCGTTACGACTAAATACCTATAAATTTCGAATTTCCACTGGAAAATGGTGACAATTGAGAAATAATCCGTGGTCAAATTTAATTCTCTCTGTGAGCTCTAACTGTCGGAACAAAGGCCGTGAAGTTTTGAAATTGCTAGGATTGGTTTGGAGCTTGAATATTTCTGTTAAAATCGTTTGTGGGAAAAATCGGCCGAATCTTTTTGGAGTTAGAGCAATTTTAAAATTTGAGGTTAGTGCGCCGATCATTCATGAAATACTGATTCGATCAGATTTGAACTTTGTCTCTAGTCGGAAAATTTCAACTCGGATGTCTGGATCCAGGAGCTCAGAATTTTCAAGAAAAAATTTATTCGAAAATTTTCCGAGTTTTCATTGAAAAAAATTTTCCGGAGGTAATCAACCAGATTCCAATGAATTTTGACAAGTAATCGATAATAGACAACAGCATTTAAATTCAATTCATAATTCGGTCCAAGAGATATAGAAAAAAAAATTTCGAATCACGTTATTTGAAAATTTTTAGTATATTTTCTGAATGTCTCAAGACCTGCTGATGCGATCACATTGGAAACGTCACAATGTGATGGACAATGCCAACGCGCAACCTCATTCAAAATTCCGTGAGTCTCTATGCGTCAAATGGTTTGAGAAAATATTTTATTCGAAAATTTTAAATTTTCGTTCAATTTTTTTTTCTCAGAGACTATTAAATAATAAAATTTCGATGAAGTAGGGCAGAGACATTGAAGTCAGTATTCAGCAACCGTATTCCAATTCGATCCGATATTTATTTTTGCAGATTCTCGAAATTTCGAAGTTCAATTTCTCCCGAACTACCGCAGCGTAAGAAATTATTGTTTCGGAAATTTCGGGACTGTTTGAGATTTATTGTTATTATTATTTCCCCAATGTCTCTCCGAAAGAACTGACTAAAAAAAAAGTTTACGAGTCGATAACCAATCCAATAACGTAATCCGGTTTAAACCCTGTAAATTTTTGTTGAACGCCGATGCGCAATTTTTCGCGCAATTTTCCGGTTTTCTTTACAAAATTTCTTTTTCGAAAACTTTTCATCAGTTTTCAATCGAAAAGTAAAGCTGCCTCGCCGTGGCCAATGAGTGAAAGCACTTAAAATCTTCTGACCTCACGTCACGGCTTTTTTTCGAATTGCTTGATTTCAATTCATCAGATTACATTGAATTTTTTTAAGCATTCTACTTGCTGAGATATAACATAATGGCAATGGAAACACTCGTTCATTGTAGCTCAGAAAGTATTATGATTCGATCCTTTATATCAATCATTCTGATCGAAGAAATCTCTCTGAGAACCTACAAGGATGAAAATTCTTGAGATTTCGGTCGAACCGTTGAGCTATGTAACCGAAACTGAAAATTATACCTACTTGATTAGTTTAGCGCATGTATGTCTACACTGTAATTCCAACAGACTAATCAAATTCGTGACATAATTCCTAGAGGTTACATACCACGTATTGCTCCAAGACATCAATTCTGATGTGAAATTAGGATCGACAGATTTGTATATGACAAATTCATGCGTGTATATCTGAGACAAGAGGTAATTGATTATGAGGTGGACAGTTCCCCCATAGAGGAAATTACCACAGCACCTGTGTCTTCATTGGAATCATCATGACATATAATCTGTTATAATAAGTGTGAGAAAAACAAACCTCAATGGAATTATCGGAAAAAAAATATCACAAATTGTGTTTATACGTCCTGTTGGCAGATCGTGAATTCATGAATAGCTAAAATCCACCCAATGATTCCGCCTATTACAATTTCATTTTCCCAACATTTCTAACAATTCAGATGAGGTCGAATTGAAATCCAGTACTTGATTTGAGAATGGCAGCTTGCAGGTTTATGCAGAATTCTATTTGTAATATATGCTAAGAAAAAGATCAGAGAATATAGAATATTGGAAAAAAAATTCGAACTTTTTTTTCGAAAATTTCTTTGCGACACTGTCATCACGAAATTGTTCAGTAACATTTTCAAACTAGTAGCCAAGTTTCAATATGATTAGATCAGTATCCATCAAGAAATTCCGAAAATAACAACGAAACTGAAGAAATAACCCTAGAAAAGCACTGTCGTGAAATCAGCAGATTTTACGCGGATGTTCACTTTTGGTGACATCCTGTGAACACTGCTGACTTCACGTCAGTGCTTTTCTAGGTTTTGTCGATAAACTACCGGATTTCAATTCGATCTAATCTGTATTTTTGGAAATATTGGAAAAATAAACTTTTGAATGGGTATATCTACGGAATCATTGGACGGAGTTTACCCATTCACAACTTCGTCCTTCGTAATTAAGCCCCAAACCTACTATACGAATATTCAGTTTCTAAGTAGTTTCTCTCGTTATTGTTATTATGTTTGCGGTCTGCCGTAAGACTAGGTCTGTACCTTAACTACGAAGGCCGATTTCGTGAACGGGTATAATCCACCCAATGATTTCGCAGATATACCCATCCAAAAATGCAGACTAGATCGAATCCAGTATTTTATCGAAAAATGACTGCTCCAAGGTTCATACAGAATATCATGGGGGTAATATGATCAGAAGATCACAGAATATTGTATATTTGAAAAAAAAAATTTTGAAATTTATTTTCAAAATTGTGCTAATTACACGATCATCCCGAAATTTTGCAAAAAGTTGCCCACCAGCATTTCCACACTAGCTGCCAAGTTTCATTTCGATTGAATCAGTATCAGTTATTTCAGGAAAAACAACGATGTCGAGAAGAAAACCACGAAATTTTATATATTTTCTCCCAATACCTCGAGAAATGATGGTAGTATCGAAATACTGTAAAATATGATCTTCAAGGTGTGAGCAGAAGTTGTTTTCAATTAACCAGTTCCCACAAAAATTTTTTTCGAAAAACAGAAGAACGCAAAATCTTTGCATCAGGGAGTTGACCTGCCCTGTTCGGAGTCATCACCCTAAAGGGGTCCACTCTAATTTAAAGTTTTTAGGAGTGCGCGAAAGCACAAGGTATCACGCCAGTATTTACTTGCATTGCATAGATGTATACGAACATACGGTTTTCGAATCAAAAATCATGTTTTCTCGAAAATAAGTGAATCACTATTGTCTTTTAGATAATTTACATCATTTTCATTTCGGAATTTTTTTTCAGGTTTCCATCACACGTGGAATCCGGCCTTATAGAGGTGATATCTCCATCACCAGCCTATTATCCAAATTTGGATAAATTGAAAATTACTCTAGGAGATTCCGCTGAGAGAGTAAGATGGAGATCGAAACAGAATTTAGACTTCGCTTTCCTGATGTCATATTGTCAACCGAAAGGTGAGAATTTAAGTAATTAATTCCAGGGAACATTCCTCAGAATGTTCCAAGTCTATTGGATATGTAGAGTTTAATACCTCCGGGAAGTAATCATTGGTTATTACTTGACAGATGCCATATTGAATTTACATTCAATTAACGAAATGAATATATTTCATTAGTCAACCGGTTGGCTTCCTTATGTTTTCAAGATGAATGGTAACTGGCAAAAACAAGCGATATCCAATATCTGGAAATTGAATATTGGCTGCTTCTTTTCGAGAAGGAATTGAACAAAACAAGAAATTAGTGCCTACTGGTGATATTCCAGGAATTGATCAATTTTGATGTTGATTTCGGTTTTGAGCTTATAATTTATATAGTTCTGTCAGTCCAATCCTCAGAAATACTGAATAATTAAAGTCAACAATTCTTGAAAAGCACTGCGCACATGTTCAAATTTTTTGATAAGGTTTCAAGTTAGTCTGTATCTATTGAATGTTATGACTTTATAAGTTGCTTTGAAGCTTGAATACTAAGCTCAAGTTCAGAATGACAAAATCCGTCTAACGGTTCAGTAGAAAAATACATTTAAAATTCCACTATCCCAATACAATTTACAAAAATGCAGACACGATTGAGTTGAAAGTCCTTATGTTACAGTCTTCACGGAATTCTTGACGAAATTTCGTATCAACATTTGCCAACTAATCACCGAGTTTCATGATAACAGGATCCCTATTTTTCGAGTTGTTCCGCAAATAACAACGATAATGGAGCAAAGAGAACATGAAATTTGCATATTACACCGTCAGAGATTTACTTCGAGGTCTGTGCCAAATCCCATTGAAATCTGATGAATAATTTTTAACTTAGAACCTAAAACTCAGAAATTTAAAATCGCTAATTCTTTCCGTTCTCTAGTTATCGTTGCTACAGCTTGCCGCATAGAATCGAGACAGCATAAGATTCGTAATCAGTGAGTCCCACCTAGTCTTCCAAGACGGTCCCCAGAACTAAAAATTCGAACATTACAGACATTTGGACAAACCGAAAGCATGCTGTCCCCTTCAGCAAGTGCGCAACGTTTGGTTGATGATTAACATACAGTTGAGCAACGGACCTCCTCAAACGCCTTTTATCTCCAATATACACAGCAACTACACTACGCCGGCATTGCATTATTCAGTGAAACATTGATTATTTTGAGCCTAAATGCAAATAAGGTGTGGGAGAAATACAGTTGGGGCACTCGTAGCCAAAATCATGATTAGTCCACATCCGAACTTTCAAAAAATGAGTTTTTCTGTAAACTCAAAATAATTTCATAGTTTCATTCCATTGCTATTGCTATCATTTCCCTCTCCTGTAAAGTCTATATTTTTGTTGAGATAAGTCTGGAAACCCTGAATATTTCACTCGAAATGTGTGAAGCGGAATTGTTGTTATTGTTCGTTGGTATTTCATGTCCAATCAGTCTTATCATTCGAATAAAACCGCATCATTTTGACATAATATTTGTCACAAGTTTTTCAATTTATTGCCGATATTTTATTAGATTTCTAGTGTAAAATAACCAATTATGGATCTATGGGAGATGATTCCCCAACAAAGGGGCTTGTAGCGTTCTTCGTTTATTTGAGGATCTGAAACATCATCGCCTGGAGGATCGGACCTGGTCGGAAGACCCTCCCGGTCAGAGAGCAAATGTTGGTATTCTTGTTTACTGTTTCTTGCTGACTTCCCGTCTCTCTTTCTGTTTTAGGTATTTTGTCAAAATGAGTTTAAGATGATGAAAAAATTATTTTCCAATGGAAAAGATGCCACCCATGTTCTTCAAACAAATTACCACACTTCTTGTCTTGTGCCCCTCGTGTCATACGGAAAAATGTATGGTACCCCGTTAACATTTCCTCTGCTAACACTTGTGATGTACCAAAGAGTGTAATGCTCGTTCTCAAAAAAATAGATATCTAAAGATACCTTCAGTCAGCCCGTATAGGGTAGTTTCCGTGGAACGTGGCTACCTGATCGCATGCTGACATTTGTGAATGTTTTTTTTTCCAGATTCTCCGTTCTTATGTAGTTATCTTCTTCTTTCTTTTGAGCAGAAACCAAATTATGCAAATAGGCCTAAAAGATCAGGGATTCCTCATGATCGTGTCAGTATTTTTCGAGGATTTCCCAAAAAAAAACGATGCAGATGAGAAAACCACGAAATCTAACATATTTTTCCCAATAACTCTAAAGCTTATAATCATTTCGAATTGAAATTTGGTACACTACTACGAAATATAGAGTTCAAGATCGGAGCAGAATTTTTCGAATATAATGAATAGCATCCGACAAAAACATTGTTTCGCAAAAAATTTCGAACTCCAAGCACCCTTTTTATCTTCAACACCAACACGAAATAATTTCGTCGTTTTATACCATCGCGTTCGCCATCTTTCCCTCCCCTGTAAAATTACATATTTTCTGTCGAGATAAGCACCACCACCGTGAATTTTTCTCATAAAATGTGTAAAACGGAATTGATATCATTGTATGTTTGGTTTTCCACGTCCAATAAGTCTTGTCACTAGATTGAAACGATTTATCAAACTTCCGAGAGTTCTGGCATCATCTGTAATTTGGACTGTCTGGTTTCCGCAACTTTCCCCTTGTACAAATAATTAATATTATGGTTGACAGTGGTTTTTGCAGGATAATTAATAGTGATTCAGAGACACCATTTGTTTGGGTTATTTCGTTAATTTCGGTGTATTTATAACATTTTGTAGTTGACAGATTAATTGTTAATCTAGTGTATTTTTTTCATTCAGCTCGAGGAGAAATGAAGGACATTTTTTGGTCTTTCATTTTTCCATACGAAATCAGAAAATCACTCGATAAATCATCCTGGAATGATCTTAGAACTGCTCCATTAAAATATGATTCTTAAAGTTGCAGTTTTTGACGAAACCGAAAAATAGAATATTTTCATGGACAAATTGTTTATTAGGTTGAAATGTTCTGATTAAGAATTTTATTCGTTTCATTCGAGTGATAATTATGTATGGAGTACAATGAAGAAATCAGATAGGACAATAATATTTAAAAAAAAAATTATTTCTCTTTATGGTTCGATTCTTTGTTCTAGCGATGTTGCGACCTTTTCCCACCTTTTTCCAAGGCAACATAAGGGTTGATCATTTGTAGCAGATGTTTGTAATTTTAAAATTCTGTTGTTCATTTCCTCAGTATCTCGAAAATACCGATGCTATTAGATTCAAATCGATTCCTTCCCAAAAATATTCTAACGAACGGATTTTGAAATATTTCGTACTAACAGTTTCTAAGGAATGACTTTTTCCATCAATATACTTCATATAAATAAAGTCACCCTAGTAAACAGCCTGTATATTACAAATTCGCACGAGCTTGAGATTCAGTCAATAAAACTGTCAACTATGCAAACCAACCTCGCATTCCTAGCATGCCTCGTTTATTGCTTCTATCAAACTTAATATGGTCATAAAAGCTGTAGATTGAATCAATTCCGGAGGAATCGAATATTTCAGCATTATGCAGTGCGGCCTTGATGGAATGTGTCAGAATATGAACTGACGAAAATATGGAAAAAAGTTTTTTGGATATTGGAAATTCTTGGGGATATCGCATAGAGGTAAATTTTGCATTGAGAGTGAATGCAAATATTGTCTCTGAGTCTCTATTTATTATTGAATTCACAGCCCACTAGCCACCAGATAGTTACAGACATTTTGGGTGATATGAAAACGCCACTGTTATCTACAACAAGCTTGCGTGATGATGTGTAGATGGGAAAAAAAGTGAATATTCTTCGGAAATTTTGCCTCACAAGATTCTCAACATGCCGCGAAAACGAAAAGGTTGAGATACCATCATTAGTCAAGCTCTGAAGATACTCCAATCTTCTTCTCATCTACGCAAATAGCAAGGGATATGAAAACTCTCCACAAAAATTAAGTAGATTAACTCCATCATCTTATGCTATAAAAGTCTAACCTATTCAATTATCATGAGAATATCGCAAAGGAGTAAATTCTGAATTGAGAATGCAAATATTTCACCTGAATCCTTTCTCTCTGAAGTTATAACAATATTTAAAGCCTAATGGCCATCAGATAATTTCAGACATATCGGGTGAAATGATTAAGCTCTTGTTCCCAGAAACAAACATGCAGAAGTATGTGTAGATAATGAAGAAATGAATATCATCAACAACAAATAATCTTTATTTCAAATCAATGCAAATAATAACGAATTGATAACTATCGAAGTTGAATAATCTCAAACAAAGGAAACTCTTGTAATTCATGAAATCATCGAGCCAATAAGGCTCTAAGAAAAAAGGAAGTTCCAAAATTTTCCTCTTGAACAATTCGAAGTTCTTTTCCCTCTGAATTACTCCAGGCAGACTATTGAAAAGTGTTAGGCATTTGTATTGCTTTTGTTTTTGACTTGTCATCAACCGATATTTAGGAAGGTTATAAATTGAGGTTCTGGTAACATAGCTTTCTTTAAGATTTGTATAATTGCTGAACGTTTCTTGATTCTCGTGGAAGAATAACGGGGGTACTCCTGTATATATATTTCATAAATCGTTAAAATACCTTCTTCCTGAAACAAACCTGACATTAATTTCTAAACGTCAGATGCTATTTTCTGCAGGGCAAATAAAGATGGAATATTTTCGCTACCATAGAAATTACTCTAAATCTCAGTTGCGATTCAATATACGACTTCGGCCCAAGTTGCCAACCCACAATTTTCTTCTTGAATTTACTATCACTGTGGAACGGGAATTTCAGGACAAATTCGACAGGATAAGGTTTTCTTTATTTATAATTACCAGTAAAAGATGCCTCGGCTCCTCAAACGAGATAATTCCTTTCAAATATAGGGTTTTGTTGAAATAATCTGATTGGCTGAAATTTATGTTGGGATTCCTGATTTCATGTTAATAGTGTCAAATGTATATAGGATTTATTCCGCAAATCAACTTGGTTGTTTCGATTGCCAGTTTTCCATTCCGTAAATATGAAATATTCAGTTGGTTCCTGAAAAAAAGGTTACTTACGGAATTTGATTGATGAAAAAAGGTTCCTTCTGTCACCAGAACGACAGTCAATGTTCTATGGTAACCTATCCATAGCATAGAACAATCTTTATTCACTTTATGATCCATAGAACATAGAAGAGACAACAATCAACAATGGCAAAATTGCTAGGTATGGTCTGTGGATCATAAGGTGAATGAAGATTGCTATGGATATATTTCCATAGAACATTGATTGTCGTTCTGGTGCATAGACTTGATATGTCTATGATCTGGTGACAGAAAGATTGCTTTTCCATCAATCAAATTCCGAAATTAACCTTTTTTTAGGAACCAATCGAATATTTCATATTTCCAGAACGGAAAACTGGCAACCGAAATAACCAAGTTGAGTTGCGGAACATATCCCTCATAAACTTGACACTGTTAACATGAAATCAGGAATCCAAACTTGAATTTCAGCCTAACAAAAACCAATATTTGGAAAGAATTATCTTGTTTGAAGATCTGAGGCATCTTTCACGGATATTTATAAATAACGCGAACCTTATCATGTCGAATTTGTCCTGAAATTCCCGTTCCCCAGTAATAGTAAATTTGTGAAGAAAATTGTGGGTTGGCAACTTGGGCCGAAGTCGTCGATTATTCCATAATACTTCTTAGCGTTATGGTGTCAATATACTGCGAGATAATCCTCTGAACATTGATTGAAGATCCTACGTTTTTGCAATGTTGTTATATATGCAGATGCCAGTTAAGTTATTCATTATTTCACATAGAGGCTGAGGAATTGCAAATATCCTGATAAAGTGTATTCTTC
Source organism: Myrrha octodecimguttata (assembly GCA_958510865.1). Taxonomy (NCBI): domain Eukaryota; kingdom Metazoa; phylum Arthropoda; class Insecta; order Coleoptera; family Coccinellidae; genus Myrrha; species Myrrha octodecimguttata. The sequence continues at coordinate 70,284,420 of OY294056.1, read as the reverse complement.
ATTCATAACAAAATTATCTCTGGAGGTAGCATTCCAGACTTTTTAGGATGAAATGGAACGATGCCTGTTTTATTCCTATTCAAAATAAGGTTATTTTCTTCAAACCATGTCTCCGTCTGCAGGAATATGTCTTCAAGCTGCCTTAACTCTGGCCACAAAGATATTATTAGTGGGAGACATGAGTTATCTGCATAATTTACTGTACCCACTTCATTTGTGTTGCGTTGTAAAATCTCAATGAAGTCATTCATGTATACTGAAGAAAATATGACTTCCCTGTGGAAACTCCCAGTTTCAACTTGAGTGGTTTGGATCTTATGGAACGATTATTAGTGGATATTTCCACTAGCTGCGTTCCTCCCCTGAAATATGAGGTAACCCTTTCCAGGGTTGAGCCTTCTATACCATAATTTCCAACCTTTTGAATAAAATGTCAAAACTCAAGCTATCTAATGCTTTGGCAAGGTCTAAGAACAATCCCAGTGACAAGTCTCGATCCAAAAAAGCAGCCACTATCTTGAAGACAAACTGAAATACTGCTGTTTGAACAGATTTTCCTCCTTGAAAACCTTCTTCTGGAAAATGAATCATTCCCCACAAAGTACCGAACAACTTGATTACAGAATGCTAGTTCGAAAATCTTAGAGAACAACGGTGAAATATTTATGGGTCTATAGTTCTCAGTTCGCTCTACAAGATTTCCAACATGACCTGAAAACCAAAATGTTGAGATACCTACCATTGTTCTAAGCCCTTAAGTTACTCCAATCTTCCTCTCATCTCCGCAAATAGAGAAAGGATCTGAGTAGCTTCCACACAGGTTAAGATAATCAACTCCACGATCTTCATGCGATCAAAGTCTAACATTGAAGCTCCCATTCTCGTAAGGGCATCACAGAGGGATAAATTTTGCATCGAGGGGGAATACGAATAGTGTTTGCCCCGTGTTCCGACACTATCAATTAAACGGTCACGCTGACGTAATTGGCTCTCAACGTCCCATCAGCTTCAACATTGAACCTGCGAGGGCTCACAGAGGAATCGATATGCAGGCGGCGCTATCGCCGGTTCATTTACCCATTAAAAAAGATTGGATTTAAAAGGGGTTCTACTTCAGCTTCTGTAACGCAAATATTTACACGTTCAGCGAGAACTGTGTGGCGCTATTTGGGACTTCATGGTTGGTTAGAAATTTCAGGTGTTGCGTAGGAGAATATTTAAAATGGTGAAACAGAATTTGAATTAATTAATCAGATATCATAAAAGAAAACCCAAGTTGCGCTCGTGTTCTGGGAACAGCTTGCTATCATTTTGCCCAAATGTGTAATTTTCGACTAGGTTCGACTCACTGATGACGAATCCGTTGTCAAAATCGATTCTGACCGGCCAGCCGGAAGACGACACGATGACTGTTGAACGGAGCAAGCTAGCGACCTTCAGTGTAGATCGCAAATTGGAATTCCAAAACTTCTTTCCCATTTTTTTTTCGAAGATCATTCATTCTATTCGTAAGGAATTTCACTTATACTTTAAACTTCATATTTCACAGCTGTGTACCAAATTTCAGTTCGAAACCGTTATAATTTTCGCAGATATTGGTGAGTACCTATATGTCTAATTTGGTAGTGTTTTTCTCGCTATCATTGTTTTTTTCTGAATAAGTGGAAAATACCGATTAAATCATAATAAAACTCTGTAGCTAGTTTGAAGATATTGATATACATTCTTGTTCTGAATTTCGTGATAATCGTGTGCTAAGAGCATTTTCAATGGAAACATTTCGAATTATTTTCCAAATATTCAATATTCTGCGATCTTGAAATCAGACTTTCCTCATGAAATTCTGTAAGAACCTTTAACGTGTCATTTTTCGATAAAAAACTGAAAAACTGGAAGGGTATCTACATTTGGAAAATGGAATCATTGACGAATTCGGCCTTCGTAATTAAGGTCCAAACCTTCTCTACGAATATCGAGTTCCAAAGTTGTTTTGTGTTGACGATCGACTGATTTCGTTGATATACTTATTCAAAATTTTTTTCCCAATATTTCCAAAAATAGAGATTAGATTTAATTTATATCCAGTATTATATCGAAAAAAATTTGGAAAAGCACTGACGTGAAGTCAGCAGCTTTTACGCGCTTCTTCACATTGCGAAATGGTGAAATTTTAATGAAATACATATGAAAATTTTCATGGACAATTCTTCTCATTGACATTGTTCATCCTCCAATCAAGTTTCATTTCGATCAGATAAATATTTTTCGAGTTATTGAAAAATCAAAATTTCAAATGGCTGTAGCACAAACACCATTCTGCAGATTTGGCCCGTTAACGAACCTAACCGAGATATTCAGGATCTCAACCTAACCTGAATATTTCAAGACTCTAGGTCTTTTCGTTCGAGAGTTACAGCGCACACGGTCGGCCCGCCGGACGGACAGAATCAATTTCGACCACGGATTCTTCATCAGTGAGTCCAACCTAGTCGTTTGAGACCAATTTCGGCTCAAAATTCGAAAATTACAGACATCGCGACGAAATGATAACGCGCTATTCCCCAGAACAAGCGCGTAAAAAAATGATAATTTGAAGGTTCCTACAGAATATCATGAGGAGAATAAGTTAGAAAATCACTGAAAGTGTGTTAGGAGGGGTCAATAAGTGAAAAGATGACCGCCTCAGCTGCAAATTTGAACATGCGCATAAAAGATGCTGAGTTCACGTCAGTGCTTTTCTAGGTTTTTCATTTTTTCGTTCGTCGAAGTCAAGCTTTCAAATCTCACACCCTGTTTCTCAGCAAGTTGGTCCGAAAATCTACCTTCGAATGGCTCAATCTTCTTTGAGGTAACCAGAAAGGCTTCTGAACTAAACAACTGACGTAGGTTTATCATTTCGAAGAACATATAGGAACAAAAAAGGCATATCCACTATGGCTCGTTTTGAATTAGTTAAAAATGATAAAGGTTCAGTGGAGTCCATTCAACAAACTATAATGTTTTATCAGCTTTGTGTATATTCGACAATTATGGTTTACTCAGAAGCAAAGGTTCATCACAAGCTGCAGATTGTACAAATAATATCTCGGATAAAAAAGTGTTCATTTGTCAAAACATCACATAATGATACCAACTATACTACTAACTAAAGGGTTTTCCAATAAGAGGTGTTATTTTGAATAGCCCGCTTTTTCGGTGGATGTCACTTTTGAAGCTGTCATTTTTTGACATTTGACAAGTAGAAACTACGCCATTAGTAAAAATGGAACGATACACGCTTCAACAAAGCATTGAAATTATTAAAATTCACTATAAAAATGGTGAAAATTTGGCAGAGACGGTTCGTAAAATTCGAACATTTTTGGGTCGTCGTGAAGCACCTTGTCGGACCGCAATAAAGAAATTGGTGGAAAATTCGAGCTGTTGGGACAAGTTAGTGATGTGAAGAATAAAACCCGTGCACGTCGCTAAAGAACAGCCGAGAATATTGCTGCTGTAGCCAAAAGTGTTGAAGAAAACCCAGGTTTGTCCATTTCTCGTCGTTCTTTGGAATTAGGCATTCCACAAACGTCATTACACCGTATTTTGCATAAAGATTTGGGTCTTAAGGTTTATATGTTCAGTTAACACAAGAACTCAAGCCGGCCGTTCATCAACAACGTCATGTCGTTGCTGATTGGGTTCTTGAAATGCATGAAAATGATCCGGAATTCCATCGAAAAATCATCTTGACCTCGGTGGCTTCGTCAACAAGCAAAATTGTCGCATCTGGGGCTCGGAAAACCCGAGAGTTATTGTTGAAAGCCTCTGTATCCCCAACGTGTGACTGTTTGGTGCGGCTTAAGGGTCCGACGAGTCATTGGACCTTACTTTTTCGAAAATGAGGCTGAAGCAACAGTTACGGTGAATGGATTGAGCTATCTAGAGATGATTAATGATTTTTTATGGCCGGCATTGGATGGTTTTGATCTGGACAACGTTTACTTTCAGCAAGACGGCGCTACTTGCCACACAAGCAACGAAACCATTGATCTTTTGCGGGAAAAGTTTCCGGACCGTGTTATCTCTCGAAGAGGTGATCACAATTGGCCACCGAGATCTTGTGATTCAATACCTTGCGACTTTTTGCTTCGGGGCCACGTGAAAGAGGAGGTCTACGCCAATAGCCCAGCGTCGATTCAAGACCTCAAAGATGGAATTCGTGAGGCTATCGAGGACATAGGGCAGCCACTTCACGATTTGGTTATGGAAAATTTCATTGAAAGGATATGGTCCTGTAAGCGTGGTCGTGGTGGTCATTTGCCTGATGTTATTCTCCACTTTTAACGGCATAGCTTCTTCTTTATAATGAAATAAACATCCGATCATTTATATTGAAAAATGGCATTTTTCTTTGAATACCAAAATTGCACCTCCCATTGGAAAATCCTTTATAACTAGAACTCATTTTCTTTCAATAAGAGTGTCTATTAACTCAGTTCAAGCTGGGTTCATCCACCCAATCAGATCAAGTTGCACATAATCTGGGGAATAGTGTCGAGTTATGTGTGCTTATATGAATATAAGTATGAAAGTCTTTCATCATATAAGAATTATTGTTCTGGCGTGAGTATTGCGGAGCAGAAATACAGTAGTATGGTTACCTTGAAACCATTATCTTACCTCTTTTTGCGAAAACGAGAGAAGTCACCTTTGATCTGCGAAGAAATATACTACTCTACACTCATCAACACTGACGATTTGAAACCTAATGAAAGTCACTAGTTCTTGACTGACTATGTCAATGTGATCTTAACGCGATAATGTTCTATGTTGCAGGAACCTTCTATGTTCAATTGGAAGATGATATTTTAGCAAAACCCTTCTACGTAACGGAAATGAAGGAATTTGCTCTCACGAAGATAGCCAGGAAAGAACCATGGTTCGTACTTGACTTCTGCCGACTGGGATTCATTGGTGAGTTTTAGGTTTATTTATATGTAAAAATTCTTGTATATTTTCGCCAGAATATATTTTGGGGAAGAAAATCGGCCGAAATTTAGATCTCGTATTATCTTCTTGAAAGATCTTCCAGTTTTGCCAATAAAAACCAAATGTCAATTAGGTGAACTTGCAGACTCTAGATCCATTGTTTCCAATCGATTCATTCTCTTCAATTGAAATCTTTGAATTATCATTTGTTCTGAGGGATACTTTTCCTATGGATTATATGGACCAAACTAAAAAATATTTCAAGAGGAGAATACGAAAACACCTGGAAAGCTATACAACGGACACCTCAAACTTCACTTGGGCGAACCACTTGAAAGAATTCGGACACAACATCAACAAACAGACTTTGACAGATTCGCCTTTCTGAACATTTCCAGACAATTTGAAAATCCCATCGGAAAACCGAAAAAAATCCACCATTTGTATAACATCCACTTTCATTTTTCCATAAAACATCATACAAATACAATTTGAATCAGTTGAGAATGTAATCCTGAAGAAGGCACAGTTTGATGGAACATTTGTTGGAGCACATTTTTCATTTGAAATGAATTTCAACCACATAAAAGCCGAATTGATCCGATAATTCTCAGTTATATATTGTGTTTGATTATTATAGAAAATGGGACACATTTAAAAATTTCCATACTTTTGATCTTTTTCACGATCCCCAAAAAAAACCAATTATGTTCACGAAGGATAATAATTCAATCTAGATCAGTTATCATTTTCTTCCCATGTTTTTATGAAAATTTATTCCAATCTCCAAAGGGAACTAAAATTGTCAGGGTCGAGTGGGAATCGATTAACTGATTGCTATCGCATAATAATTCTATACTATAGTAGTAGAATAAGGTGTGTATCATTACCAGTTTGAAACTCGAAATAGAACAACTTAGATCACATTTTGACTCATTCGGGAGTGAGTTGCGGGGCACAGCGAACAAGTAGACCAAAGACTGTGACTTTCAGATGAGATCCGAGTTTTTCGAAGAATCTCAAATTGGACAAAGCGAGGGACCGATTCCGACTCCTGCGCCATTTTGTCACTTTACAAAATAATTTCTGGTGCTGTCTTTCACAAGGGTTTTTGCGGCGACATTTTAATGGATCGACTTGAAAGGGGTTATCTTTTCCCAGGATTCATTCATGGCACCCTCTAGTTATTTTCCCAATAATATATGGAAAATAGGGAATTTCGCTTTATTAAATTGTTCTCGACACCAAAGCTATAGTTCAACTACTTGAAAATGAAAGTAGCAATTAAAATATTAGATTCAACTGTATAAAAGAAATTAATCTGTCTATTTGATCCTCACAAATACATTAATTCAACTTGTCCTAAGCGAATTGAATTATCCTGAAAAAGGATTGAAACAGATCGTGCTTAGTCATCGCCTAAGAATGTCGGCTGCCACTCGAAATTCCTGGAACGTACACTGCGGGAACTAATTAATTTTCTAATTCAATTTTTCTTCTAGTGCATGAAAGAAGGGAAAACCCAATAAAGCTTTAATTACTTCAGTTTCCTTTCTGACGGCTGAAGTGTGGAGAAGAAATTAATGAATTAGATCGGAAAAAAAGGAGAACGTAATTTGTTCTGTTCGGTTCTGAAATTGAATAAGATGAATTATTCAATATAGAAAAAACTAGTACTGATGATGTACTCAGTCATTCGTGAACGTGTAGTTCATCATGAAGTAACTCCAGAAGTTTTTAGGCGTTCTCTATAATTCCATTTGATGTACAAATTTTTTTTTTCGTTTCAGTTAATGATATCTTTTCAAGGGCATTTTTGTTAGAAATATGGAAACGATCGGATGAAGTTTTTGTAGAGAAACATTCTTGAAAGAATAGAATTCAACTTCATGCTGGGATATTTCCTGAATGAAGAGCTGGATATTTCATTTTTTCGTTTTTTTGTAGCGTGATATATATTTTCATGAAAGGGGAAAGACGAAATTGTGATATGAAAATGATGGAACTTGATTATGAACAAAAAAATCAGTGTTGAAATATGTAATCATAAAGTCAGTTTTCTCGTATTTGTTTTTTCACCTATCAACTCCCGAAAATTGAACCCCATTCAAAATGCACTCAGTATTTGAAAAAATTCCTTTGTAATCAAAAAATGGATCAAATTTCATCATTCTGAAATAAAAAGTGTATTCTCTTTTCATAGACAGTACCTAACAAGTAGATTAGCTGCAAAAATTAAAGAATAATTTTCAAACAAATTAATAAGAGTAATTAATTATTTCTTTAGTTAGGAAATATAGATTTAGTCTTCGAGAATTCTCGTACAAATTACTCGTAAGAATTCGAAACATTAATCTTTTTCTGATTTTTTAATAGCTATTATAATTGAATAAAGTGACAATCAGGGCAAGTCTGATCTTGAAAATGAATAGCTTGGTCGATGTTTTGATTTGTTTTGGTTGAAAAACTATCAAATAGTCTTACAAAAGTCAATTTCGAGTATTTTTGAAAAATTCCCAATATCGACACAGCGAGAAACATAACCCGGGTCCTGCGCCATTTTGCAATCCCAGAAAAATTTTCCTAATCAATCTCTTACAAAACCTACCTGATTGTTCTCTGGAGGAAAACTAATCGATAACCACGAAAATTTGCGACAAACAATAGTCAGCAAATTAACCTAACTTCCAATGAATTAATGCATAAAATCAAAATGGCGTCGCTCGGCTAGCAAAGTGTGCGAAACGTATATCACACCCAATTTATGTCCTACTATCCCAATATTCTCATCCGGAAGCGCGATTTGATAAAACGAATATCCTGAACTCTGCTACCATGTAATCAAATCGATCTCTGTTCGTTCGCAGGTAAAATGTTCAAGAGCGCAGAGCTTCCCTGGTTGATCCAATTCTTCCAGATGTTCTACAACGATAAACCGGTTGACTGGCTGCTGTATAGCCTGATTTATACCAAGTTGTGCAATATTGATAAGAGCCACGTAAGTACTGCGAATTTTTCACTTTTAGGTCGAATTTTACGAGCTGGTAAACTTGGAACATACGCCTTGGGAAATTTTCGAAGGGACACTATAAGTGTTAAAATGTGATAGCGTGGATAAAATAGGGAAAGGAAAGATGAAGTTTACATTGTAAAAATTTAGGTTCAGTTTGTTTGGAACATGAATTTTTATGTGTTGATGTTACTGGAGATTCTCAAAGAGGACATGTAAAATGTTGAAATTCATAGAAATTTGAATGATATCATCGTATCTTCAATCATTTGAAATGTCCATCTGGATGCATAGAATACCAGGCGTAATCATTAAATTTATTTTAAATTTATTCGTGAACTGTCGAGAATTCTTTCATATTTGTGCGTATGTTCTAGGAAACAGCGAGATATAGTTTTGCTCAACTGTCTGTAATTCACCAATGATCTTCAACAAGGTTTGAGATACTGATGAAGAACTTGAGAGCAAGTGACTGGAAATTTTCACGGGCAAAAAAGGCCAAACGGTTTTTGGGTTATACTGATCGAAATTCTTGCGACTATTTCCTGATTATCTCATGAAATCGGATATATACAATAGGTAAACAGTATTTGAATACAAACAAGAAATTACTAGCTGAATGTTGTCAGGATCGGATCCTAACGAATTTGAAGTTTTCTATCAAAAATTAACCCAAATTTCAAGAAATTTGATTCACGGAAACTATCGATCGGCACCGATAAAATTTTGTTCACACTAAGAATTTAATATACCTATTACAACGGTTCGATCAGATTCAAGAAATAAATGTAAAATTACGTTATTTTTCAAAACTTTTCTGGATCACAATAATAGTAATGACTTTTCCTTTCATCTATATTTTTGACAACCAACTTTCAGCTATTTTGTCATATACCATGTTTTCTGTACAATATGATAAAATGAATGAATAATACCCGCCAGAACATGTTCAGCAGCCAGAAAAATATAAAACACCAAAACTCATCCTTTTCTTCCAACCATATAATTTTGCTTGTAGATCAATGTACCATTGATTGATCTGACGTCACAATTACGTGTTTCATTGTCTTTTCCTGGAAAAACTTGGGAGACTATTCCATTTAACCAAAGATTCTGAGTTCTGAGAAATTTTTCTGGATAATAATATTAATAATAAGCTATCCATCTATATTTTTGACAACTAATTTTCAATTTTTCTTCTCTTACCATGTTTTCTTAGCCTAATAACACAAATGAACATGCATTAATATTTTGGCGAACGCTGATACTCTATCTCGTGCCAAATTTCGTGATGACTGTGAACAATTTCGATTAAAATTGTCGAACTGTTTTTTTGCAATCAATTTACAGCCTTGCATAACAGGTGATCGCCCAAGTATGACGAATAGGAGCGAGTTCTATCAATTCTGTTCAGTATTGAACTGATTTATTTGGAGGCCACATATACGCGATCGCATTCACGATGGCGATCGCGATGGTGTTCACGATGGCGGTCACGTTCTGCCCAGAATACATATAAGCGATCAGATAGCGATTTTTTTTTCACATTATCTGTCAGGATCTCTATAGGAACAACAATATGTTTAATTAAAGTCATGCGATTCCGTCCAAATCTTGACAGGTCGCAGAAAGATCGCGACATGTGCTGCTCCACAAATTCAGTTGAATTATCTGAGATCGCCATCGTGATCGTGATAGCATATATGTAGCCTTCGCTTCACAAACATTCATTCCAGCAACGAATCGACGTCACTATACATGCCACAATCTTTTTTCTTCAATTCCTGTGCCAGTAAAATTTTTCAGACACTAAGGCCCAAATTCTAATGCAAAAATCGCAAAATGTCTTCAAAAATCGAGTTTTCTAGAGCAGTGCGGTGTTATCTGTCAAGATTCTCCGTACACTTTCGTGGAAAGTAGTGATATTTTATGATATTCGCTTTTCGCTAGAGTCAGATAGAATTCTGCTGGAAATGAACGAGGATATGATTTAGAAGGACAATTATGTCAACTGTAGATTAAACGCAACGAATGCATGCTAGCCAACAGACAAAAAACATATACCCTTCGATGAAGGAAACGTTGTTTCCGAAACGTGCAGTGGTGTGTTATGTAGTAGTGCGCTGTTTTGTTATCAGTGAATTTGAATAGTTTATATGCATGAACACTACCTCAAAAGTATTGCCTGAGGCTCAAAATTCCATAGTTTTTTTTTATATTTAGGATATATGATCATAAAAGACGGAAAAATTAAATTGAAGCAATGAAGCTGCCATGAATTATCTCATTATTTCATTTCCCTATTGGCATTCTCATGAATAGATAATTTTTCCCATCAGTTAGTTTCAAAGTTAACGTTTTCAATTCATGATTTCACATAATCGAAGAATTTTCAATTCAAGTGACAGGTGAAGCTTTCTTTCAGTTTCAAACACTTGCATGCATTTTATTCTGATCAACAAGAATCACTATCAAATGAACAAACAAAAATTCTTCTATTTCTGTAACACTATCCAAAAATTAAAGTCGAAATCGGGACCATAAACAATTCTGCCCCAGTTATACGGTAAAAAGTTTCAACAAGCCCAAATATTTCCATGCTATCGATTTCCCCAATGAAATAACTGAAACTTTCCGGGCTCAAATGCAACAATAAAATGTTTTTTCAATGCTTCGAATGTAACCACCTCTCCGAGTTGCCTGTAATAATTTACCTGTTTCAACGCTGTAAGGCCTTGCTTGCTCAACTTTACCACATAGACCGTAACACATTCTCAGTTTGAATAGTTATGCAGTTCATATTTATACAACTCAGTAGGCATTCGATCAGAATTATAATCTCAATGTTTAATTCGATAGCTATTAACTTGTCTGAAATGTACATACATATGAACCTAGCAAATGAAACTTCACCGAATGAAACTACAAGTTAGTTCACAAATATGGAGTTATTGTGTGTTGTTCGACATTTGCGAGGGTAATTAAATCGGATACCAGCTCAAAGGGGTATTCAACTGTTTATTATGGTGTGCTTTGTTATTTAACCTGCGAACTCTAATGCCTGTTCGATTTGTGCAGGAATACGTTGAAACATAATATGAGCCTTCGGAAGTAATAATGTTGTTACTATTCAAGGGAGCTGTGTAGCAGAAAAGAAGCATGAAACTTGGTGGGAACACATTATTGCACTCAAATTTGCCTTAAAGTACTATTGAACATGTTGTTTTCGTAATGCCTTTTGTTGTTCGACATTGCGCAGGATTAGATTGGTTATTCAAACTTCGAACTTGAGTGCCTGTCAGGTTCATGCAGGAATACTGTGTAGGATAATATGAGATTTCAGAGAAATATACAGTGCGCCTCAAAATTATGGAACTTATTCATTTTCTCAGAAGAAAAATATTTGGCAACAAAATCCTGAAACAGGTAAATTTTGATTTACTTTTACCAAATTTATATGCATTTTTGAAGGATTTTTGTTGCACTCTGTGCCATCCCCATCAAACCTCTAGATTTTTTGAATAGGGAAAGCAGGTCATGTGGTACTTTTTCGGCAAGGTCTTTGTATCTTCTTTACAGGCGAGCAGAAATTTCCAAAAAAAAATTTTTTTTTTGGAAAAGTTAGTTAGTTCAAAGAGGTTTTCAGTATGTGCACTTTGTCATGGCTCATTTACTTTGGGAAGATGGTACCTGATGAAATTTGTCACCGAATGGAAGTCGACCATTATAGTTTTGTTCATGCACAATTTTCAACCCCTTTGAACCCCTTCACGTGAACAATTTTTTTTCTCCATTTAAGGTTTCGTAGAGGTTGAAAGTTGTGCTTGAACAAAACTGTAATGGTCGACTTTCATTCGGTGACAAATTTCATCAGGTACCATCGTCTCGAAGTTAATGAACCATGACAAAGTACACATACTGAAAACCTCTTTGAAGTAACTAATTTTTCAGAAAAAAAAGTTTTTCTTGAAAATTTCTGCACGCCTCTGAAGAAGATACAAAGACCTTGCCAAAAAAGTACCACATGACCCACATTGCCTATACAAAAAATTTAGAGGGTTGATGGGGATGGGACAGAATACAACAAAAATCCTTCAGGATTTTGGTGCCAAATATTTTTCTTCTGAGAAAATGAATTTGTTCCATAATTTTGACTCGCACTGTATTATGAGATTCAAATTTTTACCGATTTACTGTTGTAGATTCTGACAAGTTGACTCGCATTTTTCTGTAGAATTTGACAGAAACTTTCGATGAAATATTACCAATACAAAAAGTTTTCGGAACGAATTTTTGGACAGCTAATCAATGCCAAGATATGAACCAGTTTCCGTTCTTTAAGAACTGTGGACCATGAAATTGGGGATCAGCTACTCGATGTCAACTAAGCAGAACATGTCTCTCAAATCTCCAGAATATTATTTTCCGTTTAATTCCTGGTAATAAATGGCCAAAATCCACTATTCTTTACCTACCAACAGAATGTTTCTGAACAGGCATGAATTATTGTTGATAAAATTCTAGAAAACAAATTAAGTGAGGTCAGGATTTTCACACGCTTGTTTCTCTTTATTTACTCAGTATACTCAGGAAATGACAATACTGAGAAAATATTTACGTGACTTGAATAATGTTTGAACCTTTTTCTTTTCCTTGGCAAATGAACTATTGTGAAAATAACCAACCTTATACTACCTGAATCCTCAGATAAAGATGAAATACTGCGTCTAGTATTAACTTTATAGTTCATTCTTCATTTTCCATTTTTTTTTAATTTTTGACCCTAGTCATTATATGCCGGTTGAGATACTTCCAATTTTGTCAATTATGGAGATGAGTTTGACGAGAATTAATTATATGGTGAGATAAGGAGTGAAGCTTTATCAGAATACTCTTGTATATCTGTTTAAGATACATATTCATAACCATTTTTGAGTCATTTCGAATTCAAATTGAACATTTTCTCAAGGAAATCTTCGGTTCATCTGGTACATCAAATGGAGGGGGACGTTACCGTCCTGTGAGATGACCACATGAACCGAGTGTTTCCTCGTCGTAATGGTGCTGTGCGAACTGCAGAATCTCAGATACAGCGACCTGAAACGACAATTGGATGATTGTCATGTACATCGCACAAAGTTTTCTGCATTCGAAGGTTAGCGATGTCTATCAAGAAAAGGATAATAAAATTCTCAATATTCTATTAATAACGAAAAAATTTAGAAAAGCATTGCCGTGAAGGCAGCAGTTTTTGCGCGCATGTTCAATGAAGATGACCGCTTCGGCAACGAATTTTGCTTTTCTAGATATTTTTTCGATGAATTACTGGATTTCAATTCAATCTAACCTGTATTTTTGGCAATATTGAAAAAATGAAATTTTGAATGGGTATATCTACGGAATCATTGGGCGGATTTTACCCATTCACGAATTCGATCTTTGCAATTAAGCCCCAAACCTACTCTACAAATATCGAGTTTCTAAGTCGTTTCTTCCGGAAGTTATTGTGTTAACGGTCAGCATAACGGCCGACTGCGTAAACACAATAACTTTCGAAAGAAAAACTTCAAAACTGGATATTTGTAGAGAAGGTTTCGACCTTAATTACGAAGGCTGAATTCGTGAATGGGTAGAATCCACCCAATGATTCCGCAGATATACCCATTCAAAATTTTATTTTCTCAATATTTCCGAAAATACAGATCAGACCGAATCGAAATCCAGTACTTCATCGAAAAATTACAGTTCGAAGGTTCATACAGAATTCAATGAGGATGATATGATAAGAAAATCAGAGACATTTTTTTTTCAAATTGTTCTAATGACACGATCATCACGAAATTTTGCACAAAGTTGTCCATCATCAATGTTAAACCAGCTGCCAGGTTTCGTCATGATTGAATCAGTATTTTTCAGTTATTCCGAAAAAAACAACGATATCGAGAAAAAACCACGAAATTTGACATATTTTTCCACAATATCTTCAAAACTCATGATCGCATCAAACTGAAATTTGGAACACTACTATGGAATATATAGTTCAAGCTATGACCATGAAGTTGTCTTTCAGCATCTCCAAACTAGCTGGGAAGTTTTATCAAGATTGAATTAGTATATTTTGAGTTATACCGAAAAAAACAACGATATCGAGAAGAATAAAACCTCGAAATTTGACATATTTTTGCCCAATATCTCCGAAACTTATGATCGTATCGAAATGAAATTTGATACACCGCTGTGAAATATGAAGCTTAAAGTCCTGGTGGATTTTTTTTGGATATGATAAACGGTTTCCAAAAAAAAATTTTCGAAAATTTTTTTTTTTTATTTACTGACAGTTGGACCTTGACAAAATTTGCCTCAAAGTTGCGCGTCGTTATGCTCCACCTGATTGCCAAGTTTAAATCCAATCGCTTAGGTAGTCTCTGAAATAAAAAATAAAAAACTTTAAAATTTCAAGTGGAAATAACTCCGAAACTGTTCGACCGATTTGGCCCATTAACGAACTCAACCGCGGCATTCCAATGCGCGACCTACCCTGAAAGTTTCAAGTCGCTAGCTCACTTCGTTCGACAGTTATCGTGTCTTCGGCCGGCCGGCCGGACAAAATCGATTTTGACACTGGTTTCGTTGTTAGTGAGTCCAATTTAGTCGTTTGAGACCATTTTCGCCTCAATCATTGAAAATTACAGACATTTGGACAAATCGATAGCACGCTGTTCCCCTAGAAGATGCGCGCAAAAAGGATATCATCGCAGGATATTGGTATACGTTATGGAACATCTCGGAATTGTATGCCGTTCTCGTAAAACCTGAATGAGAATCATTTACTGAATTGGCCATTATGACTGAGGTAAACTGAAATTGCCGAGCAACTAGTGGTCCAGGGTTCAGTTCGTAAGTTCGGACGGTTTATTAGGTAGGCAATAATCATGATTTACAGTTATTTCAACAATGTTTCTATTGTTAAAGCGGATTACTGCGTTTTATAAGACTGATTAAGAGAGGCGTAATGTATGAACTCTTGGTTGGAGTTGTTTAATATCAAGTTGTATTGTTTTATAGGTGATAAGTCTTAAATAGCTTGATTATTCCCATCTACTGAGAAGCGAGACGTCCAAGCTAGAAGTTTTCCGACGTGTCCGTTACTCCAACGTGTTTTGCTCACTTTTAGAGTTCATTTTCGAACTTTTGATATACTGAGTGTTTTTTGAAAATTCATTAATCGATTCGTTCCTTCGCGACTAAAATTTGTGATTGTAGTGAATCGAAATAGCATCCTCCCAAAAATATACCTCAACTCAATAGGTTGTTTGTACGTCGTACCTGCATGAACTACACTAACTACACCAACTCCACTGACTCCCAATTCTCAGTATATCTCAGTGTAGTCACAGATAACTGAATGAGTGGACTTAGTGTAGTTCAATCTGTTCTATGATTTTCAATGAATAAATGATAGATGATTTTACGCAAACCCAAGATGACAGAATTCTATGCTTCTTTTGTGTTCGCTACCACTTCGAGTTGATGTAGATTTGTCGTAAAGTTTTTCAAAAGTCATGACGGACAAAAATTCTATTCCAAATAACGATATGATGAAAATAATTTCGTCCAAAAATAACCACACATAGAGAACAAAACACGTCCAACCAGGAACCAAAGACAACCACAGATGTATATGAATATGAATTATATTCACGCATAACCATCACAGAAGATAACTTCACTCTATCTATGCACTGCACACGTAATCTGTAACTAGACTAACTGCCAAAATTTCCTGAACGAACAGAGTGCAAGTTAACAACAAAACACACCGAACAGAATCAGTGGAGTAAGTGTTATTAGTGTAGTTCATGTAGGTACAACGAACAAACCTATTGATTTTCATGGTGAAAGAAAAAAAGGGTCATCTACAGCCTTAAGTTTCAAATATTTTCAAAAGCCGAATGAAAGAACAAATCTCGAAATACATGGGAGTAGGTTCACTACATTTTTCTAAAAATGAGTATTTTCATGAACATAAGTTACAATGGATTATTTAGTTCAAAACAACTTCATATCCATATCCTTCTAGGTGTAAATAAAAATAAGAGAATTTTGATGAAGAATGCTGTTCCTTCACGGAACCTACCTACACTTTTGCAGCTACTCCACATACTACACGAAAGAAACACGGAAGGAATGAAAAATTCGATATTTGCATAGAGTAGGTCTGAGGCTTACTTAATGATCGAATTTGTGAATGGGTAGAATCCGCCTAATGATTCCGTAGATTGCCCATTCAAAATTTTCTTTTCTAAATATTTTCGAAAATACTGAGTGTCTCGAATAGACGACTTCGGCCCAAGTTGCCAACCCACAATTTTCTTCACAAATTTACTTTCACTGGGAAACGGGCATATCAGAACAAATTCGACATGATAAGGTTCGCGTTATTTATAAGTATTCGTAATAGATGCCTCGGCTCATCAAACAAGATAATTCCTTCCAAATATAGGGTTTACTTGAGATCATCTCTGATTGGCTGAAATTTAAGGTGGGATTCCTGATCTTATGTTAATAGTGTCAAATTCATATAGGATATGTTCCGCAAATCAACTTTGTTATTTCGGTTGCTGGTTTCTCATTCCGTGAATATGAAATATTCGGTTAGTTATGGAAAAAAGGTTGATTACGGAATTTGATTGATAAAAAAACGTTCTTTTTGTCACCAGAACGACAGTGAATGTTTTATGGTAACATATCCATAGCATAGAACTATCTTTATTTACTTTATGATCCATAGAACATATAAGAGACAACAAACAACAATTGAAAAATTACTAGGTATGGTCTATGGATCATAAGGTAAATAAAGATTGTTCTATGCTATGGATATGTTACCATAAAACATTGATTGTCATTTTAGTGCATAGACTTAATATGTTTATGTTCTCGTGACAGAAAAATTGCTTTTTCATCAATCAAATTCCGTAATTACCCTTTTTTTCAGGAAGCAACCGAATATTTCATAGTTACAGAACGGAAAACCGGGAACCGAAATAACTAAGTTGATTTGCGGAACATATCCTTTATAAACTCGACACTATTAACATGAAATCAAGAATCCCAACTTGAATTTTAGCCTAACAGAAACCTATATTTGGAAGGAATTATCTTGTTTGAGGAGCCCAGGCATCTTTTACGGATATTAATGAATAACATAAATTAATGAATAATAATAATGGGTTGGCAACTTGGGCCGAAGTCGTCTATTGATATTTCGTGCTTAATCCGAAAATGAAAGCTTGAATGTTCATGCAGAATTTCGTGAGGTTCATATGAAAAGATGATCGTCAAATAGTTCCATCACTGAGTAAAGATGCTTTTGCCGGGGTTAATATATAAAAAGATGACCGCTTCGGTAACCTATTTGATGCATGATCAGAAACGTTGCCAGAGCGGTAGGATTTCCATAAATTTACCAGTCATGTGCTTTCGGGAATTTTTTCGATTGGGGTATTGAGGATCAGGCAAACAGACATAACTTGTTCTCGAGAGGAAAGATCTAAATTTTTTAAATTTCAATTGTTATGTTCGTTATGTGTGAATTCCGTCTCGCATATTATTTTTTCTGAAACTCAAGAAAAAACTGTTGAACTTGAATTGAAACTCGCGAAATTCCGTGAGGATATACTCCCTCTGGTGAAATGAAGAGATGAATTTGAGAATTCTTAAACTTCATGTATTTCGTTCAGATTCGTCTTCAGAACTATAGAGTGTCTAAGAAGTGTCTTCCGGGGATTATATTGTTTCAAATTGGTCGTTACAACATTTGAAAAAAAGATTTAGTGCTTGTTCACGATAGTTAAATTCGCGAATGATTCCGTTAATATATAATACAATTTTACTTTTTTTCACAATATTTCGAATCATACAGATTTGGATCAAATTGAAATCTAACTTGGTTGAAAAATGACTACTTTCTGCAGAATTCCGTAGGAACTTCACGGTAAGAAGATCGCAAAATTGTTTTATAACGAAAAATACTCGTTTGTCGGGGTCATAAGTGAATAGGTGGCCGCTTTGACAGAAATACTTTGAGAAGCTTGTAGAAGCTTCTGACTTAACGTGAATTTTTCTCCTGAATTTTCTTTCCATAAATCATAAATGTCCGATTTCAAAAATAAGTAATTCGCCCCACTTTCCGTTCCGAGCACTTCATGTTAAGTTCGGGTCGGCGAATCCATTCGATATATCATTGCCCCTGAGTAATGTTGAAGTTAATTTTCGCAACTTCCGACTAACCTCATTAAAATTCATCCACATCCAATTTTCTCAACTGTTGAATTATAGGCTGATGTAACACAATGATGCTGTGCAAACTTGAATGAACTTCATTAGGAAACTTCCTGAGAATGCAGGTTGGAAATTGCTTCTACAGAAAACAGAGAAGAATGTAAATGAGCCTCCTATTTGAGTCCTGCTGAATGCGTTCGCTAGATTCATTTGTCTTGAAGGTTCGAGTAAATACTGAATTCTGAATTCAGTATAGTTCGCTAGATATTTATTCAGTTTTAACCAAAACTATTCCAGGAGTTTTAATATTTCTCGGGTAAAAATACGAGTGATTCAATTCAAAGGATGAGAATATACTTTCGTATTCTTATTTAAAAAGTAATATTCCACTCCAATGGTGAAACAATGGCTCTGTAAATTAAAATTCTGACCGGTGAAACTTTATGTTGTAATCAAAAAGACATCAATCTTTTCATGAATCTGGTATGAGGAATGGGAAGGAGTAGAAAGATTCATTTCTTCATTATAATTCTCGTGAAGTGCTTTGTTCTAGATCCCGAGGATTGTGAAGAGTTATTAACGTTGCAAAATGAAATACGCTTCATCGAATACTCTCTTTAGAGCGATGCAGGGATTGAATTTTTTATTATATTTGACAGCGCTAGTATTTGATTCATGATTAAGATGCATTTTTCAGATGTATCATAAACAATCAAATATCTATTAATTGATTCTCGTGCCTTTTTCTGATGAAACAGTTGAGTTCTTTAGGAGACGTCACCGAGTTCGCATGGACTAAATGGCGAATGCGCCAGCAGTCAAATCTTTCGTTACTGATTCAACAGTTGAATTCTGCCTGGGAAATAAAATGAAATTTTCTTCTTCGATCCATATTTGAAACTTACAATATCCGCATAATAATATTGCTTCAATTTTAAAGGAAGTATTGAAAGGGTGAGTTTTGGTGAGCAACAAGCAAATAAAAATATCGATGAGAAATTTGGTTCGAGTAGAAAACTAAATAATTCAAGTGTATGTTCCTGTATTTCTGGATATCAAACTGTGATCGCTTATAATCGTTCACAAGTATAAAGCTGGATTTATAAACTTTTCGTTCCCGTTGCCGTTTGCAGCTGACGTTCCCGCTGACGTTTCCGTTGGCCGCTCGCGATTCGAGACGATCTATAACCCATTTATAAACTTGACGTTCGCTGCTCGGCCAGTTCACGTTTTGAGGTTACAGAGAGGTCGAATATCCTGTGAATTTGGGTATCTTTCGTTCATTTTGGAGCAATCTAACCAAACCAAGTATAATTATCAATAAACAAACCGAACTCTGATTTAGAAGTGCATACTTACCTCACAATATTGGTTAAAATCCGAACGGGATCGTCAAAAGATGAAACATGATTATCTTGAACGTCAGCGGAAAAAGCTGGAGAGCGGCACACTAACAGTCAGCTGATGCATCTGCTGACTTTTTAAATATCCCTTCGCATTTAGTGCATTTTAACTTTGAACGGGAACGTCAACTACGAACCGGAAAGGGAACGTCGAGTTAAATCCAGCTTACGGCTCGTTGTTGCAATATGGCGAATGCGCTGTCATCAGCAATCTATATTTCTGGTTAATAGCAAGAGAGAATGGTTGACGCATTGATGAAAATACATAGAAGAAATTCATTTTCGAAATCCACTTCCACTTTCTTTAATAAAAAGTAAACCTCTTGTTCTTCATTTGGCAGATAATGCATCTTAAACGATATGAGACACGATATGATGAAATTCACTTGAATTGTAATGAAAAAGAATTCAATGAAAGCACTAACGTGATGGTAGGAGCTGGCAACTGTTCGAATTTCAAGCCAAATCATGATGGCCAATCGTGAATACAAAATTTCTGAAAAAAACCATATTATAGACGTGATATTTGTATAGTAGGTTGAGATCGAATTATTGATTGCCGAATTTGTTGGTACATTATTGGAAAATAGTTGAAAATAGTTCAATTAAAATTGATGAGTAATTTTCCGGAAAAAATGTTTTTTAATCGGATGCCGTTCACTCGACCTATTTTTTCAGTACTTTCTTGATTCATTGTTCTGAAGACGAAAAGAAAATAACTGAAGAATTCAATGATATTTTGGAAGAAGTTTATGAATACATCAGGGAGTTCTAGGAAATGCTGTTTTTGATTGGACAAAAATTTTCATCATCATCATATTTCATTGCATTTCTTGCAAAACTTTATGTTCTATACTCTTTTTATTTTCTGGTTGATTTTTTCTCGCTTCGAATTTTTTGGAATTTTGTATGGGGCCGAGATATCAGGAGTCGTATATTTTTTCAAATTGACAGACTGCAAATTCGTTGAAATAATCCACGTGAAATTCACATTATTTCACTTCTATCCCATTCAGAATCAGCACAATAACAAAAGTTCCATTGAAATTTTGAATCCCAGTAGCATCAACAAAATATCTGATGCTGTTCGTCCCTATTCTCAATTATAACCGGCACTCAATATTGGCCGTAAAGCGCACAACACAATACCGTCCGTATCAATGCTCAAGCATGCGTCACATGTATACATGAAGCAGATTGGATTGAATCGGATTTTGTTCTGAACTGGGCTTTTGTGAAATTAGTTCGGCAGGTTAGAGAAACTCAGGGGAATTCTCGCAGTTATAGATCGCCACGTTTGGTTTTTGTGTGAATAGGGTGTATCGGAAAATGAATATCGAATATTGATTCTAAAAGAATGATTGGTTCGCTGACAACAGTATGTTTCCGAAAAGCTCGAACTTGAATCAATGTATGAATGACAAGTTTGACTTTGTGTTGAGAAACAATTGGAAATTTTTTACCTAGTGTTGTGGGGGCAAAGATGGCATTTTCATTAGTTATGAATTGCAATGGTTGACACAATTGTCAACAGTGGACGTAATCGGCCAAACGATTTCGGTATTGCGTTCATGTAAAATTTAGTTCATTTTTTCCTCAGAAACAAACAATACTGAAGCAATCGGATTGAAACGTGGGGATTGAATGAATCACTGGAAAAATTAAGAAAATTGAATTTTTTGTTCATACTTCAAGCAAAATTCTTCAGATTCACTACAATTTCTAACAGTCCCTCAAAACGTTGAACCAATTCGCAACCAGTTATTATAGTCGTTTAGGATCTGCAGTCAAGCCGACCTTCAACACAATATCTTCGGGAAGAGTTCATGAACTAACCATTCACGAATGCAGCCGTCGTTGTCCCTATGTCATTTCTTTCGGAAGATATAATGTTAAAGGTCGGCCTATCTGCTGATACTAAACTACCACAATAACTGGTTGCGAATGGATTTGACCTTTCAAAGGATAATGCTAAATTGAAGTGGAATTTGAAGAATTTTTTTCAAGTTTGAACTGAAATTTCGATTTTCTTCATTTTCTAGTGATTCATTCAATCTAACGTCTCAGTCCGATTGCTTCAGTATTGCTTATGTTTCTGAGGAAAAACGCAATACCGAAACGCCCGGTCGATTACGTCTACTGTTGAAAATTATGACCACCATAGCAATTGATAACCATTGAAAATGTTTATCTTTGCTTACACTACACTTGAAAGAAAAGCATCATAAGCAAATGGGTTGAACTTTTTGAAGGATTGTGAAAAATTTTTACGGAATCTAAAGATGCTTTCTTTAAGTATGAAATAGAAAAATCTCAATTGTCGTCACCCAATGATATCGCAGATAAACCAGTTCGAATGTTGTATTTCCTCGAGAATAGAGATCGAATTGAAATCTAGTACCTTCTCGGTTGAAGAAAGTTTAGTATGAAACAATTGAAAACAACAGTATGAGTTTCAATTGAACAATCATTAGAACTTTCGGACAATTTTGCATATAAGTATTTTCTAATCAGCCTCAAAGTTTCATCATAATCTGATCAGTATTTTTGAGTTATTTCAGAAATAACAATAATGCCAAAGGATCATAGTATCATCATTGAAATTGAAAGGACTGTTAAATCTAAACTTCAAATTCTCCGCCGATTTTCATTCAGATGTGATAAAAGTGTCGAGAAATGTTCGGGAATTTTTTTGAAATTTTTCAGATACCATCTTCAAGAAATTTTCATGGTATTGCGCACCTAGTATACAACTAGTAACGACGTTCTAATCTGATCACTCAAGTGTTTTCTGAGATATCGAAGAAATCACTAGAAATTTCAAATAAGCAACGAAATTTTATATATCTCCAAAAATGAGAATTGGATCGAAATGAAATTTGAGATATTGTTGTTGAAGATTCACGTTAAGGTATATGTCCAATTTTATAGTGATGTGATCAATGGTTTCTGAAAAAATCTTTTTTTTTAACAGAAATCAGGAAAATTTTCGATTTTTTTTTTCAATTTCTCGAAGATGAAATCCTTGCACAACTCTGCATGTATTTGAGCGTTGGAATCTTCCAACCAACTTCCAAGCTCCAAACTGATTGCCTCAGTACTTGAGATATCGAGGAACTAACCCAACCTTTTCAATTGGGGATAACATCGAAACCGGTCGGGTGACTTTCCTCACTGAAGAACTTGAACGATATATCCAGGCATAAACCCTTACCCGATTGATCTATATTTCCACCCGCCTTCCTTTGCTCAATCCAGTAATAAACAAAAACAGGTCTGGCAAATTGTTAATTCACTGAGGAAAGAAAAATGTCAGGCTAATCCACTTGATCCGGAGAAATACCTCATATTTCTTGAACAGACGAATAATCATTTATCGAAAACTATCAGTTGGGAAGAATCAGCAAAGTTCCTGAAAAACATTGAAATTAGGAACTATAAATCATTTTTCCTAGAACCCGCAACTTCTGATGAAGTGAGGATGATAGCTAAAACACTGAACAGAAAATCCACTTGTGATTCATATGGTTTATCCACCCATGTATTGAAAGAGGTAGTCAATGATATTTCTGAACCGCTTACATTTATTATAAACAGATGTTTCGAAGGAGGTGTTTTCCCAGATTCACAAAAGATAGCGAAGGTGATTCCTGTTTACAAACGAAGCGGCGATAAAAACATGCCCAATAATTACAGGCCGATATCAATTCTTCCAACGATATCGAAAATAATGGAGAGTTTAATTCGCACAAGGTTAATGAAATATTTCGAGATGAACAACTTTTTCACAAGCCAACAACATGGATATAGAAATAAGAGATCAACTATAACTGCCCTGATTGAGCTCATTGAAAAAATAACAGAAGGCCTTGACGGCGGTAATGGGATCGAACTCAGTTTGTGTGATCTCTCAAAAGCCTTCGATAATATGTCCCATGAGATTGTTTTGGGTAAGCTTGAATATTATGGAGTTCGGGGAACCCCACTTAAATTGCTCTCTTCGTTTTTGAGGGATAGGCAGCAGCAGGTGCAGATAAATGAAAGGCGAACAGCTTGGGTTAAAATACAGAAAGGAGTACCACAGGGGTCAATCTTGGGGCCACTACTATTTATTATATAAATTAACGACCTCCCGAACAACATCACTTGCGACTATGGTTGCAACTATGCGGATGACACTTCTTTTTTGAATATTGCGAAGAAATCGGTTCGAACTAAAACAGAGAGGATCCCCAGAGAAGCTGAAAGTTGGTTTAACTCTAATGGCCTCCATTTAAATAAAGATAAAACGAACATGCTGAGAATTGAAGCAAAAACTGGATCATATAACATCAAGAGTGCGAAGTTCCTTGGTATTCAAATTCAGGAGAACCTCAAGTTCGACATTCATATAGAGAACCTCACCAAGAAGTTGTCATTAGTCATATTCTTTCTAAACAGACTGAAGAGGTTGACGGGTGATGGATACCTATTACTCTCTTTTCCATAGTTCTATGTCCTATGGCATCCTTATTTGGGGCGATGCACCTGAAGCGAATTCGGTTTTCCTGAAACAGAAGAGAGCGATAAGAACTTTAGCAGGAGTGAACAACACTGTCTCCTGCCGGGCTTACTTCATAAAATATAATATTCTCACATTTTATAGCCAATTCATTTTTGCTTGTTTGCTTCATGTCCACGAAAACAAGCACAAATACACTGAAAGTGGTGAATTTCATCATTATCATTATTATGTCTTTAGTAATATTAGATATAAATTTGTACATTCTATTAATAATTCGTTCACGTTAGTTACCAACTTACGAGATGTTACCATACCTGATAATTTTGTGTTGGTTAGTTTTGACGCTGTTTCATTGTTTACGAACATTCCACAGAGATTAGTTGTTGATCTCATTGATGAACACTGAAATGACTTGAAGACATATGTACCGTTTTCAATCGATACCCTGAAAGAGGTGGTTCAATTTATATTTGAAAACAGCTATTGCTGTTTCAATGACAAGTTCTTTTCCCAGATTAGAGGTTCGGCCATGGGTAATCCAGCTTCCCCCATGTTTGCTGAAATGATCATGAATAAGATTATATCATATATTTTATCTAGGGTAGATTTTCATGTACCGTTTGTTTATGTGTATGTTGATGATGTTATTACGTGTATTCCCGAGACAAGTGTTGATTACGTCCTTGACCTTTTTAATTCATTTGATACGGATCTTAAATTTACGTACGAATTGGAGTCGAATAGCATGATTCCTTTTTTGGATGTCCTGTTAATCAAGAGAGACAACAGGGTACTAACTGATCTTTACCGTAAGCCCGTTTCTTCCGGGAGAATACTACATTTTGATTCATCACATTCCAGAATACAAAAAGTGACTATTATAAAGTCGATCAAACACAAAATCCTTAATTTATCTCATGAATCCTTTCATTGTAAGAATTTTAAGGAACAAACCCTGTTTCTGTTGAAGAATGGTTACCCTAGGTATTTGATTAGTAAAATTTTTCACTCGTCTAATGAAGTTGAACGAATAAGTTCTGAGGCTAACATGGATGGTTGTGAAGTTTTTCCTTGTAGATTGTTGTATGTTGGTGGGTTGTCTGAACAACTGAGGAAATTTATGAAACGTGGTGCTAATAGAGTGATTTTTTATTATAAAAAGACGGTTCGTTCTTTGTTTTCTAGAGTCAAGAGTAGGGATCCAAAGCAGAAATGTTCCGGTGTGGTGTATAAAATTAATTGTGGTGATTGTGATGGTTGTTATGTAGGTCAAACTGGGCAATATTTAGGTGATAGGTCCGCGCAACACAGGAGAGACTGTAATAATAAAAAGGAATCTACAGCTTTGTCATCTCATGCTGTTTCTTTGGGCCATAGCTTCGATTTTGATAATGTAGAAATATTAGACCGAGAGACGAATTGGTTCAGACGGAATTTCAAAGAGATGATACATATAAAGAAAAACTCTAACTCGGTCAATTTCCGTTCTGATATTGGTTCCTTGAATGTTGCATATTCGAATTTAATAAGTGTTTTGACCTGAATTGGTTTATTCAGGTGTATTGGGGGGTTTCAATAGTAGAGACCCCGCTTGGTTGAATTAATCGCACTTGGTTAATTCTGTCGTTATCAAAATGAAGACACGACCGACGAATATTTTCTGATGTTTATCAGAGAAGTTGTTGCTTTTAAAATAAGCAGATAATTGAAGAACTTATTGACCAGTTGTTCAATATCGTTGCACTGATGAGCCGAAACTGGTGTTGAGGTGTATTAAAAAACGCACTTTTAAACACTCAACACAAATGTATTTGCTTGTATCTGTATTAGATAACAAGACCGAAATGGTATACAAAATATACACTAGAATCTTCCTTCTATATCTTATTCGATAGCAAGGTCGAAGCGACTTTCAAATGAGAAGTTACGATTTTTACAACACAAGAATTAACGTATAATCTTGTTTGTAAATTCGAAAGCGAATTGTTGTTTACTGTACAACGGTCAAATGAAGAGTGTTTAAAACTAACTAAAACCCAAATTAAGAAAATTCCCTTCTTCACATTTTAGAGGGAGAATATAAATTTTGATTGGATTTTTGAATTAAGCGACGCCCTTCTAAGATCCGAAAAAACATCTCGGATTGGCTGGTGCGAAAGAGAGAGCATAAAAGTGTGAAGGAAATTTCCCTAATGGTCTGGGACGATAAATTCTATAAAATGTCATATGTGATGTCTGGATTCTTTGAGTACCACCCATAAAGCTACGATTCCTGGAATACTAAGAGCTTGAATTTCATCTGCGTGTTTTCTGTCATGCAAAATATAACTTAATTGTTGGCTTGAGATAAAATGCTCTTAACGCCGGTGTTAATTGATTTAAACCAAAAAATATTGAATTTCGGGCATATTGCTGGAAACCAAAGAATTCAGACTGCGACGTTGAAAAATCAAGAAAAGACAATATATCATAAAATGATGGGTCCAGGATACGGGACACAACATACTCCCGCGCCTTGAACCATCAGGTTCAATATAATTGGATTGATATCTTCGAACAAATGAATAGTTAACAGAATATTTACAAACAAAAGAATTAAAAATATAGATCAATTACTATAATTAGAATGAACACCAACAAGTGAATAGTACATAATATTCACAAACGAAAAAATTAAAAATATAGATCAATTACTATGATTAGAATGATATCTTCTAACGGATGAATAAATAGTACATAATATTCACAAACGAAAAAATTAAAAATATAGATCCAATATAGCATATGATACGAATTAATGCAATATTCACAAATACATAAAACATGAAACCTGAATCGAACATATATATGCATGAACTGCAACCAATAAATAGTATGTTTACAGACTCATCAATCAGAAAAAAAATCTGGAATACATAGCATGCAAACAATCGAATTGGCAGAACTATATTACTAAATATTGATAGGTAAACTGAATTAACAGATATGATTGAGTCAACAAGCTACTACCAAGAAAAACCTTAACAAGGTGCAAAATTCCAAACAAGAAATAGGTGTAGAAGTAATATGTTCGAAAAAACGTAGCTTTTTTTTCAATAGGAGACCGCTTGTCATAGTACCACCAATGAGGAAAATGAGAGGTGTAAGGAATTACTTCATTTACGCCAGATGCCATGAATGATAGGAGAGAGAAGTTAAAAATCGGTTCTATATGGTTACTAATGCTAGTAACAGCGTTTCGATGAAAGTAAACAATATTCGTTACATTAAACTCTACATTATAATCATATGTGGAGCTATTTTCAAGTTTTATATTAAACGAAAATGATGAAACGCTTAGAATGCCTGGTAAAGGTACGTAGTTTTCATAGGCCATCAAGCAGTAATATACAGTATAATAGACTGATTCCAAAAGTGACAAGACAATATGTTTCATGGTAGACACAACAGATTTAGAATAACCCTCCTTGTTTCTTGATACATCGATCGGGCTAGCATGAATGACAAAAGCGAAATATGTATTTTTGATTGAGCCCGGAACTGCATAATACTTCGTACGGCTATTACTAATCGAAAATATTTGATGACATACATGTCCAGGAGGTGCGCGGATATGATGGTATGTTTTAACAATAAGTGCCAAAATAAGGGATTCTACATATTCCGCATAATTTATGACCCTTTCCATCATCACCAGATAAATAAACTTATAATTCGAATTAACATACTCATGTACACCTATGAATAAAATATATAAATATAATTGGTCAGGCTCCGAGAATTTTAGTACAGCACTGTTGATAACATGTGCATGA
The DNA here is from genome assembly GCA_958510865.1 of Myrrha octodecimguttata. Lineage (NCBI taxonomy): Eukaryota > Metazoa > Arthropoda > Insecta > Coleoptera > Coccinellidae > Myrrha > Myrrha octodecimguttata. The sequence goes on along the minus strand of OY294056.1, from coordinate 70,256,433 downwards.
GTTTTATGATCGTTCCGTTTTTTATTGAGGTGAAGAAGTGCCTTACACTTTTCGAGACACTCTCTGTATTTGCCGGCGGAACAGTGAAACGAGTCGCGATATTTAAACGAAACATAGATATTTAAGGAAGCCTTTCTTGAACGTTTACAAATTGTACGATTTCGACCGGACATTTGATCTATCTGCGGTGAAATTACCTAAAGACGAACGAAAACGAGGGATGAAAGAGTTCGACTCATTTTGAATATTTTGACCTGCTATTAGGGACTCGTTCAAGGAGATTACCGAGGAGGTAGCGAAAGTATCTACTTGTATTGCAGCTGGGCAATAAAATTGTTGATGAACATCGCTTTCTTCAAAACTCGAGAAATTTTTGAAATTGAAAGGTTCCGACAAATTCTCCTCTTTGAGATTGCGGTCTGTTTGCTGCACAAAAAACAAATTCGGATTCCTTTCGAAAGGGTCGCACACTTCGAAGTTTGATTTATTGCCTTCCAAGTGTGGCCGACCAACAAGGCTGTCATTAGTCTCATTTCGGTTATTGAAATTATCTTCGCACCGAGTTTCTTCAGATAGCTGCGTTTCATTTGATGCTCCAATAATTGCATCAGAGAATTCAGAATTCATGCTATTAATGCAAGGCATATTCTTGGTTTGCCAGATTAATTTCTGTGAGCTTGAATTTGATTCAAATTGAGCACTGAGTGAAGTGCGTTGGTTCAACAGATTGATAGCTATCGTATATAATTCTATCCACTTTTCCTCAAATTTATTTTGATAAATTTCTAATTCGTCTAATTCGACGGTTTCATCTGAGATTAATTGTAATTCTAAATGAATTTCTTCGGAGTAAGTGCGCGCGGCATCTACTTCATCAAGATATTTTTCCAAGAGAGGATAGTGCTTAGTTGCATCGAACTGGTTCAGGAATTTTTCGAATTGTTTGAGTTTAGTCCTGGCATTTTCGCGTTTGATTTTCAATATCTTTATTTCGTTTGACGACATTTTTTCGATAAAGCAATTCAAATAATCAATTGATCAACATAAAGAATACAAGAATGAGGAATTCGAACAAAGGGAAATAACTTGGTGGGTCAATGACTTACAACTTACAAGCTGGACAATTCCTCACAATATGCAGAAACACAATTATTTCGCACTTGACACAATTAGCGAACTTTTCTATATCGCGGCACAAAAAACTCATCAGCGAACTTTCACTCCAAGGGTTGGTTTGGGATCCGTTGAACCTGGGTTGACAAGGATCTTCGAAGGATGGACTGTATGATTGTATGTGAATAATATCCGTGGTTCGATGAGATCAATTGCTCCTTGGATATTATATTCGATGGGACCAAAGTTTCCGTGAATGATATCCGGTTCGCTATGACCAATGTTTTGACCTGAGCGATATCCGGCTCGAAGGACCAATGTTTTCACCTGAACGATATCCGGCTCGATAGGACCAATGTTTTGACCTGAATTGGTTTATTCAGGTGTATTGGGGGGTTTCAATAGTAGAGACCCCGCTTGGTTGAATTAATCGCACTTGGTTAATTCTGTCGTTATCAAAATGAAGACACGACCGACGAATATTTTCTGATGTTTATCAGAGAAGTTGTTGCTTTTAAAATAAGCAGATAATTGAAGAACTTATTGACCAGTTGTTCAATATCGTTGCACTGATGAGCCGAAACTGGTGTTGAGGTGTATTAAAAAACGCACTTTTAAACACTCAACACAAATGTATTTGCTTGTATCTGTATTAGATAACAAGACCGAAATGGTATACAAAATATACACTAGAATCTTCCTTCTATATCTTATTCGATAGCAAGGTCGAAGCGACTTTCAAATGAGAAGTTACGATTTTTACAACACAAGAATTAACGTATAATCTTGTTTGTAAATTCGAAAGCGAATTGTTGTTTACTGTACAACGGTCAAATGAAGAGTGTTTAAAACTAACTAAAACCCAAATTAAGAAAATTCCCTTCTTCACATTTTAGAGGGAGAATATAAATTTTGATTGGATTTTTGAATTAAGCGACGCCCTTCTAAGATCCGAAAAAACATCTCGGATTGGCTGGTGCGAAAGAGAGAGCATAAAAGTGTGAAGGAAATTTCCCTAATGGTCTGGGACGATAAATTCTATAAAATGTCATATGTGATGTCTGGATTCTTTGAGTACCACCCATAAAGCTACGATTCCTGGAATACTAAGAGCTTGAATTTCATCTGCGTGTTTTCTGTCATGCAAAATATAACTTAATTGTTGGCTTGAGATAAAATGCTCTTAAAGCCGGTGTTAATTGATTTAAACCAAAAAATATTGAATTTCGGGCATATTGCTGGAAACCAAAGAATTCAGACTGCGACGTTGAAAAATCAAGAAAAGACAATATATCATAAAATGATGGGTCCAGGATACGGGACACAACAATAAGCGAGTGTTGAAGATAATGAGTTGCCGTGTTATAAGTTACGCCAATGAACACGAGAATAGTATGTGTGATTATATATGTTTTTGCTTGACCTCAGTTGTTGACATCGGTTATTCGGGATTTCTTGTTGGGGGAGAACTGTTTGTACCATTCAATACAATACATCGATGTATGGACTACCCTGTTCGAAAAACATTTTTTATTTTCCAACACGGACTTTCTCCATGTGAAAGTTCATTTAAGGTTTTATTATTCTGACGGTGAGTCTATCAGATAAGTGTGGTGTATCTTTCTGGGATGTCGAAATAAGTACCTATTTAATTGTTTTTATTTGAGATCTGTTTTACTGAGCTTTTGAATTTATGTGTTGTATTGACGATTCTTTCTTGATATTTTGTTCTTGCTGACCTGTATGTTGTCTGTATAGCTCAAATTGTAATTTTATTTTCATTTTATTGTTAACTTTTATTTTTGTATCATTTTAGCCTGAAGAAGGCCCAATAAAGGGCCGAAACGTTGCTGAAAGAATAGTTTCCTTTCTAAAGTTGTTCCTTGACCGAAATTTGATTTTGTAATATATTCGGGTATCGCTAATTTGAGGATACAGAATATAATATTCGGGAATATATTAATATGAATATAACCACAAATCAAACACGTTCACTTTTCTCCAATCTTTAATCTCAACTGGTGTATGAAACAAATTAACACACATTGTCACACATGTGAGATAAGCTTGCGCTACAGAGAAAAGAAAGACATTGGTCAACAATTTTATATCATATATTACATCTCCCCCCTTAAAATTAAACAAAAGAAAAATTTTCCAAGCATATTTACAATATTATTTAATTATAATTCAAGCGTTCTGGTGGTTTAACCACTCGTTTAGGTCTGCTTACAACCAAGTTCTCATCCCTTACATTAATATTTGGTTCTGTATTATCAGAGTCCAAAATAATGTTGTCAGACATATCAGGAAGTGAAGACGGAATGAAATTATATTTCTTCATCTGATTAAGATGACGTTTCCATTCTACATTATTCAACTCTGGTACTCTTACCAAGTAATGAAAGAGCCAATTTTTTTCTTTACTATCGCTTTAATCCACTTCCTGCTATTCTGTTTCCGATAGTCACGTACAGTAACTTCTTCATCAATTTCAAAAGTTAAAGATCTTTTTCCACCATGATACAACTTTTGTTGCTTTTGAGCTGCTGAGACTCGATTCCCCAAATCTACCCGATCCGTTGGCATTAAAAAATCGAAACGAGTCCGCAACTCACGACCTAAAAATAATTTTGCTGGAGTCTCCTTTGTCGTACAATGAGGAGTAGTCCGATAATCGAATAAGAAATTATTCAAAATAAAATTTATATTTCCATTTGCACGATGACCTAAAGCATTTCTGAGAGCATTTTTTACTGTTTTCACTGCATTTTCTGGAGCTCCATTTGATGAAGGATGATACGGTGGACTAGTCATGTGAACTATACGATTTTTGCTCAAGAAATGTTCAAATTCATCTGAACAAAAAGATGTTCCGTTATCTGTCACGATCTGATCTGGTATTCCGTAACGAGCGAAACATGATCTTAAAATTTCAATTGTCATGGTAGACGTAATTGACTTCATTGGAAAAGTTTCAATCCATTTACTGTGAGCATCTATAATAATTAAAAATTGAGTGTTTAAAAATGGACCCATAAAATCCAAATGAATTCTGCTCCATGGCTTGGAAGGCCAGGGCCAACTAGACAGTATTGCCTTGTCTGGACTTTTTTTATTCAATAAACAATTTTCACATCTTTTTGAAATTTCCTCGATATCACGATCTAAACCGGGCCACCAAAAATAAGACCGAGCTAGAGATTTCATCTTAATGACGCCCATGTGAGAGGAATGAAGACTTTTCAACATATCTTCTCTCAAAATTGAAGTAATTACAATACGATTGTTCCACATCAAACAATTAGACTCAATTGTCAAGTCATTTCTGATATTATAAAAATTTTGTAACCGTTTTTCCGAAATTTTATAATTATTCCAACCTTTTCTGGCATATTCAATAACCTCATTCAAAATTTTATCCTTTTTTGTAAACTCCGCAATTTTTTTGAAATCGATTTGAAAATCTTCCAAATTATTAAAATAATCAACATAGTTAAATTCAACATTTTCTATAGATTCTTCGTCGACCTGTTGTGGAAGACGAGATAAAATATCTGCCTTATTCTGATTTGATTTTACTACCTCTACATTGTATTGGTAACCAGAAAGTATGAGTGCCCACCTTCGCAAACGATTTGCTGAAAATTGTGGAATAGATTTACCAGGATTGAAGATATATGACAACGGCTTATTATCTATAACTAAAGTGAAATGTCTACCCCACAAATAATTATGAAATTTACATAGACCAAAAATTACCGCCAAAGCTTCTTTTTCTAAGGTACAATATTTTTTTTCTCTATCGAGCAATGTTCTCGACGCATAGGCAATTACCTTTTCCATACCATCGGGCCCAATGTGTGCTACTAATGCTCCTACACCGCAGTCACTCGCATCAGTAATCAAACGTAATGGTAAATTCGGATTGTAATGAACCAAAACCGGGGCTGAAGCTAAAATTTTTTTAACTTTTTTAAATGCGGATTCACATGATACTGACCAAGTCCATCTTTTATTTTCTTTAAGGAGATCATACAGCGGATACAACAATGTGGACAAGTTAGGAACAAATTTTCCGTAATAGTTAATTAACCCTAAAAATGCCCTTAAAGAGGTTAGGTTTGTAGGCCTGCTGGCATTAAGAATAGCTGAAATTTTTGTATCCGACGTATGAAGTCCTTCCTTGTCAATATCATATCCTAAATACGTTAATTTCGACCTCAGAAATTCACATTTTTCTATGGCTAATTTTAAACCCGCATTTTGAAGTCTGGATAAAACTACTTCTAATCTAGCTAAATGTTCCTCTTTATCTTTTCCAGTAACTAGTATATCATCTAGAAAACTAACAACTCCATCTAAATCTTGTAAAATAGTTTCTAAAATTTTCTGGAATTTAGCAGGGATACTAGCAATTCCGAACGGTGCTCTATTATATCGAAACAACCCCTTGTGCGTAGAAATGGTCATCAACTCTTTTGATTTTTCATCTAGCCTTACTTGTTGATAAGCATTTGAAAGATGTAATTTTGTGAATAGTACCCCACCTTGTAATTTAACAAATAAATCTTCTATTTTAGGTAGAGGGTAAGCATCAATTTCTATAACTGGATTCACCGTAACCTTGAAATCACCGCAAATTCGAACGGAACCGTCTTTTTTCAAAACGGGAACAATTGGTGTAGCCCAATCCGAAAAATCAACAGGTTCGATAACACCCAATCTACATAAACGATTTAATTCTATTTCTACCTTTTCTCGCATTGCGAATGGTAATGGTCGGGCTCTACAAAATTTAGGATTACATAATCCGGATTTAATATTTATTGACATCGTCCCTTTATTAAAATTTCCTAAACCTGGCGAAAAAAGTTTATCGAATTTACGAAGAAGAAAATCCCAATTTTTAGGAAGATCACCTGTGTTCATATTATAGATAGACAATTCAAATAGATTAAAGAAATCGCGTCCCAGCAGTGGTGGTCCCCCATTTTTAATTATGAAAAATGGTAAATTTGCATGTTTTCCTCTAAACATAACATGACAATCAATATAACCTAAAGGTTTAACCTTATCGCCATTATAAAAACTAAAAATTTTATCAGTCAATTTTAGTGTTTTGTTTTTGAAATATTGATCATAAAATGGTTCAGATATAACACTATAACTTGCACCAGTATCGAGATTGAACGTTAACAATTTATTTTCAATAACTACTTCGATACTAATTGGATCTGTTCTGCAATTGATATTATACAATGAATATTCTTCAGATTCTAAGAAGTTATTTTTGCTAAACTTCGATTGTTTATTTAAATTTTTCCTATTAGGACATACTGGGGCAAGATGCCCTTTCTTATTACAAGAATAACAGTAACAATCTCTAAACGAGCACTTATCTGAATGATGATTGCGTCGACCACAAACAAAACATTTCGTTTGTGATGATCCATCAGAATAAATTCTTTGTTTACGTTTTCCCTCTCGGTTGACCAGGGAACTGCCGCTCCGGGAAACTGTTGAAGTGGTAGGTCGAGCAGGCGCGTGTGCATGCGCGTGGTTCCTTGATGCGTAGTATACTTCTGATTCACTTTTCACAGCTAACGAAGAAAATGGCTTACTGGCCGATTTTGAAGCAGCCAATTCCACAACACCAGAAAACGAAACATCGCCTTTTTCTTCGAACAATCGATCCTTGACCGGTCCTTTTTCATAGCCGATCACAAAAATATTCACTAATGCACGATCGATTTCATCGGCACCCGCGAAATTGCACATTGACACTAAGCTGCGTAGTCGAGCTGCCCATTCCTTCGGTGATTCGTTCGCCATTTTCCTCGCCTCGAAGAATTTTTCTCGACAAGAAAACACCGATGTCGCCGGCTTGAAATGTCCATCCAACAACTTGATTATGTCTGCGTAAGACTTAGACTCGGGTTCATCAGGAATACACATATTATGTAATAATTTGTAAGCTTCTTCATTGAGAAAACTCAAAAGAATTGCACGTTGACGATCACCATCTGTAATCGCATTTGCCGTGAAGTAATTGTATAGCCGTTTTTTATAAATGGACCAATCGGACACAGACGGCACAAACTCTTGAATGTGACCTGTATACTGCTTTTCAGTCATTTTACTGTTTGTATACTACACTAAATTACTCGTCGCCACTGTAATATATTCGGGTATCGCTAATTTGAGGATACAGAATATAATATTCGGGAATATATTAATATGAATATAACCACAAATCAAACACGTTCACTTTTCTCCAATCTTTAATCTCAACTGGTGTATGAAACAAATTAACACACATTGTCACACATGTGAGATAAGCTTGCGCTACAGAGAAAAGAAAGACATTGGTCAACAATTTTATATCATATATTACAGATTTCATATTCATCATTATGCTACACGTAAAAGACAGGAACTAAGTATTCTACCATAGAATGATGCTGACCCAGAAAGCCACAAATTACCTAGCCATACAATTGTACAACCATCTTCCGGAAGAAATAAAACTAAGCCACTCCTATAAAAAACGCCTCAGAATTTTGCTGTCTACTAAATGTGACTACTCTGTTGATGAATTTTTGTCGGATGAGTTGAAATAAATTTCGTTTTTGCTGTTGTTTTTGTATTTTGACTATTAATTGTTGCCACGTTTTGTAATGGTTTGTTAAATTAATTTGATTTGATTTGATATGAAAGGCGGAGCACATACAGACGGACAGCTAGGCAGAATTCAATTAGACCTCAGATACGTTAGGGAGTCCTGCCTTATCACTATGTCCATACTCGTCTCTGAAATCGAAAATTCCGAACATTTGGCCGAAACTCTAACGTGTTGTTTGTCAGAACAAGCGCATGAAAATGACGGTTGGTTGAAGCAAAATCTCGTGTGAAAATAGTTTTGAAAATGGAAAAGCGCATTCAAGCTCCTGAATTCACCTCCACTCGTATCTAGAATTTCATACCAGAATTTTTTCATGACATGGTTCATTTGTATGAATGTACTACATGAGTAAACGAAAAGCTCTGAAGATAACCTTCGGGGCAATATATTATATTTCCCGATTTATTTGGAAATGCACTTCAGGACTTCCAACATTCCATAATGATGCTTCTTCAGTTGCTCCCTACATTTTGCACTCAAAGCTCTCTTAGTTTGAAAAGCCTCGACCCTAACTCCCGTCTTTTGTGTGCTGTGTTGGACATACATTATTTATTCGAATACTTACATCTCAGGATAACTTCATCGGATTATTATTTTGTTCCAGGATTTCTGCAAGAGGGACAAGGCTAAGCTATGGATCCACTACAAGCCGTCTCTTTTCCAACATATTGGAACTCATTCTTCTCTCAAGGGGAAGGTACAGAAATTGAAGGTGAGTCATTCGAAATTCCGCAGACTTCGATTCTTTTTCACAGTAACAAAATACCATAGTTCCTTTTTCATGCTGTGTTTTTAGTCTCGTCTTGATAAACCTAATATCAAGTTCTTTGTTGAAATTGGACTCTTTTCTTTTCATCATATCCAACATTTTCAGTGCGATTGGAATCCAGTTAACAGGGTGGCCATCGCAAAATGAAACGTTAGTTTTTAGAGAAATGCATATTGTTCGACGAACAATAGGCATTTTCATACTGACGTCTGTACGGCCATTCAGATGAGGCAGTATAATGGGTTATTAGGACATCGTCAACATAAGGATCAACTGTTTCACTGCCTTGAATACACAGAAATTGTTCTGCGTATACATAAATACTGGGCATAAAAGAAGTACTTAGTAATTTTTAAAAACAAAAAATCCCGCTTATTCATTCAAAGAACACAACCATTTTATTTGAACCATTTATCTCTGAATGAAAGATGAATTTCTTGCTCACATAGGTTTGAGTCTATAATTCAACTTTTTCGACATTTGCTGTGTTTGTAATTGGCCTCTAGGTTGGCCTGAATGGGAGAAAGCCCCAAATCTTATCTACAAATATTGAGTCTCTGAGCCGGTTCTTTCGTAAGTTATTGTGTTCACTCCAGGCTCAACAACACAATTATTTTCGACTAGAGGAACTTTTCATGACGGAGGCCGAATTGATGAATAGGTTTTTCTACCTCACGATTATGCAGATAAACACATTACATTTTTTCCAATATTTCGAAAATTCAAATCTGAAATTTGAAATGTGAGAAATATTGTAAAAAGCATTGCATTCCAAAGCTCTTGCGTGAATTTTCGTGTCTATGCCAAAGCACATATTGACCCCGCAAACGCTGTTTAGAAAAATTCGAAAAAAAATTAAAATTGATGTTTGGAATATTCGATATTCCGAGATCTCCTGATACTATTTTTTTCTTCAAATTCTGCATGAATCTTTCAGCTGTCATGTTCGAATCTAGAACCAAATTTAAATTCGAACTTCATTAATAGGATCTCTGTAATTGAACCCCAAACCTACCCTTCAAATATCTTGCGCATGGGTAAAACCCACCTGATGATTCCGCAAATACTCACTCAAAATTTTATTTACCCAATATTTCCAAAAAAACAGATTAGGTCAAATTGAAATCTAGTACTATATTATAAACATGATAGCTTGAAGGTTCACACAAAGTTTCATGATAATCTGATCAGTAGATCGCAGCATTGTTTTTTCAAACTGTTTTAACTACGGAATTTCGCACAAGGTTGTACATCGGTGATTTCAAACTATCTATTTATATTTAGATTGAATCAATATTTTTTGATTTATTTCAGGAACCACAACGATATCGAGGAAAAATCCACGAAATTTGACATATTTTTCCGCAATATATCCGAAAACTGAAATCGTTTCAACCTGACATTTGGTGCACTGCTGTACATATAAAGCCTAAACCACCGAATTCCAATGCGTGACCCACCCTGAAAAATTCTAGTCGCTAGCTTGCTCCGTTCGGCAGTTATCATGTCGTCGGCCGGACGAATCGATTTCGACAATGAATTCGACATCATTGAGTCCAAACTTGTCATTTAGACCATTTTTAGGAATAAATTAGAATATATCAGACATTTGTACAAAACGATAGTACGCTGTTCCCCAGAACATGCGCGCAAATATATTGTGCCATGGAAGCTCGTGCAAAATTTTAACGAAATTGAACTCTAAGTTATTTCTCCAATGTCTACATCAGAAATCATCGAAAATGAGGTCCAGATAGTGGATATAATTCATAAAACCCTCATAGAAATAACCTCATATAATTAATCACCCATACGTGCTCACTTCAGAATAGAATATCTCACATGCCTACTGTTCATCCGGCTGCTGCTCTTTTGTTCGAAAAGTTCTTACTCACAGTAACAAAATACCATAGAAATTTTTTTGTACTGTATGATTAACTGTCGTCTCGATAACCCTAATATCATGAATTTGCTTTTCTATGGAAACAAATACAAGTTTGTTTGCATAGAAACATAGAAAAGCAAATTCAAGGCGGCTTTCAGTAAGGAGCCTCAAGGAACAACTATAAATACGGCCCACAGTCTTGTTTTCATCATATCCTACATATTCAATGCTATTGGCAACAGGGTGGCCACCGCAAATTTTTTAACGTTAGTTTTTAGAAGTCCTTAGTTCGACGAACAATATGCACTTTCATGCCTACGTCTGTACGGCCATTTAGATAAGGCAGTATAATGGATATTAGGACATCGTCAACACAACGAGCAACTGTTTTACTGAACATGAAAGGAGTAATTGGTAATTTTTAAGAATAAACAATCCCGCTACTTCATTCAAAGAACACAACCATTTCAGTAAAACCATCACGCTGAATGAAAGATAAATTTGTTGCTTTAATAGGTTTGAGTCTATAATTCAACTTTTTCGACATTTACTTTGTTCGCAAGTGGCCTCCAGGTTGACTTGAAACATAATTCATAAATGGGTAGAAGCCCCAAATCGTTTCTACAAATATCTCTGAGTCGATTCTTTCGTAAGTTATTATGTTCACTTCAGGCCCAACAACACAATTACTTTCGACTTGAGCAACTTTTTATGACGGAGGCCGAATTGATTAATGGGTTAATTTACCCTACGATTTTGCAGATAAACCCATTCATTTTTTCCAATACTTCGAAAATTCAAATCTGAAATGTAAAATGTGCAAAATTTAACAAAAGCAATGGCGTAAAGTCTTCAGCTTTTGAGTGCATTTTCGAATCCATACCAAAGCACGTATTGACCTCGTAAATGCTCTTTTGGTGATCTAATCATATAATCTTCCCGAAATTCTGCATGCATCTTCAAGCTGATAATTTACACTGAAATTATTTCGATCCAATCGGGATGAAACTTAATATAATGTATAATGAATTCGAAAAAAATTAGAATATTCCAAGATCTCCTGATACTATTATCCTCACCAAATTCTGCATGAACCTTTCAGCTGTGATTTTTCAATCTAGTGGTGAATTTCAATTCGAACTTATCTGTATTTTTGGAGACATTGGAAAAATAAAACTTTGAGTGAGTGTATCTACGGAATCATTGGGCGGATTATACACATTTACTAATTGGATCTTTGTAAATAAACCCCAAACCTACTCTTTAAATATCTTACGAATAGGTAAAATCCACCCAATGATTCCGCAAATACTCACACAAAGTTTACTTCCCCAATATTAAAAATTAAAAAAAATTAAAAATTTAAAAAAAAATTTAATTTAAATTTAATTAAAAATTAAAATACAGATTAGGTCGAATTGAAATCTAGTACTTTATTATAAATATGACAGCTTGAAGCTTTATACAGAATTTCATGAAGATAATCTAATCAGTAGATCGCAGCATTGTTTTTTCAAACTATTTTAACGACAAGATCATCACGAAACTTTCCACAAGGTTGTCCATCGGTGTTTTCAAAGTATCTATTTATATTTTGATTGAATCAGTATTTTTATTATTCCAACGATATCGAGGAGAAATCCCCTCAACTTGACGTATTTTTTCCCAATATATCCAAAAAATAAAATCGTATCAAACTGACATTTGGTACACTGCTGTGGAATATAAAGCTTAGACCGCCGCATTCCAATTCGTGACGTACCCTAAAAAATTCTAGTCGCTAGTTTGCTCCGTTCGACAGTCATCATGTCGTCGGCCGGACGAATCGATTTTGACAATGAATTCGGCATCAGTGAGTCCAACCTAGTCATTTAAGACCATTTTTAGGGAAATGTCAGAACATGCGCGCAAATATATTATTCAAGCTTTTGAAGGTTTGCGAGGTAGCTTCAACCTCTTTGGGAAAGTGTCACGTTTCGTCCCGGCTTAGTTTGGAGGAACTCGTCAGGGCATGCACCAAACTAAGCCGTTTACATGCCTACGTGAGTGGACACCCCTTGTGAGGAACACAAGGGAGTGTACCAGACCGTTGGCGATGAGCGTATTTCCGAGATCTTGAGAGGATCCAACCGGGACAGCGTGCGCGCTAGCACCCCCTGTACGTTGACCGATGATGTTGGCCAAGCGTTACAGGCAGATAACGTAGGATACTTAAGAAGCAAGATGGTACTGCGCGCGCGACTTAAGTAAGAGCTGAGAGAGGGCGCAAGCTACAGGACTCCCCTTCCAGTGAAAGCGATACCAGAAAGATGCGTCTGGAGGAATGTGACCGGGACCGAAAAGGTGCTCTCCTCTAAAACGCGGCTGTGAGCGAGCCATTGTGCCATTGCTGCGCCGTTGAGCACGAGTGTACGGCGTTTGATGCACGGTTGACCAGACCGTTTTGTGTTGAGCCGTGTAGACTGTGTGCTAGAGCGCTCTGCCTCGTCGTTCGAGGAGTGTGACCGATTTAGAGGAGGTCAGCTTTTGACGGAATGTAGTCATGGCCGTATTGACCAGAAGATTTCCCACGAGTGCGGCCGTGATGCGGAGCAGTTGTGTGCCTTTGAAATGTGAGAAACCCGGATTGAGAAAGGCTGCGCCACTTGTAAGTTCCTATACCACTCGATATCGTGCAGTGAGCTGGGTGCATTAGTGAACACATTTTTGAGCAGCGAGTTGCAGCACGAGAGCAAAGTTGCGATGTGGAACCTCCTCGGGATGGTTGCCGAACCATCGCCGAGGGAGGAACGGATAGGATCACACAGCGACAAGCGAGGTTCTCACTGGAAGCGAAGATGATCGCGAAGGGACAGAAACTGTGACACCGTCGTTGAAATGAATCACGTCGGGAAGCCACCACTGAAGCTTTTGAAGGTTTGCGAGGTAGCTTCAACCTCTTTGGGAAAGTGTCACGTTTCGTCCCGGCTTAGTTTGGGGGAACTCGTCAGGGCATGCACCAAACTAAGCCGTTTACATGCCTATGTGACCGAACACCCCTTTTGCAGATCACAAGGGAGTGTACCAGACCGTTGGGGATGAGCGTATTTCCGAGATCTTGAGAGGATCCAACCGGGACAGCGTGCGCGCTAGCGCCCCCTGTACGTTGGCCGATGATGTTGGCCAAGCGTTACAGGCAGATAACGTAGGATACTTAAGACGCAAGATGGTACTGCGCGCGCGACTTAAGTAAGAGCTGAGAGAGGGCGCTCGCTACATAATGCTATGGAATCTTGTGCAAAATTTTGTCGAAATTTAACTCTGAGTTATCTCCAATGTCTTTATGAGAATGGTCGCAAATAAGGTCCAGATAGTGGATATAATTCATAAAATTCTCAAGTCTGCTATGGTTCATAGAAATAACCTCATATAATTAATCACCCATTCGTGCTCACTTCAGAATAGAACATCTCTCATGCCTACTGTTCATCCGACTGCTGCTCTATTGTTCGAAAATTCTATTCCAGATCCGAATTCCCAAAGGGAAAGAAATAACATATTCCCAGCCCTTATTCAGATAGTTTTCCACGCTGCTGAATTCACAAATGGGACATTGTGTTCTTATGACGTCGGATCCGATTAATTATTGCAGTATTCTGGATTCAATTACTGTGCAGCGCTTTTCCACTCGGGAATTAAATTGTTGGCGGATTAACTTCGCGGCAGGCATATCTTGATTGAAAGCGACAAGCGATTTTATTTAGGTTCTGAAATTCCCGGTTTTCATAGATTTCGTCCGGGAACACTCCCTTGCTCACAAACTGCACATCGTTCAAGGGTTTCTACCCTAACAAGTTCAGGGTTCGTAAGATACTGCTGAGGTCGCGCTGCATGATTCTTTCACTGAACGCAGTCATCCAACAGGTAACAAGTATCTAGAATACTATCTGCGTTTCTTAGGTGAATCGGTCTGATAATCGGTAATAACCCTAAAACTGAATTTCTTGGACATAATTTCTTCAGTGTAGAGGTTTTGGTTGATTGGAGGAGCAGCTCTGATCAAGCGGAACATTTTTTGATTCCTTGTGTTTATGGTAGTTGATTCAATACAAGGTTTGCTTGCGTCCCAAAGCTTGGAAATTGTTTTAGAGTTGCGCCGGCCGGACCGACGGACAGAATTGAATGTAACCACTGATTACACAGGTCTGCATAAAAAAATTTTCAAAAATTTTCAAAAATTTGATAACTGACTTTCACGTACTTTTTTCAGCGCTGATTTCAAAAATGCAATCCGTTTTTTTCTATCACGTCAGGTTTCCTCACAAAGAGGGAATACTTTTGGGTATAATAATAAAATTTAAGCCATTTTTCCAAATTTATAACCTTTATTTTATTTATAAATCAGGTTCTAAATCACGTTTCCAGTACACTTATATTTCTCTTCAAGCTTATAAGTCATGATAATATCGTTTTCTCTTGCTGTTGAAGCTTCTCGTGTTGCTTTTCCGGCTGTGGTCTCGTTGAGGATCATCTCTTTTCAACATCCAGCAGTAGTCCGCTATCATGTTGAAGTTCCATCTTCCTTGGTATCTTCTTTCCATTTCCTTCATGTCTTGGTGGAATCTTTCACCCTGCTCTTCACTTACATCACCAAGGTTTGCAGGGAAATAGTCAAGTTGTGAGTGGAAAAAATGAACTTTGATGCTCATATTACAACCAAGTTTCTTAAAGTTGTGGAGAATGTCTGCGACGATTGTCTCGTAGTTTTGATCTTTTTTGTTTGCTAAAAAACCGGTAACAACCAATCTGAAAGGTGTCCATGCTGCTTTTTCTTTTTTTTCCATTTTGTCCTCAAGTTGGGATCTCTCATTAGTTTCCTAATGTCTGGTCCGACAAAGATTCCTTCCTTCAGCTTTGCCTCGGATAAACCAGAAAACTGCCCACAAAGATATCTGCAACATTCTCCTTCTTTTGGCAATGCCTTGATAAATTGCTTCATCAGGCCAAACTTAATGTGAAGTGGTGGAAGTAAGAACTTTTTGGGATCCACAAAGCTTTCCCCTCTCAACATTTTCAACCCCAACCTGTAAGGTTTTTCTCAAGGACCAATCTTCTTTTATGTAGTGATTCGTTCTGTCACTGCTGTCCCATTCACAGAGAAAACAAGGAAATTTTGTATAGCCACTTTGTTGACGAAGCAGCATTGTAACCACTTTTAAATCACCACATGGTGTCCATTTGTGATATGAGTAGCACAGTTTGTTTAAAACCAGTTCAAGGTTTTCGTAGCATTCTTTCAAATGAACCGAGTGTCCAACTGGCAAAGCAGCATGCTCATTGCGATTGTGTAAAAGTACTGCTTTAAGACTTCTAAGGGGAGGGGGGAGAGCAGAGATAAGCACTATCATGAAAATACTACTGGTTTCTCCTAATTACCATTTATTTTAAGTATAACTCATAAAGTATAAAAATTGCTATGCAACTGAAAATGCATTTTAGTTTTTCTTATACGTTTTAAAAGTACTTAAGGCTAAACAACAATTACTGGAGATCCAAAATACCAAAATTCAAACTCACTAGAGTACAGAGATATGTATGAAAATATCGAAAAAAGCTAAAATTATACAAGCAGTTTGTGAAATAATTGTACGTGATGGAATGTTTTCAATATTTTTTCTGAAATCAGCGTTGAAAACAACATTAAAATCACTTATTGAAATTGAAACAATTCTTATGTCGCAGACCTGTGTTATTCTTCAGTTGTTTAAGGCCCGTTCTGGCTCAAAATTCGAAATTAACAGACTTCCAGCCAAACAATAACTCATTGTTCCCAAAATAAGCGCGTCAAACATACATACATCCTTTATATTCATTGGGTATCAGAAACTTTTTCGCGAGAGTTGTGGTTATTTCAAAGTCATCCATGGAATTATCAGATTATACCAGACAATATATTCGAGTAAACTCGTAGCCAACTTCAGAGCTCTATATCCAATTTAGTTTAATATGAATAGAGTCAGTTTGGAACTTTCTATAACATTATTCAAATGTTGAATAAGTTGGTGTCCCTGTTTTGTCCTGGATTATATATCTGAAAACAATTGATATTCATGTGGCATTCTCCTAATTTTGTTGGAAACTCTCTAGTTTGGTTTTTAGCGACGTATATGATTCGTCGAAAATAACGACGCTTTCTTTGCCCAAGCAGTTGCTTCAACGATTGAGATGATCAATATTGAACCTGAGGAATACAATTCACCCTCGAGTCACTGACATCGAGTGATTGAAACTTTGAGGCAACTGCATGAAGAGGTTAACTCTCTTAACGCAGAACGCACCTGTTGTGTATGTCAAAGTGTCATGTCACGTCTTTTCGTCGTCTGTATAATCTGTCAATTGTATCCTGAAATCTGACGCTATTACTTTTGAGTAATCAGGAATTCACAACGTTTGTACATTTTAATCAATTTGATGTTGTAGCAGCAAAATTTTTATATAACGAGATAGTGCACGTTGCATTTTTCAGTCTGTAAGTTTGGACGAGTAAGTATTTTACAATCTCAAAAAACGTCATTATATTGTTCCCAACTTACAGAGCTCCTGAAGATGCCTTAACAGGGCGAAACATGTAGAGCGAATTTTATGAATAAAAGATCCATTTACGTACGAAAATTCTTGTTATTTTACACTAGATATTTGTTCAATATACAATTATAAGATCGTGTACTATAATATATATTCATTCATCGAATTTTGACATAAAATAGCAAACCATAGTCCTTTACTCCGTGGATATGGATGAATAGCTGCATGAATATCGTTTTTGCTTGATGCAATATATTTTTTAGCTCAATGGATCCATGACAATTTTTCCATTACATTCAATAATGAATATCTCGAAAATAGCGCATATCGGGAGGAATAATGAAGAATAAATAAAAAAATTAAATAATCAGTGAAGGATGTGCATCATATTAGTTTTTAAAAAAAATATAACCCAATTTTAGTCCATTCGGAATATCAATGTCGAACCAATAAGGAAAACCCTCTCTTTTTTGGAATTGAAATCAAATTAACTCCTGAATGTATTCCTAGTCATTAATCTGGTTGTAATGATGCAACCTCTTACTCCCTATCTATTTATTTCAACTTTACAATTAAAATTGCTATTCACAAACACAAAATTAGGAACTGTGAATCTGAGATCCGGGATTCGAAGAAGCACTTTTCTTAATAGTAAAGATCCCACGGTAAGATCCTCCAAAATGCAGGTATTTTGCAGGTAGTCCAGTTTTTAGAGATTTCATCCAGAGCAAAGTCCAGAATTAAGAATTCCAGTAATAATTAGCTTCGATATAAAGGTATTCCAGCCATAACAGCTCCAGTACTAAGATAATCCAGTAATAATTGCCTCCGGTACTAAGATAATCCAGTTAAACTCTGGGTCCGGTAGTAAGACATTCCAATGGGCGTTAGCCCCGGTACAAAGATGGTCCAGTGGGCGTTAGCCCCGGTAAAAAGTTAATCCAGTAGCGGTATCCGCGGTACAAAGACGGTCCATTGGGTGTTAGCCCCGGTAAAAAGATGGTCCAGTGGGCGTTAGCCCCAGTAAAAAGACGCCTTTTGAATAGACTTCTTATAAGAAACAATAAAACTTCAAAATTCCACGATGTTAATGGATTACGAGGTACGTTAATTCGCTCAACTCTACCAAGGTGTTGAATCTTCGACTTCTCCGCACCAAAAGGAAGAAATTCCATCAGCTGGACTTAGTTTGAGGGGTCGCGCATGCGAAACACACACTCAACCGTCAAAGCGAAGAGCGTTCTTTAGCGACCGATCATATAATTTCAGTAAGGCGTTTTCTTGCGATTGAAATTGAAATTATGAGTATAGCGTATTTTCGCGATGGAAACTGAAGTCGACAGTGGAATGTTTTGTAACGTTACAAAATTTCAACCGATAAAACACACAAGAGTTGAAAGGTCCTTCAAACGAAATTCTGGTCAGGTTCAATTCAGATGAACACAGTGTTATAGAATGAAATGAGTGGTTAACTTTGATAGAGAAATAGAATAAATTTTTCTTCTCATTTCAGGATAGACAGTTTGGTAAGGTTGCCCTGTTCTTTCCCCATAAAAATCCCGAGGCCGAAGTGACCACTGGAATGAAACACTACAAGCAGTATACTCTGGAGAATGCCTACTTGGGTGAGAATTTCTTCTGGGGACTTTTGCCTTCACCGGGAGATCAACTCATCTTCAAATTTGTCAACCCTACATCAGTTAAGAGGTAAGTGGTATAATATAGTTCCAGACATTTGCTGATTTCAGAAAGAAACTGAAATTCGAATTCTGTCATTACGTAGCATTTAACGCGCTATTAACTGGGAACGATATAATTTTTTTATTGGGGTCAAAAATTTATTTCAACAATTTGCTTTTAGTGAATAGGAGATATCCTCCATCTTTCTGGGAGGTTGTCCTGTAAAAACACATTGGCCTATGTAAAAGTCTGAGCCAAATTCTTCTTCAATTCAATGAATGGTTTCTGGAAAAAATGTTATTCGAAAAAAAATTTTTGAATACTAATCTTACGATTTCAACCGAATTTTGCGAAAAGTTATGCATTTTAAGGGTCCAACTAACTGAGAAGTTCCAATTTAATCGCTGGAAGAAGAACTCTCTTAAATATCAGGAAAGAATCCCAAAATTTCAAATGTCTAAACAGTGCGAGTCAAAATTATGGAACAAATTCATGTTCTCAGAAGAAAAATATTTCGCAACAAAATCCTGAAACAGGACAATTGTTGGTTCACTTCTTCCAAATTTATATTCATTTTTGAAGAATTTTTGTTGCACCCTGTGCCATCCCCATCAACCCTCTAATTTTTTTTTAATTGGGAAAGTAGCTCATGTGGTACTTTTTTGGCAAGGTCTCTGTATCTCAGGCGTGCAGAAATTTTCAAGAAAACATTTTTTTCTTGAAAAATTAGTCAGTTCAAAGAGGTTTTCAGTATGTACACTTCGTCATGGCTCATCTACTTTGAGACGATGGTACCTGATGAAATTTGTCACCGAATGAAAGTTGACCATTACAGCTTTGTTCATGCACAACTTTCAACCCCTCTCAACCCCCTCACGTGAAAAATTAGAATGTGTGAAACAATGCGCTTCGGTTATAGTAGATATAGTAGTAGGTATGTTATTACTACGTTTCTACTGAAGTTGAAACTTTTCGATAAAATGTTTCAATTCAAAGAAAGATCTTTGACAATGCAATGTTATCAATGTTATGAATGTGTAACCAGGTACAACCATGTAGAGATTTGAACTTCGAAGTAATAAAATGAGCCATGACAAAGTACACATACTGAAAACATCTTTGAAGTAACCTATTTCTCAAAAAAAAATTTTTTTCTTGAAAATTTCTGCACTCCTGTAAAGAAGATACAAAGACCTTGCCAAAAAAGTACCACATGACCCACCTTCCCTATTCAAAAAATTCAGAGGGTTGATTGGGATGGCACAGGGCGCAACAAAAATACTGCAAAAATGCATAAAAATTTGGTAAAAGTGAAACAAATATTGAACCTTTTCAGGATTTTGTTGTTTTCTCCTGAGAAAATGAAGTTGTTCCATAATTTTGACGCGCCCTGTATAATTCCAGAATGGTTAGGTCAATTTTCCCCATTTAAGATCTCAACTATCGCATTTGGAAATGCAACCTAACCTGAAAGTTGATTTGATTCTTCGTACGTCCGTAATTGTTCCAACGGCCAACCAACCGGACAAAATCGATTTTGACACCGGATTCGTCATCAGTGAGTCCAACCAAGTCGTTCAGAAGCATTTTCGAAAGGAAATTCAAACTTACAAACATTTGGAAGAAGCGAAAGCCCGTTGTTTCCCAGAAAATAAACCTATCGTAGCGCTTTCCTTGAAACGATTTATAGTTGGATTACTCACCGATTCTCGCAATGAATCAGATACAATCTTCTTTAATCTCATTGACTTCATCTGATCCTTAATGTTTCCCTCTTATACACCATTCGTCTCTTTTTAACATTAATGACTCCTTGAAATGTTATAGTCACGTCCGACGCTAGCAATCCGAAAAAGAAGAATAATCGTCACGTTTCCTCTGTTACAGATTCTTCTTCAGAAGCGGCAATGCTGAACATCCGGCAGACAAATTCTACAACACGACCGTTGAAGTTTTGCCGTTGGAGAGCAATCAATATGGCGCCAACCTAAACGTGACTAGCGACGGATTCGTCATAGTGGGTAAGTAAATAGAGAATTTCATCGGGATCTGAAGACTCTGGTCCCAGATCAGGCTAATAGATAACAACCCTCGAGTAAAATTCGAATCATCGATAATGCTGGAAAAAATTAATTGCTCGTTCTTCCGATGATTTTCTTAGTTCTTTAGGTTCACAGGCTCCTTAAGAGCAAACAATACCTCGACGATAACGGGGTGACTTCTGGAGGCCGGAGTTAGTTTTTTTCGAAAAATTTTTCTGGTGCAAATGGCCCCTTTTTCATATTCAAGAATTTTTGGGAAAATAAAAACTGAAATAGCGGGATACTGAGAAAATAACTAACATCGCGCATTCTCAGAGAAAAACTAAGTACATCCCAAAAAAAAAATTCAGAGAATACTCACTGACGCCTGAAGAACGACACCACGTTTAATCCTATAAACGTCGAAATTTCTCCGAATTCTAAGATTTCACGCGGCTATTGGCTACGTTTAAACATGTACATCGCGATTCAGGTGCTTGATCTTGAGATATTCACGAGGTTTAATGAAACTTGAATGTGGCTGTATTCCCTACTCGTAGTTTAGGACCACGTGGTATTGGTTGCTTTTAATATGGGAGATGATTTCCAATATATTCAAAACCGGTTATTTTTAGTGAAGAACTAAAAAAATTAGGGGAAAAACTGAAAAACTTTTGACGAAAAAGCAGCATCTGCGTTTGCAAGTGAACCCACTACAGATCCCATCCTCCGATTATTATTATACATTACTAAAACAAGCACGTAAAAATATGAACTCTTATTAACTAAGTGCAAAAAAAGAAGCTAAAGTAAACAGATCCGAAGAAATTGCAAAGATTCAATATAAGGGCCGAATCAACCGATACAATACATCACATAATTTTTCGAGTATCCAGAGTATTTTCATTAAACTCCAAAAAACTATTCTCTTACAAATCCGTCCCTGCTCCTCCGCCATTTTGAACCACTCGTTGGATTTGTATACTGCGGTTAATTCCATCGAAAAACGTGAATCTAGTGCTGAAAAGATTAGGTGTCCAACATTGTTCTTATTCTATTAGCTAAATCATTTGATACAATTGGATATTCGATCTCAATCTCGAAATATCCCCTCGTGAACTCACATCCATGCTTAGACCAATTCTGCTTGTATCGTTGAAGACATTTGGGATTTGTTCATTTGGTAAACCCTTTTTATCACAGATTAGAAGGTATTACCTTACTGGCTTTGCTAACCTGATTTTAAGCCTCTCAACCCTTTTTTCCTAGCCAAAATAAAACCAACAACCTAACTCCGGATTTAGCTCCAGGATAAATCTATCGGAATCAGACATCTCTAGAAGACTCGAAATAATAAAACGGAGTTTAACACGCTCATGTTTTATAGTTTATCTATGTTCTTGGGATAGTTGAGGAAGTAAACAGGCAGCTACGAAAGTCATCCGGAATGTAATAACTTGCGAAAAACAACTGAAAGTTGAAACACTCCTACGCCGCCTTCGAGAAAACTTTTCGCTTGAACAAATAAAATTCTCTCATTCGACGATTTGGATCAGTTTACCTGGAGAAATTGAATTCCGTCTTCCACAATTCGCCTTCTGTTACTGTTAGATCATCTGCATATTTTATGCAGTTTTGACAAGTAATCTGTTAAAGAATGAGTTTGGCATGAAGGAATTCGTTAGATATTAGAATATTATTCTTCACTGAGGGAATCTCGTATGAAGTTATGAACTATTCCTGGCAAACTGGGTATTGTTCCCGGATGAGTTTATGTTTGCTTCTATTTGCTGACCAACTAAACTGATATTTTCATGAGATTACTCATTTTTTTGAGTTGAGATATTCATATAGGTACAGGATACCTTGGTGGTCGAAAGGTCAACAATTATTTCAAGGAACCAAATGGGTGAAGGAAACCAACCTTCACTCGCGTGTCCTCATGAAATTCTCAGTGAAGCTTCGAGCTGTCATCTTTGAATTGAGTACTATACAGGTTGAGCCTGTTAGTTGTACATTAATTTCAACCATAGAATCTTCTCATCAAATAAAGATGATATTGATTACTGTAGAATACGAGTCGTAGCCATAAAGAACTTCACTCCACAGTTCATTTCATTCGGAGAAACAATGTCAAAGCTACAAAAGAAAGACTTTTTTTTTTGAAAATTTCGAGTCTGTATCTTTTTACTGGAACCGTATCAGGAAAAATGGTGAATAAAAAAATTCTGATGAGAGAAATCTAGGGTTAAAATAAATGTACAACTTAAAGACTGACCGTGTATATATTTCAATACTATCCCATCTGTATTTTTGGTAACATTGGAAAATTGAATTTCGCATGAGTATATCCACAGAATAGTTAAGCAGATTTTGCCTATTGAAAAATCCGATGATTTAAATAAATAAAGTATATCATTGGTATTCTTGGAACGTGGTCAAAAAGTCAACCATTATTTCATTTATTCCTTAGAAAACGAATGAACATAATGGGTGAAACAAATCAGTCTCTATTCGCATGTCCTCATGAAATTTTAATGAATATTCAAGCCATCATTTATCAATCGAGTACAAGATTTCCGTTCGATCCGATTTGTGTTCTGGTGAACTTTGAAAAAATGATTTCTGATCAGTTTCAAACCAGAAGTGAGATGTCCGTACGCATCTGCGACTGTCAGACCTTTCAGCAGATTCATTTCTAGCGACATGTCAGTAGTGTGCGCATTTGCACACGCAAAGCAGGAACAAACGACATTTGACTGGATTTGAAAGGGTTCCGGTTAGTATGACGTCATGTTTCATTAGCTCTGTCACTCCAAACAAGACCCATCATCGTGGCAATCTACAGCATCGGTGTCATGTGAGATGTTCGTACAGATAGTTTGAAATAGATCTTAAACTGGGGTGTCTGAGTTTTCAAAATGTTACAAACTTGTCGAAGATTTGTGGGGACAAACCTTTCGACATCTGATTGGTCATCAGTGAGTCCAACCTTGTCAGCTAATTTCGTGCTCAAATTTTGAAAACCATAGACATTCGGTCAAAACGATAGGACGCTGTTTCCCCGAATATTTCGATGATATCTCTCACATATTTCAGCTCAGCCAATTAATCGCTAAAACTTGTTTTATATTGTATGAACATATTTTTATATTAGGATAGTGTTCAAGGATGGTAAGCTTTGTGCTCTTATAGTTTTTGGAAGCTGACTAACTCTGTTGTCGATCACTTGTTCGCAAAAACAATAAATCCGTCTTCTTCCTTACCACTACTACTGCTATTTCCAGGCATTGATTAATCTTTTTTGTGATTTGCCTCTAATACATGAAAAGTCAGATTCTGAACTCTCTACTTCCATCTGTTGTGATGATTCCTGGCAACCAACGCATTTATAGCTAAGATGATAACATGACCCCAAAATGACACTATTCACTTCAGGTGACATTTGGAAAAACTCGTCGATTCTTCGTTCTGAACTTTTTTTCAGTCATGATATAATAACTGTGAAATGTCTAAAATTGGAATTGCCCTGAAGATGTTGGTACTATTCTCGCTATTGACTACTGTGAAATACTTTCCACTTAAGATCAGCGGACACGTTCCCGCATTCACTCCGCCTCCATTGTTGCCGTCGTCCGGGATCGAGGAAGGAATTTGATCATCCATCGTTAAATTCTTACTAACAAATTCGTCAAATACACAGAACTCAAACAGGTTCAATGAAAATAACCGTTTAAGAACAGGCAACAAACCTTACGAGGAGTTCAAATTAAAAATACAGTTCAAGAGTGGTTAACTTGTCCCTATTACAAGTATTCCGGAAATGGCCATTGCGCAGGACCTTTTATTCCTTTCCATTTGCCGAAAATATGATATGTAGCAGAAGAACTAGATTAAGCAGATAAACATCGCGCCATCCGAAGGAAAGTTCAGGGACTATTTTCTGTAGAGCGTTAAATGTATTTGTTCGAAAGTATTTCGAAGAAAAAATTATCGAATTACAAAATACGTATTTGTATTTCAAATACGTATTTCAATTACAAGTAATTGAAATACTGTTCATTTGTTAAATCTAAATTCAAAGATATAAAACGCTCAATCAGAATCCATGAAATACGATCTAAAGGATTGCTACTGGAACTGCTGCATTCAATTCTGATCTTGATTATACAAAGAACATCAATAACGATCGACCGATATCTCCGCTCGTCTATATGAGCACAAACACGAACCGTGTTGTGATTCGAATGGAATTCAAACCGCATGTATCCACAATGAGATTCAACCGTAGTCTGTCTTCCGTTATCTCTGGTCTTCCGTATCAACCCCCGTGCCGAGGCATGAATGGACTATCCGATGAATTAGATCCAGGAGGTATTGTCAGAAATATCACGTCTATAGACTGTGGTCGAATAAAATTGAAACGCAGATTGTGGCTTTTGTTCGGCAACGTCTTTGTTCAATGCTCCTCATTTTCTCCAGGGGCTTTTCCTGATGAGAATTTCAGTTATAAATTTTATCCCGCCTTATCAGATATGACCCTAGAGGATGTAGATCTTCTATAAAAGAATTGGAGGCATATCTTACTGATAGAGATGGAGCTAGCTGGGTCCGACAAATACAGAGGATCGTGAAGTGGAATGATAGGCTTTCTCATCGAAAGATTTGAAGTTCTTTTTAAGCTGGTACTATGTGATTTTTGCAGCTTCATAATATAATAATAATAATTTTCTATTTCAGATAAGATTACCAAATGTATAAATAATACATACGGTTCAAGATTCACAATTAATGATTTAATTTTATTTTTAATAATTTTTGGACTTTTTATATTCTTAAGACTATTAGGTAATTGGTTGAAAATTCTTATACAGCTATATTCAGGATGTTTCTCACTCAATGTTAACCTGTGTTTTGGAGAGTTTAAATTTTGTGTTCTTCTATTATAGCTATTACTAGTTCTAAGTTCGATGAATTTATCTTTGTTCCTATGAATTAATACAGCACATTCGTGAATATATAAACCATACACTGTGAATATATTGTTCAGTTTGAATACATTCCTGCACGTCTCCTTAAACCCCAGATTATAAATTGTTCGAAGAATCCTCTTTTGTAGCAGAAACAGTTGTTTAAAATTTTGATTAGTTTCCCAGAAAATTATACCATATCTGAGCCTAGATTTGAAATTCGCATGATACAACATTTTCAATGATTTTTCACTCAAATACTTCTTAGAAATTCTGATGACAAAGTGAATTTGTGTCAATTTTTGACCTAAATATTCCGCATGTGCTCTGAAGGATAGAAAGAGTCTATAAAGATCTCCAGGAATTTTGTATTATTTGTTACAAGAATTTCCTCATTTCCCAATTTCATGCTTGTTGGTTTGCTTTTATTATTTCTGTTGGTGTTAAAAATCAGGAGGTTTGTCTGTTCGACATTCAATATCAGTTCATTATTTTTTAACCATTCTTGTGTCCTATTGAAGAAATTTGTACCCGCTATGACTAAGGCATCTTTTGCTCCGACCAGTAAGTTGGTGTCATCTACATAGCCTATTAATGACTCTTCGTCTTTTTCCTCCACAATGTCCTCTAGGTCGTTAAGGAAAACAAGAAACAGAAGGGGTCCAAGAATACCTCCCTGTCCTATACCCCTGTCGTTCATAAGATCCTCCGATTCAGCATTCTTTCCATCTTTGGTTATTTTACCTTTTGTTTTCTTTTGAACAGGTGTGCTTTCATCCAGTTAAATGCTTTTCCCCTTATGTGCTTCAAGTTTATTGAGAAGGTGTTCCTGATTTATTGAATCATATGCTTTTGACATATCCAAGAACATTGCCAGAGCTTATTAATTAATAATTCTGATATTCTTGAGCACATTATCAGTTCAAATATTTTTGAGAAGCCCAGAAGAATACTGATAGGCCCATATCTTTAGGATTACCTTTTTTCAATATCAGTTTGATAATTGCTGTTTTCAGTTGTTCTGGGAATTCTCCTTCTTTAAATGAAAGATTGATCAGGTATGCTGGGATACCATTTGTCTCAGTTAGAGCTAGTTTTATTATGCTGGTGGTTATTTCATCTACTCCACTGGCATGTTTATTTTTGAGACTTTTCCCTATTTCTAAAATTCGGCTTCAACCGAGCAAATGGCTTGGCTATTCGTCTTTGCCATAAGTCAAGTAGATATTCACTTTTGAACCCCATTTTACCGTTGTCGACTCATCCGACTCCTTGGAGCTATACTTATATTCTTAGAAAACTGATGTGGTCACTACCACGATTTTTTTATTTTCAATATTTCGTTCTCGACTAAAGAGCAGCTGCTAGCTTCAAAGGCAATAACATCAGAACAACCTCCTTCGGAGTGTAAGTGTACCAATCTTGAGCGTCTGAAGAGGAAGCTACACGTTGGCAGAAGTTTTTCGCAGCTTCCAATCTGATCATATCTGTTTAATGTGACATTCATGAAACGACGGTTTCTCAATGTTGAGTTAAGATCAAGTTTCTTATGGGGAGTTTATTATCAAGCGCTCCTTATTTTTGAATTCAAACACTTAGTTCAGTTGCATCTTATATCGATGCCATTATGTATAGAATATTACATGTTGCAAATGTGCATGACTTCGTTGGGAGAGGTGCATCCGAAATTTGTCGGGCTCTAGTGCACAATTCAATCTGACCTTCACCGACGACATGGGTTATGTTGGCTTCGATGGTTGCCACGGTTTTTTACTCATTTGCATAGATCTGTGACCGAAGATAAGTCTAACTATGTTGAACCACACGTTTTTCGTGGCCAATTTGCCTCACCTCACGTTGAGATGACCTCAATTCGTGCAGAATGACCAATGACCCATCTGGCATGTATCGGGGCCTTGTGGAATCACATACCGTTGTTGTCCATAGTATCCAACTCAGGCCAAAAAATTTGATAATTATTGCTCTATAGAGCTATCAAAAGAGAAGAGGCAGTTCCCAAAAGCTCCATAGACCATTCAGTGAAGACACATCTATGTATCTAGTAGTCTAGTTTACGATCATGTCGAAATCGTATTTTATGGACATTTTCACAGACAGCTGCGATTTTTAAGGCAGATCTTCCGTTCTTGTCATCGTACGGGTATTGTTTAATAGTTCACTGAACATTGAACTCAAGTTCATCTACCACATTGTGACTAGTACAGTGGACAAAGCGCGCTGAAGGTTGTCCGAACAGAAAATCCATTTTTGAAAACAATTTTATTATAACTGCACGTGTTTTTGAATGGTTTGTATTTCCAAATTGTGATGCAAACCACACTGAATAAATGACGAACAATTCGACAGACGTAGCTTCAACAAGCAAGCTGTTGTCAACTCTCAAACTTCGGGAAAGCTACGGAAGAAGAAGAGTTTTCTGTTTTGGAATATCATCAGACTGCTTCTCTTCACTGAAGCCGTATATAGAGAAAGGTTGGGTGACAAAAAGCTGTTTGTTTAATCAGTAACGAAATGCCTAATTTTGTGTAACGCGTGAGATTTTTGCGGAAGGAACGCAGTGAAATTTTTTCTAATTTTGAATAAAATAATACAAAATATAGTTCTGAACAGCTGCCAAGCAATGTTGAAGAGGCAGAAGGTAATCCTTTTCCATCAGTAATTCCTAAAAGGTCAAAGGCAGTTTACGATTTGGCTTACGAAAAATGTATAACTGTGTGATGCGAAGAAGATAAAACATATTAATGAGAAAGTCTTACTTGCATATTTCAAGGGCAAAAATGATCTAAAAGTATCCTCACGTGGATGTTAAGATCCGAACCAAATCTAAACAAGAATATTGATATTAAAAAATATACAAATTTGATAGCGTTTATTGAAGGGCCATCGGGCGGCTAAGAAATCAAAAGTTCTTACAAAAGAAAATTTTGCCAATTTCTTGTGAGGAGCTGATGACAAGGAATACTTAATGGCTAAGGTTGTTATGATTATTGGAATGGCAGGAGCTTGCAGAAAGGCAGAGTTAACATTTCTTCCATTTGGAAATGTTATAGAGAAGGAAGCCATTTTCGTGTTGATATCCCTCCGTCAAAAACAAAAATTGTACGGCAGTTTGCTATTACAACTGATGACATTGAAAATATGAATTTTGTTGAAATTTTAAGGAAATATATTAGATTTTGTCATCAGAACCCTAAACACAACAGATTTTCTGTTAAATATGTAAATGGAGAAAGTACCAGAAATCCTGTGGGAACTAATACGTTCAGCAGTCTGCCAAAAGTTATTGTACATTTTCTTGGACTAAAAATCCTGCTCCATATACTTGCCATTGCTTCAAAAGAAGCTCTGCCACTTTATTAGCTGTCAGTGGCGCTGATATTTTGAAATTAAAGAGGTGGTTGGAAATCAGGCACTGTTGCGGAGAGATATGTTGAGAATTCCATAGAAAATAAAAACGTATTGCACAAAAAATACTTAATGAAACATCTAATGCAGTCCCCCACTTCCAAAATAACAGAATTAATTCAAACAATTGCAATAATTGTGTTATCAATATTTGTAATAATTCATTTATAATTTATGTTCTTATTGTGTGTTATAACAGTTGAATAAATGGATTTTTTTTTCACTCATTATGAAACCTACTTTTCGTCACGAGTTGCATAATATTTTACTTTGTGCAACTAGTTACGCAAAGTGAGACGTTTCATAAAGTCAATCAGTTCTCAAAAGTGTGACATTATACGTCAAAATTTGAAAAATGTTTTATTTAATGCAAAAACCTATGGTTGACTCACCCTGTATCTCAAAAACATAACCCCACGGTTGCAAATTGTATGCACTTAGCAGTGGTTCTACAATATATAATTTAAAAAATTATTTCCAGAACTTGTCAAAAATGCACATAAAAACCTAAATCCATTTCCGGCCGAAAGCTCGCAGTTTGAGTAACAAAAGAATTGGTCCATGGTTTTAAAATTAATGATCCTAACCCTTTCGTAGTTCCCGAGCTCAAGTTTCGGCTTATTTTTCACCATCCCGTATGTCATGAAGCGAAATTTAGCCTCTGGAAAAAATATTGCTGCCATCAATTCTTCAATGTGCAGGTTAGGTTCGTGTCCAATTATTTCCGCGCTTAGCTGTACTCTCGCCGAAACGAATATTGTTTCGCGAGTTCGTTGTCAATGTTGAGATTATTCGGGAAAGCTGAGCTTGAGCCCCAGGGAATTTTATACGAAGTGCCTGAGCTTAAGTATGAATTATTTTTCGTTCAGCTGACGGATTCCGAGAAATTTAGAATCTTGCAGGAAGAATGCCATCTGTAGAAATACAATACGAATACTGGCTAGTGATTATTTTTGGAATGACGATAGATGTTGTAATACAGGGTATCTAAAAAATTCTTCGGATTTTCAATTTTGAATATATTGAAAACTACTTATAATCAAGTTAGTTGTTTGTGGTCCCCGCTTGGTGTCTTCCCTAAGTTGATTTCGCGTAGCGCCGTCGTTTTAAAAACTAAGCTCACTTATCGGCAACAGCCCGGACCACGGCAAAACGGAAACTCATTTCCCTACTTATTTGCCGTGTTCAATAGTGGTCAAGTGTGCGCTGTCCCATTCAATTATATAAAAAAATAAAATTCCGGGGCTGGGCTGTTGCCGATAAGTGAGCGTTGGCCTTAAGATGATTTCGGTGTTGTCGAAGATGCTGACCAGATATGGGGTTTGAAGCGCAGTGTCTTTCGAAGGGTAGACTAGCTTCTTTGCTTCGAAGTATTTGATTAATTGTATGAGTGGTTTTGAGAGAGGGGCGAAATAAATTCATAGCATTCCTGCGCACATGCTCTAGTGGAACAGCGTGCTATCGTTTTGTCCAAATGTCTGTAATATTCGAATGATGAGCCGAAAATGGCTCAAACGACTAGGTGGGACTCACTGATAACGAATTCAGTGTCAAAATCGATTCTGTCGGCCGGCCGTCACCACGATTACTGGCGTACGGGGAACCCTATCGACTCCGTTATAGGGCAAAATCGGTCAACCAGTTTCGGATTTATAGCCATTTGAAATTTTGAGGTTATTTCCCCGATATTTCGAGAGCTTCTCAAGCGATTGGATTGAAACTTAGCAGATGGTTTGACCATGAGAACTCGCAACTTTTCACATTATCTTGTTGAGATCGTGCTGTCAGTAAATTTTTGCAGCAGTGCACCAAATTTCAATTCGATACGGTTTTTACCTTCGGAGATATAGGGAAAAAATATGTAAAATTTCGTGTTTTTTTCTTGATATGTTTTTTTGGAATAACTCCAAAAAAGGATATTCAATAAAAATGAAACTTGATATCTATTTTGGAAATGCTGATGAACAACTGTGTGCAGAATTTCGTGATGATCGTGTCATTAGAACAATTTGAAAAAAAAACTCAAATTTTTTTCCAATATTCTATATTCTGTAATCTTCCGATCATATCATCCTCATTAAATTCTATAAGAACCTGTCATTTTCCGATTCATTACTGGATATTAATTCGATATCATCTGTATTTTTGGAAATATTGGAAAAATGAAATTTTGAATGGGTATGGGGATTTTACCCATTCACGAATTCGACCTTTGTTATTGAGCCCCAACCCTGCTCTACAAATATCGAGTTTCTATGTCGTTTCTTCCAGTAAAATGCGATCAATGATTCCGTAGATATACCCATTCAAAAGTTAATTTTTCCAATATTTCCAAAAGTACAGATAAGATCGAATTCAAATCCAACAGTTTATCGAAAAAAACCTTTAAAGACACTTCCTTGAAGGCAACAGCTTTTGCGCACAGGTTCAAAATCATTGTCAAAGCAGTCATCTCCACTGAACATGCGCGCAAAAGCTGCTGCTTTCACGGCAGTGCTTTACTAGGTTTTTCGTAAATTAAAATTGAATTTTTCGACTCCGTCCTCTTTTCCTGATTTCCATCATGCTCATTCCCAAAAGAATATATATACAGGGTGATTTGTACATTAATTCCAACTGTAGATTCCTCTCATTAAATAAAACACTTTTCATTTACTATTTTTCCAGATTCGGCTCCATTAAAAGAACACAGGTTGTTTAAATTTCCAGAAAAAATCGTTTTTCTTTTGAAGCTTTAATATGGTAACTCTGAATGGGATGAATTTTGGTGTGAAGTTTTCTATAACTATGAAACATATTCTTTAGTTGTCACTTTCATCCTACTTCAAAAAGTTTCCGATTTATAGACTCAACGATTCATAAAACTATATGAAATAAGCGTAAAGGTTGCAGATGAAGTTTATCTTAGGTCATCCTCTGAATCTTCGATCATTGTAGAATACTTAGTTATTCTTGATAATTCCTCCTTAAACACACCGTTTTGCAGATATTCAACGTTGAATATTATAAAATCTGATAAAATTCGAGAAATTACCCCATTTTTTCGGATACCTCCCTGAGCTAGTGAAGGCTGTACTATCGCATTAACTCTTGGGATATTGAGGAAATTACCTCAAAAACTCGAACGATAAGTATGTCGTCAAAACTGTTTGGCCAGTTTGGCCCGTTTATCGGCCCATTCTGATCTATCCTCAAAGTTTCAAGTCGCTCTTTTCGTTCCCAAGTGGCAGTGGACAGCCGGACAGAATCGATGTTGACATCAGAAAATTGAAAAATTGTAGACATTTTACAATGTGCAGGTGAGGATCGTGTTCAATTATTTCCGCGCTAAGCTGTACTCTCGCCGAAACGAAAATTGTTTCGAGCTCTTTGTCAGTGTTGAGATTATTCGGAAAGCTGAGCTTCAGCCCTAGGGAATTTCAAATGGAGTTCTGGAGCTCGGGGATGAATTATTTTTCGTTCTGCTGTCGGATTCAGAGAAATATGGAATCTTCCATGAAGAACTTCATCTCAGAAATATGAACAATGTCGAATGAATTCTGGCGAGTGATTATTTTCGGAATTATGACAGATAGTGATCTTCAATGTTGAATAAAAGGAGACTAGGAATTATCAAGGTTATTTGTGGTCCTCGCTTGGAGCTTTCTCTAGGTCGATTTTGCGAAAGGACTGTCGGTTGGATAGGCGCCGAAGTTTTCGAAGATGCTGACCAGATGAGGGGTTTGAAGCGATTGTTCTGTGGAAGGGGGATTAGCTTTTTTGTTCTGTATGGGGTGTTTTCTGAGAGTGGGGTGGAATAAATTAATATCATTTTTCCGATATTTGAATTTCGTATTTCGACTCTTTCTGATCTCCATCATGAGGATGCAGTCAATCTATACTGGAAACAACGCGTGCACGAATTGCTCACAAGATTGATATTGTGTCCCAATTGCATCAGATTCATCGCTTCGGGCTCGAATACCTTTTTACTTTTGGGCATCTTCACTGGAAATTGTCGACTGAGGTCAGAGGAATTTCAAAAGGAGTTCAGTAGCTTAGGGATGAACTATCTCCGATTCCGAGAAATATGGAATCTCCCAGGAAGTTTTTCATTTATCAGAAAAGTAAACACAAAAAAAAATATAACATCTATAACACATTGATAAAGAGTACCTTACTGTATGGAGCTGAAACCTGGAGGTTAACCGAAAAAAATAAAAGGCAACTGGAGGCGGTTGAAATGGACGTTCTAAGAAGATCATCAAGAATATCACGCCTTCAGAAAATAAGAAACGATGATATACGAAAGCAAATGGGAGTAGAAGAAAGGCTACACAAATATACCGAGACCAAATAACTAATCTGGTATGGACACCTCCAGAGAATGGATGAGCAGAGATTGCCAAGGAAGGTTGTGGAGTGGGTACCTACACAACGAAGAAGAAGAGGTAGACCAAAGAAAAGTTCGTTAGAGGGTGTGACAAAGGCCATGAGCTCAAGAGACTTGAGGCAGGGTCAATGGGGTGTGACCTTTCCTTTGACTTCAGTGAATTAAAGAGAGAAATGTCACTTATGCAACAGGCAGCTCTTTTAGCCCATGGTGAGC
Organism: Myrrha octodecimguttata; assembly: GCA_958510865.1. NCBI lineage: Eukaryota > Metazoa > Arthropoda > Insecta > Coleoptera > Coccinellidae > Myrrha > Myrrha octodecimguttata. Next base: position 70,222,732 of record OY294056.1, on the reverse strand, counting down.
TGGGTGGTGAATTCGGAGATTTTTTTGGGTCGAAATAAAATTATGGGTGCCACCAGATTTTTATTGAACTTCAAGATTATTTTTGGATGTTAGAAATTATACACATTAATCTGGAAAGTGTAATATCATCTATAAAATGGATATCTGTATATCCTGTGTGAAGAAAATCGAATAGAAAATATTTATACAATTTTATTGCTAATATTCTCAAAAAATCCTAACTCTAATGCCCAAGGTACCCTGATAATTCTATAACTAGATTTTTCTTTGCGCTTATGCCTAATTAACCTAATAATATACAACTAATATTTGCAAGATTCCAAAGTAGTACTAATCTGACCTTTAAGTCCGGAAAATATAATTTGCTGGCCACTTTTGTGTCTCCAGATCCTTCCTTGAAAACAAATGAATACAGATCTGATTAAGGTCCCTTTTCATAAAAGCCACTTCCAAATTTCCAAGATATGTGGGTAACTTCCTAAGTCCCTAATGATAATACAATATCAATTAAGATTTATGAATGCAGTAATGAAAAACTTCTGATCTAAACCATAATTAAAAAGACTCACCCCTTATATAGGAGGAAGACTAACGGAAAGAACAAAATGTCGGCTGATGACAAGATATCAAAAGCCTTTAAAAAAAATCAGCTATTAGAAAAGGAACGTGAAAATAAAATTGAAACTCAAAATTATTGAAATCTACTTACTGAGATATGATACAAACACTCTTGCAGGTAGATAAATGATATTCATGGATACTCGATAATTCGTAGCTGGCAGCAAAGATACCAATCAGCACATAAGATATCGGCAGTAGGCAGTACAAATCCCCATTCTGATTTCCACAATTTTTGAGACCCAGATGAAGCGATGGCTGTACGCATTGGCGCGGACGCATTTAGTACTCTTTCGTACTTGTAACATTTGAATGTTACAGGGGTGATAGGAGGAAGTGGAGAGAAGGCATCGGACAACGTCGCACGACGTTATGAACCCGAATATATATATATAGAAAAGTAAAAAATGTCGAATGAATACCAGCGAGTGATAATTCCTGAACTGAGGACAAATATTGAAAAACTAGGTGTCCAGAAGGAGGGTATCGGGCGTTAGTTGAATAAAATGAAGAATTGAAATTATTCTTTTAGTTGATTGCGGTTCATTTACAGGAGGAAATGCCAAATTATTAAGAAAGAATAATAGTGTCTAGATGCCATCGTTCATCCTGCCAGCAGTGGTTTGACCGCGATCGAACATTGCTATTACCTTGCTCGAAAGACTCGTCATTTCTGATCTTATATTATGCTCCAACTGAAGCATGTTCGTCGCAGTAGTCTCTTATACCTACAACTCTAAGGCATACCCAGGAAAAATAGTCAAGAGGACTGAGATCAGGACTCCTGCCTTGAACGTCTCGAACTGTTCATCCGCAACTCATAGTTCATTAAGCGTACTTAGTGACTATCAGTTTTTTAGAGCATTGAATATAAAAGTCTTTCAGATGTTTGTATTTTTGCGCGCATGTCCTAGGGAACAGCGTGCTATCGTTTTGTCCTAATATCTCTAATTTTCGAATTTTGTCGGCTGGTCTGTAGGCACGATTACGGGCGTACGTCTTATCGACCTGAAAATTTCAGTGTAGGTTGCATTCCAAAATGCGACGATTAAGCTCTTAATGGGTAAATCTACAGAAACTATTTTACTAAAACTTGGCAGTTAGTTGAAGCATAACGACGCGAAACTCTCTGCAAAATTCTGTTGAGATCATACTGTCAGAAAATTCCAAAAAAATTGCTCAAAACTTCTTTCCAAAAATTTTTTTTCTCAAACTGTTCATCATATTCGGGAAAACCTTTCGCGCAGACCTTGAACATACTTCACAGCAGTGTTTTGAATTTCAGTTCGATACGATTATATATTTTGGAGATATATGAAAAAAATATTTAAATTTCCTGTTTTTTTCATGGGGATAATATGATTACAAGATCCCAGAACATTGAATATTCGAAAAAAAAATTTTGACACGATCACCACGAAATTTGCACAAGGTTGTCCATCATCATTTTCGGATTAGCTGCCAAGTTTTATCATGATTGAATCAGTATTTTTTGAGATATTCCGAAAAAAACAACAATATCGAGAAAAAAACACGAAATTCGACATATATTTTCACGATATCTCCAAAGATTATTACTCTATCAAACTGGAATTTGGTTAACTGCTGCTTAAGATGAAGTTTAAATTATGACCAGAATTTCAACTGAATGTGAGTAACAATTTCCGAAAAAAAATTTAAAAAAAAAATTTTTCGAAATATACGGACATCCCGGTCTCAACAAAATTTCCCGAGCAGTTACGAATCCTTATGTTTCAACCAACTGCTAAGTTTCAATTCAATCGCTTCAGTAGTTCTCGAAATATGAGGGAAATAACCTCAAAACTTCAAGCAGCTATAACTCCGAAACCATTCGACCGATTTTACCCATCAACAAACTCAACCTTCGCATTTTGAAATGCAACCAACCCTGAAACATAATCGATTTTGATGATTCCCCTAAAACATGCGTGCAAAAACCTGCGCCAGCTGTTTTTCTAAGTACTCGAATTTTCCTGAAAGTTCAAAAGGTGACAGAAACGGCCATAATGTTGAAGTCCACATTTACGATTCTCCTCGTCGAAGCCTAGCAAGGAGATCATCGTTTATCTTTGGTTCAATAATCCTACGCTGGCCAGCCAGACTTTGAACTTCGATTACCAAACAATAAGTGCGGCACATCCTTCAAGTTTACTGAAGATCTCTTCAAATAGTTATTCTTCAGCCATCATTTTTCATTAGTGCTAGGGTTCAAGTTATTGCTTTGGGATTATAGCTGGGTAAGAAAACTTTATATTTCGAATATGGGAACGTTTTCTATTGGAAACGGAAATAATCCTCTGGGAAAAATTGGCATTACACTTAAATAGTCGGGGATTTATTGGTGAGACAAATCAGTCTTCCATATCGGGTTTGCAATTTATGTGCAGACATCTGCACGAATAAATGAAGATAAAATTGAATCTACTTGAAAAATCCTCGAAATAGCATTTTATACTTAAATGTAAAAAAGAGAATATCCCATTGGGGATTTTATAACAATGCCGAGGTTCACATTCCTTCTTATAAACCCCTGACGTGTTCATAACCCTAAAACCTAACTATCCTTCTCTCCATTACGGCAGCAGTATTTCCAGTCTCAATTTTTCGACAACGTAGCTGAAAGTTCGAAAGACGGGAGAATCAAAACACGCGAAGCGACCATAATATTAAAGTCCACTTTTACGATCCACCGTGTCGAAGTCCTGCAAAGAGACATTTATTTCTCTTCGGTTCCAACGTTTGCCAGCTAGTCATCGAACTCGGATTGTCCGTGTTGAAGGAGAGACATCCCGCTCCATTTTCAAAGTTCACGAAAGTTCCTTTTGGAAAGTTTCTCTCCTGCGACCATTTTTCATTAGTGCTTGGCCTTATGGGATTTGGATTTCTTGGGGATTATAGCTGTTTGCAGTTTGAGAACACGTGATATTTCAAATATAGGAAAGCTTTATATTGGAAATGTATAGAATTCTCTGGAAATGTTTGAGGTTTTCCGGAAATAGTCGAGAATGAATTGGCTGGATAATTCAATCTCCGGTATCGGGTTTGTAACATTGTACGTAGTCATGGTCTCGAGAAGATGAACAAGAAATATTGTGGACTAGAAGAGACATAACCGTAAGGACCATTGATAGTAATAGTTGGTAAGGGGTTACATTCCACTGCGGCCTTGAGGTTCATTGTGCCCCCCGCCAGAGCTGTTTTTCACACCGCGCGGCCTATAGCTCGCCCTCCAGCTCTAGAGCTCGAATAAACTCCAATATCTGTGACGGCTTCGAGGTGGCCAGGTGCTCATTCCTCCTATAGCAGGCTTGCAATGGCGAGGTATTCTGTAATCATTCCTGATATGCTCATTCTCATCATGTGCTTCCTTAGGCGACAGTGTTATTTGAGGAAGCCGGTGGGGAGGCGAACCTTGTTCTTGCTGAGATCCAAATAATTTTTCGACCTTGCAATTTCGAAGTTCCCAAGGAACTTTTTGGAATGATCTATTCCTGGAAGATTCCTCCAGAGTGCTTTCATTTCATTTTCTTCCTTCTCCAAAAACTCTTTCTTATAGGTGCATTTGCCTATACTACAGAAAGGTTCTGGGCCAGTAGGTGGCGTTTTTGCTCCCTTTATGGATAGTGTGTTAGCCTCTTTATTTCCTTTGATTCCTGAGTGCCCAGGAACCCAGACCAAGGAAACCCTGATGTTCTTGCCTAATTCATTGAATTTCCTTCGGCACTCCCATATCAGCTTTGAGTTGATGACATAGGAGTTCAGTGCTCTGAGAAGAGCTTGACTATCAGAATGGATCACTATGTCATACCCTTGATAGTTCCTTTCCAGGTTAATATCTATGCATCTTTCGATTGCAAGTATTGGGCCTGAAAAATACTCGGGTAGGAGCTTAAAGATGGTGTACACTTAGTTTTTGGCCCATATACTCCAGCACCAGCACCCATCTCGGTTTAAGATCCATCTGTTTACCATTTAACGGTATTTACATTGAAGTTTTTGGTAGTGTATTACCTTTCCCATTGCTCCCTTCTGCATAGCATTGAGTTTAAGTTCTTCTAGGTGCTTACTTTTTCAATCTAAACATCACTAGGTTGATTTGCTGATGAGATGTACTTGTTCAAAGAGGACCAGGCTCTCTGACTTTCAATTCTCTCATTACCAGTAACTTCCCTAGATATTCTTTGGATAGCTTCATGAGCTACCTCATTGATCACTAAATGTAGAGGACTGAGATCTATGATGACCTCAAGTGCTCTAGTCGGCTACGTTCTCATAGCCCCGGTGATACAAACACAGACAAGCCTTTGTACCTTGTCGAGTATTTTCCTAGAGTCTGGCCTGAGAAAACCAGACTACTGCCCCTAGTTAGTTGGGACCATTAGGTGTATGTTGTAGTTCAGGAATGAATTTCATGAAGAACTGACAGATTGAATATTTTGAATATTTTTCATCTAAAATATGCGAAACCATCGTAGGCTCATTTCCTGTAGTGAAAATTTCAGTCTGGGTTGGAACATTTCCTTTACCAAGCAATCTTCCATTGTCAAGAGATGGACGTTGAATCGTTTCATTCTCGATTTGAAATCAACACATTGCCATAAAATGACGTTCACGAAGTTTTTAAGGATTTTTTTTTCAAGTTAAAGATAAGATTATGAAGTATTCTGCACTCGAAGGTGGGACTCGCAAGATGCTCCTGGCAGATGGCGCACTGTACGTTGTTATACTGCAGCGGTCCATCTGAAAGGTAACAAGTATCGAGAGATCCCTCTGCCGTTTATCCAAAGTAAGTTGACCTGACGATCAATAACAATTGTGAAACAACTGTAGTCATTCTCCTTGGATCCGCTTCTTCGGTGTAGGTGTTTTGGTTGATTGGATGATTAGCTCTGATCAAAGGGGAATATTTGTTGATTTATCGACGGATATTCGTCCTTGTGATGTTATAAAATTATAATGATATATCTGACAAACTCGTAGCTAACGACATTCATGTACATGCATCGATGAAATGAGATATTCGATGTTACATATATGAAAAGATACGTACGCTGAAATATATATCAGAGTATATTCGCTTTCCAATACTACACATGTCTGTTAACTATCAGAAGATTTAGAGTATCATTTCGTATTCCCCGCTAGCAAGTTATCATCAATCATTCACCAATTCGCACGATGTCATGATTCGGAACGATGCGCCAATGCCAAATTTCACTTTTAGACTGAGTGGAAATCAGAAGGAATAGAGGTTAAGTGGTTGTCCAATATTTCTTGTTTTCCATTAAATTTTGACTATTCTTGAGAGAAAGTGTGTCTCATCGTTGGTTGAAGGTTTGAAGGTGATTTGTGAACCATTCACAAGAAGTGAGAGACCATTTTTATGGATAAAGATACCTAAAAACGCATAAAAGAGACCTTAAAACGCTTCAATTTGGAACTTTGGGGCCCATATCTTCCAAACTAAGTGAGATCGCCTATGTTCGACTTTTTGTGTTCGGAAAAACACACTGCGTACAGTATGCAAATATCTTATTAATATTTCGGCGACGAGAAATCTTAAGGGTTCACCCAATTGTGTGATATCGCCCAGTTGTTCCGATTTTCAGAAAAATTGTTTCGAAATTATATCTCCGTTCACTACTCAATGGTCGTTATCCGAAGGACCATAATGAAGTTAGTGGAATATCAATTTCTTGTACTTGATTTCAATCATTTCATGGAAATCATCTGATTTAATTAATGTGTACTATTCAAAGAACTATCAACTATGCAACGAAAATTGTTTCCTTGACTTTATTTTCAGAAGGCTCTAGCTCCTTAACGGAACATCTTTGCTTCATATAATTTGGGTTGAACGTGTGTTAAAAATTGTCTAGAACAGAAGCTTGTCGGAATTATTATGGGACACCCTGTATGTATACGGAAAGCTTTGGAGAAGAATTGCGTTTTAAATGATTTGAATTGTAGTACGGATGAAGGACTTCAAGTCAGTGATTGTCCCGATTTTTTCTGGATTATTTGCTCCGAAGTTGACGAAGAACAACAAGTTTTAAATCTTGTTTTGACTGAGTTCGCAACAATGAGAACCCGCAAATTCAATAATTCAATTTGTTTCTCAGAACCGATGAATAATGTTCCTAATTCTGAAAACTTCTGTTTCAGGGAAGTTCGACGACGTTGGAATAGCTCAAGGAATTGTGGAAGACTCCTTGGGCCCCCTGCAGGCGATGCGACTCTATGTTCACAGCGAGACAGAAAACTGGGCCATCCTTAGTGAAGTAAGCATGAATAAAAATTCCTCTCAGAGGAAAAAGATTTAAATTTCGCATTCCGTTTAAAGTTTGCTTTTTGTTTTCGCCGAACGCATTTCACAGAATTTTCAGGAGAATTATTCGTGCTGAAATTCCTCTGGGAATTTGTTGGCAGTCTGTCGTACGTGAACCTTTCGTATACTCTAGAGACTCAGACGCTCAGAAGGCTGAATTTAAGGAAGGGCTAGGCTAAATCGTGAAATGTTCGGAAATAAAGTTAGAGAATATTGAGGTCTAAATGGTTTGCAACGATTATGTAAGAATAACTGGTGAAGAACTTGGAAATAAAGTTTGTTAATTTATTCTATTCTTTTGTGGAAAAGAGGATAACTTTTAAAAGGAATATCTCAATGATTTAGAATTTTTAGGTGTCCTCTCAGATGTAAATGGACTGGTGTAGTTTGTGATTTTCAGTGTGTTACATCATAAACGTACAAATAAATATGGATACTCCATTATCTTTCATGAATTTAGTATGAAGGCCTTAGCCTTAGGTCTATCAAGTTTTTGTGACCAGTTTCAAAGAAGTGAAATGTCGTTAATCCGTACAATTTAATCGATGACTCTATGGTTTGGTTTAGTCACATACGTAATTACCACGACATTTGTGTAAAACGGACAACGCCGCGCTTTTATCTGACAGGAGGATTATAATTCTATAACTTAATATTTTACGATGATACAGGGTGAAATATGTCAAAGTTTAATGGCCTGCAGTGTTACTTTATAAAGGGAATGGAGTGAAAATGATAGATTTTCCCTTCCATAGATAATTCCATTGAAATGATTGATCGTACAACCTACGCCTTTTACATTTTTGATTCGAGACCATGGCCTTGTGCAACTAACATGTTCAACTATATGAGGACCTCATGACATATGTATTTACATATTACAAATATTTGATGTCAAGTGTACTTTTTATTTTCGCGTGAAAATTCGGTGAAATGCGCTTTTCACCGAATTTTCAGGAGAAATTTCCGTGCTGGAATTCCTCTGGGAATTTTTTGCTAGTCTGTCCTGCGTGAACCTTTCGTATTCTATGGAGACTCAGAGGCACCGCGGGATTTAGAGGAGGGCTAAATTGTGAAATGTTGGTAAATGAAGTTGGGGAGTATCGAGCTCAAAACGGTCCGAAACAATTATATTAAAATTATTGATGAGGAACTTGAGGTCGAATTTAATCATACCAATCTCTAGAGAAGGATTATGACTTTCAAGAGGAATATCTCAGAGATTTGGAATTTCCTGGTCACGTCCCAGATGTGAATGGGCTAGTTTAGTTTGAGGGTGATTTCGGATGTACAGGGTGGGCAAAATTCGTTGTCTACTGAAGGGATCACGAGAACTATAGCAGCTAGAAGAAAACTGATAACACATTCTCGAGCTCTTTTTTCCTGTCTAATCCGAATCTGAAAACAGATCCAGCTTATCGTTCACAGAACTTGAGTTATGAGTGAAAATTGAGAAATTGTCATTTTCAATAATGCTGAATAACTCGCTTGTTTGAACTAGTATTCGAAATCTGTTGATACATTCTACAGGCACTTTTTTAGGAGTAATTCAAATAAAATATGACTGAATTTTTCAATCCAGCCATTTTCGAGAAATGGGAAGGATTTCGGATTTTTTAAATGTAAACTATGGTCAAAAGATCTTTTATCTTGCTACAATATTTTTGCCGATTTCAAAAATGTATCATATGTCGCTATTCACATGAATATTACATGAGAAAATATTCATTACTTTTTTTCCGCTTTTCTATTCACTGTTGAATTATTAGTAGGCTGACGTTACCATAGTGACGATTCAATATTCATTAACTTTGTGTGAACTTGCGCCTCTATGATTGGAATCAGCGATTGCTGAATAAATATTTCTATGGTTAATTTGTCATGGTTCTTAAGATCAGCAATATTTCGGTCATTAGGGATAATGAACAGATTTTCTATTGCTAATCTTAAGAACTATGACAAATTAACCATAGAAATATTTATTCAGCAATCGCTGATTCCAATCATAGAGGCGCAAGTTCACACAGAGATAATGCATATTCAATCGTCCCTATGGCAACGTCAGCCTACTCATAATTCAACAGTGAAAAGAACAGCAGGAAAAAAGTATTGACAATTTTCTGATGTAATATTCATGTAAATAGCGACATATGATACATTTTTGAAATCAGCAAAAATTTTGTAGCAAGACAAGAGATCTTTCGACTATAGTTTACATTTGAAAAATCCAAAATCTTTTTTATTTCTCGAAAATGGCTGGATTAAAAAATTCAGTCATATTATATTTGAATTACTCCTAAAAAAGTGCCTGTAGTATGTATCAACAGATTTCAAATACGAGTTCAAACAAGCGAGTTATTCAGCATTATTGAAAATGACAATTTCTCAATTTTCGCTCATAACTCAAGTTCTATGAACGATAAGCTGGATCTGTTTTCAGATTCGGATTAGTCAGGAAAAAAGAGCTCGAGAATGTGTTATCAGTTTTCTTCTAGCTGCTATAGTTCTCGAGATTCCTTCAGTAGACAACGAATTTTGCCCACCCTGTATAGGGCGTTGCGCCATAAATCAAACAAACATAAAGAGCCTTATACATGATATCGGGAGAATTATTTTACCTAATTAATATCATAAATTTCACTTTTAGTTATACAACTAAAATTGTGTGAGTATGAAACTATGAATTGAAACAGGCGATTGCAGCCTGTTTCAATTCTCAATTCAAGACAATGACCGTGTCCAAGCAACATTTTAAATGTATGACATATTTCAATACAAGGTGTAGTAAATGAGTGGGTAAATAAGTTTTCTTAATCATGTTTCTTTAATTTCCAAGCAATGGATTGGACATTTTGCAATACATACCATCAGAAGAGATCTTATGTGTTCAATCTGCGCCCAAAGTGCAGGAGTTTATCAGAACATTGCGAAATATATCAATTTTCATAACATTTCACCTGAGCCGAACCTGGAAAATGGGAAATAAAATTAGTGTTTGACCCTTTATAAACTGGCAGATTCACGATAGAATCGTAACCAGCCAGCGTTTCAGATATATTGAATAATAAATTTAATTTTATAATCCATTTACATTGGTATTTCGAGCTCCCAGACTGTACGTCAAAAGAGAAATTGATTCTTGATGGTCGATTCCGAAAACCCTGTGTTCATTTTTCATACTGCATTGTTCACCCATCTCGAACGTTTTCTTCGAGATCATATTTCAATCTTTCCATTCACAATAATTGGTAAATTCATCTCACCCGAATGTCACTGTGAATGCCCCCATCAAAGAAGAGATATTGATATTTCCTTGATTTAACCGGGTTTTATCAACCGACTATAGTTGTCCGAATAATTTCAGACTACTAGCAATCAATTCTGCCCCTTTCATCAATCAGCGTTCCCAAGGATATCCATTGATCAATCCGTATTCCGGACGCTACAATGAATCAAGGTGTGTTGGAAGTTAATCAGACATAATCCTGCAATGTCGAATGTCTATATGGACCAAAGGTCGGCTTTGGATACATGCTGATTGGAAATTAATCGGAACAGCCAACTGTGAATTGGGGTAGGAGAGACGGAATTGAATTAACTATGAAATTCGAGCATTATTTCAGAGAAAAGGAATGATTCATGGTGATGATGAAAGAGTAACTAATGAACTAACATAAACATGAGGACGAGTATTTAACGACAATCATACAAACACTCTGCTTTGAACTGAGCCAATCAATCAAAGCCTCAAATCCTTTTACTGCCATCGTGAATACTCTAACATAATCTCAATTCATCGCTGAATAATATATTATGTCATTTTGTCTACCACCTTGTCCAAATGCCGAAAGGGTTCTAGATACAATCTTGAGCGATGTGTATTTGTTGTTACTGGGTACGTGATTGGGTGGTAATCTCAGATCATGGTGAAGTATTTGTTGATTTTATTAGCATGACAAGTGAAATCCTTGTGTTGATGTTAGCCCATTATTCCATTGGTTCTCAAGCTTTAATAGCTGAATTACTCTGCATTATTTCAAGGAAATATATCTTTCTGGTATTTTGATTGCAAAATGTTGGTTTGCCACGACTTATTATATTGCCAGTTTATTTTTCCTGGTGCAAAATCGTATAAAATAATACCTACAGGGTTTTCCAATAAGAGGTGTTATTTTGATATTCAAAGAAAATGCCATTTTTCAATATTGATGATCGGATGTTTATTTCACTATAAAGAAGAAGCTATGCCGTTAATAGTGAAAAATAACATCAGGCAAATGACCACCACGACCACGCTTACAGGACCATATCATTTTAATGAAGTCTTCCATAACCAAATCGTGGCTGCCCTATGTCCTCGATAGCCTCACGAATTCTATCTTTGAGGTCTTGAATCGACGCTGGGCTATTGGCGTAGACCTTCTCTTTCACGTGGCCCCAAAGGAAGAAGTCGCAAGGTGTTAAATCACAAGATCTCGGTGGCCAATTGTGATCACCTCTTCGAAAGATAACACGGTCCGGAAGTTTTTCCCGCAAAAGATCAATGGTTTCGTTGCTTGTGTGGTGCGTAACGCAGTCTTGTTGAAAGTAAACGTTTTCCAGATCAATACCATCCAATTCCGGCCATAAAAAATCATTAATCATCTCTCGATAGCGCAATCCATTCACCGTTACTGTTGCTCCAGCCTCATTTTCGAAAAAGTAAGGTCCAATGACTCCGCCGGACCATAAATCGCACCTAATAGTCACACGTTGAGAATAGAGAGGCTTTTCAACAATAACTCTCGGGTTTTCCGAGCCCCAGATGCGACAATTTTGCTTGTTGACGAAGCCACCGAGGTGGAAATGGGCCTTATCGCTCAAGATGATTTTTCGATGGAATTCCGGATCATTTTCATGCATTTTAACGACCCTATCAGCAAAGACACGACGTTGTTGATGATCGGCCGGCTTGAGTTCTTGTGTTAACTGAACTTTATGAAGCCTTAAGACCGAAATCTTTATGCAAAATACGGTGTAATGCCTAATTCCAAAGAACGACGAGGAATGGACAAACCTGGGTTTTCTTCATCACTTCCGGCTACAGCAGCGATATTCTCGGCTGTTCTTGAGTGACGTGCATGGGTTATATTCTTCACATCACTAACTTGTCCCAACAGCTCGAATTTCTCCACCAATTTCTTTATTGCGGTCCGACAAGGTGCATCACGACGACCCAAAAATGTTCGAGTTTTACGAACCGTCTCCGCCAAATTTTAACCATTTTTATATTGAATTTTAATAATTTCAATGCGTTGTTGGAGCGTGTATCGTTCCATTATCATTAATGGCGTAGTTTCTACTTGTCAAATATCAAAAAATGACAGCTTCAAAAGTGACATCTACCGAAATAGCGGGCTAAACAAAATAACACCTCTCAGTGGAAAACCCTTTACAATTAACATGTGAAAGCTTGAATATATTATTTGCATTGTAGAACATGAGCGTTATTATTGTGCCCAAATGTTTGATATTTTTGAATTTTCTCCGAAAATTGGAATGAAACAATTGGGTTTTCCTGCCCTATTGATAAAGAATCCGTGTTCAACTAAGATCTGGTCCGTAACCGTGACCGTCAGTTTTCACAATGATTTTCGAAAGAAAAATTGGACCTTAATTACTGAGGCAGAATTTGTGAATGGGACACATTCACCCAGTTAATCCGTAGATATATCCATTCGAAATTTAATTTTCTCAATATTTACAAAAATTTTGATCCGATCGCATTGAAATCTGGTACTCGGTTGAAGAATGACGGTGATGGTTCCTGCAAAATTTTTTGTGAATCATATTTACGGAATCTCAGGACGGATTTCACCAATTTCTTAATTCGTCATCGAGCAAATATCTAAATTCCGTTTGATGCCTTTCAAAAGTTATTCTGTTCACTTAAATCTGCGGCCGTTTGTGAACGCAATAACTTCCGATATAATCACCTTACAGACTCAAAATCAGTGAAGCCCATTTGAATTGATATTCGCTAAAAAATTCAGCTTTTCGATAATTTATTTTTTCAATCTAAAGAACACATACTGGTGAACAGTATTGAATTGACAAAATATTATTTATCAGAGATCCCAACCTTGTTATGAAGATATAGAGTCAAAAATAAATATATTTACAAACACACTCTTGTCCCAACATACAGGTGGTTTCAGAAAAATATATTTTGATATTGATTGGAGTGAAACACATTGTTTCCGCTTATACTTATTAATTTCACAACTATTGTTTCGTCATTTACATTATGACATCATCAGCTGAGTATGGAAATTTACTAAAAGACTTGATAAAATAGAGGTATTTCATGGAATTTTGATACAAAATTGAAAATAATCGATGAAATTGCTGTTAACAAATATGAATAGAGGTTTTTTATGTGAATTCCAAAAGTTTTACCACCATTTTGTCACGTTTTCTTCTTTTCTAACTTTTATGAAAAAAAAATTTTGTTAGTTAGATATCATACTCACCTATTCAATTTATAATGAATGTAAGGGGCGAAACAATTGTTGTGAGAATAATGAATATAAGCGGAAAAAAGGTGTTTTAATTTAATCAATATCAAGATGAATTCCTGTTAAGTTAAGACCGAACAATGCAAAAAATTAAATAATTTATTTCGACACTTAGCTGTAGATAGATATTGTTATTATTATTATTATTATTATTATTATTACTATTATTAGATTAAATCTTTCAATTTCCTTCCATTAATCAACCATAAATTTCTTTATAATAAATCTGAACTTCACGAAAAGCATTCAACAAAACTATTCGTTTCAGCCCTCAGAATCTACAGAAATTCGTGAACTGTCCCGAATCATTCCTCAGATTGCAGTGAAGCTCTCGTGAAAATTGTTCAGTAATTTCTGGGATTCCAAGGCCCTAAATGCGCCTTCTTCGACGAAAAACCCTGGGGAATTTACGACTGTATTTCTTCTCTCGCAGGGAATTAGCTAAAGAGGTGATCGTGAAATTATTTCTTCCATCTGGGAGACGATTTAGATCCCGAAATTACTTCCGTGTCTCTGATTAAAGTATCTCTTCTAGATCAAAAACTCTCTGGGTCCCTCATTTTTTTGCTCTTATACTTAAGGGAACTTCTTCTTTTTGCTCAACTGCCTATAGTTTTCGGATTTTTCCCCAAAAATCGTCAAACGACATTCTAGGAAGAAACCGATGTCGAAACGTATTCTGTCCGGACTGCCATAGGAAGGATTACTAATAACTCGAGTAAAAGGGTTTTGGAGTTACACTCATTTGAAGTTTTCAGGTTTTTCCGCTCACAATGGGTTTGTTTTGATTCCGTGTTCAGGTTTGACAGTGGAAAACCTAGAAAAGCTCTGATCTGAAGTCGACAGATTTTTGCGCGCATACAGGGAGATGACCGTTTTGGCAACGGATTTTAACATGCGCGCAAAAGCTGCTGACATTACGTCAGTGCTTTTCTAGTTACAGAAAACAAATAACGAGGAAAATACCACGAAATTTGACAATTTTTATCCCGATATCTCCGAAAATTATAATCGTATCAGACTGAAATTTGTTACACTGCTGTGAAATGAGAAGCTCAAAGCCCGAGCGGAATTTTTGGCAAAAAATGATCAAATGTTCCGAAAAAGAATTCCAATTCACTGATTGTATACTATCTCTACAAAATTTTGCGAACAGTTGCGCAGCGTTACACTCCACCTTACCGCAATGTTTCAATCTGATCAGTTGTTTCCGAATTATTGCGGAAGTAACTTCGAAATTTCGAAGGAATCTAACTCCGGAACAGATTGGCCGTTTTTGCCCATTAACGAACTCAACCGTCTCATTTTGAAATTCAACTTACCCTGAAAGTTTCAAGTCGATAGAATTCTCCGTACGCTCGCAATCGATTTTGACACCGGATTCGTCATCAGTGAGTCCAATCTAGTAGTCGTATGAGACCATGTTCGGCTCAGAATTCGAAAATTACAGACAACTGGACACGCTGTTTTCTCTAAGAATATGTACGCAAAAATGTCAAACTCTGTTAACATTTCTGCTAAGTAAAGTTTGAATCGTTTAGCGTTAGATCAACGCTTCCAAGTTTTGAAAATGCACTTTGAGAAGAACCAATCTGCTCGCGAGGTTCCTAGAGTTTCACAGTCAATCTAGTAAGTAATTCGTGCACTCACTGATCGTTATCGCCCTAATTGTACTCCTTTCGATTCAAAACCATCAACAATCAAAACAAATGAATGTGCAGTTTGCACGCTGACGGCACCAATGGTCCTTATCTTTTTCCAAATGTGGGAGGAGCTCCAATAATGAAGAATGACAAGCGCTATCGGGTCATGCCGACTGATTTCTCTGTTTCCAAAAATCAATCAGCGGAACATCGGCTAATTTGTTGCTACAAGACGGCGCTATTTGCCATACAGAGCGCTTAACCATCAATTCATTGCAAAATCAATAGTTTAAGAACTTCATTTCCAGAAGTGGTCCTGTTAACTTGTCCTTCCTCGTTCTTGCGACTCAACGAGTACTTTTTATGGTGCTATTTCAACTCTTGAAGCATCAGAAGCCAATATTCAAGCCACCATTCAAACTATCCCAGCAGATTTAATGGAAAAATTAGGAACAAATTGGGTTTTTCGATTTCGATATTCAAATGTAGCCATGGCGGATATATTCTGAATATTTTCCGAACATTTCACGCTTGATTTCAAGACGAGTCGAGAATGTTGAAAACGAATCTCATGCGAATCACTGGAATCGACTATTTTCCGACATGATTCATTTCCTGGAAACATGGAAAATATTCGAGAGAAATTAATTGAAAAGCATGAAACATAACGGCCAGTCGTTCAAACAAATTTAATGCCTCAATATTTCCATGCATCGTGTCAACTAGGGTGAAAACCCTGTGGTACATTTCGATCAGTTTAATATCGCTCGATTTTTGTACCTCGGTCTGTACTCATACATCAAAAAAACCACTCTGGAAACTCTTGGGTTTTAATAAAATGGAATGCTTCT
This sequence comes from Myrrha octodecimguttata, assembly GCA_958510865.1. Taxonomy (NCBI): domain Eukaryota; kingdom Metazoa; phylum Arthropoda; class Insecta; order Coleoptera; family Coccinellidae; genus Myrrha; species Myrrha octodecimguttata. The sequence continues at coordinate 70,206,714 of OY294056.1, read as the reverse complement.
GCTGAACTCGCACATGCCTCCTTTGAGGACTAATGAGGGTCACATTTTTCAATGTTATTGTATTCCCATTCCATCAGCTAATTGAGAATTAACCCACACAAAAAATGAAATTCATTAGTATGGAGAGTTTTAAGGGCCTATTATTCGAATAGAAGCTTCGTGGAAAGGGTTTGAAAACACGAATCGACTCAAATATAACGACGATATAAAGGATGTTTTTTTTAGATGTATAGAACTTTATGTCGGCAACACTGTTTCAATTGGCGGCCATCTTTTCAGCTTTCAAGTGATTTGCGTCTAGTTTTATCTGGCATTTCAACATGAATAGACTGAAGCCTGAACAAAGCTTCCAAATTGTGCAAATTCGGACGGTTTTGGCACCACTTTCACACTTACTGATAATACGCATCCACAGAGACATCGTTTGGTGTGCTTTATGGGCTGGTGGAATCATTCGTCCGTACTTCTTTAAGGACGATGCTGACCAGAACGTTACAGTTAATCGTAACCGCTATAAAGCCCTGATTACTGACTTCTTCGTCCCTCAATTGAAATACCATGATGTGGAGCAGCTGTGGTTTCAACAAGACGGCGCAACATGTCACACAACTCGTGCAATAATTGGTTTACTGAAGGAAACGATCGACCACTTGGAGGACAACATTCGCCGCGATATTGCCGATATACGGCCACAAATGTTGAAAAAAGTGATTGAAAGTTGGACCTCCAGATTAGATTACGTCCTAGCTAGCCTTGGCCGTCATATGCCAGGAATTATATTTAAATTATAATGCCAAAATTATCTTTTGAATAAAGTCAAATTCATGCTAATTTTAAAAGTTCATCGTTGTTATATTCCATTTCAAAGTTCTATACCTCTAAAGAAACACCCTTTATCAGAGCCGGATCCAGGCCGTGACAAAGGAAGCATTCGCCTCAGGTGCAAGCTTACTAGGGGCGCAAAATCATGAATTTTTTTCTTGGAAATCTTGACTTTTTATTTCAACTTTCATATTTCATTGTGATGCTGTGTTGCATGCACCTGTTGTACAAGTAGTTTCCAAACAAATTCCAGATAATAATTTCACACTTGCAATTCTGGATCTACTGTATGGGATCCACTCAGGGGTCATCAATGGGGGTTTTACCTGAATTTGGGTTATTACTGCAAATGCAAATTTGAACGTAATTATTATGGGTTTGGTTCATCATTTTCCCAAATTACCTTCAGAAAGTATTCAAAATCAGGTTTCAAAATTGGGGTTTGGGATTTGTCATGCATGCACGAAGTGACAACGTTGTTTAGTAGAATTGCTTTTTCTGCTATAGAATAACGAAATATTTATTCCTATTCCGTGGTACACACGTGTTCTTTGTCAATATAACCAAACAATTTCCGTTTGTGATTTGTCAGTAATATGACAGTATGACAGTCTGTGCTCGTCTTTTTCTATTCCTTGGTCGTTGTCTTCTACTCTAACCAGATCGAAGTATAGCTATCTCTGTTTTCCTAAGCAAAGTAACACATTTGACGTCCTTTTCTTTCCGAGAAAGCTGAATTCGTCGTTGCCATATCGTGCACTCATGACAAATCCCTTTAAATGTAAATCCCCATTTTTATGTTTTAGGTGATCAAACTTTTTTAAAAAAATATAATATTGAAATTATATGTTTGAAATGTGATGTTCTGAAGGTTTTTCATGAAAATAACTGCATTTTCGTTTAAAGGAAAAACCCCCATTACATATCGCTAGATCGCGATATCGCGGCGCATTGCTTAGTGCATCACAATTCAAACATTAGGAACTTATTATACTATATTATTTGCGATACACAGAACAAAAAGAAGCTATATTAACTTGATGGTGATATTGGCTATCGTCTGATCGCGCCCGAGAATTATTCGTGTTGAAAAAAGTTTCGAAACTACAACCAGGTATGTTTAACTAATTGAATCAATTTTGAGGATTTTTGCGCTGTCGACTCTCGTAGAAGGCGCTATCATTACATTTGGACTTAGAACAAATGTCTATAATTTTACTATTTCAGTTGATAATCGATCAAGAGTTCCTGGTCAAATTATATTCTGTCCGGTAATCATCCATCCTTGAACACGGAAATCGATCATTTCCGAAAGATATAATTTAGAGACTTCAAGTTCATAATGTAGGTCTGGGGTATGCATATGTCGGCTGAGTTCGTTAATAGATAAAATCCGCTCAATAGATTTCATCGTTCGACATATTTCTACGACATGTCAAATTATACCGATCCGATTGGATCGAAATTTATATTCAGTTGTACGATAATAACTCGAATGTTCCTATTATATCCACAAACTGAAGATGAAATCAATACCGTAAAAAAAAAGATAGAGTCGAAAAAAATTTTTTTTTCGGGAACTCATTAAATTGGGCTCCTGCTCTTGACTCGAACATCATATTTTGCAGTAGTGTACCAAATTTCTTTTTGATGCGACCCTAATTTCTGGAGATATTGAGAAAAAATAAAATATTTCGTGTTTTTTTCTCGATATCGTTGTTCTTTCAGGAATAACTCAAAAAATACTAATCCAATCGAAATGAAACTTGGCAGGAAATGCTAATGGGCAACTTTATGCAGAATTGCGTAATGATCGTATCGTTAGAACAATTTGGAAAATATTTTTTTTTCTTCAAATATTCAATATTCTGTGAGCTTCTGACCATATTATCCTCATGATATTAAGTATGAACCTTCGAACTGTCATTTTTTGATAGAATAGCGGATTTCAGTTCGATCTTATCTGTATTCTTGGAAATATTGGAAATATTGAATGGGGGTATCTGCGGAATCGTTGGGTGGATTTTACCCATTAACGAATTTGGCCTTCGTTATTGAGGTCCAAACCTACTCTACAAATATCGAGTTTCTAAGTTGTTTCTTCCGGAAGTTAGTGTGTTTGAGGTGGACCGTTAGGTTTATTTTTCCTGAAGTAATTGTGACAATATTCGAGAGTAATATGCAGAACCATGAATTCGATGGAAGAACCATGTTTGTTTTTTTTTCACGTAGCGTCACCGTTTCGAAAATGAGAGCAAGATTGGGAAAGAGGACAAGCCAAAATGCAATATATTGAGAATAATTATTGGAAACCGATTCACAGACCAAATAAACATAATCATTTTCTAAACATAATCTTTTCTATTTAATTATGGTGCAGCCCATGTATTTTTCGTTCGAATCCAGTTTCGAATGAATCAATTCAATTCAAATTCAAATATATGTTCGTTTAGAACTGGTAAATATTAGCTCGATGAATATTGCCCGAAATTGGAAATGAAATCAATTGAACAGGTCATGAAATAATACTGTATCAACTCAATTGACTTAATGGATGATTTAGATATTCATGAAATCCAATTTCATACACAATACTGCAATTTTGAAAACGAATTGGTGCAGTTATTCAATCAATACGAGAAGAATCAGCGTTTTATGAAACTATTATGATACTCTGTCAAATTGATGATGAAGCACCTATGGACTGATCGAATATTATTCTTCGATGAGAAACATAAAGTTCAGAAAATTTAAGAATGTAAGGGGAGATTCTGTGATGAAAATTAAGGGTAGGTATTTGGTATAAAATTTTTTGAAAAACCTCCCCCCGGAAAAGTTAGACCTCTCCGAAGATTTACAAAAAAATTAAGTCTTCTTTTTTTATTTTTTCTGTTTATTGAGCTGAAGACACGATACTCAGTAACTTTTATTTGTCAATAATACTACACATTTCGGAATTTTTTCAACCCTGAATTATTCTTAGAAGAGATTGAAATAGTCAAGCCCTAAGATATTTTTTCTTACAACATCATTTTGGATACACATTTTCCTTTTAAAATCACATATCTTTACAAGTTTTTTCGAAAACTTAACATTTACGAGAAAAAATATCGAATATTTTTCATCGAAGACGCATTTCAATGAGTAATAATAATAATAATAATAACGTTTATTTGTGTGTTAATTGATGCAACAAAGTAAACTCTTCAGTATACAATATAAATACTTATATAAGGATACAAATTAATCACAAACAAACAATAAATGCAAAGCCAAATGGCTGTCCGCATTTGGTATGACGTGGCATCTCTCCCATATTTTCAAAGTTTCCTATCACAAAAAAACAAAATCAAACAACAAAAAAAAGGAAAGAATATCCCGACTATGAGCAAACATCCTCCTATCAGCCTAACGGCCGACTGCGTAAACGCATTAACTTCCGAAAGAAACAACTTAGGAACTCGATATTTGTAGAGAAGGTTTGGACCTAAATTACGAAAGCCGAATTCGTGAATTCGTGAATAGGTAAAATCCACCCAATGATTCCGCAGATATACCCGATCAAAATTTTATTTTTTCAATATTTCCAAAAATACAGATCAGATCGAATTTAAATCCAGTACTTCATCGAAAAATAACAGTTCGCAGTTTCATACAGAATTTAATGAGGATGATATGATAAGAAAATCATAGAAATTTTTTTTTCAAATTGTTCTAATGACACGATTATCACGAAATTTCGCATGAAGTTGTCTTTCAGCATCTCAAAACTAGCTGTTAAGTTTTATCAGGACTGAATCAGTATTTCTCGAGTTATACCGAAAAAATAAACGATATCGAGAAGAAAACCTCGAAATTTGACATATTTTTTCCCGATATCTCAGGAACTTATGATCGTATCGAACTGAAATATGGTACATTGCTGTGAAATATGAGGCTGAAAGTGTGTGTGGACTTTTTTTTGGATATGATAAATGGTTTCCGAAAAAAAAAATTTTTGGAAAAAAATTTCGAAATAATTTTTTTAAATTTACTGACAATATGATCCTGACGAAATTTGGCTCAAAGTTGCGCGTCGTTATACTCCACCCAACTGCCAAGTTTGAATCCAATCTCTCAAGTAGTTTCTGAAATAAAAAATAAATAACTTCGAAACTTCAACTGCCTATAACTCCGAAACTTTTCGACCGATTTGACCCATTAACGAACTTAACCGCGGCATTCTGATGCGCAACCTATCCTGAAAGTTTCAAGTTGCTAGCTTGCTTCTGTCGACAGTTAGCGTGTCTACGGCCGGCCGGCCGGACAGAATCGATTTTGACACCGGATTCGTCATTAGTGAGTCCAACCTAGTCGATTGAGACCATTTTCGGCACAATCATCCAAAATTACAGACATTTGGACGAAACGATAGCACGCAGTTCCCCTAGAACATGCGCTCAAAAAGATTTTCATCCAAAAAAAGCTGTAAAAAAGAAGAAGTTTTTCGACCTTCTCCAAGCAGGGTTGAAAAAATTTCAAAATTTGTATTTTTATTGACAAATAGTATTTACACAGATTCGTGTCCTTAGCTTATTATACAGGAAAAAAAATCTGTTAAGCTTCGGAGGGGTGTAACTTTTCCAGGGGGAGATTTTTCAAAAACCTTCATACCAAATACTTACATTAATTTTCATCACATTTGAATTTTCTCGGTGTTTTTCAGATAAACCCTGTATAAACTCGTTGAATGCAATGATGTTGAAAAATAGCACTAACCGGTATTACCAACTGACCGACATTGCACAACTCTTTCCTACTCTCAGGATCAAATTATTCATGGAACCATATTTTTTTCAGATAAATATTCAAGATGAGTTCGCAACTAGGTGACCACCGTCTTTCACTTGACAAATGGTTCACCCCCTTCATTACAAGTATCGCTCCATGGTGGATCCAGAATTCACACCTACAAGATCTCTGTGATATCTCTTCGTGAAAATTCTCCAAGAGACAATAGGTAGACATCATCAGTATCCATGGAAAAATTTCGGAGATAATATAACTTCTCTTTGTCGATGAGTTGGTTACACAGCAAGAGGCAAATTTGACTGGATAATTAATTGATCCCTTTGTGATAAGTGAAGATTCATGTACATAAATATATCATATTCATATTGGAGGAAGGTTGAGGATTTTTGTTTTTCGTTGGAATTTGTTAATTTCTCAAAATTCCTATATAATTTAGATTTTCTAGTCCAAGTTTCTGTGAATAATTAAGTTCAAAATTGTTTTATTTAAACATAGTTTCAAATCCAATTCGTTCCTAGGTTATTAAGAATTGATATTTGCTCCACTTGATGTTTAATTCATGTTGCAATACGTACCAAAATTATTTTATTATATTTACTTATATATTTTAAAACATATTAATGGGACTCGTCGGAACTGTTTCTCATTTAGTTTCTGTTCTCCTATTTTATTGAATTTTTGTCTGTTTATTGATTGGAATTCTTTTCTACTAAATACTATTCTAAGATTATCAATGTGAGTTACTGTGAATAAAAAGCGTAGTAAAATTAATTAAATCCTAGGTTTGTTATTATTTTGATCTCTATAGGTATTCATGAGTTTCTAAACCAATAAAATCAATTTTGACACACCACACATTGATTTTGTAAGTTAGGGTAGTTGGCAAAGAAAAAAATCTGATTTCGAAGAAATTTTTTTCATATCAATATCTACCAACAACAGTGTCATCTATAATAGTATGAAAATATGACTGGAAAAGTTCACTGATTTCATAGAAATTCATTCCGAATTCGTTAATCTTTTTTCTCTTATTTCGTTTGTATTTGCTCTTATGATATATTCATCAGATATTATATATTCACGTTATCATCGTCAAATGAATAGGCTTGTAAACATGCTTGAGGACTGATAATTCAATTCTGATTCCTTTATTGAGTTTATCATTTTACAATTTTGATGTTGCGTTATAATTGTGGTTTGTTATTGTGATTCTTTATGGTTTTGCGTTATAATTGTGGTTTGTAATTGTGATTCTTTATGGTTTAGCTCTGATTTCACACTAAAATGATTGAAATGAATACAATAACAGAAATACAAATTTTGCTTCAGTTTCCAAGGGGACCACTTCAATAATAAATTAAAGGTCTTCAGAAGAAATCTGGTATGATTCTTTGTATAACAGCTTTCACAATAATTCCTGATAGAACGACATATTATTCATAATCTTGACTGAATGTGCTAAACGGAATTGTTAAATGAAAAATTGTATTTTATATAAACACATCAATGCACCCATATTATGTTTTATATATATATATATAGCTGTAACGATATAGTAAGTGATAATTGACTATCGAACGAAAGATGATGTGACAATATCTCAACAATGAGGAGTTGTTGACTGTCAATGAACAAATGATTTTTTTTCCACCCTTTAAAGTAAATAATATAAATGGTAGGTAGGTACACTCCATAAATGTATATCACTACTGGAGAAAATCAACTTCAGAAACCTGTTTATAGTTGTTGGAGGTAATTCAGAAAGATTATATTTTTATGTTGTAATATTGCATCTGGGATGAATACGCAGCTGGTGAACTTGAAACTTATGCCAAAGAAATCTATGAAATGTTAATGTGTCAATAACCTTACTACCAGGAAGCAAAGCAATTAGATTTCTCCCAAGATATGTAATTTTATTGGTCTATATTATTTTGCGGTTATTAGGCACTCGAAAAGGTGGATAAAAGTTGCTTGTTTTTTTTTTCATGTAGAATTAATTGATATGGGCGATATGAGTTCAAATCAAGTCAACAACAGAAAACATTTTCATTCAAAAATATCTAGATCATATGAATTTCAGTAGAAATCATAGCATATCAGGTATTATTCGAAGATTTTACTTATCTCGATGTTTTTTCAGGAAATTTTCATTTAATCATGTATTTCTTCGTAACTCCTCCCGACTGTCTTCAAAACATAATTTGATATAAGGATGTTCCTGTGAAAATGAATATCTGTATTTTTTGTGAACCATGTAATTATATCATTCTTTTTGTTTTGATTTGAATTTTCCTGCGTCAGTATCATAGTGAAAAAAATTGTACTTTTACAAATATTCAGACAGTAGGAAAGATGTGCGTCTTTTGATTTCGTTTTCGATATCTTTGAAGTCTCTCTGTATTGTAAATAAATTAATTTTGTGTTGTCGATTATATTGATTAATAATATCGTGTTTCATTATTCAACAATTTCGAAGAAAAATTGAAATCAATGGGGAGAATTCTTCGACATCTCAAGCCTCTATTGATTCGCCAGTTTTTATTTTCTCTAATGTCCGCAACCAATCATACATGAAATATTTGAATCACTTCTTCAATGAATGAAATATTAAATTGGAAATCGATTGCTTGGAAATCACAAAGTGAAATACTTCGAATCAAAGCGAGTTATTATCAGTTGTCGTTATTCTAATGGATGTAAACTGAAAGTATGTATATTCGTTAGGGTATTCAACTGATTAAATATGCTATTTGAACTTAATATCATGCTGATGGTCGGCCAATAAAACAGAATTACTTATTCGTTTGAGATCTTTCAACTCAATTGCCAATATTTATTTCTGCTCTGGCACTATACACTGTGTCCGTAAAGTATGGAACAAATTCATTTTTAGCTAAACAGGTCATTTTAAGAAATAATCCTGAAACACATCGATTTTTGATTTTAATTTACCGTATTTTAAAATAATAATCTAACATACAGGGGGAATTACGTTCGAGTAATGACGTCACCGTCTTGTTTTTTAATGGAACACCCCCATTTTGTCTCAATATTCGGATTACTCTAGCTGAGCTGATTCCAAAAATGTATCACATGTTGAGTCCAATTGGTACAGGGTGGACAAAAATACAATAGTTTCGTGTGTGCTCAAAAAGTAAGGCGTAACATTCTTCATTAGGTAAATTAACAATATTATCAAAAATACTTATTGTCTAGCAGACAGAATATGCTGAAATACATGACTGTATAAATGTTCGAACTGCAGCCCTTGCTGTATTTGACAGTAACCCAAACGGTGTACAAATTCTTGTTGAACCTTGTGTATGGTTACTGGCGTAATATTGTTTATTTCTGTTCGAATTTACTCTTGTACATCTTCAATATTTGCTGGTTTCGTTTTATTAATAACATTCTTCAGATGGCCCCACAGATAATAATCCAAAGGATTTAAATCTCGTGACCTCGCTGGCCATTCAGTGGTTCCACGTCTACCAATCCACCTGTTCGGAAAAATTTCATCTAGGTACCTTCTAACATCTACAGCATAATGTGGAGGTGCATCATCCTGTTGAAACCATAAACTTTCATCCAAACATCCAGGATTACGTCTGCTGGGAAACAAATTACGTAAAGTAGGTACGAGATACCCCCTTAAAAACTCGAGGTACTTTGCCCCGTTTAAATTACCTTCGATAAAGTAGGGTCCAATGATTCGATTTCGTACAATTCCAGCCCATACATTTACCTTTTGAGGGTATTGTGTATGATGCTCACGCATCCAGTGGGGGTTTTCTTTTGATCAGTATCTATAATTCTGACGGTTAACCTCACCATTTAACGTGAAAGTGGACTCATCAGAAAAAATAATGTTTCGTGTCAAGAGAGGGTCTCGGTGACATTTATCCATCATTTCTCCGCAAAATTGGAGTTCTATAGGGATCATCTTCGTTTAATTCTTGCACAAGTTTGATTTTATAAGGATGCCATTTTTCAAGCTTCTATAGTTCGTGTATCGTTGTTTTGCTAACACCGATATTGCGACTAACTTTACGAACAGAAGTGTGCGCATCTTCTTCCACACTCAGTAAAACATCTTATACTGTATCAGCATTTGCAGGGGGACGACCTGATTTGCGTACATTTTCAACCGTACCAGTTTCTCGAAATTTCGTTTCAATTTTACCTACTGTTGAACGCGTTATAGGTCTTTCTGGATATTTATCAGTAAACAAATTGCACACTTCCATCTGAGTTCTCGATCTGTCTCCATACCCAATCATCATAGGTAAGTATTTCAATTCTTTGTGTTACATTTAACTCCATTTCAACCAATTAAATCTAAGCAATCATTCGAATATTCACGACTACCAAAAATATTCTAGTACTAAAGTGTTACTAAATATCAATAAATTACGAAACAAATAATGATATTTCACAAAAAACTAGACGACTATGTTTTTTATAAATAGATAAGAAATAATTTCTTTCATTTTCTGTCTGCTAGACCACAAGTACCAAACATGTTTGGAAACAGCTCATTTTTATCACTCTGAACATGTAGCAAACTACGGGGTGTTACATTTAAACCAATTGCCGCTAGACAATAAGTATTTTTGATAATATTGTTAATTTACCTAATAAAGAATGTTACGCGTTACTTTTTGAGCACACACCAAACTATTGTATTTTTGTCCACCCTGTACCAAAATTGGAATCAACGTGTGATACATTTTTTGAATCAGCTCAGCTAGAGTGATCCGAATATTGAGACAAAATGGGGGTGTTCCATTTAAAAACAATGACGGTGACGTCATTACTCGAACGTAATTCACCCTGTATATTAGATTATTATTTTAAAATACGGTAAATTAAAATCAAAAATCAACGTGTTTCAGGATTATTTCTTAAAATGGCCTGTTAAGCTAAAAATGACTTTGTTCCATACTTTACGGACACAGTGTATATATAGCGATCAGAGAAAAATTATTCGAAAAAACTATTTTCGAGAATACGGATTTGCACAGAATACCTAGGTCTCTTGTTTGTAACAGTATTAATCATTTTTCATTTTCTTTTAAATCTATTTTGATACAAGCTACAAGATCATCATCATCATTTCATAATTCGGTATCGAAAATGGTAAAATCGAGACACAAATTCAAATTGATTGAATCAGGCTAGATGTGTCTAATTTTAAACGTCACGGAATACCGCGAAGATCCGAGTGTTTGACAGGCCATCTTCAGGTACCAAATTTGAATGATCATTTTCGTGTTGAAAATTGAAATTTTTGATGGCGATTAATTTTTTAGGTAATCTTATGGATAAAATATTCAATTCCAACAATGAAAAATTTTCATTCAAGAGACCTATTCTGACAAAGACAACACCATAAGACTCTTTTCTACGATTTGTTGGAGTAGTTTCTATTTGAAATCTTGATTTTTGAGCACTCTCAGAAATAAATATGATGGGGGTTACAGCTCGGAAAAAATATGAGTCTCTTTTTACTTTTAATATTTAACACACTACAGCTAATTTAAAATTTCAACGAGATATGTACAGAAATAAAAGCATCTAACCTACATTAAGTTTCAATCACATAATTTATCTCAGTATTACCTAGAACTTTAAATTTTCAAACCAATTCAATAGGAAATGGCCGATAATCAACTCCTCAAGGTTATAAGAGCTTTAAAATGCTTTGGTCCAGGAGTCACCCCATCTATACATTCCATAGATGGTGGACAGCCTGGTGGGATGTCGAAGTTGAAGTGTTGCAGCATTGAAGCTGTGAATAGGAACACATTTGCTCTCGCTAGCGTTTCTCCCATACATCTATGTTTTCCGAAACCGAAAGGAATGAAGTTTTCTCGTATATGAATCTTGCCGTCCTTCAAGAACCTCTCTGGTCTGAACTCTTCAGGATCATCGAATCCGCATTCGGCTCCCATGTGAATTCCATGCAAGTTGGCTATCACGATAGAGTCCTGGAACAAAAAAGTTTTTGAGAATATTCACTAGTCACGTTAACATTTCCAATTGGTTTCACTCTAGAACCGTTGGAAGAAATTTTTGCCGCATAGAGATACATAACGTAACCTGAAAGTTTCAAGACAGTATGTTGTTCCATTCTAGAGATATTGTAGCAACTGCTGTTCAGCATTTGTATCTCGAATTCTTCATCTACTAGTTCTACCTAGTCGTTGGTACCCTGATATAAGCACGTGTTCAGAGCGATATTCTGTTGAGTTCCTACTGAATTCTTATGTTTGTATTAGAATAACTACATACTTTTATCTCTTATAGCTTCTAATTCGCTTTCACCGAAGATCTCCCCAATGGGGGTTTTTTCTTTAAACGAAAATGCACTAATTTTCATGAAAAACCTTCAGAACATCACATTTCAAACATTTAATTTCAATATTATATTTTTAAAAAATGTTTAAAACTGAAAAATAAAAATGGGGATTTGCATTTGAAGGGATTTTTCATGAGTTCACGATATGGCAACGTCGAATTCAGCTTTCTCGGAAAGAAAAGTACGTCAAATGTGTTACTTTGCTTAGGAAAACAGAGATAGCTATACTTCGATCTGGTTAGAGTAGAAGAAAACGACCAAGGAATAGAAAAAGAAGAGCACAGACTGTCATATTACTGACAAATCGCAAACGGAAATTGTTTGGTTACATCGGCAAAGAACACGTGTGTACCATAGAATAGGAATAAATATTTCATTATTCTATAGCAGAAAAAGCTGTTCTACTGAACACAGTTGTTACTTCGTGCATGCCTGGAAAATCCCAAACCTCAATTTTGAAATCTGATTTTGAATACTTTCTGAAGGTGATTTGGGGAAATGATGAATCAAAACCAAAATAATTATGTTCAAATTTGCATTTGCAGTAAACACCCGAATTCAGGAAAAACCCCCATTCTAAATTCAAAAAATTACGTAAATATTCACCTTTGGAATGAAATATCCTTGTAAATGAGTATCTCTCATTGCTCTATGTGGAACTGAGAAAGCTCTTCCAGCAAACATTCTTAATGCCTCCAGAACACAACATTCCATGTATGGCATACTGAAACAAAAACCACAAATGAATTTGGAACAGTTGCTTCCAACTATTTTAGAAGTAAATATAAACCAATAGTACTCACTTGGGTCTATCTTCCAGGGATGGAAGTCTGTTCTTTCCCACCACCCTGTCTATCTCTTCCTGTGCCTTTCTTTGCACATCTACATTCAGAATCAGATACAGAAACATGAATCCTAAGGTTTTACTGGTAGTCTCTGAACCAGCCATGAACATATCCATGCAAATAGCCAGCAATTGATCCTCAGTAAAACTCGATTTTCTATCAGGAGAATTCAAAATATTGATATACACATCCATGAAGTCACGTGGTTCGTCTGGATTGTGCGATTCTTTATGCCTTCTCAATTCTCTATAGATGAAATCCCACACATGAACATGAGTTTTAATGTATCTTCTGTATCCAGATAGTTCTGGAGCTATGAACCTCAATATTGGGAATTGGCTGAAGGGTGCCCCGACCATATCGATGTGAGCAAATAGTTCACCAAGAATTCCTTGTAGTTCCTTCAAACCTTTGTCATGCGAACTATATCTTACTCCTGCAAGCATTGTCCATAAGGTGTTGAGGACATGAATATTGAAAATTGATTCCATGTCTGCGGTGAGCTCTCCTCTACTATTCATCAAATCCTTGATATCTCTTACCATATAATCAGATTCTTCTTCAATCATAAGAGACATATTTTTGCGTCCAAATCCGAATTCTCGCAATTGTCTGAGGACGAAACGTCTCTGTTCTTGCCAAAAGTCGGAATCAGTCAACATTATACCTGGAAATATGAACGTTCAGTAGAATGTCGGGCATGGACACTGTATAGACGCTGGTCTTGCTGGTCTATACAGTGTATCTCACTAAAGAAAACTGAGTTGAGCTATTATCTGATTGATCTGAAGAAATTATTTCTCAAGGAAAGAATTGAATATTAGAAATTATTGATCTGCCTAGTTCCTACGTATATACAGAGTGTCCCATTGTGGCTGGCCCATTAGAATATTATTAGAGCATGATTTTGTTCTAAAAATTTACATTTGAAGGTTTGGGATAATGAAATTATACTCTATGGAATATTTTCAGACCTCTGGGACTCAATAGTTTCTGAGATATTCGAATTTTATGACATAAATGGTGACGAATATTTTTGCAGTTGAGGTGTTTTCGAAAGAAATGAGAACTTTTCTAGTTATCTAAGAATTATTCGATATAACGGGAAGCCATAATTTCGAGTACTCTATGACTCCCGGAAACTACAAAAAGGAAATTCGATGATTCGTTAATAATTTTGACATTTTCAACCAATAGACGACTCCGGCCCAAGTGGCCAACCCACAGTTTTCTTCACAAATTTACTGGGAAACGGGAATTTCAGGACAAATTTGACATGATCAGGTTCGCATTATTTATAAATATCCCTAAAAGACGCCTCGGCTTCTCAAACAAGATAATTCCTTCCAAATATAGGCTTGTGTTAAGATCATCTCTGATTGGCTGAAATTTAAGTTGGGATTCCTGATTTCGTGTTAATAGTGTCAAATTTATATAGGATATGTTCCGAAAATCAACTTGGTTATTTCGGTTGCCGGTTTTTCATTCCGTAAATATTAAATATTAGGTTGGTTCCTGAAAAAAAGGTTAATTACGGAATTTGATTTATGAAAAAACGTTCTTTCTGTCACCAGAACGACAGTCAATGTTCTATGGTAACATATCCATAGCATAGAACAATCTTTATTTACTTTATGATCCATAGAACATAGAAGAGACAACAATCAACAATGGAAAAATTACTAGGTATGGTCCATGGATCATGAGGTAAATTGTTCTATGCTATGGATATGTAACCATAAAACTTTAAATGTCATTCTGGTGCATAGACTTAATATGTCTATGTTCTGGTTACTGAAAGATTGCCTTTTCATCAATCAAATTCCGTAAGGAACTTTTTTTTTCAGGAAGCAAACGAATATTTCATTTTTACAGAACGGAAAACCGGCAACCAAAATAATCAAGTTGATTTGCGGAAAATTTCCTCTATAAACTTGACACCATCAACATGAAATCGGGAATCCCAACTTAAATTTCAGCCTAACAGAAACCTATATTTGGAAGGAATTATCTTGTTCGAGGAGCCAAGGCATCTTTTATGGATATTTATGAATAACGCGAACCTTATCATGTCGAATTTGTCCTGAAATTCCTGTTCACCAGTAAATTTGTGAAGAAAATTATGGGTTGGCAACTTGGGCCGAAGTCGTCTATTAATGGTAGTTTGGATTGTCGAAAATCATGAAGGATTGTTTCCTTGAGACCTCGAAAAGTTTTAATGTATAGTGTAGGGTTCACACCTCTTGTTTCACGCTTAATTGGATAAAAGGTTAAAATAAATATAATAAATAATACTAATTTGAAAATCTTGAGTTTTGATAGATCTAATTTGTCCAAGTTGATGATCCTCATGAACACCCAGCATAGTTATAAAAATAGATATTGGCCTTGGCCCAATTGAAAATAAATATCCACGATAGTGTGAATCCTAGTAGACACCATTCTGTCCATAGTCATTCAAATATCTCATGAATCGTTTTGTTTTCACTCAAGATTTGTTAAATTTTCTCGAATGCTACGAAACATGCTATCTAATGATGCAATAATATACTTGGCGTGCTTTTTATTTGGAATTGGGTAGTAGGTGGCTGTTAACATTTAAAAGGGAAGTTGAAGAGGTCTGAAAATATTTCATAGAGAAAGTTTATTGCGAAAAACGCCCGAATGCGAATTCTCAGTACAAAATTATAATCCGTTTGCCATAAACCTCCAATGGGTCATTCACTGTGGGACATCCTCTATATCTTTCTAAAAAACGTTTTATTCGAAAATTCCACTTACCCAGTCTTTTACCCCAAGTTCTCATATCGAAAAAGATTCCAGTTGGTCTGCCTGCTAAGTCTTCTGAAGTTAAGAACTCTTTCAGTGCTTGACTCCCATACACGATTACCAATAGATCTTTGCCAACTTTGAGGCCAACAACTGGGCTTTTGTAAGTATGTGCCATTTCTGCTGTTGCCACATACAAATATCCAGTCCGCTTCCGTTCTTGAACCACTTTAAGGGCACTTCCTAAGAGCGGCAACCATTTTGGACCAGGTGGGTAGTTCTTGGGCTTCTTCGTGTCCAAAAAAATCAGTAATGCTAGGATTACGATGAAGAGACCCACAACTAGCCACATGTCTGAAAAATATTCCTTCGTTTATGGTCAGGAGCTTTTACGCGCATGTTCAAATTTGTTGCCAAAGTGGTCAACTTTCCACTTATTGAACTCGCCATACTCTGCTGTACTTCCCGATAGGAAGATTTGGCGATCTTCTTTCCCCATTTTTCAATCAAGTTCTAGATTTCAATCATTATTTTCGGAAATATGGAGGAAATGTAATTTTGAATGGGTACAACTACGGAATCATTGGACGGGTTCGACCCATTCACGAATTCGGCCTTTCATATTTGTTCAAGTTCGAAGTTTTATTTTTCAAATAATTTTGGCTTGATTGAATGGGGGTTTTTCCTTTAAACGAAAATGCAGTTATTTTCATGAAAAACCTTTAGAACATCACATTTCAAACATATAATTTCAATATTATATTTTTAAAAAAATGTTTGATCACCTAAAACTGAAAAATAAAAATGGGGATTTGCATTTAAAGAGATTTGTCATGAGTGCACGATATGGCAACGTCGGATTCAGCTTTCTCGGAAAGAAAAAGACGTCAAATGTGTTACTTTGCATAGGAAAACAGAGATAGCTATACTTCGATCTGGTTAGAGTAGAATACAACGACCAAGGAATAGAAAAAGAAGAGCACAGACTGTCATACTGTCATACTATTGACAAATCGCAAACGGAAATTGTTTGGTTATATTGACAAAGAACACGTGTATACCACAGAATAGGAATAAATATTTCGTTATTCTATAGCAAAAAAAGCAATTCTACTAAACAACGTGGTCACTTCGTGCATGCATGACAAATCCCAAACCCCAATTTTGAAATCTGATCTTGAATACTTTCTGAAGGTTATTTGTGAAAATGATGAATCAAACCCATAATAATTATGTTCAAATTTGCATTTGCAGTAATAACCCAAATTGAGGAAAAATCCCCATTGGGAATCTAATACTTCATTGAAGAATGACAACTGGATGTTTTATTCAGATTTTCCTGAGGATCATTTCATTTTAAGATTGCAGAGTTTAGATTATTCGAAAAAAAATAATTATTGTTTCAAATCGTTTCAATGTCACGATCATCATGGAATTTTGTACAAAGTTGCGCATCAGCCTTTTCCTACTATCTACCATAGCCACAGCTAGAGATGGCTTTGATAGAGCAATGGGGATTGAAGGTAGGTCAATGCTGACTGAAAGTCTCCATAATCGGTTTAATGAAATTTTTGAATATTTAGCCATTGTATTTTTAGGGTAGGCAATGGCCTTGCACTATCATGCCACACCCTAGCTACGGCCCTTGATTAAATTGGTGTTTTTTTGATTTATTTCGGAAATAACAACAATACCGCAGAAAAAAACACAAAGTTTGACATATTCCCTATAATAACTCCATAAACTATTATCGAATCAAACTAAAATTTGCTATACTGTAGAAAATTAATTTGAAGTCTGTGGGAAGTGACGCATAATTCCAAAACAAAAATTGTTTTCGAAAAAAAAAATTATTTTTTTTTTGGATTTACGAACCGGACGATCTCTAGAAAATTAACCAAAAAAAATGAGCATCGTTATACCTCAACTAACTACTAATTTCAAATTCAATAGTTAATGTGGTTCCTGAAATCTGAGGGAAAAAGCCTCAAAATTTCAAATCACTTAACTACGATGTTATTCCGTTCTTACACAATCGTGCTTACTTTTGATCGTACAGAATCGGTTTTGATACCGAATGGGTCATCAGTGAGTCTAGCCTAGTCATTTGAGACCATTTTCTGCTAAACTTTGAAAATTTTCAGAATTGAAAATACGGTGAAGAAATCAGAAACATAATAACTCGAAGCTAATCGGATAAAAAATATTATTATTATTTATATGCCCACGACTTAAAAGTTCATTTTGTAAGATTTTTCTGGGTTTTGACTACCAATATCTGAAACAGAACTATAAAAATTAAATGAAATTGTTTTTTTTTTTGGAAAACGCCCTTGCGGATTGCAGGATTGAACTATCCGCCAAGGGCAGTTCCTTGAAAAACAAGTTGCCTTATGAATAATACACGAACAATACAAACGATTAACAGAGCGAACTGTGTCGTTTCAGAGTACAAATCTGACTCTTTCATCAGGCAATCGAAAGAAAATAACGGTGAAAATTTTCTAGTTTGTCTGATGAATAAGTCGAATTTGTACTCTTTTTCGTATTGTTCCGGTGTTGTTCATTAAACAACCAGTTTTCCAAGAATTTTCCCTTGAGAAATAGTTCAATCCTGCAATCCGCACGGGCGTTTTCCATGAAAAAATAATTTTCAATAGTTCTTTTTCAGATATTGCTAGAGAAAGCCCATAAAAAACCTATAAAATCATCTCAAAATAAGCTTTAATCGACAAGCTCATACTTATTTTCAGTGAAATGTGAAATTTCTGAAAAACATATAAACTTTTCCTTCATTTTTCAAGGGATAAGATATCCTCATGTTCTCAAAGGCATTATGCAACTGATTTTCAAATTTTACTTAAATCTCATCATGATTCCTTGAGTTTTATAGAAAGGAAATTTCAGATCAGGGTAACTTCGAAACCGCTGAGACAATTGCCAGAGCCGGATCTAGGGCGTGGCGGGGGAGGCATTTGCCACGGGCGCCAACCAACTAGGGGCGCAAAATTATGATTTTTTTTCTTGAAATGATGTTTTTTCACTTCAAAGTCCATTCATATTTTAGAGCGGTGCTAAAGTGCATGCATCTGTTGTACAATATGCGGCGACAAGTAGTTACCAATAAATTAACAGATGATAAATTTACACTTGTCGGTCGTCCTAGGATTCCCGATCGCCTCCAGATGTTTGTTATTCAAACACTGAAGATCTCAATTAGCGGCAAGTTCAGAGGGAGTTTAATGTTCGAGCTAGCGGCATGACAAAGAGATTCAGACCGTCCACATTATTCGCCGAAGTTCATCACACCGGCTTTGATAAGGGTAATGTATTTCGAAGACGTTTACGACCTATAGGCTTGATGAAATCACCCCAGTATCATTAATACTACTTTTTTGCTCGCATGTGGGGTGCTTCCATGCAGGGGCGCAGTTGATGGCATCAATAAGAAAAATAGGAACCAGGAACTTATCATAATATTTTATATTATGTGCGAAACCGCACATAACGTGCAAGCGGGCCGGGAAATTATTCGTGCTGGGAAAAGTTTAAAAAATGATGTTGTTTGAATAATTCAATTTTGAGTTGAAGATTTTTGCGCGCTCGGTCAAATTATATACTGTCCGTGCAAACGAGTCAATCATTTTCGAACGATATAACTTAGAGACTGCAAAATTTATAAGGTTATGTTTGGGTCGGCGATACTATCATTCGAATTTTATTTGAGAGATCCCAAATTATACCGATTCAATTAAAATTGCGTTGTACCATAATTACACGAGTTTTCATATGTATAAGAAGAAGTTAGAAAAAAAAATCCAAATGTTGAGAAGAATACGATAAATTTATCGTATTTCTAGTATTTTATTAACCAGCTTCTTAGCTATGGGTACTACAGAAAGAGGATCAAATGTCGATCAAATGAATAGTATGATTCTTGAGTTTCACTGAAACATGAACCCTTTTTCTGTCCTCCTCACATTTGTCGAGCATTGAGACAATTCAGATATGAATATAAACGAGCGCGCAAAACATCCCGATTCGACGTCCATGCATTTTCAGAATCTTATATAATTTTAGGTTGATATAACCAACTGAAATATCGCCCAAGAAACTGTCAAGATCGCAATCTCGGAAGATCAGGGATAAAAATTATTAGACCTAAAAAAATATACTAGTAATATCTCAAGTTACCTTAAGAACGATCCGGGTACTATGTCGACAAAAAATGGTTCCAATAACGAAGCCCATCATGTAGCGGAATTTCCTTCTACTTCTTTAAGTACCGAGCCTATCGTAAGAAAGCATTACATTTCGGATAATTCGGACAAGGAAAATTCTTTTGACCAGGAATCAGGACTTCCTGAGGTTAAACCTGAACCAGTTGATCTTAATGACCCTACATCATGGCGAATTACAAAAAGTAATATTAAAATGTTCGTTATGACCTTTGTTGGCATGTGTGTTCTCTAATGTATTTCAGTTTTTCATTTACACTTTCATTTATTGTTTTTTTTTGAAGCTTTGAATGCGTATACATCATTTTGAGAATAAATTATTATATTCGCTTCCTTTTTGTTTTCTTCATACCCTAATTATCGCATTTTAATACGTTCGTCAGTTCTCTTCACTACCTTATAAGATACATGGGAGATTATAGTAATTTCTCTACACATATTGTTTGTTATACCTAAGAATCTGATGCTCGTTCTCAAAAGAATATAATAATAGTGAAATATCTTAGGAAAAGAATAAATACTATCATTCATGAAAAGTATGTAGTCATTGAAAAAAAAATTGAAAAGGGCGCATTTCGATAACTTGCCACGGGCGCTGAAATCCTAGATCCGGCTCTGACAATTGCGATCATTATGAAACTTCACCGGCTCCTTTGGGTTACAACTCTGCTTGAAAATCTTAAGTTTGTAGTCGCCTGGACTGAATGTCGAATTTGGGTCGAAACTAATCGAGGGGGCCTTTTTTCAGGAAAACATTCGGAAATAATTGCATTCGGTAAATTTTTTTTTTTACCTCAGCAAGTGCAAAAAATTTAAACATTTATTCCTCGTAAACCAACTTTTATAAGGACACTACGACTTTTATCATTCGAACCCTTTAAAAATAAATTTTCACGAGCGAAACCACATAATTACAACCTAAAAAAGGTATTACAAAATTAGCGGAAACGTCTCTCCGCCCAGATAAAATATTACAACATTGCATTTGCATAACATGCAAGAGAAAGCACAAATGAGCGTTATTTTCCTGCTGAACATTTCGGATTGTTCCAAGGTCTTCCAACAGACTTCCGTATGAGTGAAAGTTTTGGATGCTGTATTAGTGCGAACCGGTATCACACACACAATTGCATAACCATGTTATGATATTTTCAGAGCAACGAGATTACCACGTTGGTTTAAAGATAGCGGACCTACTGGTGGAATTTCCGTAAGAGAGTTGAGGCGAACTTCTACTCCATTTGCCGGAAACTACTTTTATATCATTGGGAAACAGAGAAATTTTGATTTTTGCGTAACAGCAAGGGTATAGTTATTCTAGTTTAAGGTGATATATGAAAAAAAAAATCGCACTCATGTTCCAATTCGTTGCCAAAGCGGTCATTTTTTCACATAGTGAACCCTACAAACGCACCTTTACTTCCTGATTTGGCGATCTTCTTATCATATATTCCTGGAGAACAGCGCCTTATCATTTCGTCAAGAGGTCTGTAATTTTCGAATTTTGAGCCGAAATTGGTCTCAAACGACTAGGTTGGACTCCGGCCGTGTGCGCTGTAACTCTCGAAAGAAGAGACCTAGATTCTTGAAATTTTCAGGTTAGGTTAAGATCCTGGATATCTCGGTTGAGTAAGTTAATGGGCCAAACCTGCCGAATGGTTTTGACATTTGACATTTCGATTTTTCAATAACTCGAAAAATATTTATCTGATCGAAATGAAACTTGGTTGGAAGATGAACAGTGTCAATAAGAAGAATCATCCATGGATAAATTCGAAAAAAAATTTCTCTTCAAATTTTAATATTTCTTTAAAATTTCACCATTTTGCAATGTGAACAAGCGCGAAAAAGCTGATGACTTCAGTGCTTTTCTAGATTTTTTCGAGTAATGGATCTCATAATCATCAAATCTGTGTTTTTGGAATATTGGGATAATAACATTTTTGAGGCATATATCAACGCAACCATAAGTCGATTTCACCCATTCACGAATTCCTCCTTCTACATTGAGCCCAAAGCTATTGTGTTAACGGTAGTCACGGCCGGAAAAAACAACCATAAAAAGGAAAAAACCTCGAAATTTGAAAAATTTTTTTCGATAACCTCCTGAACTCATAATCAAATCAAACTGAAATTTGGTACCCTTTTCTGAGAATAATTGTTTTGAGGTCCTCGCAGAACTCACTCCGAATCTGACGAATATTTTCAGGAAGAAAAAGTTTTCATAAAAGTTTCAAATTTTTTTTAATCCAACAATCTCTAGAAAACCCTGCAAAGTCTAGCGGTGTGATGCTTCAACTAGTTACCTGGTTTTAATCCAATCACTCAAGTGGTTCCCGAAATATCAGGGAAACAACCTCAAACTTTCAAATGGCTATAACTCCGAAACCGTTCGGCCGATTTTGCCTATGAGAGAATTCAACCGTCACATTTTTGAATGCCACCCACCCTGAAAGTTTTAACTTTTAACTTCATAGAGCCGGCCGATCAGAATCGTTTATGACACCAGATTCAACATCAGTGAGTCCAACCTAGTCGTTTGAAACCAAAGCACGGCGTTATCAAGAACATCGGCGCATAAACAATCACGCAGCTAGATCGAAAAGATTTTTGCTAGACGAAATGGTTTCTTAGGAACGTAGACTAAACTTTTCATCTTCACGAAACTAATCAGGATAGAGGAAAATCTCGAAAAAAAAACAATTGCTGTATCAATCTCGGGATATTTTGTTTCATAAGAAACAATTCTACAAGAATACTATCGAAGAAAACATCGATGATTTATAAAAATTCATTTGTTATAAGTTGGGATATTTATTTTGTAAATGTATAAAATTTAGAAAATAACACAAGCGAATACACAACAGAATGTTGGGCAGTACCTAGAAGCAAAATTCAAGAAATCTAGAAAAGCACTGACGTGACGTCAGGGACTTTTACTGGCTTGTTCAAATTCTGACTAATAGTCAGATAGTCAGATAACATCTGATTGCAATTGTATTTCCTGAGGTATTGCGGAAATAACGTTAAAATTCCAAATAACAACGAAATATGGCACACTTTTTCTCGGAAACTAAACATCGGATCAAATTGAAATTTGGAGCATTGTTGTTAAATACTGACTCTAAGCTTTGTGTCGAATTCGACTGAAATCTAATCAATATTTTCAGAGAAATAAATTTTATTCGGAAAGTTTAAAAGTTGTCGAATTTTTTTTTTCTAACCACTGGATCCACACGATATTTCACTCTACGTTACGCGTTGGCATTGCAAAGCTGCCTACGAAGTTTCAATCTGATAGAGTCAATACTTCATGAGATATCGACCTCGAAGTTTCAAACGGGCCTTACTCAGAAACTATCCAACCGATTCCAATTATTAACGAACTCAACCCATATTTGGACTCCAAACCTAATCTGACAATTTCAAATCGATGAGTATTTTCCTTCGAAAGTTAGAGCACATACGGACGGACGGACAGAATTGAATTTGACCACGAATTCTTCTTTAAGGAGTTCTACCCCTCAAAACTCCCCTCTAAGACTCAAAATTCGAAAATTACAGACGTGATCGTGACGAAATGATTACGCGCTGTTCCCTACAAGCGTGTTAAAAGACCTCTTGTTTTCATTTTCAAAATGAGACCTTCCAAATTATAATACACACCTCTCAAGGCACCAATGTTGAACTTTCGTGAAAAAAAAGAAGGACTAGTGCCATTTAAGTTCATCGAAATATATTCAGAAGAATAGTTAATTTTTTGGAATGTATGTCTTAATTTGAATTTATTGTGTATATCAGTCCGGCTGGAACTTTCGTATACGAAAATCGATTGATCGAATATTTTTACTTCGGGGAGTTTGATACTTCCAGTTCATGAATTATATCAGAATATCTTCAAGGATTCCAATGTTCTAGAAACAAGCCTGGTTGAAATTATCCACCAAACTGAATATTATAATATAATTCTGGCTATTGAATTGAAATATCTGATCCTGTATTCATATAATCATCACGAAAATTTGGCATGAACCTTTTGGTATCATACCACAACTACATACCAAGATTCAATTCGTTCGCATCATTAATTTCTGAGTTGATGAGAAAAGTTCAATTTCTCGTATCTCCGTAACCATTGATCACATTACGAACTCCACTGGCGCAGTCAAGTCAGATAGATATATCTTGAAAATTTCCTTCCGGAATTTATTGGGTTTATATAACAATACCTCATTTATCAGTTGATCGAACCTCATCTTTACGCTTTACGCTCAGAATGCGGAAACTACAGAATCACAGCATCATGTTCCCACGAACGGACGCGTAAAAATAATTGACATATTATCACATGAAATAACACAAACAAGAAAAAAAATAGTCACCTTAGCTGCTGATACCCTTTCACACGAACACAGATCACTTATTCATCTCCCTCTCTCTGTGATACGCATTCATATAGTACTTCCCCTCCTATAGAATATAAGATGATATTTGCATTCTGTGTCTCTTGGATTTTAAACTACTGCTTGAGACACATATTTAAATATTTTAAACGAATATTACTCCGAATACTTTCATTTGATATATTCGAGAAGTAGGGATAAACTGAATACAAAATATATTGATTCAGTTTTTGAAATAAGTGAAAACATGGGGATGTTCGAAAGAATGAATCGAACATTTCGAGATTTATGCACTCGATTATCTTCCCATTCACCCTTTAGAGAATATATTTCAGTCGAGTCTTCGATCTGTACTTCTGGAAATATTTGGAAAACTAAAGTTCAAATGGGAAATATACGAGATTCGAAGGATTTCACCCTTTCATAAATTGGACTTTTGTAACTATATCAGAAATCTACCTAGTTGACCGATAGTACACTCGTAAACACAATTACTCCCGAAGGGTCCCGATGTCTGAAAAGTGTGAAGCTTTTTAACGCAGGTACAATTCATCGCAATTGAGCCATTGATCCATTAGAAGCCTGATCCTCTATTGGCGTAATAAAAAAAGTTGACCCCATAGTCCTTCACCTCAAAATGTGCCAAATTTAAGCTGAATTATTTGTGTGTATTGTGAAGAAAATCTGTGAAAAAAATTGTAACAGTTTTTCTTAACAGCCTCTGTATTTCTAATAATATTTAACTGTAATTATTCATATTGTATGGTGGGAAATAATTTTTCTGGATCAATGTACCCTTTAACTCTATAGAACTTCACTTTCTGATGATGTAAAGATCTGTCAATCTTCTTTTCATATGGTCGTCACGAAATTCTGCATAAACCTTAAAGCTAACATTTTTCAATCAAGTACTATATTTCAGTTCAATCTATATATTTTTTTGAAATATTGGAAAATAAAAACGTGAAAGATATATGGAATCATTGAGTGAATTTTACCCATTCCCGAATTCAACCTTCGTATTTAAGTCCCAAGCCTTCTCTAAATATCGAATCGAATCAGTGTCTCCAACATCTCTGGCCGGAATTACGGCGTTGCCACTTTCAAATTACGGTATATTACGGTAGATTCGAGAAAACCAAAAATGATATATACGGTAGAACTACGGTGACCAATTTTCAATCATTACTTGATCAAAAAAGAAAGCTTGTATCTTTTAGCGGAAATGTTTTCGCAGTTTCCATTTCGAAGCACTTGTAAATCGAGGAACAGATTAAAAGGAATGATCTTAATTATTATATTTAGTTGTGATGCTATTTAATCATTTTCTCTTCGCATTATCTTATGAAAATAATTTAGATTAATGAATTCATATTATTATGAAAAATCTGTACGTCTGGAGATTTTCTTATCACCTAATTCATTTATTAGTTTCACTTATGATATTTTCATATTTTAACTGTAAAATGAAATAATATGGGTATTGTTCCTCAACTTTTCGTTTGTATTCCCAATTCAGAAACATCCTGTATTGGGCTTAAATATCAGCTTTTCAATCAAAACATCATCCCTTTCATCTCGTTGTATTCAAATCCTAACGGAGATCCGATCCAATTTGATTCAAGTTCGATTATCAATCGACGATATTTTCGCAGTTATCGCTGTCACTGATATCAGTTTTATGACACCTTCACAAGGAGAGTCATTAGATTAGAACCAAAATAGAATTTACCTGGTTGGATGCTTATCACCCTACTTACCTTCAAGAGATATCATAAATATATGTCCAACACGGGCCCTTCAAAAATTTCAGGCAGGTATGCAAAAATGCCAAAGATCTGTGGGGTTTTCCCTAATACTGCGAATAACTGAACAAAGTGGATCTCTCTTTCGAGATATAACTGATATTTTTAAAATACTAGAAATTTGAGGGTTTCTTGTACGAGTATAGGGAATAAGAAGAGAAATATGTGTCCTGATTCTTATAATAGTGAAATGAATATACAAAGTTTCTGAGGACAGCCGATCTATTAATTCACCAAGTGATACAAGAATTGCGAGAAATCTTTGGATATTTCCGAAAATATTGAATTATATATGTATTGAACATTCATTGAATTGGGCTGAAATATTTGATGAATGAAATTGGCATTCAGTAATAATTGGCGGTTTTTAATTTCTAATTCATACTATACGAAATGACATGAATTCGTGTTTTCCTCTATAGCATTCTCCAGGAAATCGGTAAAATTGACATTACGGTAGAATATGTCACGTACCGTAATTGCCTTTCTACTGTAGACGGTAGATTTTGGGCAGCTTCGCATAAACTACGGTCAATCTACCGTAATTACGGTGACAATGGAGACACTGAATCGAATTATTTCTTTCGCGAGTTATTCTTTTGGAGACCGATTTCTTGATTGAACAGCAGGTTTGGAGGTTAAAAACCATGGCCAACTCAGCGGATTGGAAAAATCCAGCCAATACTTCCGCGGATATACTTCACAATTCAATTTTTCCAATATTTCCTAGAATACATTTTGCATGGAATCGATATATATTTATTGATAGGCAAATGACAGCTCGAAAGTTCCTGCAAAATTTTGTGAAGATCAGAAAATAAGTAGATGGCAAATCATAGAAGGTTCCGAAGGAAATTTGAAACGAAAAAATCCTTTGACTAATCATCACCAAATTCGTCACAAATTTGTTAATTAGCAAGTTCCAACTATTGTCTACCAAGTTTCATCATAACCAGACTAGTACATTCTGAGTTACTCAGGAAATAACAACGATGCCGAGGAAATATCCAAGGAGTCTCATATATTTTTCTCCCAATATTCTCGAACGCAAACATCGGATAAAACTGCGAAATTCGTTCATTATAGTTCTCCAGAAAAATAGTTTTCCCAAACGAAAATTTTTCAGCTAAAAACAAGTTCCGATTTGATCACATCGGTACCTACTTCTTGAAATATAACTCCGAAACCATTTGGCAGATTATACCCATTACCGAACTCAACCGAGAGATTTACTTTCCTAATAAATCCTGAAAATTTCAAGACTCTTGATCCTCAATTTCCTTCGAAAGTGAGAGCACAAACAAACAGAATAAAATTGGGCCATGGATTCTTCATCACTGAGTTCCACTTACATTTGACCAAAGGAAAACTAACTGTTCCTCTAGAACGAAAAATGATTATTGTCGCATTTCAAGATTATTCGGTCCCATACAATTTTTTCGTACATCATACCGTTTTCGAGAAATCGAATTGTCAAATGAATTTTTTCTATTCACTGATGACAAATAACGGAAGTAACAAATTTTCAAATGAACAGAGGCTCTTTTTCGCAACGCTAAACAACAAACAGCGCACCACAAAAAAGTTCCGATGTAAAATAGGGGACATAAATAAAGAATAAATATTATCCTATAGATTTTCACGTGAAACTGACATGGACCGAAGAGAAAACTTTAGAGGTGAAATATGAGTGTCAAATTCCAGTTCAATACTATGATAAATACCCTTACCCTGAAAAAACTCCGAAAAACAGGCGAGTAGAAGTGAATAGAATAGATTTTGCTAGAGACATCTATCGTCGAATTACTCCATCGAAGAATTCGAAAGTAGTGACCAAAACATCATTTTACAGTCGACTGAAAGAGTAAACAGTTCTGCGTAGGTAGAATAGGTAGGGACCTTTCTAATTCTTCGTTGGAGAAGGAAGTTTAAAAAGCTTACTGTTCGTCCCGTAAGGGGTCACCTCCAAAAGTCGTAATTTAGTAATTTGAAAGTTTACAGCCCCATATACCTGTAGGTATGTATAGAATTTTTCCATTTTTGGCACATATGAGGTGAATACCTGTTATTGTGTTTACACACAATAACTTCCGAAACAAACAACTTAGAAACTCGATATTTGTAGAGAAGGTTTGGACCTTAATTACGAAGGCCGAATTCGTGAATGGGTAAAATCCACCCAATGATTCCGTAGATATACCCAATCAAAATTTTATTTTTCCAATATTTCCAAAAATACAGATCAGATCGAATTGAAATCCAGTACTTCATCGAAAATAACAGTTCGAAGTTTCATACAGAATTTAATGAGGATGATATGATGAGAAAATCATAGAAATTTTTTTTTTCAAATTGTTTTAATGACACGATTATCACAAAATTCTCAACAATTTCAAATCAAATTTGCCTCGAAAATAATTTTATAGGTTATATTTATATACTTTAATTTATGATCAACACACAGGAATTTTAGTTACTTTTTGTAACTATATATAAAGCCGCGACTAGATTTTCATGGCCTGCTCTGATGTCAAAAATTTCGAAATCAACTATACATCATAGTTGAAACCAAAAGGGAAGAGCTTATAGGTAACAAGGAGGGCGCAGAATTCACAGATATATAAACATACATTACGCATGGCGCACATAGAACATATATTTATGTACTGGGTATATATTTCAACAACACCAGCTATAAAACATTCTGAATCGAATTACTCTTGGATTAAATACCTATAATATTACAATAAATAATACGAAGCTCTGTAACATCCATTTTCATTTCCCAAGCACATAATTATATACCTACTAACTCGAAATATTTTGAGTTGGAACCAAAAATTCATCTCAAATGCCTCAACTCGCTGAAATGATTAATGGATTTTAAGTAATCGATCTTTGAAACATCCATCATATCAACAGTTACAGTAATGGATGAAGAATTCCTTGCCTAAGAAACTGAAAAGTTGGACACGCGATGATTTGGCCCCAACGTATCTATTAAGGTAGGATAACATGATTTTAATTTCAGCTCCTTCATTTTCTGATGATTTTCAGTCAGGAGATGCTTGCATAGGGGTTTACATTAAATTTATTCATTTTCCGTTTATTTAGTTCTCTACCATTGGTATCTGAACACGGTGAAACCATGAAATATTCACTGATTATTATTGAGAAAGATACAACTTCCATATATGCCTTTAGTTGAAAACTAGAATTTGAATATCTTGATTGAAAGACGAAGATTTGTGTGAACACATACTCATTCATGAATAGGTTAAGAAAAAGGTTGAATCTCTAATCAGTATTTTTGAATTATTGAGGAAACTATTCAATTTATCTATTACCCCGAAACCGTTGGGCGGATTTAGCTTATAGACGAATACATCTGTCAATTGAAAGATTGGATCTATCAATTTTGGGTTTGCGTCCATTCAATAATTTCAAATATTTTTCAAGTTGCTATTCGTAAACTATGCATCGGCTGCTCAAAGTAGATTATTGGATCCAAGAATAGGAGTTTGTTCAGATCATCTCTGATTGGCTGAAATTTGAATTGGGGTTCCTGATTTCACGTCAATAGTGTCATGTTTATAAAGGTTTTCCGTTCCGTGAATATGAAATGTTCGGTTGTTTCCTGAGAAAGAGGTTGACTACTGAATTTGATTAGTGAAAAAGCTTTCGATTTTCTGTGACCAGAACGACTGTGGATTCTCCCATGTATAAAAAACACGGTGCGCTCATCTGCAAAAAAGTGACTTCAGCAAGATTAAAATACAAGGAAATATATATTCTGTGCTTTGAACTGAACGAAAAAGGTGACGTCATCATTGGTAACTACAATCACAGATGAGCAGATGAGCACACCATGTTTTGTTTACATCATGGGTTCTCCATAGCATAAAAGAATCTATATTTACTTCATGATCCATAGACCATAGTAGACACAAAAACCAACAATGAAAAAACTATTAGCTATGGTCTAAGGATCATAGAATAAATACAGATTGTTCTATGCTATAGATATGTACGCATAAAAATTGACTATATTTATGGTGATCGCTTTTTCATGAATCAAATTCCGCAGTTAATCTTTTTTCATGAACCAAACGATCATTTCATATTTGCGGAATGGAAAACCAGCAACAGAGAAATAACCAAGGTGATTTACGGAACATAGCCTATATGAACTTGACTATACGAGAAATCAGGAACCCCAAATGAAATTCCAGCCAATCAGAGTAGATCCCAACTAATCCTTGTGTTCGGATACAATTATATGGTTTGAGGAGCTGATGTACACCTCATCATAACGAATTTGATCTGAAATTTCCCCTTCCCCAGTGATTTCAAATTTGGCTTGGCAGACCGAAGACTTCCATTGAAAGTTTGAATCTGTCCATTGATATATTTTTGCGCGCATGTTCTAGGGGAACAGCGTGCTATCGTTTTGTCCAAATGTCTGTAATTTTGGATGATTGAGCCGAAAATGGTCTCAATCGACTAGGTTGGACTCTCTGATGACGAATCCGGTGTCAAAATCGATTCTGTCCGGCCGTCCGTCCGTCCGGCCGTAGACACAATTTCTGTCGACAGAAGCAAGCTAGCAACTTGAAACTTTCAGGATAGGTTGCGCATCAGAATGCCGCGGTAAAGTTCGTTAATGGGCCAAATCGGTCGAATAGTTTCGGAGTTATAGGCACTTGAAGTTTTGTTTTTATTTATTTTTTATTTCAGAAACTACTTGAGCGATTGGATTCAAACTTGGCAGTTAGGTGGAGTATAATGACGCGCAACTTTGAGCCAAATTTCGTCAGGATCATATTGTCAGTAAATTCAAAAAAAAAATTTTTTCGAAATTTTTTTCCAAAAAATTTTTTTTTTCGGAAACCATTCATCATATCCAAAAAAATTCCACTCACACTTTGAGCTTCATATTTCACAGCAGTGCACCAAATTTCAGTTCGATACGATCATAAGTTTTGGAGATATCGGGAAAAAATATGTCAAATTTCGAGGTTTTCTTCTCGATACCGTTGATTTTTTCGGTATAACTCGAGAAATACTGATTAAGTCCTGATAAAACTTCACAGCTAGTTTTGAGATGCTAAAAGACAATTTTATGCGAAATTTCGTGATAATCGTGTCATTAGAACAATTTGAAAAAAAAAATTTCTTTGATTTTCTTATCATATCATCCTCATTAAATTCTGTATGCAACTTCGAACTGTTATTTTTCGATGAAATACTGGATTTCAATTCGATCTGATCTGTATTTTTGGAAATATTGGAAAAATAAAATTTTGATTGGGTATATCTACGGAATTATTGGGTGGATTTTACCCATTCACGAATTCGGCCTTCGTAATTAAGGTCCAAAGGGCTTAATTACGAAGGACGAATTCGTGAAAGGGTAAAATCCGCCCAATGATTCCGTAGATATTTCAGTATTTCAGTATTTATTAAGTATAACCCACTAAGGCAAAGCCAGTTGCGTGGGTGTAGAAAAATGTACTACAATTTTCAAATATCACATCATAACATGAATAAAATATTAGACCACTCAGAAAAACAATACATGAAGTGAAATAGAATATGTGTATAGGTGTAAGCAACAGATCAACAAAAAATATAAAGAATATCAAAATATCAAGAATCTTCAGAACAAAATACAGAACAAGCATGAGTTTTAAAATCTTTGGAATTAACCAATATGAATAAACTAAATAACACTAACTAAAAAAATCAACAATAAAATGTGGAGAAGAATAAGATTAACAAACATATAAACTCAATGAGAAATGCACGATTCAATAATACAAATATGCATGGTAACCAATATAAATGGAACGAACAACAAACACAGAGCACACAGACAGAAGTCAGCAACCCACAGTTTAAACACAAATCACCGAAGGATCCACCAGGCGGTGGATTGATTCCCTACTAGTATTCGCGATAAAGGACCCAATTTTTTTCTTAAAAATTCGCATTGAGGAGACACGCCTAATTTCGACCGGAAGAAAGTTATAGAGGCGATTTGATAAGTAATTGTAGGTTCTTTGCACAATGGTTTTTGAACAGTATTCAGTACGTAAAGGTGAACCGCATCTCAGTCTCGTATTATATGCATGATCCACATAACCGAGACGAAACCTGTTCCTGTGCCTCTCCACTACTACCTCAGAGAAGTATAATTGCCTTAAATCTAGCTTTTTCGTTTCTTCAAAGAGGAGTTCCGTAGAATATCTCGTCGGTTTCTGGAATATTATTTTTAAAAATTTTTTCTGTAATACATGTAATCCCTTGAAATGAGTAAAAGCTACTCCTCCCCACCCCAATATTCCGTACCTGAAGCGTGACTCTATAAGAGCATGGTACACGACAGACATTCTGGAAACATCCAGAATTTTCCCCAGGCATCTCACCCTGTACAGAGCACCACGAAGAGATCGCACCACACTGTCAACATGGAAATTCCATCTCAGATGTTCATCGATCACTACACCCAAATACTTAATTGACCGGGCCGAATGAATTATCACATTATCCGATACGTTCAGGAATGCATAATCAGGAAGCGAACTGGCGCGACAGGCGAAGGGTATGAAAAATGTTTTCTCGCAGTTTATCAATAGAGCCTTGCGTTCCAGCACATCGAACAACCCACGCATATCCTCCTCCACCTTGGCCCTCAGCTGATCCCAGGTTTTAGCTTCATGAAAAATGGCTGTGTCATCAGCAAAACAAATGAGCTTACCAGACGATCCCTGGCGAACTACAGCATCCATATATATACTAAACAACACGGGACCCAACACAGTTCCCTGAGGTATCCCGCACTCCAGTACTCCCTTTTCACTGAGTACACCCCCTACCACAACATACTATATACCCATTCGAAATTTTATTTTTCCAATATTTCCGAAAATACAGATTTGATCGAATTGAAATCCAGTAATTTATCAGTAAAAAATTTCAAAAAGCACTGCCGTGAAGGCAGCAGCTTACATTGAACATGCGCGCAAAAGTTGCTGCCTTCACGGCAGTGCTTTTTGAATTTTTTTTAAGTTCCAACAGTGGTACTAGTACTCCGTTGTACGAAACATCAAATTCCGTTTGAAACTTAATAAATCTAAGAAGCACTGATCACTCAATTGGATGTCAGCCATACCGTTATCAAGACATCGGCATCACAGCCTG
Source organism: Myrrha octodecimguttata (assembly GCA_958510865.1). Classification (NCBI taxonomy): domain Eukaryota; kingdom Metazoa; phylum Arthropoda; class Insecta; order Coleoptera; family Coccinellidae; genus Myrrha; species Myrrha octodecimguttata. The sequence continues at coordinate 70,173,474 of OY294056.1, read as the reverse complement.
CAATGGAGTATCACCGCTCGAAATGCGTCCCTGCATTTCAACCATTAATTTAATTCGAAAATTGACGTGTCAATATTTTGAAAATAAGAATAATGAGCAGGTGCTCGTTCGCCTTCCTTACCTATATAAGTTACGGATAGAGTCTTGTATCTTGGTATCTTAATGGATGCACACGTATACTTATCTGGATGCCTACATATTAATTTCTGGCCCGGATCGAGATCCCGACGCATTTGGCTCAGATAAGACAACAGAGACGTGGGAAATTACAGTAAGGACTGGTCTATAGGTATTCGGTAGAAAAAAGCCCGGCGGTGAATGAATTCGAACGACTTAGGGCCCTTCCTGATGGAGAAATAAGTTTGGTTTTTTCCCTGAGATATTAGGCGTAATAATTTGATTACGGAGTTGATTGGACATGTGAGAGTAGCTGAGGGTTTGGTTGGTTTTGGTAATTCGTTTGGGATGTCAAAAAAAGCTTCATATTGAGACGAACATATTTTTCAATTCCTTCAATAACAACGGAGTAGTGGAAATAGCTCCTGGAACACAAAATATAATTTATTCGATTTAATTATACTCAGTAACAGAAACCTTACATCTAGAATAAATAACTTCGTGAGCTCCATTTCTTGTCACCAGAATGACCATATTTAAACCCTGCTATCTATCTATCTATTCTTTTGAGAATGAGCACTACATTCTAAGATATATCACAGTGTTAGCAGAGGAAATGTAAACGGGGTACCATATATATTTGCGTATGATACAAGAGCACAGATAAAAACCTCAGGAAAAATTCTGCCTCCCCGTATAAGTGTAGTTATTTGTTTATAGAAGATGGATGGCATCTTTTTCATTTGAAAATAATTTTTTCGTCATCTTGAATTCATTTCGACAAAATATCTTGACAGAAAGAAACAGAAAGAGGGACAGAAAACCAGAAGGAAGCAGTAAATAATATCACCTACATTTGCTCATGACCGAGAGGGTCTTTCGACCAGGTTCAGTCCTCCAAGCGATTATTTTTCAGATCCTCAGATAAACGAAGAACGCTACAGCCCCTTAATTGAGGAATCATCTCCCATAGATCCATAACTGTTCATTTCGAACTAGAAATCTAATAAAATATCGGGAATAAAGTGAAAAACTTGTGACATGTATTATGTCAGGATGACATGCTATAATAACGATATAAACTTTTTTTGGCATTTTGATTGTGAAAAAAGTGCTTCATGAAACCTGAATAGTCTGTTTTTTTTTGGTTATTGCCTAGCAGCTGACTTGTGTTCAGAGCAAACGGTAGGTACCCCGGACTTGTAAATTACGGCTTCGCGTGGATTTCGGCAACAGAGCCACATTCAAATCTCGTTAACATCTCAAGGTCAGGCACCTGCCCATGGTCTGCTTACTTTAACGGTGCCAATAGCAGCGAGACATATTAGAATGCGTGAAATTTCGACTTAAAAAGGAGAAAACGAGGTGTCGTTCTGACGGTTTCAGTGATTATTTTTTGAAAATTTATTTTTGGATGTACTCTTGTGAGCATGTGCAATGTTAGTTGTTTTTCCATCTTTCCCTCCATTTTAGTTTAGCTACGCTACGCGTCAAATCGATGATTAATGGTTGGGAAAAAGGGTGGGCTTGTCACTTTAAGTACAATTTATGTGATAGCTTCACATTATGTTATGTCCTACAAACAGCATCCAGACGTTCTTCTTCAGCAAGACAACGAACGTCCCCATTTTGCTCGTCGAACCAAGGCCTTTCCTCAAGAAGCTGACGTAAACGTTTTTGCCAGAGGCCAACTCCTTCACCGGATTTAAATCCTGTTGAACATGGGCGGGATTTGATAAAGAGGAGACTATACAAGTAGTACCAACCTCCACAAATTCTGGCATAGTTAATTCACGACTATCGAGTTGCTTCGCAAGAATTTTTTAAAGCGGACAGCGACCGACTGATTTCGTCGATGTACAAGAATGAAAACAGCTACGGGCTTGTGGAACACAATAATTTTTTTTGCTCAAGCAGCATTTGAATAGGACGATAACCATTTTGAAACATCTTCTGAATTCACTGCTTTGGTTTTCTGTCTACGTTCTAATACGAATTCTCCCCACTTCAATTCCAACATATCAGGTATTTTACTCAGAAGTTTCCTACGTAATTGAGGATTTTGGAGATGGTATAGAGAATTCAAAGATTTGATTGTGGCAACTAGATTGTTGACTTTTTCCAGATTTTTATCTCTCATAATAGGAATTCCCTTGATCTTCATTAAAAGCATGTCGATGATATGTTCTGGTCTTCCAAATCTCGTTTCTAATGTTTCGAAGATTTTCGAATCATCTGGAGTTAATATTATGTCAGCTACTGCTGTCCTTGCTTGTCCTCGTAATTAATTAATTTTTGTTGAATAAACACAAACCAAGACGACAAAGCCGATGGAACTCCTTTGAACAATATCGTAAATATGATGAACTATATTTATATAAATATAATATTAAGTGATTTTTCTCGATTTTTGATATTTTCCATACAAAAAAAAATATTTCGTGATTAAAATATCATCCATCATATCCCAGAATTCTGAGATTGGAGCAATAATCGTTAAGCAGATTTGATGTTTCCACCGAACAAACAAATCCTACTTCACAAATGTCGATAGATCATCTCCTTATAAAGTTATTGTGTTTGAAGTGGGCATGACAAGCACTCGGTAAACGCAAGGGAAATTTTATCTTGTAATTAAAAGGAACTTTGTAGTTGACATCAATAATGAAAGAAATGAATTTCTTCATGACCAAAATGTCAATAGCCAACATACCTTATAATGCTGCATAATTCCTGGAAGTCATATTTTTTGTATACTAAAACACACAATTATATAATATCCTCTGACATTTCTCTTCAATATTATTATACTATAATTTGAATAACTTCCGAGTTCTTCGGAATCACTTAACCGTGTTGGTGAATCATAATCAGTTATATAAGATTTAATGATTCCATTTGATGATTTCCGAACACAAATCGTCCGGCTGAGTAACATCAATGTATTATAATATCTCGAGGTATGTTAAAAGGGTTATAGAAGGATTCGACTAGAAGCATTCTTTTTCGATATATAATCGATTTGAATTCAAGAAGCAATGAACATTTTTAAAATATGTGTGAACTGGTTCAACGATATTTTGTCTGCAGGGGATGATGCTCATGCAGGGACGTACTCTGATTCTCATAAGAATATTGTTGAACCATCGTCGCATTTTAAGTCACTGGAGTTTTACATTCTTAAGTTCAAAAGAAGCAGTGGCGTCAGCAAGTGCAGGTTCAAATTCGATGCCAAAGTGGTCACCTGTTCACGTTTTGAACCGCCAAATGCAGCTTTAATTCCTGATGAAAAGATTCGGTGATCATCTAATCATATTAACCTCACAAAATTTTTCATGAACCATCAAGCAGACATTCGTCAATCAAGTATTGGATTTTAATTCGATCCAATCTGTAATTTTTCAGAATTGGAAAAACAATTTTTTTTGTAAACTTGACAAAGGTCTCAACTAGAAACGAAAAATCGAAAGAAAATAATTCTTAAAATTTCCTCCTTTGTCTGATGAAAGAATCTGATGTGTGCTCTGAAACGTCACAGTTCGCTTCGTTTATCGTTTATATTGTTTCTGTATTGTTCATTAGGCGATCTGTTTTCCAAGAAACTGCCCTTGACAAATAGTTTAATACTGCAATCCGCAAGGGCGTTTTTCATGAAAAACAACTTATTTAATTTCAATAGTTCCGTTTCAGATATTGGGAGTGAAAACCAAGAAAAAACTTAAAAACGCTGCAAATTTTACACAAGGGTTTATTATTTTCTTAGTTAAATAACCCAATACGATGGATACCTTGAATAAAACTTATACAGCGTGCCAAAAAAGTAACGTAACTCGTCAATATTTCTTATACGAAGAATCATCAGGGAAAATCCTCGCACCCGTCGATTTTTCATTTCAAAAGCAATTTATCTTGTGCTTTTTTGAATTTGATATTTCCCACCCTCTACGCCCCGCACCCCACTGCTTTATTTTTTCAGATGGGAATATATGGATTGTGATATATCAAATGAAAGGTAATTTGATCACCTATTCAGCGATGTGGATTGAAGTAGAATTGGTTGGGCCGTTTTTTATTAAAAAATTAAATTATTTACAATTTGTGATTGGAGATTACCGTAATCAGACCATTATTCTTTTATTGACTATTATTAAGAGAAATCCTCCAACCTCTGGATTTGTTATTTAAATTAAATTAATAATTAAATTTTATTTTCGTTCACTTAACTGAATTGGTCATCGAAATATCTTTGATGCGATATATCACATGCAATATTTTTCCAAAAAAAAAAAATGTTGAGGATATTTTTCAATATTCATTATTTCAAGAATAAGAACCTGACACCAATCACAAATTGTTAATTTTTAAATAAAAATAGCTTAACCAATTCTTTTTTTAGTCACACCGCTCAATGTGAAATCGAATATCCTTCAATTTGATATATCACAATCCATATGTTACTATTTGAAACAACAGTATAGGGGTGTGGAGCGTAAAGGGTGGGAGATTTCAAATTCGAAAAGGCATATGGGGAGACCTGCTTTCGTTAATACAAATCCATGGATTCGTGGATTTCCCTCAATAATAATTAGTTAAAGATTAATGATCTGATTGCAGTACTCACCAATCTCAAATGTAAAATAATTCCTGATTTTTCATTGAAAAAACGGCGCAATAAAAACGAAGAAATTCAATTTTGGTCATATCGCTGAGCAGGTTATCAAATTACCTTTTATTTGATGTATCACAACCCATATATTCCCATTGGAAAAAAAATGTGGGGTGCGTGGCGTAGGGGGTGAGAAATATCAAATGCAGAAAACACAAGATAAATTGCTTTCGAAATTAAAAATACGAGGGTGCGAGGATTTTCCTTAATAATTCTTCGTACAAGAATTACTGACGAGTTACGTTACTTTTGTGGCAAGCTGTTCATAACTCATTGGTTCTTAGCCCCAAAATTTGCAGCATTTTTCTTTATATCGCAGGAACGACTAGACAGAAATCATCCGTGTGAACATTTTTAGGTTGAGTTATGCCACAGTAATCAACATTGAAAGTTTCATTGAAATTTGGTGGTAAGTTCTCGAAAAATATTTTTTTTTCCCTCCAACCCCCAATTTTGAGCCCTTAGGGTACTTCGATCCTGCTGAAAAGCTTGGAGGATCAATCCCGAGCGACGAACGATTGTTTTCACTAAGTTTCACGGATATCGGTTAAGTACTTTCAGAGAAAAGCCCGGACGGCGTACGGCGGACGGCGGACGGCGGACGGCGGAAGGACGGGTTTTTTTTATTCGTTCATTCAAATCTACATACTCCAAAACGTAAACTGTGAAATTTTCAGGGGGGAGTAGGGGTTCAAATTTTTTTTTGTTGGTCGATCACTAAGGTTTATTATTTGATTATTATTTGATTTTATCAAATAATTATTATTTGATTTTATCAAATAATAAACCAAAAATGATACGAAATCCTCCCAAAACAAGCTTTAATCGATCAATTAAATTCTGCTAGGTACCTACCCATATCTACGGAATCATTGGGTTGATTTCACCGATTCACGAATTCGTCTTTCATAACGAAACCCCTGACCTACTCTTGAGATATTGAGTTCGTTAGTGAGTACACCATAGTCGTCTGAGACCCATTTCAGATCAAAATTCGAAAATTACAGACATTGTGATGAAACGATAACTCGCTGTTAACCAGAACAAGCGCGTAATAATTGATTTGACCCCCTTGTTTGAAGGAACTGGAATACGATTTCTCCCAAATGTCTGTAACTTTCGAAGTTTTCAGTCATTTTCGAAATAAAAGATATTGAGAACCGGGAAATGCACTCACCCATTCAAAAGACACTTTGATCCGAAATTTCGGTTTATATTTTCTCAAAACATACATTTCCAATAAAATTGAAATTCGATTCCTGCCAACGCGTGAAAAATTTTATCGGGTTAGTATTATCAGAAAAATTTAAAAAAATGACCATTATTTCATATTTCTATAAGCATTGGTCATAATTCATTTAAATTGTGCATTCACCTTCGATCCGACATTTGGAACCGCATTTCAGATTTCGTTTCGAATTAATGGCTAAATTGAAAAATTTCCAAGGAGTGTTTCGTTTATTTTACCTAATTCTTTCTAAGATGAAAATGAATGATCCGAATCATTTCAATTATTCGCTTGAACGTCAGGCACCGTAAGCATATCTGTAACAATTTAGGAACAAATCTTAGAAATTTCGTTCAATTATCTTCATAAGTTGGAAACAAAAACCCGAATAATTCTTGTTATCGTGGGTGTATCTCGATTGATCAGTAGAAATGAAGCCTCCCGAACATACAACAGGCGGCATCCTAACGAACGTACACTCATCAGTTTTTCCCATTAGTGTCCCTGCGTGAATGAACATGTAGACATTGGAAATTTATTCAGATTATTTATGGGATGTTGGAATTAATTTTTATAATCAAAAATACAAGCCGAATTTTCATGAAGCTATGTCGAAATGAATTCTCAGGAGCAACAGGTCAGGATTCGAACCGCGTAGAAATAGAATCGATTTAAATATCAAGAAAAGAGTAGAGGCGTGAAAACTGTGTTCCAACCACAGACCAGGTCAATGGTTTCAACGCGATCACACTCCATGAATCCGTAACCTAACGTTTGAAGGAACATTCCTGGAGCTTCAAGTGTAGATTTGAACCTCAATATTTTGGTAGAGTTCGGACAAATTCCGCCAAACGGTTTCGGAGTTATACCCTTTTTAATTTCGAGCTCATTCCCTGAATATCTCAAAAAATACAAATGCAATCAGATTCAAACTTGCAAGCCTATAAAAAATTAGGTCGGAATCATATCGTTAAAAAATTCAATACATGTTTCAATATATTTATGATGCACCAAATCTCAATCCGATCGAAAATATTGGAAAAAATTGAATTTCGAATGGAGCAATATTTGGGTGTTTTTACCCATTCTTGAACACGAATTTTTTCCCGAAAATGATCTCGGTTGGACTCACTGATGACGAATTCGGTGTAAAATTCCATTCTTTCTTGCTAGCCGGCGAGCCGGCCGGCCGACGACACGATAACTCTCCGAAGAAGTGAGCTAGCGCGTTTAAATTTTCATATTAGGTCGCGCATTAGAATGCGATGGTTAAGTCCGTTAGTGGGACGAATCGGTTGGATGGTTTCGGAGTAATAGTCAATTGAAATTTGGAGATTAATTCCCTGATATTTCAAAAACTACTCATGCGAATTGAAACTTAACAGTTAGTTGGAGCATTACGAAGCACAAATCCTCACGAAATTTTATTGGGATCACACTGTCAGTAAATTTGAAAAAAAAAATTCTCGATATTTTTTTCGACAAATTTTTTTTGGGAATCGTTCATTAAATCCGAAAAAAATTCTGCTTATACTCCGAATATCATATTTCCCAACAGTGTACCGAATTCCATTTTGATACGACCATAATTTCTTGTGATATTGGGATATTTTTTTCTCGATACCGTTGTTGTATTTTCCGGAATAACTGGAAAAATACTGACTCAATCGGAATGAAACTTGGCAGCTGGTTGAAAAATGCTGAAGGACAACTTTGTGCAGAATTTCGTGGTGATCGTGTCATTAGAACAATTTGAAAAAAAATTACAATTTTTTTTCTTTTTCAAATATTCAATATTCTGTGATCTTCTGATCATATTATCCTAAAGATATTCTGTATGAACCTCCGAACTGTCATTTTTCGATGAAGTACTGGATTTCAAACTTGCGAAAGAACCGACTTAGAAACTCGATATTTGTAAAGTAGGTTTGAGGCTTAATTGTGAAGGTCGAATTCATAAATGGGTAATATCCGCTCAATGATTCCATTGATATACACATTAGAAACTTTATTTCCAATATTTCCGATAATACAGATAAAATCGAATTGAAATCCAGTACTTCTTCGAAATTAAACCTAAAAAATCACTGCCGTGAAGGCAGCAGCTTTTGCGCGCATGTTCAAATTCGTTGCCAAAGCGGTCAAATCAATTGAACATGCGCGCAAATGCTTCTGCCTTCACGGCAGTGCTTTTTTCGGTTTCTTTGGAATCATTTGAAACTTCTGAGGTTTGATCGTTGTTCCTGCATGAAAATGTTTTTGTACACTGCACTCTGCTCTCCTCTTTTCAGTGCAGATAAGTGTAGTACAGCCTTGACAAATGTTCCGATTCCCAAAATCCGTAAGAGCGTTTTCTATTAAAAATAATTTTATTCAATCAATAGTAGTTCGTTCACAGATATGGGGAGTAAATACCCCGAAAAAATCCTGAAAAATAATAACTATTATAATATATTTTCAATTTCATATTTCAAATTTCTGACACTAATTCACCAATCATCGACATGGAAATATACAGTGCTTTCATGATGAGAGGAACAAATTCATTTGAAAATTAGGTTTCTATTCCATGTTTAAATCCTCTGACACGTCGATAAGTATATTTATTTGGACATTTTTCACAATAAAAATTTTGTATACAGGGTGTCTCATTTGAGAGCTATGACTTTGTCATTACTTTTTTTTAAATGTAATACCCTGTATATTTACTCACTTTAGAATTCTACGATAAATTCTTATTACTTATCATTCCAGAAGTAATTGAAATGTGCAACGGGAAACATTGTATATCGAATTCAGAAATGCCTCGAAGAAAACGGACAACAGATTGAACATCAATAATTAAATAGGAATTACATTTGTGTGTTTTCATATCGTATCTTTCATTATCCACTATCTCCATTATATCTGGGAATCCATCGAGTTTAGGCATATGGTATGTTCACAAAAAGTAATAAGAATTTATCGTAGAATTCAAAAGTGAAATAATATACAGGGTTTTACATTTAAAAAAAGGAATGACAAAGTCATAGCTCTCAAATGAGACACCCTGTATACAAAATTGTTATTGCAGAAATGCCCAAATGAATAAATGAATAAAATAATCGACGTGTCCGAGGATTTTAACATGAAATAAGAACCTAATTTTTTAATGAATTTATTCCTTTCATCATGAAGGCACTGTATAATGTATTGGTGTAGAATATTACCTGATTCCCCTTATTCCTAGAAACTCATGAGCTTGAGAATTTGAATAACATCCACAGCTAATGCCCATTGACTCCTTCACATTTCATCATTAAAGCCTATATAAACACAGACCATTAATAAGTGGATAACCTGAAAGAACCGTTAAAATATCCTACGAGAATTTTACAAATTTCGGAGATACCTACCTGGGCAAGGCTCTACGTGCCTCTGGTCATTCAGATATCAGAATTAACAGAAGCGGCTTTCCAAAGGGTATAATACTAGTTTTATCCTTCGAGAAATGAGGTCACTTGATGTCATTATCCTGATTGGTTGTCCCGATCTTGACTTATATTGACATTCGTTTTTTCCTCGGTTAAGTGGTCAATCGTGGTCTAACGAGATGTGTACAGGGTGGGTAAAATTGGTAATTACTAAACCACAATTCTACAACTCTACAAAAATTAATGGCAGGCATATCGAGAGTTTCCTTATTTCGAGAACTTTGGACATTATCTCCGTAAGGTAATAGCTTCTGCTATCACCTTGAAATAAAAACATGATTCAATTCAAAGTTTTTTTTTTGGTGAGTTCTTACGGAAAATTGCGTTTCCTCTCAAAAATGCTCCAGTTGACTAACGATCACAATCAACCATTCATAAGATCTATGATATGTCTTATATTTCCAGTGGCGTGCTTTGATTCCAGTCTTGTTCCTTTTATATTATATTAATGATATACTGCCATCTTACTCAATTTTCGAAATGTTACAATGAGTTACAATGTATAATATCTGTATCTATTAATTTTATTGCGAACAAAAAAGAAACCAAATTTTCAGAGAATTCGTCAATTTTCTCCTGCTATCCAGGAGCTCAATTCTGCTCCAAATTAGGTGGGGTATGGAATGAACTGATACTCAACAAAGATCCGATGTACAAAGACACTTTTTCGGGAAAAAATGTTATCATCCCAAATTCCAGAAATTTTCGATTTCTCGAAAATGGTCAATAACTTGGTAAAGTTATGAACGCCAGAATTCACCCATATATCTATAAAAATCATTACTATAAGAATGAAAAAAAAAATTTACAGAAGAAATGATGTACTAGGAACTTCGTGTATTGATTTTTTAAATAAATGAGAAAAATTCTGAAAAATCTAGAGAAGCACGGACGTGAGGCCAGGAACGTTTACGCACTGGTTCGAATTCTAACTACTAGATCAACACGAAATTTTGCACCTGGTTGTGTGTTAGTAATCTCCACCTGATTACGAAATTTCAATCTGATTGCACCTGTGCTTCTTGAGATATTGCGGAAATAACGTTAAAATTCCAAATAACAACGAAATTTGGCACATTTTTTCCTTATATTTCCGAAAGCAAATACCGGATCGAATTGAGATTTGGAACATTGATGTTAAATACTGGCTCTAAGATTTGTGCTGAGTTTCATTGAAAACTTATCGATATTTTCAGAGAAAAAAGATTTTTTCATCAAAAAATAAAATAAAATTTTTTCAAACTTTTCAACAACTGAATCCACACAAAATTTCACGCTAAGTGGCCCCTCGTATTTCAAAACTGTCCACGAAGTTTCAATTAGATCAAGTAAATACTTCATGAGATATCAAGGAATTAACCTTAAAACTCTTAAACTATCTAATCGATTCCATCCATTAACGAACTCAACCGAGATATTTGAACTACAATTTCGCTAAGTCTTTTCCTTCGAAAGTTACAGCACATACGGACAGAAGGCCGGACGGCTTGACGGACCGAATTGAAGTTGACCACGGATTCTTCTTCGGAGAGTTCAACCAAATCATTTAAGACCATTTTCGGTTCAAAATTCCAAAACTACAGACATTGTGACGAAATGATAACGCGCTGATCCCTCGAACAAGCGCATAAAAAGTGTTAAAGTTTGCCAAGGCGGTATTCATTGAATAATTGGGGAATTAATATCGGCACTTAGAAAAAACAACGAAATTGTCCATATTTTTTAGCAATATTAACGAATGTTAGTATCAGATCGAGATAAAATTTCGTATGCATATTCAATGTTAGCCTTAAGGTATGTGCCTAATTTAATCCGATACTTCTTTAACCAAATAAAAGAAAAAAAATTGACACATCAGTGAGTCCGAAGTAGTCGTTCGAGACCATTGACTGCAGGAAAATCGTGAATTTGAGACATTTTGAGAAAATTATAGCGCGCCGTTTTCTAGAACAAGCACGAAAAAAATATTTTCAGTGATTTGCTCATCATTACAAACACGAATCTACTCAAAACATTGAAATTCTGAAATTCATGTAAACGATTTTTCAATTTCTTCCAAAATATTGAGCGGAATATACAGGGTGATTCCGGAGGAGACCGTCAGATTTTAGGATAAGTTTACACTAGTCAAGACAGTCTCGAAACAATGTTCGGTTTATGGTTGGGGGTCTCTATTGAGAATATACAGGGTGCTTCGTCCGATTCGACTGATTTTACTTTTATTGATAACTTTGGTATGTTTCATTCGATTTTAGGGGAATTTTCAGCGAAGTACAATATTGACGAGGACATTCATTAATTTCAAAGTTTTTTTCAAAATAAGTTGTTGTTATAGTAATAATCACAGGATAATTGTGCAGGTTGAAAAAACACCCTGTATATCGCATTTCCAAAACTATGCTATCTGTTTACGATTCTACTATAATAAGTCATTATTTGAGAGTTTCTAATTTTTTTGGCACACTGCTAGTTTTCTGAGAAAATTCCATCAAAAAAACGCAACGTCGAAATTTCGCTCCAATCGATTCTACTTTCATTGATAACTTTGGTATGGCTCAATCAATTTTGATGAAATTTGCAGTGTAGAACAATATGAACGAGTAAATTCAATAATCTTGAAAGTCTCTCAAAATAGGGGGTTGTAATTGTGATCATTTTAGAATTTCAGATTGATTGTGCCGGAAAAAAAAAACACCCTGTACAGTGCTTTTCCAAAAGTTTCTTATTCGTTTCAGATTCTACAATAATATGTCATCTTTCAGAGGTTTCCAATTTCTTTGGCACAACTCCGGTTTTCCTAGAAAACATTTTTGAAGAAGAGCATGATCGAAATTTGACTCACAAGCAGTGAGAGTATTCCGCACTAGGTAGGAAAGCTGTATTGTTCAAGGATGCAAAGCAGTTCTTAAGTTCTAAACTATTCTTTTCAAATTCCAAATTCATAATTAATTGCTAATATTTTTTATGAAATCATTCAATTCAGAATATATTTCGAATTTGAAAAGAATATTTTAGAAGTGACGAACAACTTTGCATCCTTTTATGATACAGCTTTCCTACCTAGTGCGGAATACTCTCACTGCCTGTGAGCCAAATTTCGATAATGCTCTTCTTCAAAAATGTTTTCTAGGAAAACCGGAGGTGTGCCGAAAAAACGAAAAACCTCTAGATGATGACATATTATTGTAGAATCTGCAACGAGTAAGAAAGTTTTGGAAAAGCAATGTACAGGGTGTTTTTTTTCGACTGCACAATTAATCTGAAACTCTGAAATTATCACAAATTCAACACTGTATTTTGAGAGATTATTGCGATTATTTAATGTACTCATTCAGAGCAAATTTCATCAAAATTGGATGAGCCATACCAAAGTTATTAATAAAAGTAGAATCGATTGGAGCGAAATTTCGACATTATCATTTTTTGAAAAAATTTTCACGAAAAACTAGAAGTGTGCCAAAAAAATTAGAAACTCTCAAATAATGACTTATTATAGTAGAATCGTAAACAGATAGCGTAGTTCAGGAAACGCTATGTACAGGGTGTTTTTTCAACATGCACAATTAATCTGGATTTATCACAATAACAACCGCTTATTTTGAGAAAAAATTTGAGATCAATGAATGTGTTCAACACTGTTGTACTACGCTGAAAATTTCATTGAAAACGAATAAGCCATACCAAAGTTAGCAATAAAAGTAAAATCAGTCGAATCGGACGAATCACCCTGTATATTCTCAATAGAGACCCCCAACCATAAACCGAACATTGTTTCGAGACTGTCTTGACTAGTGTAAACTTATCCTAAAATCTGACGGTCTCCTCCGGAATCACCCTGTATATAGGTCCAGAGCTTGAGAAATTTTCTCTGAGTATAGAAGCAATCAGATAATTATTCAATTGATCTCGAAAATGGGCTTACGGACATAAAATTATTTTATACTCCAAAACAACAATTTGATTTAACTGTCCTATCGAACAATGCCGTTTCGAAAGAGAATGTGAGAGGTTTCTGAAATATTTACTGAGTAACTTTTCATCAATGAAGACATGTCGATATTGAAATAACGGTTAATTCCGGTCCTGTGTTGGTCAGTACATAAGGGCTTATATCTAACAGCTTATAAAAGCTACCCGCCGTGATAATATATTCACAGTGCCCTGTGAAGTCAAAGGTGTTAGTTAGCTCCAAAGTTCTAGTGCAATCATGATTGTTCCACGGCAGTTCATTGTGAGTTTACCAGAAAAAGGATTGAATTTTCCAATATGGAATATTCTTCCACATTCAAAAATTCATTTATTTTTTCAGAAAACTTGTGTTTTAAGCCAGACAAATGCATTAATCTCAATATCAGATGAACTGAAGCCATCCAAATTTTTTTTTAGAAATTCCTGAATTGAATTGCAATTGCAGGTTGCAGTTTTTCATATTTTTAACATATGTTGAAGAACATTTTTTTCCTTTTCAGATTTATACAACATTATTCTTCGCATTAGTAAGCCATGTATCAGCATTTTTCTGGGGCTCATCAGGCGAAACGTAAGTTGAATTTTTTCCATGAAAGTTTGAATTTCCTGGTTTCACAAGTATTTAACATCAGTATACAAAATTCATATTTGGCTATGATCGTTTTTTCGTGATTTAAATATGTTTTTCTTCATTACTAAGGAAATAAAAATCCTTCAACTATCAAAAGGAGATTTTTGTAGTGGAAAACACAATAGAGACTTTTCATCCAAATCTATGGATTATGTTATGAATAGTTAATGTATTTTCAAAATCTGAAGCTGTCCACTCTATTGAATCGATCCAACAATAAAATGTTTCCCGAATGTTTCAGATAGGTCTTCAGTTTTATCAGAATAATCTGTTCTGAAGGTTTTCATCCGTTTTTCTCAGTTATATAATAAAAAAATCATGTTACTATGATTTCTATTCCATTCATTTTCGTATTGAATAGGAATTCTCACCTCACTATGTTTTTTAGTTATCATTTTTTGATTTATAAATTGAAGTGAAACCTTTTGAGAAAATATAGGTTCATTTAGACCATTATTCCAGTTGCACAGAATGACTTCTAGATGTTCAATTTCCAACAATAATTGATTTGTTCTTATAAAAATTGATTAAATAAATTTTGATAAGATTTGGATGGAACTGTTCCAGGGAGAACTTCACTTGTTTAATGAAGAATTCAGCTTCAAAATTATTATTTCATGATCCATATAAAATACCAGATATGCATTCTGTTGAATACTTGAATTGAGTCTGTTAATTTTCTCATCACATTTTTCATTAAAAGAATAAAACTGAGGTTTCTTTATCATCCAAGAATGACCTATTGAAGTTTGATGCAAAATATCCAAACGAAATTTGATGAATAGTTTCTAAAATACGAAATTAATCAAAAATAATTTTTCAATTGCTTCAGTTATACAATCCAAAAGAACTTTCGTCTAATATTTCCTATGAACATTTCGCAACTAACAGTCAAGTTCAAATTCAATCAGACCATATATTGTTGAGTTATTCAGAAAGAAAAACAAAAATTCAGATATATGTTATTCTAAAACCGTTTGGCTGATTTCAACCATTAATGAACCGAATCCTTCTCAGGAAATTCTCCATTACAACCTACAATCAAGTACCAATCTGATCGTATTGCTGATATTAATAATAATCAATCTTTTGAGATATGACATTTGAAGTAATATTCGATTCTTTATTTTCAGTATTTTTTGAGTGATTGAGTTATTTATAGTAATAAAAGTCAGCCGAAGGGACGGACAGGATTAAATTACATCACGGAATCATCATCAGTCCTTGAACTTTGTAAATTACGAAAGTTTTGGCAAAATGAAGCTCTTGTTCCCAAGCACAAGCGCGAAAATGAATGATTTGACGAATTTTTTTCAAAAAGCGATTCAAAGAAGATTTGATTCTAGTTTCTCTAGGCATCATTCAAAGCCTAGTTGTTTGAATGTCCACGTTTGAGAGTTACATTCATCAAGTGTGTTATATCGAGCTCTATTTTATTGAATTTCTTGCGAATTTTGACAATAGAAAGAGCTTCAACTATGTGACCATCAAAGAGAAACATGCGAATTTCTCCATGTAATTTTTCATGAAACTGGGACTGAGACACGAAAATCAATTCCTACTTATCATCGTCAAGCCTTGAATAGGATCAACTTGAGTAGCTAAATCCAAAAATCTCATCTTCATTTGAAAGATTCTAAAATTTTAATTTTTACCAGGATTTTTGTTCAAGAGCGTCCTATTTGACTCATCTTGCAGACAATCCAAACCTTAAGAATTATTACAATATTTCATAGACGGCATTTTCATTTCTTTCTTATATTCGTACAAAAATATTCTTGGTTCTCGTAAATTTACATATTTCTTCTGAATTAATAGTATAGTGAAGTATAGAGTAATATTTCGTAAAATTTTTTTTTTACAGAACCCAACGCAACAATCCATACTTTATCTACCAGCGTAGGATGCCTCCTTCTTACAACATACCTTACAGCGAACCCTCTCTACCATCTGTACCAATGCAAGTACCCCTTCAAGCACAACTTTCTCCCCAACCATCAGTACAAAATGTCCAACTAGTGCCATGTTTATGCCCAATATCAACCGATTTTGAACAACCTAGACCAGAAAATGTGTATCTTACCCCACCAGCGCATCAACTACCTACTGCTAACAACGTAAATCAGGTTAAACACTCGCAGAATTGAGGAAGAACATTATCAAATCATCGGACTGTATCATCCAAACGAGACTGGTAGTTATAACAACATGAAGTTCCTAGACATTAGGTTGATTCACGGATTTTATTGTCTCTATGTTACTTTCTCCTATGGGGAAACTGACCATCAGCAACCGTTAGCCACGGTAACTTAATAATCACTTTTTTTGCTTAGTTGTACAAAATTTATTTATTTATTTAATGAGATATTGGTGTTCATAAGAGACTGATTATATATCGAGTGTGAATAGAAATATATTTATCTGGTATAAGTTGGTTTTATTTCATCCGAATGATACATTGTACATCATTTTTGATCTGGTGAATTTTGGAAAATTTCGTATTTATTTATCATAAATAAGTTTCAATTAAGATATGTATTTGCCGAAATAATCCAAATTGAGGAAAATTACTCATTTTTTGAACTATAATTTGGCTCGAAAATCATGTCTATTGCATATATTGAATTGACCGTCAAACCAATATCATAGTATTTATTGTGTTCCAATAAGCATAAATACTTAGAATAACGTAGTGTGGATACTCTCTGAAGTACGAGGGCCGTTCAATCTATTCTCGGTATAGCCATGAAACAAAACTCTTCATCGTCGAGAAAACGCTTTCCACGAAGATGTTTTTTCGGATTTGGGAATTAGTAGTAGTTACTGGGGACCAAGTCTGGACTCTACGGAGGATAAGTAATTTCTTGATGATGCCATGATATGCATTTCTTCAGTCATTTTCTTCCCTTCATCAGAAAAATAAATTAAAGTACTAACAAAGCAGTTCAAGTGTTCGGCATTTCTCGGAAGGCCATTGAATTATCTTGAAAACAAGGTGTCCTTACAATTAAGATTTTAGGGGTTGGTATCATAACAATCACAGCGTTGATACATTACAAGGGGTCCGAGATATAGAGGGTCCTCCTTTTTCACATTGACACTCTGTATATTACTACAGGGTGTCCTAAAGAAAGTTTGACCTCCCCTAGAACTCAGAAACTGAGAATTTTAGTCGGCCTAACGGCCAACCTTAAACATAATAACTTCCGGAAGAAACAACTTAGAAAGTCGATATTTAAAGAAAAGGTTTGGACCTCAATTACGAAGGCCGAGTTCGTGAATGGGTAAAATCCACCTAATGATTCCGCAGATATACCCACCAAAATTTTATTTTCCCAATATTTCCAAAAATACAGATCAGATCGAATTGAAATCAAGTACTTTATCGAAAAATGACAGTTCGAAGGTTCATACAAAATTTAATGAGGATAATATGATAAGAAGATCACAGGATATTGAATATTTCTGAAAAAAAAATTTTTTTTGAAGTTGTTCTTATGACACGATCATCACGAAATTTTGCACAAGGTTGTTTTTCGGCATCTTCAAACAATCTGCGCAGTTTCATCATGATTGAATCAGAATTTCTTGAGTTTTACCGAAAAAAACAACGATATCGAGAAGAAAACCAGGAAATTTGACATATTTTTTTCCAATATCTCCAAAAATCATGATCGCATCGAACTGAAAGCTCAAAGTCTAAGTGGAACTTTATATTGAAGATGATAAAAATTTCTTCGAAAAAAATTTGGAAAAAAAAATTTTTCAAAATATACTGACAGTATGATTTCCACAAAATTTCGCCTAAAGTTGCGCGTCGTTATACTCCACCTAAGTGCTAAGTTTCAATTCAATCACTGTAGCAGTTTCTGAAATAAAAAAATAATAACTTCGAAATTTCAAACGAACTCCAGAACTGTTCGACCGATTTGGCCCATTAAAGAACTTAACCGCAGAATTTCAATGCGTGACCTACCCTGAAAGTTTCAAGTAGCTAGCTCACTCCGTTTGACAGTTATCGTGTCCACGGCCGGCTAGACGGACATAATCGATTTTGACACTGGATTCGTCATCAGGGAGTCCGATCTAGTCGTTTGAGACCAATTTCGGAAAAAAAATCGAGATGATAGCTGAATTCATCCTCATTCAACAAAATTAATTTTATGGATTTGACAAAGTGACCTTAACGCTATCTTTACCGTTCAAACGAAGAACGAGAAATGAAACAATAGTCGACAATTCTAGTTTCGCGTTTCGGACCATAATTCTAGTGTGTAATAGTAAAAAAAGGGTTGACACCTAGCATCCTATGCATCTTGGATTAAGCTATTGAAACCATGGGACAATTGCCATTCATTAAAAATGCATTCATCCGTTTGAAAGTCGTCGGCAATCTACGACATACGGAACAGATTACGGATATAAATTATGATTTTTTTACATAATTGATATTCTTCGTGTCGGTTTTTGCAATTTAAATTGTGAAATATCTTCATTTTTTCAGTACGTGTTTAACGCCTTCTGCTTCGTATCACGGTAGCCGGCTTTTCATTTTCGCTAATTTGGAAGCTAATATCGAATGCTCACTAGTGAGAGTTAATTTCTCTCTCCGTTCTGCCCGAGTTATATTTCTTGCAGCTCATATTTCGTTAAAATGAGAATCCCCTACCGTTTATTTTATATATAAAGCAGGAAATAGATTTCACAAAGCCATAACTTTGTACGTTCATCATCAAGGTACATCACAAGCAAGATGAATTTCAGTTTTTGGGTAATTATGTGGAATATTGTGGAAGAATCGTAATTTTTTTAATTTTCTTTGTTTTCGTTTCAGATTTTGTCAGCTCTAGTTTGTATTTTCGCACTTCTGGGTTCCAGTTCCGCAGGTGACGAACAGTAAGTGGATCTTCATGTAAAATGATTATTTATTCAAATTGAGATTTTTAACTGGGTTTAGGAGCAACTCGGAGCTCTATCTACCTAGTAACACCAATAAACGTTTGCACTTCATACAAGATCTTGTACCCTGGGTATAAGATTATCACAGCTGAACAGCATTTCGTCCTGCAATGATATGAATATACAGGGTGTATCTGAATAAGACCGAAAAAATATAAGGGTTGATTCTGTGATGAAACTTAAGGTAGGTATTTGGTCGGTATGAAGTTTTTTGAGAAACCTCCCCCCGGAAAAAAAGTAAAATATCTTCGAAGATTAACAAAAAAAAAAAAATTTTTTTTATTTTCCCTGTATATTAAGCTAAAGGTACGAATCTTGGTAAATGTTATTTGTCAATAAAACTACACATTTTGTAAGGTTTTCAACTATGCTTGGAAGGGGTTGAAATAGTCAACCCCTAAGATATTTTCTCTTAAAACTTCTCATTGAAATGCGTGATGAAAAATGCCTGCTGAAATTCTTATTGTTTCACAGCCTGCTATAATGCGGTTTTGCAGATCATGGATATTTTTTTTCGTTTTCGAAAAATCCTTGTAGAGATAAAAACGTTAGTAAACGAATTGGACTTTTCAGGCATGTGGTTTTGAAAACGAAAATGTGTTCCCAAACTAAAGTTGTAGGAAAAAATGTAGGAAAAGGGGGTTGACTATTCCAACCCCCTTCTAGGCATACTTCAAGGTTGAAAAACTTTCATAATTCGGAATTTTATTGACTGATAATATTTACCAAGTTTCGTATTTTAGCTTGATATACAGGTGAATTAAAAAAACAATTGATTCTTCTTCCGAGGGGGAGGTTTTCTTAAAAAATGTTATACCAAATACCTACCTTGATTGTCATCACAGAATCACCTCTTGAATTTTTTCGGTGTTAATCAGATACACCCTGTATATTATCTCGTGACCAAACCAGAGTCAGGTCCGCACTATGATGAAACGTCTATACAGGCTATTAGGAAGTCTTTGAGAACAACAGTTTATTGAAACTTTTTTATCTGGTATCATTCGAAGAACCACGTTCTACTGTACAAGGAAACTCTTTATTGAAGTGCTGTCTACATTTCATCCGTTTATTAAAATCAGTCCTGAAAACTCAGAATCAATTGAAATCACATGATTACGAAAAACTTCACAACTATACAGGGTGTTTCATCATAAACTGGTCAAATATATATAGCCGTATATAGATGATCTTGGGAAAGTAATTGTTGCCTTATGACATATACCCCGTTTTCGAAGCATAAGCGAGATACAGGGTGTTTAATGTCAACTTTGAGCAATATTCTGATAACTGTGGTGAGTTATGCGTGATCTTTGAAATAAAGGTTTTTGGTCATATCTTAGTATTTTTTAGTGCTCAATTCAATTGTTTTGTAGAATTCGGGAAAAAATATTTCAAAATGGCGGAAAACCTACAAAGTTGGAATTTTTTATTTTCGATTGCCTAATTGGATGGTATTATTTCAAGGTACTCAGTTTTCGAAGATTTTCCGTGAAAACATTTTTCCAAAATTAAAATTCAACTTTTTTTTTACATGTCTACCGTGAACAAAAAATTTCACCCAAAATTGTTGAAATCTTCCGAGGTTGAACTTATCTTCATTCTGAACACTGGTGTGAAAACAGAATGAAAAAATATCAAATGGTTTTCATTTTATAGCCTTCCAAACATTCCGCTCGGAGTATTCAAATAATTTTTATTCGAGGGTGGCCTTACAGAGGCCGAAATTGTATGTATGGGTTCCCAGAATGACCCGGATAGAATTATGAATTTATCAAACAAAAAAAAATATTTTCAAAAAAACTTCGATGGGATTCGAACTCGTTCTACTTACGGACAATGGGGCCGCGTATAAGTTGGATTTATTCTGATTATAATGACGTCCGTTACCAAGTAACGGTAGTTAATCGAATTTGAGCCTATATTCCGAATGCGGAGAGAATTCGATTCTTACCAAAGTTTTTTTGAAAAAATTTTTTTTTGAAAAATTCATATTTCTATCCGGGTCATTCTGGGGACCCATTAGCATAATTTTGACCTTTGAAGGGCCACCAGTTTCTCAAATAAAAATTAATCAAGTACTCCGAGCGGAATGTTTGGAAGGCTATAAAATGAAAACCAATGGATATTTTTTCATTCTGTTTTCACACTCAGTGTTCAGAATGAAGGTTCAACCTCGATAGATTCCAACAATTTTAGGTGATTTTTTTTTCTCATTGTAGACATGTAAAAAAAAAGTTGAGTTTGAATTTTGGAAAAATTTTTTCACGGAAAATCTTAGAAAATTGAGTACATTGAAATAATGCTATCCAAATTGGCAATCGAAAACAAAAAATTCCAACTTTGTAGGTTTTCCGCCATTTTGAACTATTTTTTCCCGATTTCTACAATACAATTGAATTGAGCACTAAAAAATAGTAAGATGTGACCAAAACCGGTTATTTCAAAGGTCACGCATAACTCACCACAGTTATCAGAATATTGCTCAAAGTTGACATTAAACACCCTGTATCTCGCTTAAGCTTCGAAAACGGGGTATATGTCATAACGCAAAAATGACTTTCCCAATGTCACCTATACGGCTATATATGCTTGACCAGTTTATGATGAAACACTCTGTATACTCCTATCTAGCATGATTTTTGCATTTATTATGTCGAATGTTCATTAGCCTTCCTTTTTATTTTAATGGTGGTACTTCGTTTCGTTTCTCGTATTTCAAAAATTGAAATTCCCCAGATAAAATATATAAGATCGAATCAACCTGATTATTTTTTCCAGCCATCATGTGATCATCCATGTGCCTTACAAAGTTAAAACTATCAAGCACACCCACACAATTTACAAGGTAATAAAGGATGAGCCGCATCATGAAAAATATGAAGAGCACGATTGGGCATGATCTATCTAGGAAATTCACTAATATATTTGAGTTCCGTTATATTGTTAAGTTTTGAATATTTTTGTTTTTGTTATTTTGAATAAATTTTTTCGTTACAATTTTTAATTTTTTTTCGTTAGATACCTGTTCGACACGAATGATGAAATATGGCAACAGATGAGTCCATGATCTTTATCTAGAATTATAGTACACTACACATTTAGTAGAAAGGTTTAACCTGATTTAAATTGAAATATGCGACAGGACGAGATGATAATCATCTTCTCAAAGCTATGAGTATAGAGTATATTCAAATATAATGCGGCTTTACACCAGATTCAGTGAATTAACAAACATATCAGAAAATAAATGGGAGAGAAAGCATGCCAAAAGTTAATCCTATTAAATTCAATATTTTATAACTTCCTCTCACAAGTTGCTGAAAAGAAAAGAAACTATGTCAAATATTTCTCATTATGTTACTTCATATCTATGATGCTGTACAGATGAGTTTAAAACGAATGCAAATCTGCTAGATGTCATCATGACGGATTAATATGATCATGAAGGTTAAGTATCTGAAGAGGATTCGTCTTTTCATCATTTAGATACCCGTGATAACACGAATGATTTATTCAATTCCTCGTGGATAGAGAAGTAAACTTGGTGAGGGTTATTAATACAATCATTAACCGATAAATATTTTTTTCTGTAATACCTTCACATATGTACTAATTACTATTTGTATTGATTATCTTTCTCGACTAGACTCGTTTTATTTTACCTCAATTATTTTATGTCAGTTGATATAGCTTGAATTTTATCAATCAGTCATTCCTGTAAATCTCCCCGGTTACTTTAGCCATTTAGACAAACTTTCAAATTGTAATTATACATTAACATTCACTCACATTCATACCGAACTCGAAACTTTTTATTTAAGGGCATACAAACATTCACCTACACCCTAAACTTTAGACACCATCTTTGACCTCGCCGGGATTCGAACCCAGTACCTTTAATATTCTAGACAATCTCTCAATCCTCTAGGCTACCGAGGTAGACTGAATTTTGTCATTCAAGACGTAGTAGCTTGGAAGACAATAGTTGAATTCCGATATTTCCAATCAGTACTGGCCAGTATCAGTAATTTCGAAACGCTTCGTACTGATACGAACAGTTATCAAAGCAGTGCCAGTAAAATCGACTGTCAAAATTTACTGACAAGGACTGGCCAGGAATATCGGAACTCAACTAAGGAATTATATCGTGAGATATCAATGTCGAGAGCTATTACAGAAAAATCTGTATCAATTCATTTTTATATCATTCCGGTTAAACGGCAACATAACATCTTTGAAATGTCCATAGTTGAAATCCTTGAAAGAATAAGATTCTTCCCCCTCAACACGAAGGATCTAGTTCTGATCATGGAAGGTATATATATATTATTTGGTTCCAATTTTTAATTTGGTTCTGATTCATCTCTTGTGTTAAATATAACTTGTTATTGGGTAATCAAGAGTGTTTATATGACAGTTTCAAATAAGCCCATTCTCATCATATGCTTACACAGGAGACAATGTCCTATGAAGAAGCAAGTCAGGAGGCGTAACTTATTCTTAAAACATGAAAATACTTTTTGGACCTTGCAATTTTAAAGTTCCGAAAGAACTTCTTGAAATGATCAATTCCTGGGAGATTCATCCACAGTGCTCCTCTTTCGATTGCTTCCTTCTCCAAGAACTCTCTCTTATATGTAGGTGATTTGCCTATATCACAGAAAGGTTCAGGAGCGTTTGTGCTCCCTTTCTGACTAGTGTGTTAGTCTCTGCGTTTCCGTTTATTCCTGAGTAACAAACTACCCACACTAAAGAGACCTTGTTGTTCTTACGTACTTTTATTTTATTAAAGTCTACTTGTTAAAGGCTATTGAAACAACAATTAAATACAGATTTTTCTGTATAACCTTTACATAATATCTTTCGATATTGATTTGATATCTTACGATATACTTTTATGTCTTCGACAGAAAAATCTGTATTTAATTACTTTTATTTTACCTGATACGAAATTGAATATTTTTTTAAATTGTTTCCATGGAACAATTATCAATACCACAAACAGGTGATATATTTATACTCTGCGATTTGAACTGTTTATTCATGAAATATGAAATAAACTTTATTGTTATTATTATTGAAAACATTATGATCAGGTGTCATAGATTCACATACCCATTGTGTTTTGCGTTTTGAGTTTTCATTCCTTTTCCTGAAGAACTTCTTGTCAGACAATAGATTGACTCTTAAGATTGCTTGAATGAACAGGATATCTCAGGTTTATACGCTCTTGTTTTCAACACTTTCGAAGATTTGATTCAAAATCAGTTTATAACTGGGAAGAATATAGAAATGTCAATTAATTCAATACTGAATCAGCATTATGACAGTAATATGACAGCAAGGTGGAACAACTTAAGTTGGGTACTTAAAAGCAACTTTTCATTATGCTTTACCCTCAAATTTTTTTCGCTTAAGACCATACATGAACCACCATTATGATTTGGCCAAATGAAATATTGAGTAATTCTCGGATAAAATTGTGTATATACAGACAGGGTATGCTAGATTTTAACTTTACATAACTGAAGTGAATGAAATAAGCATTGCGATATTTTTACGCTTTAGAGCAGATGTGTTATGATTATTCAAAACGTAATGCTTTTTCAAGTCAAATCGCAATAATAAGTAGAACAAATAATAAACTTTTTCGTTTCTTCACATTCGCACAATTAAACACCCGAAAATCTCTTATCAAACGAACGACACAGAAACAAACCGAACGATATTTGAAGTCAAGCGTATAGTGATAATTGTGAGAAAGCATACCAGATTCTTTTATTGATTTTTTTTAACGGATAAATCGTGTTTGAATAAGAATCCGGCCGAAAACCACAAAAGAACATTTTGCTCGAAGTCAATTCCAATAATATAAAGTACTTTCTTGGAAATTATTCCGCAGTTTGTTTCATGATCTGTTAGTGAACGAATTGAAGAACTAATCATAACTTCGATGTGTTTTTTGGGCAGTGTTGCATCATGATTTTGGACTTTAACATTGTTAGTTTGATATTCATAGGATATTTCGTACAGTTCAGTTATGGAGGTGGAGGAAAGAAAGAGAGGTTAGTTTCATATTGAAAATGTGAATTTTTGTCGAGAGTGACTCGGAAATATTAGTTTGAATTTTTTGATATTTTGCTGAGATTAGTATGGAATGAAAATCAATTGTGCATCATATGTCAGCGAAAAGTATGAGAAAGAAAAACTTCTCCTTGAAGAGATTCCCCCATCAGATTTCAGTTTCTGGCATGCCTTGAAACATTTTATACTGAGAATACTTGAATTTATCCAATAAAGCATTTTTTCTTATTGATTAAGAGATATTTCAGATGGAACTTGCATTTCTCTGAAAACTTGTATGTTTTTGGGTCCAATACCTACATGAAATTATCATTCATAGAAACTGCGTCTCCTTTAGGGTGTTATATATGATACAATCTAATATCCGAATAGAATTAGCAGCTAAAAAAATTAGCATGACGGAAACTGTTTGCAGACTTCATACTTTATATGATTAATATAAATTATTAATTCAATGAAAATAATTCTCGAAAATCTCGTGAACAGAGATTGATCTCACATAGGTATTTCTGTATAAAATCATTGAAAAAAATCTTACGATATACTTTTATTGCCTTCAACCTACAACGTATAAATGACAAATTTAATTATTTCATCAACTTACATATAATCGTTGAAGTAAAAGACATGAGAAAACGGAAACGTAATAAAATACAATAAAGAATTAATACAAGACACAGTGTTTCATCTCCTGTATCTATTTTATATGTCAAAATCTTACCACGTGTACTCACTAACAGCTGATTACAAACGGGGACAGCTGATTTAAAACCTCTGGTAAGCTTGTCGAATGCGAATATTTGTTCATGGAACAATTTACTTTATTAAATAGACTGGTCTCAATTCAATGTTTGAAATAAAACGAATACATAGTTTTATAGGGTCAGTATTAACGGTCACATAATTTTTGAAGTTTTAGAGATTTTTGAAAGTGTTGTTTTCATTCATCGAGGGTAGAAGATTGTTTGAAATTTGTCAAAATTGTTCTATGCAAAAATATTCGCATTTGACAAGCTTGACAGAGGTTCTAAGTCAGCTGAAACCGTTCGTAATCAGGTGTTAGTGAGTACACGTGATAAGATTTTGACATATAATATAAAATACATACTCCTGAGGTTTCTTAATCGAAAGATAGAAGATGAAACACTATGTCTAGTATTATTTTCCATTGTATTTCTTTATATTTTTGTCTTTTACTTCAATCATTATATGTCAGTTGATAAAAATAATAAAATATTTCATTCATACGTATTACATTAAAAACGATATAAGTATATCGTAAGATATCAATGGCGAAAGAAATCATGTAAAGGCACTACAGAAAAATCTGTTTATTTTGAATCATTGTGTTAATAAGCTCAATCAAGTAGACTCGTCTCAATTCAATATTTCTGTATACCTTCATCTTTCTGTGAACAAGTCAGCAGAATGGGAATCCAAATAATAGATTTGGATAGCAGTAAGAACGTGATCACGAACGCCAAAATTTTGATGAATTCGAGAAGTCAGGTTGTATTTCACTGAAGAACGAGAATAAATTCACTTGCTGTTCATGAGAAATAGAACATAATTTCGATACATTCGTTAGAAAGATAATGTGCGCACTTGTGAGGAAATATCAGTTTGACAGAGAAATGCTTGTATACAAAAATGGCTCAAAAGAATAATTATTAGTAGCAAATCCAATGAACAATATTTTTTTATAACTTGTCTCTAAGATATTAGGAGAGATAATAAATAAATAAGAAGTTTCAATCAGAATTGAAGTTTTAAGCAAACCCTTCAATCAATATTATTTCTTAATCCAAGGTTCTCACAATGTTCCTCATAGATCAGGATCATATTTTCCCGGATAATATATGAGAATTTCTGAGTAGTTAGATATTCAATAGTTTGTGAAAGAAATAAAGGTGCTATAGGCATTTTAGGTACTTCTTTTTAGGTTTCTCAATTTCTTTTCACCCAATAAAACATTCATTGCATCATAAGCAAAAAACTCGGAACTTAAATATTATGCGATAGAAAACTGGGAACAAAATGTTATGTTCATTCAGGTATAACGTCTGGTGGTTTTGTACATTTACAATTATTCTTATTGCTCCAATTCATTATCGAAACCTTTCTGGCGTGAAAATGTGGAGGTATAATCGCTTTTGCTTTCAGTTGAAAGGTACTGCAAACAAGAGAAAATTTTGTTGATAATTACTAATAATTTCTACCAAATTGCGAGGGTTATACTGGTTTCTGGTCACATTCCCCATTGTTTGGGATCCATCTGAAGCACTTCCATTGAATTTGTGAAAATAAAATCGGAATAAATCTTAAAAAACTTGTACTTCATTTACTTTCCTTCTACTTAATTCATTTCTCAATGATGTACCTCTTGTAGAAGATAGGAGAAGAAATTCAAACCGAAAAATCTATGGTCTATTCTCAAGTATTTTGTGCCAGGAAATGTTTGGAAGAACTCATCGTTCTCGGACGAAGAATTGTACGATCTGTTCGAAAGCTGGGGACGATTCGTATTCCCTTTCATCTATAACCAGAACTTCAAAATAGTCTCAATGATTTTAAAATAGAAAGAAGCCTTCCTTACGGAATTCATGAAAATCTTTTTTTGGTGTCTATATGTGTGTAATGGTCTTATAGATAACTTTCTCAATGCAAGAAGCTTTGGAGTTTCTCTGATGCATTCCGAATATTGTTTTGAATTGAAATTTAAATCAGTAATTTTCAATTTCTTCCTGTTTCAGCGTCCACGTGAAAATCCACGTCCCGGAAATCATAAAACATCATCACCATACCAAAGTAGTCTTCGTTCATAAGCCACACCACAAACCAGCACCGAAGAAACCAATTGTCGTCCACCACCATCATCACCACAAACATGACCATGGCCATAAACACAAACATGGTCATAACCACGGACACAAGCATCAACACGGTCACAAGCATAACCATAAACATAAACATAACCTCTACCATCATCATGATAAACACCCCCTTCATCATCATCATCACCACAAAAAGCATAAGTATATTGCAAACGAGCACCATATTGATCACTTCCCTGTGAGTCGCTTCAGATCGTCACACAAGAAAAATGAACATTACCAAACACATTCTTATGGAAATCCAGACGCATTTGTTCCTTTGGTGAGGTCGAACTACTACCAATCACAAGGTTACAAAGTTAGAGAACATGGTGATGAATACACAACATCTGGCTATGATTCGCCTCCTTATCCTCACCTTAGCAGTCTTGTGAACCCGGAAGTTGAATATGTTGGTCAGTACGATGGAAGGGAAGATGACAGCAGCGAAAATCTATCAAACGATGAAGGTCCAGCAGATTACGCATCGAATGAGCACTATGAACACTTGAGGGAGCCTCTTCACGAAGAAGGATACTTCGATTATGAAGAGGAAACTAGCAAACGATTGGTAGGACCTGACGGTCAAGTTTTGGTTACAAAGACGCTTACAGTAGGTGATAATAATGGTAAACATATTACGCAAAGTACTGAAGTCATTTGAGGATTGCTCAATATAATATGTTTTAATTGTTCGCAGAGGAAAGAGGAATATTGAAATGTTTTATCTCAATACAGCAGTGAATGATTGCAGTAATTGCAGTTGTATAAATATTCCTTTTTTCATTGACGTTTAAGTTACTTTCTGAATGATTTTATGCTCCCATCTTCTTGTTTTGTACTTGTTTTTTTATAATAAAAAATTTCCTATTTTGTAATTTGCTTTGTATATTTTTTCGAACCTAGCAGTAGTTTCTATTAACCTTGTGACGTCCTTCAGCTTATTCTCACAATTACTAAATAAAATAGCCGACTAGCCCTATGAGGTTGAAACATCTGGACAACAGCAAATTGTTGCATTTGATTTGTTATTGACATCATGGAGGGCATTTTGTGAAGCATTTAAGTCCGCGAAAATTAATCTACGAAGGAGATGGAACCAAGATCAGAACCCTAGGAGATTATATCTGATTCAAGTGGGACATCACGAGAGAAGGAATGAAGAAATGGATTCTTTTAAATTGCTATGCATGTGGAAGCGATTTTCTTGAATGAATTTATCGATATCGTTTCACGATTGAATGTTAGAAAACCAATTTTGATCTAGTTCACACTCATTTTCTGAAGGCTAAAACTCTAAAATCTCTCAGTTCATTGGAATGCGTTGAAGCTAAGGTGAAAAGATGGCAAAACGTAAAACAACAGGTTTATTGTAAAGAGTCAACAAGTAATGTCTTAAATCTAAACATAAAATAAAATAGGACTAGTGAGATTCGAGAAGGTACAGCGTAATCCATACATTCAAAATTATTTACAAGTTCAGAACGAGCATTCAGTTAATCATAGCCTGGATGACCTTCATCTCCACCACCACCACCGTAGCTAGAATGGCTATCGTAGCTGCTACCACTGGCTGGTGGGCCATAACTGTCTCCGCCGCTGTAGCCCTCTAAACTCTGGTGATCAGACAATTCCTCGTGACCTCCTCCATAGGAATCGCCACCACCTCCGTATCCTTCGAAACTGTGGTGTCCTCCGTAGCTATCTGAGCCTCCTCCATAGCTGACGTGGGAATTGTGACTGTCGTGATCGCCTCCGTAGCTCTCTAAGCTCTGGTATCCTCCGCTTGAACCTCCATGGTCTCCATGTCCAATGCTGTAGCCGTGGTCACCTCCACCATACCCTCCCAGACTTTCAATGCTGTGTCCTCCCCCATAAGATTCGTGTCCTTTGCCGATAAACTCACCCTTGATGGGCTCTAGATGTTCGTGGTGGTCATGATGGTAAGGATGATCTTCGATGGGTGGTGAATGTCCAATAACTTTCTTCTGTTCTTTGACATGTTTTATTATGGTGTGGGTATGGTGAATGTGTTTCACTTTGTAGGGAACGTGGATGATGACTTTTTTGTGGCCACCACTGAAAAAAAATCAATGAGTTTCTGCAGAATATACAGTGCGCGTCAAAATTATGGAACAAATTCATTTTCTCAGAAGAAAAATATTTGGCAACGAAATCCTGAAACAGGTCAATTTTTGTTTCACTTTTACCAAATTTTATGCATTTTTGAAGGATTTTTGTTGCACCCTGTGCCATCCTCATCAACCCTCCAAATTTTTTGAATAGGAAAAGTGGGTCGTGTGGTACTTTTTTGACAAGGTCTTTGTATCTTCTTTACAGGCGTGCAGAAATTTTCAAGAAAAATATTATTTTTTTTTTGAAAAATTAGTTACTTCGAAGAGGTTTTTAGTATGTGCACTTTGTCATGGCTCATTTAATTTGAGACTACGGTACCTGATGAAATTTTTCACCGAATGAAAGTCGACCATTTCAGTTTTGTTCATGCACAACTTTCAACTTCTACGAACCCTTAAATGGAGAAAAAAATGGAGTGAAATTGGAAATTTATTTCGGTATTGAAGTACCACCCGAAAAATCATTGTGCATTATAAGATAAATTAAATTAAATATTCAAAATGACCACCATCATTCTGGATGCAATAATCAATTTTTCACGTGAAGGGGTTGAAAGTTGTGCATGAACAAAACTGTAATGGCCGACTTTCATTCGGTGACAAATTTCATCAGGTACCATCGTCTCGAAGTAAATGAGCCATGAAAAGTGCACATACTGAAAACCTCTTTGAACTGACTAATTTTTCAAAAAAAATTTTTTTTTTTTTAAATTACTGCACGCCTGTGAAGAAGATACAAAGACCTTGCCACAAAAGTACCACATGACCTACTTTCCCAATTCAAAAAATTCAGAGGGTTGATGGGGATGGTACAGGGTTCAACAAAAATCCTTCAAAAATGCGAATAGATTCGGTAAAAGTAAAACAAAAATTGACTTGTTTCAGAATTTTGTTGCCAAATATTTTTCTTCTGAGAAATCGAATTTGTTTCATAATTTTGACGCGCACTGTAGAGGAAATATTTTAATGAAAGCTAGTCTCAGAAATTCGATGATTATCTCCGAAGAATCAAAGAAGAAGAAGGGTGTCAAAAAAAGTATCGATGTTTGGTGTCTACGATGTAGAAGGGTAGTGCAGCGATGCAGGGTACTTCTGGCACTACTTCGTGCATATTTAGTAGCAATGGTTTAAGTTGCCATATTCCATTGCGAGTCTATCGAAGCAATAATGATTCTTCTGAGTCCCTAACGTTTGTTTCGTACTTCCTCTATTGACCAATCGACAAAAGCATTAGAAAATGAATGAAGTATATCTGTTTAATTTTGCCAGTATGAAATCAACTAAGGGTGAAGAAATGTAACGTTTTTGCTCGACAAGATCAGCTGTTATTCATTCTCGAAGGAAATCGAGTACTGAATATCAATTTCATAGTTTAATTTGACCAAAAACATATCTGACAGCTTTTCATAATCGGTGGCTTTGAGAACTGATAGATTTTCAGGTGACATTCCTGAGAAGTTCCTGGACCTCAAAACATCATGTTCACTAACAAGGACTCCTGAGTCCTGATCTCCTGATCTCAACACCCTCGATTATTTGAGAGAAAATATTATACGAGAACAAGTCGACAAATCAATTGAAATTGGAGCATAATATCAGTTCCTAAATGACGTCAGTCTCGAGAGTACTTAATGTATCAACGTGATGTTACCAATCTTATTTTGCGGTCTGGAGAGTGCTATTCGGTTGAAGTTTGGCATCCAGACAGCATCACTTTTTCTTAATAATTCCACTGTTCATTGTCTATGAATAAATTATCAACCTTCTCGATCTTTCATATTTTGTATTTCCTTCGATTTCCTTTTTGGATATTGAGGTGAAGATCATTTTCAGCGGTTATCAAGAATGGAACTTTTAGGATAAACCACCTTTTTAACACAATATATTCATCAAGTATTGTAGATTTCTGAGCAACATCCTCGAAAATACTTTATGTTATGATTTTAATTTCCATGATATGCTTCAAAATTCTGGAACATATTCGCATATCATGATAAAGTGTGTCTCTCAAAATGAGTACCAGAAAGTGTAAAACCAACTTTGAACTCGCCATTACATCAAGTATATTTTCATGGATCAGTTACCATTTGTGGCTATAGTGAACACAATAGTTCACATGAACCTGCAAGGTCAAGAGCGACTCAGGCTGGGTCAATGTGAATTTTCGACAGTATATCTGTGCCCAAGAGGAATCGATCTTGAAAAGCCTATTATGCGACATTCACTTGATCATTTTAGAGGAATAATATTCGCACATTTCAAAGAAATTAGTCTGAATTTTTCGTTTCACTAACAATATCCAAGAAAAATGGAAATGGTAATGAATTTAATTACGAACTGCCTTCGATTATGCTTTCTCAGAAATGAACTTCTTACAGAAGCATCTTACAGTAAAATTGTTGGATGGCGTTTCCACTTCTCTGTGAATTCGTTCAACAATATAGCTACACAATTTCAGAATGAAAATACTATTTTTGATAATTTCAGATGAAAATTCGATTGATTTTGTTCATAAGAAGTATTTCATCTACTTCAGATGAACTCATTAGAATGTATGGGTAAAAAAAAATCTCACCCTCCACCTGCACTGCAATATCCAATTAGAATCAGGAGACCAAGAGATGATATCTGAAAATATAGGAAAATTATCAAAATATTCAATTCAGCGACCATATAGTATCTGTTAGATTAAAAAACTTTTATGAATATGCCATGTCAACAAACAGAAAACTAGATGTCTTCCTGTTTGAACTAATATGATAATTTTTAGTACCGGCTACGAATGAAAAAATTCGAGGTGATTCAAATTTAGTCGTTCTACTTTTTCGTACCAAAATACTCAGGGTGATGTGTTGAAGAGCACACGAGAAGGATATTGAGAAAATTTTATCCTCTATATTAAGATAATACCCAATTTGTTGTTTTTTTCTGTATCACTTCCGGTTACTGATTCTATTTAAAATAGAGAGAGCTTGCTACCAAATAGTTACTTTTTGGAGAATCGAATTCATAGCAATAGGTCAATTTTCTCATTCAGTAAAAAAAAGATTATTAACACTCACACTATTGTTTTATTGGGTATAAGATACGTCTGATCATTTGGGAAAAATTCAGGGCTCAATTGGACCTTTGAAGCCAAAACGTAGCGTTTTTGAGTAATTTTCATGTAATATATTCATTTATAAGAGAATCATGAAATTTTGCATAAACTTCATTTTACTACCCCATTTCAACTCAATGGAATTCATATTTCGAAAGATATTCCAGAGATAAAACGATCAAACTTAACCACAAATTCCTCATCATCTGATTAATGACAATTTTCATCTGCAATTCTGAAAAATATATTCAACTGACTCAACAAACACATATTCACGATTCCAATAAGAGTTTCAAAATCACAGTAAATAATTTTTCAAGTATAGAATATCTTCCTAACATAAACAATACTCGAATATCACTTGAAAAATCCCATATGCAACGAACACGTGAAGAGACGAAAATTCACAACACAAATCACTCCTCACCGTTAGATGTAGAGCCATCTTATATATTCGAAGCTACACTGCTGCACCTTAGATCTGCACTGCACTAAATCCAAGTGTGTTTTGCAAGATCAACAACATCATTCCTGCTATTTATGTCGTTCATATCACAGATAAAAATGAAAGGTGAGATGCATAGATGATAATAAGAAAGTAAACCTGAAAAACGCACTCAAGCATTCACCCTGTACTCCCTCCCCCTTTCGAGTGTGGAGGAACATCCATTGATGGATAGTTGGAGGTTGCATCCAGGTCTGACCGGAAATTGCAACATCTAGTTCCTGTGTTTAATCACGGTGGAAGGATAATCTGTATATTTCCTTCACCGTGGGTTTAATGGACATTCTCATTTCTGTCGAGTTTGACTCGGATCTTGGGAAGTTTCTTCGATATAATTAATTGTTTCGAAGATACGGATTATTTTACATTTGTTCAATTCACTGTAATTTGGTTCGAATTGCATTTGTGAGTTTCTGAGATAATGAGGAGTAACTGAATGTGTTTTGTGATAGTGAAGAAAGTTGGTATCAATTGCACTCGTTAGGTGTACATGTTTCATAATCATCTTATAAGAATCTATTTCACTTTTTTTATAAGTTTTTTTTCATTTTATATGATCGTCAAAAAATTTGGTAGAAATCCCAATAATTATCCTCATTACCTTACTACAAATGAAAACAGTCACACGTAGCTCAATTCAGAATCGACAGAAGGATTTTATGTTATTTTTCGGGTTTTTTCTTGGATTTGGCTCCAGATATCTGAAAGGAATTATTAAGAATCAAATAAAATTCTTGCCCTAACAGATTGCAGAATTCAAACTATTTATAAGGGGCAGTTTTTTGAGGGAATGTTGCCTTATGAACAATATCTCAATGATGTAAGATCTCAACGAAGTGAACTGTAATGTTTCGAAATGTATTTATGATTCATTAATCAGAAAATTCCACTCATGTGATGAATTTTAGCGGAAATTTTTTCCTCGTGGGTACCCAACAGCGAATTATACTGGAAATTTTTTTAACGTTTATAATGAATATTTTCTCAATTCGTGTGCTGACAGTGCGGATGAACTTGCCTTTGTAGCTTCCGACGCTTAGCTTTTTTTGCAGCTCTTGCGTTGACAAATTCTACGAAGGCGTAGAAGGGCCACTCTTTGTCGACAAAAATTTTTCCACCTAATTCCGACTTTAATCTCGGAATTATACTAATTCCGACTTTGAACTCGGAATTATAGACTAATTCCGACTTCAAACTCGGAATTATACATAATTCCGACTTCGAACTCGGAATTATACTAATTCCGAGTTTGAAGTCGGAATTATAGACTAATTCCGACTTTAAACTCGGAATTATAGTCTATAATTCCGAGTTCAAAGTCGGAATTAGTCTATAATTCCGAGTTTAAAGTCGGAATTAGTCTATAATTCCGACTTCAAACTCGGAATTAGTATAATTCCGAGTTCGAAGTCGGAATTATGTATAATGTCGAGTTCAAAGTCGGAATTAGTATAATTCCGAGATTAAAGTCGGAATTAGGTGGAAAAATTTTTGTCGACAAAGAGTGGCCCTTCTACGCCTTCGTAAAATTCTGTGTCAGAGAATGGATTAAATTTACGATTATACCTTTTGAAAAAATTATCCTGCAACTGCTTAGCTGTAGAGTTCCATAGAACTCTGATAACACTCTCCTTGTAGTCTTCGGAGTTCTTTTCTCGCATGTTGACGGCATAGTCTTCAAGAATAAGCGCCAGTTCTGCCGTAGGTATATCCGCTCTGTCGAAATCATACGCTTTTCTGCGCAAAAGTTTATGAACTGCTTCCGTACACTTGCCTTCGATTTCCTAGTATTCGCGGGTGTCAACTGCTTAATATTCTGGAGAATATTTTCTTGACTTTCTTGACCGAAGTGGGACATTGTTCTACGTCGTTCTGTTTTTGACAAATTCAAAACAGAAATAATTTCTAGCTTAGAGTTGAACTGAGTTGCCATGGTAACCAAATAATCAAGTCGACAAAACCTTCTATGTTTTGGGAGTACTTGCTGAAGACGAAAATTGATGTTGTTGGAAACTGATGTTTTCAGAAGATTATCTTTCGTCTTCGACTCGGGATAATTTTCAAAATATTCATGAGCTCGAAAAAATGTCCGGAAATAATTTCACCTCTGGTGTTATTACTAGTGAAAATAATATGAAAATTTCCAAATTTTTTTTTTTGCAATACTTCATTTCAAGAACCGATGCAGTCCGATATATTGTCTGAAACGTTAGATTTCATTCGTTGATTTTCTACATTATCCCAACATTGGCCATTAGGCAACATTGAAACTGCCCTTATTATCTATGAATAATTATTTTTGTTCAATTTCACTTTTTGTTTCCAGATGAAGGGAGTGAAATCTTTTTTTGGTTGTCACTCCCACTATCTGAAGAAAAAACTATTGCAAATTGAATAAAAATGATATTCTCAGAAAACGGCCTCGAGGATTAAAGAATCGAAACTATTTGTGAAGAGCATTGGAACTATGCGAACAATCAACAGAGTCAACTGTAGCGTTTCAGAGTCTCAATCTGATTCCCCTCCATCAGACAAACGAGAGAAGTTACGGCAATATTTATTTCTTTTATTTTCGTATATGAGAATTTCTTTAAACAACCACAGCCACACAGATTCACATGGTGTGAGATTTTAGCAATCTGTCTTCTTTTTTCAGTAAATTTTGCTAAATATGGTTTATTTCTAGAAAACAATGGAGGAATTTTTTTCTTCATTTAGCAATTTTGACAAAGGTCGAAAAAAAACGAATGCAAATTTTCTAGTTTGTCCTATACAGGACTCAGATTAAGTCTCCAAAACGTTATATTGTACTTTGTTGATCGTTTGCATTGTTCTAATACTATTCATTAGGCAGCTTGTTTTCCTAAAAACGGAGCTCAACAAATCATCTTACTTCCATCCTGCAATCCGCAAGGACTTTTTCTATAAATAAGAATTTCATTTAATGATTGATGGTTCCTGAAAATATTTTGTATTCACAATAACTCATAAAATAAGTATTCAGTTTTCGAAGGTTTATTAGTAGCCAAGTAGATTTTTTCAACGGGGGATCTTAGCTAATGCCTTAAGGAAAGCCTTGTGTACACTAGAACCAATCCTTCATAGGTAAGAAAAATATCTTCCTTCGCATCTGGGTTCCATCAAAATAATTGGGCTGACTCAGGGAAAAACCTAGTACAATGTCACACCAATTTGAAATCCTTGATAAATACGCCAGATGTCGAAATATATGGCAATACTCGTGCTATCGTTATCGTTATGGCCGGCCATCTGCTCGATTGCCGGCGTACGGAGAATCATATCGACTTGAAACTTTCAGGGTGAGTTGTATCTCGAAAAGCAACAACATCTAAGTTCGTTAACGGGCAAAATCGGCTGAATGGTTTCCAAGTTATAGCCACTTGAAATTGTAAGTTTATTTCCTGATATTTCAGGAGCTACAGAAGCGATTGGATTGACAGTTAGTTGGAGCATAATTACACGCAACCTCGTGCAGAATTTTGTCGCGACCGTGCTGTCAGTAAATTTGAAAATATTAGTTTTCAAAATTAAAAAAAAAAAATTTTTTTAACTATTGATGATATTCGAAAACAGATCTTCTCATACCTTGAGCTCCATATTTCACAGCAGTGTAACGAATTTCATTTGGATACGGTTATTATTTACGGGGATATGGGGAAAAAATATGTAAAATTTCGTGTTTTTTTCTCCATGTCTTTGTTTTTTCAAAATAGCTCGAAAAATCCCGTTTCAATTATGATGAAACTTGGCAGCTAGTTTGAAAATGGAGATGAACAACTTTGGGTGAAATTTCGTGATGATCGTGTCATTAGAACAACCTGAAAAAAATATTTCAAGTTATTTTTTTCAAATAGTCCATATTCTGTGATCTTCTGATCATATTATCCACATGAAATTCTGTATCAACCTTCGAAATGTCATTTTTCGCAAAAGTACTGGATAAGTACCTACTTCATCGAAAAAAACCTAGAAAAGCACATCTTCACTTTTGGCAATAACATTTGAACATGCGCGCAAAAGCAGCTGAATTCCAGTCAGTGCTTTTCTAGGTTTTTTCAATAAAGACAGTTGGAACTAAAAATTTATTTTGTATACTTGGTTGTGCAAAGTGGCATCAATCATTTTGCTACAAGCAGAAGCAATCGGCTTTGAATTCTAAACCTCAGTTTACAGGAGCATTATTAAGGATCACATCATATGAAAAAAAAAGAAAATTAAAGCATTCGTTATAACAGTTGGGAAAAGAGCGTCACAAGATGTGATTTCAGTTTTTTTAAATGTAATATTATATTTTTTTCGATATATTATTTTAATTTGGCCTATATCATTCGATTCCAACTACATTATGTGTATTGATTCAGGACTGAATAAAGTTTTGAATTTTAAAATATTTCGACTTTCCAATTGAGCTAACTTTGCTAAAGTGAGATTTTCAGCCTTGTTTCTTGCATCTAAATAAGAATCTCTGTATCAATATTGCATCGCTAGTTCACCAGACACTAAGGGAAAGTAATTGAAACTGAAAGTGCGACCTGTCTGATATGTTACGCATTCAGATGTCAAAGACAGTTATTTATTTTCTACTTAGTGCTGCTCCTGGCTTTGAAATTCACCCAAATCAAAAAACCATGACCGGATCAATTGATTTATACTTGAACTAGGTGTGTTCTTCTATCTGCTCCTAATAAATATGGTTAATGACCAAGAATGAAACTATCTGGAACGAAAAAAAGTACTTTCTACGTTCTTCGAGCTAGCTGTCCGGTGTACCTTCACTGATAATCATTCGAAATGATATCACATTCGCAAAATTTTTATTATTTGCACGCCTTCGCCTTTCTAATGGAATGTTGGAAGTGCAGCTCGATGACGAAGGGATTCGGATAATTAAATGACTTTAGTATCAAATGCCGTGTATTCATAACTTGATTCAAGTTTTCGTCCGTCTTCTGCTAGTAGGTGTGTGAATCCTCTGAAAGATGAAAATCTTGTTTTTCTTCAATCGATGGGTGCTCGAGGATAGTGAGGGCCTAGATGTTATTATAGAATGTAAGACATTTTCTTTTTTCCTATCGTTTGAAGTTATTTGACAGGCAATACTCCTATCGATCTCATCTTGTATTTGGAGAAAAAGTCGGCAAACACAAGACAAGCGGAAAAATTGTGGTCGAGAGTTTAAAGGCTTTGCTTTCGATGCTAACAATTTTCTTTTATGATCCAATATGAATAGATTGAATATTTTATGGTTTCTGTATTATAGGAAAAATTGATTCATCCTTCTAAATCCCTGTTGTTCGTTGACAAAATCTTTTTCGGTCAAAATAGAAGATGGACTGAATCGAGTTATATTTGAAAATAAAACACGGACACAAATTCTAGAATCAGCTTTGGCGCACATGTCCATATCAGTTGTCGAGGCATCAAGTTATTCTATATACAGTGCATGCGCGTCAAAATTATGGAACAAATTCATTTTCTCAGAAGAAAAATATACGAAATCCTGAAACAAGTCAATTCTTGTTTCAGTTTTACCAAATTTGTATGCATTTTTGAAGGATTTTTGTTGCTCACTGTGCCATCCCCATCAAGCCTCTAAATGTTTTGAATAGTGAAAGTGGGTCATGTGGTAATTTTTCGGCAACCTGTTTGTATCTTTTCTACAGGCGTGCAGAAATGTTCAAGAAAAAAATTTTTTTTTGAAAAATTATTCAGTTCAGAGAGGTTTTCAGTATGTGCACTTTTTCATGGATTATTTTCTTTGGGACGATGGTACCTGATGAAATTTGTCATCGAATGAAAGTACACCATTACACTTTTCTTCATGCACAACTCTCAACCCCTTCACGTGAAAAATTTTTTTTTTCTCCAGAGGGGTCGCAGGGGTTGAAAGTATTGCATGAACAAAACTTAACGACTTTCATTCGGTGTCAAATTTCCTCAGGTACCATCGTCTCGAAGTAAATGAGCCATGACAAAGTGCACATACTTGAAGTAACTAATTTTTCGAAAAAAAATTTTTTTCTTGAAAATTTCTGCACGTCTGTAAAAAAGATACAAAGACGTTGCCAAAAGTACCACATGACCCACTTTCCCCATTCAAGAAATTTAGAGGGTTGATGGGAATGGCACAGGGTGCAACAAAAATCCTTCAAAAATGCATTAAAATTTGGTAAAACTAAAACAAAAATAGACCTGTTTCAGGATTTTGTTGCCAAATATTTCTCTTCTGAGACAATAAATTTGTAATTTTGACGCGCACTGTACATTAAATGATGACTTTGTTAGAATTTTTCACAAGATTGGTCCTAAGCATTCGCAAATATTCAACAAGTTTCTTCTTGATCGGAAAATTATTATCGGATCGAAAAAAAATTTGGCACATTGAAGTAAA
This sequence comes from Myrrha octodecimguttata, assembly GCA_958510865.1. NCBI lineage: Eukaryota > Metazoa > Arthropoda > Insecta > Coleoptera > Coccinellidae > Myrrha > Myrrha octodecimguttata. The sequence continues at coordinate 70,133,319 of OY294056.1, read as the reverse complement.
ATATTAACTTCAAGGATTGTTGTTGAAGTTTCGAAACTACTCGAAAAAATTAAGACACTCGATGCTGCTTAACTTCGTAATATTCAAAATATTCTGATGTTCTCGTTTCATCTTCACGAAATTTCGTTTGTTTGTTTGAGCAGTAATTTCAATCATAAGAACTGGAATTGAACTGGAATGAGATCGCTAGCTTTAGAAATGATGATAAACTTAACCTATGTGGATATGGATAAACCATTTACGAATTCGACCTTTTTGATTGTGCCTTAAAATATCAAGTCTCTTAGTAATTTCTCGACAGATCAAAGGTGTTGACTGACGAATTTGTCTTCTCTAAATTGACAGATCGAATCTGGCAATCTGACAACAACAGATATTCCAGTGGATAGGTTAAATGAAATTTGTCAATTGACTGATATTTTTCGTTATGTCACTTCTATATCGTTTTGAGAATGAACAATTTCTTAGGAAATCACAACAATGTTAAATAGAACCATACTCATATTCTTCGAGTTATCGAACACTTAACATCTGATTAAGTATATCAATTTGGGAAATCTCAGAGACTAGGATGATATAGGGCTTATCTGGTTCAGCTAGGCTATGAGCAGAGTTGGAGTGATAACTCAATCCGAATTTTCTGCAGTCATGCGAAATACTCACCCCTCAAAATCATAGAGAATCCTGATGGAATCTCTATAATTATTTGTATAGGTGGTTTGAAAGTTTCGTGTGTTCCACATCAGCGATGAGAAATTTCATTGATTGCTCGTTTAAATTTCATGTAGACTAAGCAAAGAAGCATCCATTGAATAAGGATTTTCCTAATGATTCTGTATACCTCGATTTGTTCGCATGACCGGTTGGGTTAATGCAATGTTACGTTGTTCAAATACATATTCATTTCCTAAGCGGTCACTAATGTAGATACTTATACAGCGGGTTTCACAAAGCTCTGATCAACTTTATTGTTCTGATCAAGACAATTCTATGTTCAATTTCAGTTCATTTTTAGCAATAACACAGAATCTAAAGGCGTTGATCAGAGGATTAAGCTTTGTGAAACCCACGGTTAGACTTCCAGAGTAGTGGTGAATTATATTAATTCGATTTTAGTCATTTTATTGAAGTGAAATCTCTTATTATTACCTTTGATACCAACAAGAAATTCACACAGAATTTCGTGTTGGATTGTATCAAGGTACGATTCGGATATCGGCAGTAGCTGCCTGGCAGTCGCGACCCGGCAGCGACTGTCATACTGCTTCCAGGGAATTACATGCAGCGCTGCACGACAGGTCAAATGCTTAAATGGTTTGAATTCGCCAATCCTTCCTTAGATAGTTATACCCATTCAATTTTAGATCGAATGGCAATGTAGTACTTCGAAAATTATAGCTATACCATATAAAAAGAAGATCTGCGTTTCGCGGGGTCAATACGTGTATGGATGACCGCTTTGGAAACGGAACAAGCGCGTAAAAGCTCCTTACCTCACGTCAATGCTTTTATAGAACTCGATTGTCAGGAGAAATTAACAAATCTCCCTGTTGAATTCATAGCACTTCGTGCCACAGAAATATTATGGTCATACTCAAAATCAGAGTAAAAAGAAGAAAGTAAAAGATTCATGTTCTTCAGGCGACCAATGACTTCATGATGATATTGATTTATAGTTCTATCTCCATTCTAATTGATGAAGTTATTCAACGATATTCTCCCAATCAGCAAAGACTTCATAGCAGTTATCCACGCAATCCTGCCTTAGGTTATTAAAAACCTCATTTAAATGAAATGATGTCCGGAATTGCGGAGGAACCAAAAGAAGTTCCTGATTACTTCAACGGACGTCTGTTGGTCTCAGTGGAAGTAATGATGATCATTTTGTAATAATATGCTCAAATTGCACGCAAGAATAAAATTGCCGGAGGCGACTCCAGCCTTCTGCAAATATCGTACTTTCATCGAAAATAGTAACATAAAAGCGTGTCTAGCAAGAAGTGCATCCTCAGTAGAGAATTACCATCATGAAATGTTATTTGCATATCTATCAGGTAAGAAGAATGTTCAATTATTTGTTTTGGATGATTAGTGATTAATTAATATATGTTTCATCTTTAATTATCGATTGGGGTGTTGAACCATGTTTTTTTACGCCCATTTTTTAGGTAACAGCGTGTTTTCGATAAGTCCAAATGTCTCATTTTCTAATTTCGAAACGAAAATGTTTTCAAACCCCCTGATGACGAATCAAAATTGATTCTGTCCGCCAGTCCGACCAAGGACACGATAACTGTCGAACTGAACCAACTAGTGGCTTGCCACTTTCGCGGGGTTATCGCGCAACAGAATGTGGCGGTTGAGCTCGTTGATGGTCCAAATCGGACGGACGGTTTCGGAGTACATTGTATACAATGGTAATAGTGATTTCAAATTTTGAGGTCATTTCCCCAATGTTTCAAGGGATTGGATTCAAACCTTGGAATTAGTTGAGCATAACGACGAGCAGCTTTTTGTGTACGGTTGGTGAATAAAATGTTTTTCGAAAAAAAATTTTTCTCCAAAAATATTTTTTCTGAAATCATTCATCTGATTAGAAAAAAACTTTGCACAGACCTATAAATATATATTTAACAACAGTGTACTAAATTCCAGTTCAATCCGATTATAATTATAGATATTGGAAAAATAATGTGAAATATCTTGGTTTTTCCTCAATATCGTTGTTATTTCCGAAATAATTAAAAAATCTAGAAAAGTACTGACGTGAAGTCAGCAGCTTTTACGCGCTTGTTCACATTGCGAAATGGGGACTTGCAAATTTCAGTGAAATTTCAATAAAATATAAAAATTTTCAACAGAAAAAATGTTTTTTTCGAATTTTTCCATGGATAATTCTTCTTATTGACACTGTTCATATTCCAAACAAGTTTCATTTCGATCAGATAAATAGTTTTCGAGTTATTGAAAAATCAAAATTTCAAATGGCTGTAGCACAAAAACCATCGGCAGATTTGGCCCATTAACGAACTTAACCGTGATATTCAGGATCTCAACCTTACCTGAAAATTTCAAGACTCTAGGTCCTTTATTTCAAAAAGTTACAGCGCACACTGCCGGACAGAATCAATTTTGACCACGGATTCTTCATCAGTGAGTCCAACCTAGTCGTTCGAGACCAATTTCGGCTCAAAATTCGAAAATTACAGACATCGTGACGAAATGATAACGCGCTGTTCCCCAGAACAAGCGCGTAAAAAATGATTGAAATATTCAATGTTCCATGATCTTTTGAACATATTATCCCCATGAAATTCAGCATGAACCTTCAAGCTATTATTTTTCAATCATGTACTAGATTTCAATTCTATCCAATCTGTATTTTTGGAAATATAAGGCAAATGAAATTTTGAATGGGGGAATCTGAAGATTCATTTGGTTGAATTAACCCATTCTCAAATTCGGCCTACGTTATTATAGTCGCAACCTAATTTAAAAATATTGAGTTGTTCTTTCGGGAAAATTATTGTGTTTACGGTCGACCGTGAGAACTACCAAATTTCATTTTGATGCAATCAACAGTTCCTGAGATATTGAATATATAACGAGAATTCAAATGAGTATAAGTCCGATACTGTCCGACAGATTTGGCCAGTTAACTAACTTACCCGACAAATATTGATGCGGAACATACCTACCCTGAAAATTTCTAATGGCAAGTTTCATGCTTTCTCAAGTTATTTTGGCAACGATCGGTCGGACAGAATCGATTTGACGTCGGATTCTTCATCAGTTAGTCTAACCTAGTCGCTTAGGGCCTTTTTCGGGAAATTTTCGAATATCACAGACATTTGGGCATGACGATTAGCACTCTGTCCCGTAGAACATGAGCACAACCATTGGAAAGCCTATAGGCAAAGAGAAAAAATTTAAAATATTTACATGGTCATCCAGCTTCGAACACCCTGTATATATGAGAATTATGAGTTATGGATATTACTTATTTTTGATTATTAGTTCTTTTTCGTTCTATCACCACATCAATTCTTTATTCTTGAGACTCATATTACACTAAATGTATTATATCCGTGACTTATATGCAATATTTATGACTTTAGAAAAATATGGATATGTCGACAAAATATCAGATTTTTTTCCTCATTAAGGTTCATAACAATGAAGATTCCGCATCTATTTTTTTATTCCTTATAACGAAATATGTAGTATATAGTACACGCGGTTCGAGTGTTATTAATTTCACATCAATGTTCAACAGCTCCGGTAGCCGTGATCGTCTAGTGGTTAGGACCCTACGTTGTGGCCGTAGTAACCCAGGTTCGAATCCTGGTCACGGCAATGTTTGAACATTGTCACGGGGGAGCTTTTTTTATATTTTTACTACGGCTGAATCAACAAAATGGAAATTTTATGAGTACTTGTTTGATTCATCTGTATGATTCCATGTTGAAATTTTCAGGAGATGCAGGAAAATAAAACATGATAATCTTTTATAAATATTTAATTTGTTTTTCAGGTGATATTTGGCCTATGTATTATAAGGGAAATCAGAGCCATTTTTGGCCAAAGGTGAGTTTATGCTCGACACAAAATGGCAAAACTTAATTATAATTTAACATGTATTATACAGGTTGCTTATGCTTTTCTCTTTCATTAGTGACTCAATCGATATATCGATAGGTCTTCATACTTTATAAGTATGTAGGAGTTCCAACATAAATTGATAATTCATAAAATCCGTGGAGATTTTTTATCAACTTAGAAATTCTTTCGGGAACAATGATGATTGAATCAAATAAAACGAATTTTTAAAATCTTCAAGTACCTATTTAAAAAGATGATTTTTTTTTTCTATTAATGTGATATTTTTATTCGACTTTTACTAGTGTTGAATTTCAGTGAACAGTAAAATTTCTCCAACTATTGAAAAAATATAGTATCTAGTGTTTGGAATATATTTCTTACAAAAAACATGGCCAGTCAATGGGAATACATTAAATTCCGCCTTCAGGAAGGTTAACAACCTTTCCGATAATTCATCTTTAATGATCAATTATACCTACTTTCTCATAATTGGAGCAAATATCTAAATGATCGGATCGTGGAAAATCCAATCAAGGAAAGTAGAATCGTGATTTTGTATCTAAATCATGTGCAGGAATGTAAAAATTAACTCAAATAAGTTATTCGACTAGACGTTGGTAACAGTGAATCAGAAAGAAAAAGAGTTCGACGTTGCTTCTCTGGGCCTCCAGCCTATTCTGATGGGAAAAATGTTAGCTAAACTAACTGCTGTTCGTAAACACAGTAGCTTAGAAAGGAAAAACTTAAAGATAAACTGGTAATGCGTAAAGTAGGTTCAAATCTTTACTGCTTAGGCTGCATTAGTGTCTGAATGTAATTTTTTCAGAAATGTTTGTACATACGGTTGGCCCAGCCATTGATCGTAAACAAAATATGTTACGGAGGAAACAACTCAGTCAGAGACCCAGTATGTAATCTTACAATCTCAAGCTTGTTATAACTTTTTCAGGCATTGAGATAGGAAACACATTGAGAGTTCACAAAAAAAATCTGGAAAAACGCTGAAGTCAGGTCAGCAGCTTTTGTGCAATATTCAGAATCTTGACCTAACCTAAGAATTTCAAAACTCTAGTTTCTTTGTTTCGAAAGTTGGAGCACACACGGCCGGACGGAAAGAATCAAATTTGACCATGGATTCTTCATCAGTGAGTCCAACTTAGTCGTTCAAGGCCCATTTCGGCTCAAAATTCGAAAATTACAGAAATCGTGACGAAATGATAACGCGCCCCAGATCAAATGCATAAAAATGATAGACATATGCCAAGCCTTCGGACTGACTTCATAGAAGTGAATGGAGTTTAGTCGTGAGATCCCATTTCAAGGAAAAAATTCGAAATAACAGACATTTGAGCAAAAAGATAGCAGTAGAACATGCGCGCAAAACAACACCATAGGTTTGTTTTGGTTCTGAGTTCAGAACTGTTCTGGAACGGTTCCGCATGCGCGATTGCGATTTTGTGTTTCGGTTCATTTCAGAACCGGTTCAGGATTCGAGTAATCCTGTTTTGTTTATTTTCAGAATCGATTCCGAACTATTCTAGAACTGTGAGAAGAGTTCGGACGTTAGAGTCCGAACTGCCTCAGAATTTGGTAGTTCGCACAAGTATGGAGTGGCTGTCAACGATTTGAATGGTTAACCTGACTCTTTCGACGTCGTGTTGATTTGGTTTTTGATTTGATTGTTGTATTTGTTGAGGAAATGATTAACTGTTAAATATAAATTTTTGTTATCCCAGGATAATCTAATGGATTTTATTTCCATTGTTCACACTTGGGAAGTCTATTTCTTGAATAAATCTATGAATGCAAGAATTCTCTTCCTCTATTGAATAATAATAATAATGTTTCGAATGAATTTTCTTCTGAAAAACACATATATGAAATACTTTCATCATCAAATTTGTTGGTTCATTTTGAAATATAATTGAAGTAATGAAGAATGTTCAGAAAAATGATTTTTTAAAATAAGCTTAATTTCATTGAATTCATTATTATACCAATAAATAATTCGTTGGTTCATTCTGAAATATAATTCAAGTAATGAAGAAAGTTCAGAAAAACGATTTTTACAAAAAAAAAATTAAGGGGATGGAAATATCTCCAAAAATATTAATATATTATCTACATAGTGCGACAAGGACTTTCGCATATTTCTAATTAAACCACAGGCAATATATAGGACCTGATTAACATCCCTCTTTTCTGCCAACTCAAACGGAGTTTTTATTCCTCTACAGTCCGGATGAGAACCCGAACCTAATTCGTGTTTTGGATTCATCGCCTTCAGAACTGTTCTAGGATAGTTAAGAATCGGGCTTCAACAGCGCATCGATTCTACGCAGTTCTAGAACTATCCTAGGACAGTTCTGAATTTCGCAACCACAACAAACTTCATTTGTTAAGACGAAAAGAATTCCTCACATCCCATATGTACGCATTAATCCCCTGAGCTGTCAGGAGCAGCGGTATGTTACCTCTTGGTAACCAAATACGTAGTCCCTATATACATAAAGCCTTATTATAAAAGGAGATATATTTCCCGAAGACGCCATAATAATAAACTACCACCAGTACAAGCGACCATTATCCCTGACTTTAAACCGCAATAAACACTCATGAATCCTCCTAATCCAATTTTTCAGGCGACTCAGAGATGGCAGGCTCCTAATCTATGTAGACGATGCCGACCACCGGGCTCTCCTGCACCCAAAACCGTCCCATGTCACGTACCACCTCCACACGAGTCCCTTCATCGAAGATAAATTCTATTACGACCTATCGAAGGTAAACAAAAAACGCCCAAAGTTGCAGCCGACGCTGGTTGACGATGGTGACCACGGGGAAGTGGTGGACCTCCATGGACTGGGTCAGTTTCTGGGACAAGTTTCTTCGCCTCTGATTGGGAGTTTCGGAATCGCGCGCGACGAAGATGTCAAACCGGTTGAGGAAATTATCGAGGGTGATCTCAAGTACGATTTCAGGACTAAAACTCATTCCTTTAGATGATGCATTTTAGTGAGTTGTTGTAATCGAATTACCTGGGTCGTTTCTGAAAGAATGGTAGTTCTTCAGATGTCACTACGTTAAACAATACTGAGTAACTTTATTTATCAATTCATGGAATCTCTGAACTCAGAAGTGAGAAAAATTATGGTATGAAAATTTGTGTTGGGGTCAGAAATTAAGAATGCAGGGTCACGGTGGTTTGTTTGAGAACCTTATATAGTCAGATTGGAGCTAGGTTTCTAGTATTTGCTTGTAAATTTGATTGATTAAAATTCGATTTTTCAATTCATTCAAAGGCTTCTTCAGTTAACAGAAGTGGTTCTGTTAATACATATTTCATTTTAATGCAGAGTATTATTTATTCTAATTCAGTGGCAGTGTAACAATTAGTGTTGGAAATATTTTAATATCAAAGTTTTTCAATGACAACATTGAATTCGAATTATTTGGAGTATCTTGAAGAAACAAATGGTTCTAGTGTTCAGGAAGATCCATGTGATATTATATTATATTAAAATGGTTGATTATCGGCTCTAGGACTAAGGCAAATTAAAATCCTTCTTAAATTGTCGACGTTTCGATCCGTCTTTGGATCTCTATCAAAACTGAAACAATATAATCTAATAATAAAAACAATGAAATCTACAATTTCTGAACTATGTTTTACATGTTAATGGTAACTAATTAGAAAAATTCATACACACAAACACTCTCAAACCAACACAAATCAAGCAGTAAAACGAGGAATGCAACCCTACCTTTTTAAATGGATTTACAAAGGAGATCACAGCTTTTGAATGGGTGCATAGATGAACAATTTAGGCACAATCAAAACAAGTACAATAATTCAACACACAGCAGACAATGAGTCATCCCGTACAATATCATGCGAGCAATAAAGAAACGGAACATGTTATTATATTCGTACAATACGCATCTCTCTCCTCAATGCGAATGTTTGACAGTCTTCCCGATATGTATTTGAATTCCACTAGTTAGGATTAATTTGGGTCAGAAGATTACTGTATACTACACTCAACGATTGTATATCAGTCCTCAAATTCACTGTATCCCGAATTGATATTTGAATCATCTCACTAATGCATCTCTTAGAAAAGTTTTGTTCCTTATCTAGAACTCGAACATTCTCGAAGTCGAAATTATGATTTCTATTGAAATGGTGGAGTGCCAGCGCTGTTTTCTCATTTTTATTTCTATTTTCTTCTTTACAATCATAAGAATGTTGGTATATTCTGTTTCTTAAATATTGTTTTGTCATGCCCTAGTCCTAGAGCCGATAATCAACCATTTCATTAGAACATAAGGACAAGAAGTAAAATGATGGCATCCAATTATATTGTATGTTATTTACAAAATTAATTAACATTTTACTTACCCAAATTGATCATGTACCCCCTCAAATCTGCTGCTCAAAATGTTATATAACAGATAGCATTGTATAAAATACAACTTTTCTATTTACATGGAAAAAGGCTCAGTTCAATTGAATACATTTACATAAAACTAATTTTACTGCCAACGGAGTTGGTTATCTCATAAGATTGTCCTTGAAGAAGCTGTAATAAACCTTGTGCAGCAGAAACGCTAGTCTATAGGGTTTCATCCCCAGATATTTCTTTATTTAAACTCCATGGTTTCAATCGGTCAGTCCTACTACTAGAACATTTACGTAGTTCCTTTATGATGTCTTCAACGGGAAGATTTCTGGAAGGCATAGCATTCTTCTTAAATAACTTTCTGTGCTTGGATATAAGGGGCCTGTAAACAGTTGTCTCCATGAATGTCATCAAATATTCCAAAGGCAAGTCGTGCTTACCTCTATAAACATGATCATTGTCGTTATGAAAGCATGACTTTCATAAATCTTGTTTGTTATTGGATTACCCATTTTGAGTTCCAAGTTGCCAGTGTTTCTGTCGATTCTTCAACACTTACAGGCTTGACTTCTTCGGGAAATTCCTTTCACTCAAACTCGAATTTTTTCACCAGGCCGTGGAAATCTATCGGAAGTTTGCTTTTCTCCGTAAAAACACTCGTGAAATCCATAGACATAAAAAAATAATTATTATTAGGCCTAAGCACCAAGGAAAATGCATAAACTTTCTCTTTTTTTTACATTTCTTGTAACTTGTCTATTATAATCTGACTATATCGGGTTACTCTGATAGTCACCAGAGGGAGTAGCGCATTTCTTCATTCGCCAATACCCATACGGTGTGTAAATTTGGAAATTAGTACTCGTACCCTGGCTCTCATGCAAAATACGAAAAAAATGCAAAAAGAAGTAAGCGTAGGAGTACATTTTGTACGGTTGGTTCGAATCAACTTTGCGAGCATGACGACAGCAACCACTAAAATCTTAATTGGGAAGGCAGGTTGAGTGACATCTAACTCCGAAGGTAATTGGATTGTCTTCTCAAAAATGCCATACACTGACCCTTCTTCGAAAGTACTTCCGAACAATGAAGAAAAAATGATTAGAGTAGCTATAATAGCAAGAGACGAAGAGAAACATGGAAAGGATCAAAACTTTTTTACTAAAAGGTTCTTTCAAGTGATAATTCGCTTGCATATTTTCCTCTGTTCTTTTCCGAAACTGCCATCATATCAGAAACCAATAATGTAATTCGCGTTTGCCTCAAAGTCCATAATGGAGTATAACAATAGCCATAATTCAAGGAATTCGAGATGAGGTTCCAAGGATTAGAACTGCTTCAGTTAGAGAAATAAAACAATTTCACAAATGAAATAAAATTTCCTCTTCAATAAATGGGTAAAACGTATTCGTGTATTTCAACAGTACGAAATCAATTGGATAGATTGTAGTTTCATTGTGATAATCTTTGATTGTTTTCGAAATGTAATATACCTTTTTTTTGAGGACAAATTGTTTAATGTTTTGAATAGATTTTCATTTCGATCCAAATCCTATTGTTGAGTATGTTAGATTTACTGCATTTCTTATAACACCCAGATTTAGAAAAATTAAATAAAACTGGTATTTACTCACTAGAGTGTAATGAGTCGGAACATTTGGCAGATAATACGCTACAAATTCCCAATTCCCCAAAATATTTATTCAGAAGCATACCGAAGAGCATACAGTAAGTCGAATATAACGGAGTGAATTTTGGAGGCCAGAGTTCGTTTTTCTCAAGAAGTTTATTGAGTGCAAATGGTTAAAAAAAATTATGAAAATCCGCAATGTTGCCACTTTTAATATCCAAGAATTTTTGGGAAAATATAACTCAAATGGGGAGAAAATGGAAAAAAAAATAATATTGTGCATTCTCTAAAAAGAATGCATCCCAAAAAAAATTCTCAAAAAATAATTAAATCTGCAAAACTACCCGTTTTCACCTATAAACATTGAGATTTCTCGCATTCTAATATTTGTCGCTGCAGTTGGCATCGTTGCAGCATGCAGACCGGTGGCGGGTGCCTGACCTTGGGATGTTAACGAGGTTGAGTTGCCGAAATCAACGAAGGCTTAATTTACCAGCCCGGGTTTATGTTTGCTCTTGACTTATTCGAGATTGACGAGAATAAAAATTTTAGAAAATCACATCCTGATGAGTAACAAAATGAACCTCTGTTCCTACTCTTTTATTTGAAAAAAAATTTCTTCTAAGCACTGCCGTGAAGTCAGCAGAATTTGAACACATGTTCGAATTCGGGGGCGAAAAATAAAATTTTGAAAAATAGCCTTGATTGTTTTAATGAATATTTGTACATTAGCATTCACCGATTTCCATCATCATTTGATCAGTATTTTTTGAATCACTCCGGAAATACCAACGGGACCCAGGAAAAACCACATAATTTTACATATTTCTTCACAAATATCTCTGATAACGAAATTGGACCTTTTCACTCCATCAAATGTATTTTTCTTTACGGTATGAATATCGTACTTTTCGTTTTGAAATTGTTTCATACTTCATCTCGTTCCTGTATACGGATCCATGCCGTATAATGTATATTTATTTTCACTTTCAGCTCTACCGAAGGAAACTAAACTGAGATGAATCCAATATATGTCGAACTTGAGTTTTATAGCATCTCTTCTACCTACCCTACGAAGAAAGAATAATTAAGTTATATTTCTTCAAGTCATTAGTTTCCTGTCTTTTATGAGGACTCTAAGACCTAGACATCTAGTCATCGTGAACGCATATCAAAAAGTTAAGTACCCAGCGTAGCTATTCCTTCCTTAAATGACTGGATCTCGAAGGAAATCCTGAAATGATTTATATGACCTGACCATAATTGACTATATTACCACTCGATGATAATTGAACAATCAACATAACAGAAACATTTGCCGTGAGTCGGAGGAACATTAGGAATATTTTGTTTCATTCACTATAGTGCTGGTGTATCATTATTTCAAATTGAACATTTTTTATCGTCGGTTGGGTTTTAAGAAGCTTTTTGTACTCACAGAAAGGTATACACAAGGCGAGGAATACTAGGATAAGAATACAGTCACCTGTCGGACGAATTCTTTCGTCGGATAGCTTTTCACCATTTCGTGGAAATTTTTTTTACTTCGACAGAAACTTTCATTTATTCATTCTTTTTCGAACAGAGAAAATATCCGGTGAAGGAGAAAATGCTGTTTTTGTAGAGTACGAAATATGGTGAAAAGTTCCGAGTTTTTGTACGAAATCATTTTTAAATATCCACATTTTGGAGATGAAGCCCTTGTTTCATATTATAATAGCTATTGCATCAATTTCCTAGTTTTCAAGGATTTTTGACAGGCAGTTAGAAAATACTGTGTTGGGAAAAATCTCTGGATCTTCAAGCTTTTAGTTCTGAGTTCTTTGTGCAAAAAAAATGTAGACCGTGAATTTGTTGCACGCCTTACACGCCGATCGTAAACACTATAATTTCCGTGAAAAACAACGTCGAACCCCACTATCTGTTGGGTATGGTTTTTGACCGAATACGTGAATGGGTGAGATCCACCTTATGATTTCTCAGGTATACCCATTCAAAACTTCATTTTTCCAATAGTTCCAAAAATACAGATTGGATCGAACTGATCTCTACTACTTGATTGAAAAATTATGGCTTGAAGGTTCATGCAGAACTTTATGAGGACCAAATGAAAAGAAGATCGTCAAATATTTGCATTAGGAGGTGAAGGTGCTTATGGCAGCAATATGGTCAATATACAGGGTGTTCTACAAGCTCTATGACAAACTTTGACAGATGGTAGCTGTGCTTATTTTGAACATTTTTTTTCTATGAAAATAGGTCCGATTCGTTCTCGTTTCGAAGTTACAAGCATTTGAAAAAATTTATTCCCACGTTTTGATCAAGGAGACCGACATAAAATATCGGTCGATATGATAATTGACGTTATTTAAATTATTCATTTGACACTTGGTGTATCTTTTGAATAACAATGCATTATTTCATAACTCAGGAATATGCAGATATTGTATTTGAATATGGGTATTCTAATGTAACTTCAGAAGAGCAACTCGAGAATACCGAAGAAAATATCCTAATAGACACCAACCTGCTCACACAGTATTTTATGCATCATTCCGAAGACTTCGAGAAACACGCAATCATGCTCCAAAGAAAGCAATTCGGCCAACTGAAGTGAATGTAGAAAATGAGGAAAATGTAATAGATGCTGTCCGTGGGAACCCTTCGATTAGTGTTCGACGTATAGCTACTAGTCTTCATTTATCATCAAATTTCGTATGGCGTGTTTTGAAAGGAGAAATGTTGCATCTATTTCATAGATAAAATGTACAAGCTTTACATGCTGACGATGGGTTACGATTAGAATTTTGTAGATGGTTACTTCAACAACATGCCCACGATAATAGATTTATTTCAAAATTTCCATTTACAATTATGATTTGAAAATGAAAATATAATTTTTCAAATGCTTGTATCTTCTCAATCGAAACGAATCGGATATCGGAAAAAAATGTTCAGAATAAGCACAGCTGCCATCAGTCAAGGTTTGTTATAGAGCTTGTAGATCACCCTGTATAAAGATATGACCACTATGGTGAAGAATTTAAATAACCTGATCCTCACGAAATTCCGTGCAAAGTTGGACATAATCATTTTTCAACTAGTTATCGGGTTTTATCATAACTGGATCCATGTTTTTCTAGCTATCCCAGAAATCTACACAGAAAAAAATCTAGAAAAGCACTGACGTGAAGTCAGCAGCTTTTATGCGCTTGTTCACATTGCTAAATGATGACATGGAAATTTCAGTGAAATTTCAATGAAATATAAAATTTTCAAAAAAAATTTTTTTTTTTTGAATTTTTCCATGGATAATTTTTCTTATTGACACTTTATTCGGATTCTGATGCAGAATGTTTCGAATAATAAGTGTTTCAAGAAAAATTAAGAAAAAAAAATGTTTCAAACTAGATAACATATTTCCTTATTATTGTATTTTTCCAGTGTTTCCCGAAATAACAGAGGAAAAAACATGAATAGCTACCTCCACTCGATAGATATCGTGTCCTCGGCAGTCCGACCTGCCAGTCTGTCTGTCTGAATTGATTTGATTGTCATTTATCATTTTCATTTATTAATCCAAACTAGTAATTCGAGATCATTCACTCAAAATTCGAAAATGAAAGATATTTGGACAAAACGATGGCACGCTGTTCCCGCAGCCGGCCGTTAGGCCGACCGTAAACACAATAACTCCCGAAAAAAACAACTTAGAATCTCGATATTTGTAGAGAAGGTTTGGACCTTACTTACGAAGGCCGAATTCGTGAATGGGTGAAATCCACCCAATGATTCCGCAGATATACCCATTCAAAATTTTATTTTCTAATAAGTACAGATCAGATCGAATTGAACTCCAGTACTTCATCGAAAAATTACAGTTCGAAGGTTCATACAGAATTTAATGAGGATGATATGATATGAAAATCACAGAATTTTTTTTTCAAATTGTTCTAATGTTCTAATTCATGATCGTATCGAACTGAAATTTGGTACACTGCTGTGAAATATGAAGCTCAAAGTCCGAGTGGAATTTTTTTCTGTATATGATAAACGGTTTCTGGAAAAAACATTTTATGGAAAAAAATTAAAAATTTTTTTTTTTTAATTTACTGACAGTGTTATCCTGACAAAATTTGGCTCAAAGTGGCGCGTCCTTACACTTCACCTAATTGCCACGAAATAACTTCAAAACTTCAAGGGGCTATAACTCCGAAACTATTCGACCGATTTGGTCCATTAACGAACTCAACCGCGACATTCCAATGACCGACCTACCCTGAAAGTTTCAAGTTGCTAGCTCACTCCGTTCGACAGTTATCGTGTCCACGACAGAATCGATTTTGACACCGGATTCGTCATCAGTGAGTCCAATCTAGTCGTTTGAGACCATTTTCGGCCCAAACATCGAAAATTACAGACATTTGGACAAAACGATAGCACGCTGTTCCCCTAGAACATGCGCGCAAAAATCAATTCATTCCAAACAAAAGCGGTCAAATGTGACAATGTGGTTTTCCCCATCAGCTGAGTAACATATCACGGTAGAAGAATACCCTTAAAAACCATCAGTGAAGAACTAAACATCTGAAATGAATTACTCCTCCTGGCACCCATTGCACAATATAGGTAAACATCTGCTTACATAACCTTGTGTCATGACACACAATACCTAAACTGGATTCGATCAACCGTTAGCTAATTTATCTTACCTTTAGCAAATCGAAGTCTTAAGTCGAAAGTAAAAGTCCTTGGCAATGGATAGCTATTCGAGTTCATTGGCATTACTGTTAGTCAACGTTATCTGTGCATAATTGTAACAATCAATTAGTTTCCAACAGCATTCTAGTTTTTTATATTGAACTTGAAGTATTCACTTTCATTCTGGTACATCGACTTTCATGAACGAATAAGGGTTTAGAGAATATCTAAAGATAACACTGAAAAAGAAAGGATAATTTATGAATTCATTGTCTTGGAAAGTATAGTGATTTAGATGATCTTCATTGGTAAATGTCTGAAAAAAATTAGATTCTGCAGAAAAAATTAAACTTATCACAATCTTGAAATGCAGCTTTTTTTCGTACCTGCAGTCATCGACAAACTCGAAATACGCAATTCCATCAAGATTTTATACCAAAGAATTGATAAAGAGGTTCAGTGAATAGAAATTCAAAAGTGGCAGTGACGTGTAGTCAGAAGATTTTGCATGCATGCATGTTCGTGTTGTCTATTCATTGTATGAAGAAGAATCCTTCTTTATATAATGTGGTCTTTTCATACACCTGATGGGCATATAAATTTTATTTTTCCGAAGAATCTGTCCATGTGTTACTACCAATTTCTTGGAATTCTCGAAAATTTAGATTCAATCAAATTGAATTCTGGTATTTGATTCTGATTCAAAAATGACAGCTCGAAGATTCGGTAATAGCGAGTCCGGACGAGGATTTTTGAAACGAAATATCTGAAAAAAAATTTTGCAAATTTTCTTCATGATCGCGGGACAAAATTCTACCAGGAATTTTGGGAGCAGAAATTTATTAATTGTTATAAAAGATTCAGTTTTATCTGATGAGTATACGAACAAAATTCTTCAATCTTCAGCGAGTCGGCCAATTCGAAGATTACATACATTCAGACGATATGTGAGCACCCTGTCCCATTAGAACATGCGCGAAAAAGAATCAGATATCATACCCGGAAAATGTTTTTTATTATGTTCACTGAAATACATATTATTAATTCATTTCTTGAAAAAGGTATGACACCAACAGAATGGTTGGAATGGTAGATGTGTGATATACCAGTAATGTAAATTGTTGCAGCTCTCAGAAAAGGAGACAATCGAAGAATTCCGGCAGAAATTCACAATGATTTTGGAGTCCACCAGCTCAAAATGGTGGAAGAAATTTTGATTTTTGGTGGAATCACATCATGTCAGCCCAGATGGAATAGGACGCCATCTTTCGCAATAGTTGCAATCCAATTGAATGAGTCAACTTCGTGATGAGCGTTCTCTTTAGTATGAAGAAATTGCGTTGCATTGTATGCAGACAACTACTGGTCTCTATACAATGGTATCAGTCCTATCATCTAACCTTAAACAATGGTTTTATATACACGAACTGCTGTTGTTCATTTGATTGTTGCAACGATAGAACTCTATATTACTCTATATAATATAGAGTTCATTGGTTGCAACTGCACCGGTAATGAAATGAAATCTTCATTACGAACACGTTGAACCTATCCGAGTTTTTTCTACTGGATAGTAGATGGCGCTGTTGATTGAAAGCTGCATCTATTATTCGAAAGGAACTTTCTTCTGATGATATGGAACAAAGTATCTGAGAACCTTATTTAATTTAGGTGAATCACCCAAGAACAGATGGCAGCAGCAATAAATCTCTTAATTTTTGGGTCTTGATAACATTATTGAGGTTGGTTCAATTTATCTTGTCAATGGATTGATAGGAAGAAAGATAGCATTATCACAAGATATTACGTCAACATGTCATATATTCGAATTGGGACTTTCCAGCACCCAATAGAAGTCTGAATATTTCAATCGGTAATTCATGCGAATAACTGGTGGATGCGCTACAAATCAGAATTGTATTTATTGTTCATTAGATGTCCATTGGACGTACGTCGGAAAATTCTGTACATCCAATGGATGTCCAGGTATACGTCTATTGGATGTCCATCGTGTTGTCTGGGGTCTTCAGTAAATGAAAAAAGAAAATCGAATATTTTCTTGATTTTGTTGAAAAATTTTTTTGTCGGTAATGATTTTTAGATTTCGACTAGATTCTATACAGACCTTATAAAGTCCATATTTCACTAAAGTGTATCTATTTTCAGTTTGTTCCAATTTTTATTTTCGCCAATACGGGAAATAATATCTGAAATTTCGAGGTCTTTTCAAAGGAATCCTTTCAATTTCAGGAATAATACGAAAATAACCGATCATGATGAAAACATGTTTTTTCCGGTATAATTGAGCACTTTTCCAATGAATTGGCTCATTAAAATATCGTCGAATGTTCGTTCCAACTAGTTGAAACAACTAAATATGTCCAAACATTACTGAGGGGCGAAATGATTTTATTAGGAGTTCATAGATTTCATTACATGAATGAATGGTACATTCTATGGTTACTCTAAAATGGTGAAACACAACTGATCATGATCTCCTAATCCTATGATCCCCCCACAATTCTTCTTGATCACTCATGTTGCTCAATCATAAAATAAATAAAAAAAACTCCTTTGGGATTATAATTTGCACATGATATTTCCAAAAATATTATTCCGATTTAGCTGAAATAAACTAAATGGTAGTGAAATGTGGGTCTGGAGGCATGTGTAAAATTTCAGCATTATAGGATGGTAATCGAATACAAGTAGGTATACTCTACAACAGATAGTACTCATTTTTCAGGTGAAAATTCGAAAATTCCAGACTTCTAATTGGGCAAAATCATAATGTTACCAAGAAGAATCGCGTAAACCATAAAATCGCTCATCTTAATGGACAACCAAACATATCCTTATATATCAGGACTCTGAGTAGTTCCTTTCGATAATTATTGTGTTAACGTCGGCATGATGGCATGCATTATCTCTTCATCAGATAACTTACTGTGTAGAGTGGTTCCGAAAGTTCCGATGAAATTGTGTAGAAATCAATAAAAAGGGAAATTCATAAGATTAACAGCCATATTCATTAACCACAGGAATAAATATCAATCGAACCGAACAAACAGCTGTCTTGCATTTCCGCTCAAGAGGAAGGAACTTTAATTAATTGGCATTTCACGTCGTGAGAATATTTCATATATCAATACAGATCCAGATAATGAAGAAAGCGAAAGTATTTTCCGAAGCCCGTAACTTTCATAACATTTGTTCTCCCTGAGGCTGCAGCCTCCCAGAGAGCTCAGAACAGCCCAATATCAGAGTCGTACTCCACGGAACCGAAATTATGATCTTCACATTCTAATAGTTGTCTGGGGTTCGTATGCAGAGTCGCCGAAAGTCATCTGAAGGATGGCTTTTATAGACACTAATTTGACTATACGCTACGCTCAGTTGGCCAAAAGGGCATTGGAGAATAGTTCCACGAGGCCAAAAAAAATAAGTCACTCGGTCGTATTTACGCGTATGTCCTAGGGAACAGCGAGCTATCGTCCAAATGTCTACAATTTTAGAATTTTTTCCAGAAAATAGTCTCAAACAACAGAGCTGAACTTACTGAGAACGATACGATAACTGTTGAACGGAGCAAACTAGCGACTTGAAACATTCACGCATCAAAACGAGGCAATAGGTCACGAGCAGTTTTGACAGTTCAGAGAGACTGGAGGACCAACAGTAACCTCAAATGCCTTGTTTACTATGGGAAAAAAACAATTTGCTTGTGGTTTTACTGCTTTTGTATCAATTTGAATGTTTTGGACTGAAATGTTCACTATGGCATTATCTAGGAACTATATCCAATGTATTTAATATCTTGTAACAATAACAGCTTTACTAAATATTGGATAATAACAATTCTTGCTAGTTGATGTAGTCTTTGTATATTGCTGGGTTCAAGTTCAGTAAATCAGGGAATATAATTTGAAACCCAAGTTTTTTGAATTAAATTTAGATATTGAAGCTCGAATAATCAACATAAAATCGATTAAAACTACCAATGAGTTGTTGAAGTATTTTATTTGAAATGGTAGGTACCATCCGGATGTGGAAAGAAACTCAAATTGTCCATTTAAAAAGAAACAATGAAATTCTAGTGGTAGGTACTGAAAGGGATAATAATATTTTCTGAATTCATTAAAATTCGTAACTGCGTTTAAAAACTGAAAAATTTACCAAATCAATGCTACTTTCCAACTTTCCAACACAATTCTTTAAAGGCCCAAATCAGTCAATTGGAATTTTGAGGTTATTTCCTTATAATTTAGGAACTGCTTCTATGACTGGATTGAAATGAAACTTGGGTGGTAGTTGAATTGTATAAATTTCATACAATGGTACAAGCTGACATTTTTCAATTAAGTCCTGAATTTCAATTCTATATAATTTTTTTTTTATGCACAGTGTGTCCACGGATTGGGTGCCGGTAAGGTGTAAATGACGAAAAATTTTCGAGTTAGACTCTGATATTCTGGGAATCGCTCCTGCTTGGTCTCAAACTGAGATGTTGAGGAAATGAGGCAAATCAATAAATATACAGGGTGGTTTAGAACTGATTTGATGAAAATTGATTGGAAATAAATTATTTTTGTTTTAAAAGATATCGAGAGAGTTTATTGAGAAAAGTTGTTTAGAATCAAAAGACACATATTTTATTGTTACAAAAAATTATTATTGATATTTATTCATTATTTAAAATCAGCAAAATTTTCAATCATGACAAAATATCTCACGTATCGGATTAACAAAATGTTCATTACCAACTTATGAAGTCAAGGTAGGCGGATTTATCTGAAAATTGAGTTCCTGCAGCAGCTCGTCATTCTGAACAACTTTTCTCAATAAACTTTCCCGATATCTTTTAAAACAAAGGTACTTTATTCCTAACAAGTTTCATCAAATCAGTTCTAAACCACCCTATATATTAATCGATTTTGCTCATTTTCTCAACATCTTGGTTTGAGACCAAGTGGGAGCGATTTCTAGAATATAACAGTCCAACTCGAAAATTTTTCGTCATTTACACCTTACCGGCACCCAATCCGTGGACACACTGTATATGTTTGGAATTATTGGGTGGGTTTCATCGGTTCACGAATCTGGACTTTCCAATTGAGGTTCAAACCTTATCTACATTGTTACTTTCGTAAGTTATTATGTTCACGATCGGCCAAGAGGACGACCGTAAATCACTGCATGGTGAAAATCCACCTAATTACTCTCCATATTATCCCTTTTGAATTTCTTTTTTTTACTTATTTTGAAGTATAGTTTTCACGAATAGTTTTAGTTTTTAGTTATATAGGTATATATTTGCATGGAAGTCCTAACTGTCTTCCTCCATTAATTTTTTCATTAAAGGTATACGGAATTGAAAATGCAAAACAAGAAGGCTGTATATTTTTCGCTCAGATCATAACACTCTCTCTGTGCATTGGAAAAGGAGGTCAAACGTTTATTAATTTTTGTTATGCCATGTTTCTTTGCTTGTATTAGTCTCTCATTATTGGTGAAAAGGATATATCACAGTTCCGTCGGCTCAGCATTTAATTTTTTTTCAATCCCTTATGCTTCCAGTAGAAATCACAACCAGAAAACGATTGTCTTGACATTCCTTGGGGACTAAAGAGGTCTATTTGATTTTGAAGAATATTTTCGTACCGTTTCATATAGATATCAACATTCATTTATTTATCGACCAATTATAATTGATACGTATGCACATCATTCGATCCAAATAGTGAGAATAAGTCGTTCTCGAGGCCAGAATCACATCAATATCATTTCCTGTATTGCAAACAGGTCGAAGATTTAATAAAGTAGATGATGGAAATTTTATACCTCTAAAAACATATAATTATTACACGGAAATTAGCAGATCATTTCTGGTAAATGGGAAAAAACCCATCGAGGCGATCACAAACTTATATCAACCACTTTGAGATCTTAAATATTCTCATTTGTAACAGTAGGTATAGGTATACCTGAGTTGATAGAGTGTGCTTCGTGTGTGTTGAATATTTTGGAATTATACATAGGTGAGTTATAAAAAGCTTTTGGTGTTATTGATACTAGGTAAACATCAGTTTCCTTAAGACCGGAATAACTGTGATATAAACTACTGGACAAGGAGACGTTATCGAACATTTAAATGTCTGCATATCTTATAATTTTCAATTCCCCGCGTATAGTTTAAAAATATTTCTAGGTTTCTTGATAGCTTCTGATTGTCGGCACCCCTTCAACATCAATAATGTTGAGTAGTTTATTCACCCTCGTTGAATAAAACATCGACTCCCTGTTGTCAAATCGTTGAAAACAGTTTTTTTAGAAATATCAATACTGGACTATGAAAACTGCTGAAGTAAGTACAAAGAGGATCAACCCGATATTGAAATTTTCTCGAACGTTTTGCTGGGCTTCTTATGTTATAATTTTCAAAAAATTTATATTTCCATTCAAGATCGATTGGAATATATCCTACAAAATAAAAATTCATTTAGAAATTATACCTTCTGGAAGGTATAGTGTTCAAAACCGGCCTAATGTAACTGCGCCATAACAATTTGGGTCTTAATTCGAGAAGAGGTTGCAAAGATGTGCTAGAAATCCAGTCACTTCTTCATGAAGTCTCCAGAAACAGCTTCTGCTAATACTGCGGTTCACTATCTTCACTTTTATAGTTACCATTCTATAGTAGTCCATTGGTCTCATGATAGATGCACAGAATACAAGGTGCGGACACTCTTTAACATATTTTGGTTCCGAAATGAGATCCAAATGTTGTCAAAATACGGCTTTATAGCCCTACTTCAGTTTTAGCCGATAGATGACAGCATCGAGAAATCTGCCATGTAAAATCTGAAATATTTACGGAAGTTACCTACATGTCATATTATAGTAAGTCAAATCAGAGGTTTTTATTGATTTTCCGAGTTGGAACATAAGTTATTTTCATGAAATTCCAAAATCAAATTGATTTTGACAAATTCAGGTTATGACTATTCATTTCATTCAGTCAGAATGGCGAGAATATGTGTGAATACACAAGTCTGAAACTTGTTATTTTTGAAATACCCATTAATTACAAGAGGTATTTTTTATTTCAATATCTAATAAATGTAGAAGAAGTCTTCCAGAGTAGCGTATTCAAAAATTCCTATAGGAAACATTTGGAACTATAGATACTACGATGAATTTGTCGGGTTTGAAATTCTTCTCATGAATCCGTACGAACATAAACAGCAAAATGAATAATTCATATTTGAATGAAAATCAACCTGTACATTCACTCGAAAATATTTTCACATGTAACATATTCATGACTTTTGAATTGAATTTTTTTTTTCGGTGCATACAAAATTTATAAACCATATTTTCCATCGAACGAGATTGAAAATATACAAAAAATCCAATTACTATGAAACCTGGTAACAGTTATCAAATGACAATGCTCAATTTTTCGTGCTCAATTTTATCGTGGTGATTGTATCAGTTGAACAATTCAAAAATGTCAAACCTTTTTTTCGCCCCCGAATTTGGTAATTCGCGTGAAATCCGATGAGTTCACGTCAGTGCTTCTCCAGATATTTTATACACATATGATTCTTTCACTGTCATTTTTACTCGCTTGTTCTAGGGAACAGCGCGTTATCATTTCGTCACGATGTCTGTAATTTTCGAATTTCGTGCCAAAAATGGTCTTGAACGATTCGGTTGAACTCCCTGAAGAAGAATCCGTGGTCAAATTCAACTCTGTCCGTCTGTCCGTATGTGCCCTTTCTTTCGAAGGAAAGACCTAGCGACTTGAAATTATCAGATTAGGTTTGGAGTCCAAATATCTCGGTTAAGTTCGTTAATGGGTGGAATCGGTAGGATAGTTTCGGAGTTAGGCCCATTTGAAATTTTTAATTTAATTCCTCGATATCTCATGAAGTGTTGACTCGATCATATTGAAACTTCGTGGACTGTTTGGGAATACCAACGCTCAACTAAGAACAAAATTCCGCGTGGATCCATTTGTTATAAAATTAAAAAAAAATTATCCGAAAATTCTGGAAATTTTTGATGAAAAAAATATTTTCTCTGAAAACATTGATTAGATTTCAATAAACATTGATATAAAGCTTAGAGGCAGTATTTAAGAACATTATCACAAATTTCAATTAGATCAGATATTCACTTTCGGACATATAACGAAAAAAAAATGTGCCAAATTTCGTTGTTATTAGGAATTTCAACTTCATTTCCGTAAAATCTCAAGTACACATGAAATCAGATTGAAACTTCGTATTCAGGTGGAGATTATCAACAAGCAACTAGGTGCAAAATTTCGTATTGATCTTATAGTTAGAATTCGAACGAGCAAGTTAAAGCTCCAGACCTCCCGTCAGTGCTTTTCTAGATTTTTTATTGAGTCATTGTTTTACTTATAGTGGCGGCTTCTGCTCTCTAAAGGAATAAAAAAGAACTAACGTCCATCTAGAATTCGCGTCCCTGTGATAGCTGAAACAAAATCGAATAAGTAAAAGCACCAGTATTTTGTAATTCATTCCAACCAAGGTAGAATGCTCCGTACAACACCGGGTTTGTTTTGGTTCCAAGTTCAGAACTGTTCGGGACGGTTCGAGTATGCGTAATTGCCATTTTGAGTCTGAAAAATCGAAAGTCGGAACCAAAACAAAGCTAACTTTAGATTTCTGATAGTCCCGTTTAAAATCGTTTATTGGAAACATCAAAGATACGACCCTGTTTAGGAACCAAATTACCGCTGTCTTCAAGAAAGTGGTCTTAAATACCTTTCACTTCGTGTACTGCGATGTGCGGCATAGCCAACCTTTGGTGTAGGATCACTGAACTTTCCTCAACTGATCAAGAATACCAAATGCCTGGTGATTATTAACTATACATGGCCAAAAACTGCGAAGGAGTGATCAAGTGGACCTGTTATGTCACTGGTCCGGAAACACTGTCGCAACCTGTAGAAATTTGACCCTCTGGGGGTCTTCTTGTGAAGAATGCTAAACTGGAGGCGGTTACGTCGACTCTCTCGCGATTATCGCATGTTGCGTTCTTTTGATAATAACTGTAGTGAGAGTAAAGTTTGGTTTGCTTTTCGGAAGTGGTGCGTTGGGATTTAATTGTTGTTGTTGAATTTTGAAGAGAAGATAGGTTTCAAGAGCTCAAGGAAGGAGAGCGTTATCATTCTGTTCGAAAATCTGTAATTTTTAAAATTTTCAGGTGATTGTGAATGATCCAGAACGAATATGTCGGACTCACTCATATGAGGGATACTTGGTCTTTGTCAGGTCAAGCCGGCTACTCATAAGCATTTCAATTTGCAAGTAGGTTTAGATCCGACACATAGAATTACGCTATAATTCATGAGCTTCGTATCACTAAAGTAATTCGAAATATAAAATTATTTGATAACACAAAAAATTAGGGGTAGGAGGGTACATTGTTCACACCTAGAAGAAGATATGCCATACACAAATTCATTAACTTAGGAACAAGCAATGTATAGAATATAACAAGGTGACAGTGCTCGTTTTTTCCGAAAAATTTCTTGGGTGCAAATGGTTAAGAAATAGTAAGAAAGCGCAATGTTCTTCTTTTATTTATTCAAGAATTTTCGGGAAAATTAAACTGAAATAAACAAACCAAGTATCGTTCCAGATGATCTATACGAAATCAAATCTCGGTCAAGGAACAACTTTCAAAAAGAAAACTATTCTGTCAGCAACGTTTCGGCCCTTTATTGGGCCTTCTTCAAGCTAAAACGATACAAAAGTAAACAATAAAATGAATATAAAATAACAATTTGAGCTATACAGACAACATACAGGTCGGCAAGAACAAAATATCAAGAAAGAATCTTCAATACAACACATAAATTTAAAAACTCAGTAAAATAGATCTCAAATAAAAACAATTAAATAGGTACTTATTTCGACGTCCCAGTAAGATACACCATACTTATCTGACAGACTTACCGTCAGAACAATAAAACCTTAAATGAATTTTCACATGGAGAAAGTCCGTGTTGGAAAATGAAAAATGTTTTTCGAACAGGGTAGTTTATACATCGATGTATTGTCTTGAATGGTACAAACAGTTCTTCCTCAACGAGAAATCCCGAATAACCGATGTCAACAACAGAAGTCAAGCAAAAACATATAGACATCACACATTCTATTCTCGTGTCCATTGGCGTACAGCAACTTTATTATCTTCAACACTCGCTTAATAAATTCGAATATGCAACATTCAAGGAAGCAATATCAGAACGGAAATTGACCGAATTAGAGTTTTTCTTTATATGTATCAACTCTTTGAAATTCCGTCTGAACCAATTCGTCTCTCGGTCCAATATTTCTAAATTGTCAAAATCGAAACTATGGCCCAAAGAAACAGCATGAGATGACAACGCTGTAGATTCCTTTTTATTATTACAGTCTCTCCTGTGTTGCGCCGACCTAACACCCAAATATTGCCTAGTTTGGCCAACATAACAATCATCACAATCACCACAATTAAAAGTGAAAGATGAAAAAATATCTGACATTGCGCATTCTCACAAACAAATTGAGTACATCCAAAAAAATTTCGAAAAATAATCACTGAAGCCTGCAGAACGACATCCCATTTTCTCCAATAAAGGTCGAAATTTCACGCATTTCTAATATTTCTGGCGGCTATTGGCATTGTTGAAGCATGCAGATTGAAGTCGTGACTTTCAAAAAATTGAGGTGGGGCAATTTTAATACATTTCATAATTTTCAACTACACTTATAACATTCGAAATAATATTTAGATTATTCGATAATGCTCGAATGTTGCCTTAACCATCCTGTTTAAGTCAGGACCATCTAAGTGGATACTTTATTCCTCTCGAATTTTCTACTCAATAGATTTATTTTCAATTCGTCGAACTCTTATAAATAATTGAATACACTCTGAAACTATGTTTAGCGAAAGCACTGAGTCAGTACCGATCATCAGATCCAAATATCAGCTCTTTGCCAATGTGAACAAAACGAATGTTTTACCTCCACTGTCATAGAAATGTCAAACCACGCACGAAACCAATTGTGTTCATTATACCCATACCGACTCGATTTTCCTATGTATACAGGGTGTATCTGAAACTTCTGAGGGGTGATTCCGTGTTGAAAATTATGGTAGGTATTTGGTATAAAATGTTTTGAAAAACATCCCCCCGAAAAAGTTAGACCTTTCCGAAGATTTCCGAAATTATTTGTCAATAAATCTACACATTCTCTTTCAACCCTGAAGTATACTTAGAAGGGGTTGAAATAGTCAACCCCTAAGATATTCTTTCTCACAACTGCATTTTGAAATTCAGCAAGGATTTCAATGAGGAGGAGAGTAAATGCTTGTATGGAAGCTGAAGGCGGTCATTTTTAATATCTATTATAATGGCGTTGTCGATCTTCGACAGGTTTTCGTTCATTATACGCTATTGTTCTAGTTGTAAGCGTTTTAGCCTAGTAAAATCATAATTTGGTTGGCTGTTGTTCAATAAAATGCTATTCAACATGGGTTATGTTTTCGAAAAAACTTGTCGAGGTAAACAGTTGGTGAATGAATCGGGCTTTTAAGCCATGTTTTTCTTAAGAAAAATTTTCATTCAAAAAAAACCTAGAAAGCACTGACGAGAAGTCAGCAGCTTTGGCGCGCATGTTTACTCATGGTCGAATACTTTGAACGTGCACTCAAAAGCTGCAGACTTCCCGTCAGTGCTTTTCTAGGTTTTTTTCGATAAAAAACTGAATTTCAATTGTAACCTAACCTAACGGCCGACCGTAAACACAATTACTTCCGAAAGAATAAACTAAGAAACTCGATGTTTGTAGAGTAGTTTTGGACCTTAATTACGAAGGCCGAATTTGTGAATGGCTACAATCCACCCAATAATTCCGCAGATATACCCATTCAATATTCATTTTCCCAATATTTCCAAAAATTAAGGTTGGATTGGATTGAAATCCAATACTTAATCGAAAATGACAGTTCGAAATTTCATACATAATTTTATGAGGATAATATGATTAGAAGATCACAGAATATTGAAAATTGAACCGAAATTTGGTGAACTGCTGTGAAATATAAAGCTCAAAGTCTGCGCTTAGTTTTTTTCATAGATGATGAACAATTTCCGAAAAAAATTCTTTAAATTTACTGATAGTATGATCTCAGCAAAATCTCGCGAAAGTTGTGCGTCGTTATATTCCAACTAACTGCCAAATTTTGATTCAATCGTTTCAGTAGTTCCCAAATTATCAGGGAAATAACCTCCAAACTTCGAGAGGCTCTAATTCCGACACTATTTGGCTGATTTTTCCCATTAACGAACTTAACCGCCGCACTTCGAAATGCAACCTACCCTTAAAGTTTCAGGTCGATAGGATTCTCCGTACCACCGTAATCGTGTATACGGACGTCCGGCCGGACAGGATCGATTTTGACACCGGATTCGTCTTCAGTGAGTCCAATCTAGTGGTTTGAGACCATTTTTGGTTAAAATTCGAAAATTACAGACATTTGGACAAAACGAGAGCACGCTGTTCCCCAAAACATGTGCGTAAAGATTTGTGAGAAAAAATATCTTAGGGGTTGACTATTTCAACCCCTTCTAAGCATACTTCAGGGTTGAAAAAATGTGTAGATCTATTGACAAATAATATTTACCAAGATTCGTGTCTTCAGCTATACAGGGAAAATAAAAAAGAGAAACAATTTGTATGTTAATTTTCGGAGGGGTGTAACTTTTCCGGGGAGAGGTTTTTCAAAAAATTTTTACCAAACACCTTCCTTAGTTTTCATTACAGAATTACTCCTTACATTTTTTCGGCGTTATTCAGATACAACCTCTATAATGCAATTATTCAAATGAAAGCTTTCACACATTCATCTCGTCGCGAACGTGTTATGGGAATGGACATTAGATTTTCTTTTTTACAATTGTCTTGAGGTGTTCGATAAAATCTTTCAGATGTACTGCATCAGAAGGTCAACGCAACCTGAACATGGTCTTGAACTCTTGACTGGAAAGTGAGAGTGTGAATGCGAAGATGTTCTCCGAGAGAAATTCTCTTTCGACACGGGAATAGTTCCGCAAGCCTTAGGATTAAAATTCTTGTGAAAAATGCAGAAATAGTAATTCTTTGGTGGCCATTAAGTACCACAAAGTGAGAGTACATGATGCGCTAGTTTTGGAGAACATCGGTTATCATTCTGTCGAAGTAGTGTCTGTAATTTTCGGATTTTGGCCCATAAAAGTATAAAGGGATTGGGTTCAATTCTCTGAAGAAAAATAGGGCTTAATTACGAAGGTCGAATTCGTGAATGGGTAAAATCCGCCCAATGATTCCGTAGATATACCCATTCAAATTTGTATTTCCTCAAAATTTTCAAATATAAAGATGAGATCAGATTGAAATCCAGCAGCTTTTGCGCGCATGTTCAAATTCGTTGCCAAAGCGGTAATCTCTATTGAACATGCACGTTGAAGCTGCTGGCTTCGCGGCAGTGCTTCTCTAGCTTTTTTTGCTTAGCGAATGTTAATTGCTGCGATATTTTTTCAAATTAACATTAAAGTTTTCTACTTTCCTTCCAACATAAAGTGCTAAAGACTGCTATTAGGTAGCAGTAGATTTTTAGTAGATTTCTGTAATTGACTTTGGTAGAAAAAAGTAGATTTCTACAGAAGGTTTGGTAGATTCTGAAAAAAATAATTGGTCATGCTGCTTGTGAGGCAGCCTCGAGTTGTTGAAATGGCTCCCGACACCGTTCATCGTTCACGGGCCCGGAACGTCAAATTATGCGGTTATCAAACGTTTCCTTCAGTAAATCAACTGCGGTACGAGCTGTGTGACATGTTGCGCCGTCTTGTTGAAACCACATCATGATTGTTCAATTGAGGAACAAAAAAGTCAGTAATCATGGCTCTACAAACCGGTCACCATTGACTGTAATGTTCTGATTCGGGTCTTCCCTTACGCTACGCTCTACAGCAGCAATGGCTTCTTATGTTCACTTTACGACGTCTCTGTGGATGTGTATTATCACTTAGAGTAAACGTGGTGCGAAAACTGTCCATAGTTATGTGGATTTAATAGCTCTGATGGACAATTATGTTGACCGTAAAATGGAGGTAGAGCGTAGAGCCCGATACGTATTTCGAACAGAACCATTATTTTCAGAATAAATTTGCACTATTTGGAAGCGTGGTTCAGGCGTCAGTCGATTCATATTGAAATGCCAGACCAAACTAAACACAAATCGCTTGACAAAATGGCCGTCAGTTAAAACAATGTTGCCAACTTAAAGTTCTATACCTCTAAAAAAACATCCTTTATATAACCATTCTCTGGCTAAAATTGGAAAATCATAGATAATAGCGCTGAATAATAACGATCTTGTTACCTAATTCAGAATGAGAAGTTTTAGTTTAAATCTGATGGTATAAATTTGTATTAGATATTACACTGATAATTCGTTGATTTATTCACCTCCTTATTATGCGTCAAGAATAAACTCATCAATTAACCAAGTAAGAAATCATTGAATAGAAAATGTTAACAATGACTTCACTTCATATTCAAATGTCCGACAGATTCTCATGGAAGAGAGTGTGTTTTTGTCTTATGAAATTGCACATTCACTTCTTTATAATTTTCATATTGAATGAATTACAGATGATTATACAGAATACTATAGAAGATAATTATTACAAATCCTAAGGAGATATCATTATCTTTATGTCTACTGGACTGAATTCTCAACAATAGGGGAAGTCCTACCGATTGAGCTTCCGGTTAGCTTGTTTAATTTTGATTTTTTAGTAGAGAAAAGCACTGACGTTAAGGCGGCAGCTTTTGCGCGCATGACCCTGCCAGACCCACTTCTACCATCTGATGAAGAGATTTGGTGAACTTCTAATCATATTCGAGCTGTCATTTTCCAATTGATCACTGGATTTCAATTCGATCTCATCTGTATTAGCGGAAATATTGGGTAAATAAAATTTTCAATTATTTTGTCCGCGGAATCATTTGGCCGGATTTTACCCATTCATGAATCGATCGTAAAAACAATAACTTCCGAAAGAAACAACTTAGAAACCAAATATTTGTAGATTAGATTCGAACCAAAATTTGTTAATGGGTAATATCCGCCCAATGATTCCGCAGAAATAACCCTTCAAAATTTTACTTTTCCAGTATTTGCCAGAATACAGGTATGACTGAATTGAAATCTAGCACTTTATTGAAGAATCACAGATTGAAGGTCCATACAGAATTTTATGGGAAAAACATTATCAGAATATCGAATATTGCAGAGAGGAAAAATCAGAATTTTTTTCAGGTTGTTTTGAAGACATGATATCACGAAATTTCACACAAAAAAGTTCATCAGCGTTTACAAATAAGTAACCAAGTTTTATTATTATAGAATCAGTATTTTTCGAGCTATTCCAGAAAAATCTAGAAAAGCACTGACGTGAAGTCAGCAGCTTTT
The DNA here is from genome assembly GCA_958510865.1 of Myrrha octodecimguttata. NCBI lineage: Eukaryota > Metazoa > Arthropoda > Insecta > Coleoptera > Coccinellidae > Myrrha > Myrrha octodecimguttata. Next base: position 70,102,437 of record OY294056.1, on the reverse strand, counting down.
ACGCGCTTGTTCACTTTGCGAAATGGTGATTCGGAAATTTCAGTGAAATTCAATGAAATATAAAAATTTTCAGAAAAAATAAAAAAAAAAAAAAATTTCCGAATTTTTCCATGGATAATTCTTCTTATTGACACTGTTCATATTCCAACCAAGTTTCATTTCGATCAGATAAACATTTTTCGAGTTATTGAAAAATCAAAATTTCAAATGGCTGTAGCACAAAAACCATACGGCAGATTTTTCCCATTAACGAACTCAACCGAGATATTCAAGATCTTAACCTAACCTGAAAATTTTCAAGACTCCAGGTCCTTCCTTTCGAAAAATACAGCGCACACGGCCGGACGGACACAATCAATTTTGACTACGGATTCTTCATCAGTGAGTCCAATGTAGTCGTTTGGGACCCATTTTTGCTCAAAATTCGGTTCCTGAAATATCAGGGAATTAACCTTGAAATTTCAATTATCTATTACGCCGAAACTATCCGGCTCATTAACGAACTTAACTGCATTTTGGAATGCAACCCACATTGAGAATTTCGAGTCGATAGACACAGGTTTCATCATCAGTGAGTCCAACCTGGCCGCTCGAGACCATTTTCAAGACAAAATTTGAAAATTACAGAGATTTCGACCAAACGATAGCACGCTGTTCCCCAGAATATGCACGCAAAACTGGTCCACTACCTACCGTAATATCAGATAATATTCGAAGGCTTCCTTCAAGGGACAAACACATGATTATTTCAAACTCCGCTTTATTGTAATCCGTCTAGAATAAACTGAGAGATTGCTAAGGATCTACTTTTCACTTTCTTCAAATATTGCAATTTTTTAATTGGATCAATTGATGAGAGCCTTCCAATTTAAATTAATTTATTCCGGCCATGGAGAAATTTTCGAATGTTTTAGGATGCAAAAAATTGTTGTAGAAAGTAGTTTGATATACTGTTATCATCATATGATTTTAAGCTCATTAACACAATCAACAAATGTGCCTGAAATGCATACATCAAGTGTGTTAAGTAGAACTTTTTATAGAAATATGCTAATCCCTAATCCGAACAAGGATTTTTAATTTTCTCTGCTTAGTGTTTGAATAATCCGTGATTTTTTTTGAGTTACAACAACTCTTAGGATTGATTGATCTTGCTGAAGAACTTGAGGAAACATTACTGGTATACACCTGAGATTCCTATTGAGTGCCATGAATTCACAAGTAATTTTTCAAAATTGATTTAAAATTTTTTCGTGTACTGATTACGGAGGATCACTTTTTTACATGTACCTAATGATATTGATTAAAGCTTATTTTGGGAGGATATTTTGTATAATTTTTTTTTTGTTTCCACTCTCAATATCTGAAACAGAACTATAAAAATAGTTTTTTATGGATAACCGAAGCGAACTGTGACTGTTCTGAGTACAAATGTCTCTGTTTCATCAGACAAACGAGAGAATTTGCAGAATTTGACACACAACGAAAAAAAATTATTCTGCAAATTTTTCCGTTTGTTTTATGAAAGAGATTTGAACTCTTGAACGTCACAGTTCGCTTTGTTCATCGTTTGTATCGTTCCGGTATTGTTCATTAGGCAATCTGTTCTTCAAGAAACTGCCCTTGACAAATGGTTCAATCCTGCAATCCACGAGGGCGTTTTTCACAATAAAAAATAATTTTCATTTAATTTTCAGTAGTGTTTCGGATATTTGGAGTAAAAACCCCAAAAAACCTACAAAACGATATCCTGTATCAAACTATAACTTACTAAACTCAATTCATGTGTTTCAAACAACATTCATTTTATAATCGTCAAAATTATAGCGATATTCTTGAAAATATGGATTTCTGTAATTAAAAAAATGTTCTATTGAATATTTACATTTTGACAGCAGACCAGCATGAATATTTTGAAAAACAGCGTATTATCGTTTCGTCCAAATGTCCTGTAATTTTTCATGTTTTTCCCGAAAATAGTCTCAAACGACTAAGTTGGACTCACTGAATACGAATCCTATTCCAAAATAGAATGGCCGGCCGAGGCCGGGGTAACTTTCGAAGACTTGCGATTGAGTTTTGAAACTTTCAAGGTTGGTGCCGCACGTTTAAACGCGACGATTGTACTCGTCGGGCAAAATGGAAATGGAAAATGGAAATTCGAGGTTTGAGTCATTTGAATTTTTTATGTTATTTCCTCAGTACTTCGAGAACTCTCCGAGAGATCCCATTGAAACTTGGTATTTGATTGCGACATATCGACGCGCAATTACTTGCAGAGTTTTGTTGGAATTTTGTGAATTGAATGAATGAAATGAAATTTTTTTTTCGAGAACTATTCAAGAGTTTCGACGAAATTTTGCACACGCCCTGAACTCTGTATTTCACGAAAGGTATTTAATTTGAGCCGATTTTTATTATCGGATATAATTTCGTGGTTTCCGTGGTATCGTTGTTTTGTCTGGAATACTTGAATATCGATTCAGTGATGATGAACCTTGGTAGCTCATTGAGAAATGCTGATGTAAAACTTTGTGCTGAAATTCCTGATGATGGTAGCATTACAACAAGCTTGAAAAAATATTTCAAGTTTTTTTTTTCGGAAAATATTCACCAGATTGTGATAAAATTAAGCAAATATCTTGAACGTTGTACTCCACAACAGCGCACCAAGCTTTAGTTCGATCCGATTCCAACTTTCAGAGATATTGTGAAAAAATATGTCAAACTTCGTGTTTTTTCCTGGGTATCGTTGTGATTTTCAGATTTACTCCAGTATTACTAATCCAGTCATGATGAAACTTGGATACTAGGTGAAAAACGTTGTTGCACAACTTGTGCGAAATTTCGTGATGATCGTTAGATGATCATTAGAAAAATTTGAAAAGAAAATTATCGTGAAGAAATGTTTTTTCAACTATCCATCAGATATCACAAATACCTTGAACTCCTTATTCAACAGCAGCTCACCAAATTTCACTTCGATCCGGTTCAATTCCCGGATATATTGGAGAAATATTTGTCGAATTTCGTGCTTTTTCCTAGGTATAATTTCAAACATACTGCTCTTTTCATGACGAACCTTGGTAACTGGTTGGAAAACCCAAAAAGGCACTCAGTCCTTTGAGATCAATTTCAGTTCAAAATTCCAAAATTACAGACATTGTAACGAAATGATAAAACGCTGTTCCCCAGAACAAGCGTGTAAAAATTTAGTGTCATCAGAACAATTTGAAAAAAAAAATTCCAAAATTTTTCGAATATTCTATATTTTGCGATCTTCTTATCATGTTATCCTAACAAAATTCTGCATGAACCTTCAAGCTGTCAGTTTTCTATGGAGTACTGTATTTCGGTTAGATCTCATCTGTGTATTTTTGGGAATATTAGAAAATTAAAATGTTCAATGGGTATACCTTCAGAACCATCAGGTGGACTTAAAATTCACGGATTTGGGTTCCTATTAGCTCGAAAACGAAATAACTTTCGAAAGAAAAAACTTGGGAACTCGATAATGGGGGTTTTTCCTGAATTTGGGTTATTACTGCAAATGCAAATTAGAACATAATTATTATGAGTTTGATTCATCATTTTCCCAAATTACCTTCAGAAATTATTGAAAGTCAGGCTTAAAAATTGGGGTTTGGGATTTGTCAGGCATGCACGAAGTGACAACGGTGTTTAGAAGAATAGCTTTTTCTGCTATAGAATAATGAAATATTCATTCCTATTCTGTGGTACACACGTGTTCTTTGTCAATATAACCAAACAATTTCCGTTTGCGATTTGTCAGTAATATGACAGTATGACAGTCTGTGCTCTTCTTTTTCTATTCCTTGGTCGTTGTCTTCTACTCTAACCAGATCGAAGTATAGCTATCTCTGTTTTCCTAAGCAAATTAATACATTTGACGTCCTTTTCTTTCCCAGAAAGATGAATTCGACGTTGCCATATCGTGCACTCATGACAAATCCCTTTAAATGCAAATCTCCATTTTTATTTTTCAGTTTTAGGTGATCAAACATTTTTTTAAAAATATAATATTGAAATTATATGTTTGAAATGTGATGTTCTGAAGGTGTTTCATGAAAATTACTGCATTTTAGTTTAAAGGAAAACCCCCCATTGTAAAGTAGGTTTGGTACTCCAAAATACAGATACCTAGAACTCGATTGAAAAATAATAGTTTGAAAATCATGCAGAGTTTCGTGAGCACTATATGGAAAAACAAGCTGCAATTGGCGGGGTCAAAACAACAAATTTGAACAATCTCGTGAAGCTCCTGCCATCACGTCTCCTTCACATGCTTTTCTAGAATTTTTTCAAATTTTTATTATCAATTATGTTGACTATCACAAAGATTTAAGGAAGTGAATTAAGCGGTACGCAGCATACCGTTAACGTCTTCTATTCAACTTGAATAAGCGCTTATGTCAAGTGCAAGGATCGACCTCCCATTCTTTCACTCTCTTCCAAGCATCAGGTGTAGGTCAGGGCTGAGATCTTGTGCGAAGAAAATACCCCTCCCATCCCCGCTTTCGCTGAATTTCGATGAGACACACTAAGATTATGATCCCTATAAAATAATGGCATCAAAATTGTTTCTTCACAACACAAACGCAGATCGTACAATAAACATCATCTGTGTTTGTTGTACTGGAGGTCGAGTTCGATGGCTTCCAAGTTAATTGTAAGTTGGCAAAGAAAATGAAGAAGAAACACGTCTAGATTTTTTTTCTGATTTGTGGTTTCAACAGTTTTTATTGTTTCAGGTGCTGTTGGTTTTACCAGCACTAGTAACTTATAGTGCTGCAACGTTTGGAAAGGAACAGTGAGTACTAAATGTTTTTACACGAACAGAATTTAGTTCTGATTGACTAAAATGCCAATAGTTTTTTTGTTGATTTTATTTCTTCGGAATGAATATATTAGTAATTTTTTGCTCTCGGTTATTTTACTTTTTGATACTGAACTGATCCATCGTAAGATTTCGAAAATTCCTTCAAGTTTTGAAAATTTTTATGTTAATACGAATATTTTTTCGACATCTAATTTTTTCAAGTTTGCGATTATTTATATTTATGGAATTAAAATATCATAATCCTCTTGTCGCATTCTTTTTATTCAGATAATGCGTGGTGGTGAAGGCGTTTTTATCTTCTCTTCATATTCGAAAACCGAAATACCAAATATTTTAGGTAAGAATCGAACGAATTAACTGATTAATTCTTTCAAATAGTTGCTAGTTTTAATTCTCCCAACGTTTCGTATTTACCATTAAAAATAATGGAAACGATTCTTCATAATTATTGTTTCAACTACTCGGAACATTCAAGACTCAGTACTTGCTTTTAATTGAGTGTGTTGATTTTATTTCATAAATGGAGGAGATAATCAATATAATTTATGATATATTTTCTTAGTGCTTAAAAGTAAGCAATTATTATGATTGACTTGATTTTAATCGACAACAGTTTGAAATCGGTGCAAAATAATGGAACTTCAGTTACCTTGAATAAAAGTCACTATGATCACCAAAATCATCACATATTTTGGAAGAGTAGATGAAATTATATTGTCCTCTAAGAAAAAATCTATTGTTAATGTGTCGTAACAAACAGAGTTCTTCATATTGAATAACCCACCCCTATTCATAATCAATATACTATAAAAAAGTTCTATATCAAAATTTTTTTGGTTATGACTCATTTTCGATAAATTATAAAAATAAATCTGTAAAAAATACATAGGCATGCAATAAGAGCATACAAAATTTATTATTCAGTTTTGGATTGCCCTGAATCATATCTGATTTCAATAATATAACATATGTTACCTCTAACTCCAAAAACTTTTGGGTTATTCATTGTTGAATAACACATAATGAAGTAGTGCATTTCTCAGCTTTTTCGAAAAATACTACATTTAATTTCAATGTTTTAAATACTCTCGAAATAAGGACAAAGGATCATTCCAAATAGGTACTCGATGATATATACAGGGAATAGCCTTCAAACCAACTTTTTCTTATCTCTCGAAAAGTGAAAATACTACAATCTTTTTTATAGCTTTTAATCAGAATTCAACCAAACATTTTTACCATATTTCAAAACTCAATAATTTTTACGCGCTTGTTCTGTGGAACAGCACGTTATCATTTCGTCACGATGCCTGTAATTTTCGAATTTCGAGCCGAAATTGATCTCAAACGACTAGGTTGTAATCACTGATGAAGAATCCGCGGTCAAAATTGATTCTGTCCGTCCAGCCGGCCGTGTGCGCTATAACTTCCGAAAGAAAGAACCTAGGATCTTCAAATTCTCAGGTAACGTTGAGATCCTGAATATCTCGGTTAAGTTCGTTAATGGGCCAAATCTGCCGAATGTTTTTTGTGGTACAGCCATTTGTAATTTAGATTTTTCAATAACTCGAAAAATATTTATCTGATCGAAATGAAACTTGGTTGAAAGATAAACAGTGTCAATAAGAAGTATTATCCATGGAAAAATTAGAAAAAATTTTTTTTTTTCCAAAATTTTCATTAAAATTTCACTGAAATTTCCAAGTCACCCTTTTGCAATGTGAACAAGCGCGTAAAAGCTGCTGACTTCACGTCAGTGCTTTTTTGAATTTTACTGAGTAATACTTTACAATACCATAAGGTGTCTTCAATTCAAACTTGAAATTGAATTCGTAATTGAAATTATAGAGAACTTTTTATGGAATCATGTACCGTACAGGCATTTTTTTACTTCAAAAAGTATCGGTTGATTGGTATGAGTTCGTGTCTTTTTTAAGAGCTTCCCATGTAAGCCTGAAGCTCACAAATATTAACCATGATTTTCATTCGAGTTCTTAGAGAATAAAGTTCTCTAAGAATGAATCGTTATTCTTTTGATTCTGTGATGTAGACTCTTCAGTAACGATTTCTGTTAAAAATTTTTCAACTCCATCATTTCATTTCAAATATACATTACTTACATTATTTTTTTTGCAGCGTTCATATTCGAGTACATCTTTTACCTCCCAAACATCACGAGCACCATGATGACGGCCCACATAAGGAAATAATAACCATCCATGGCGGCGGCGGTGGAGGAGGTTTTGGAGGCGGTGGTCACCATGGAGGAGGCGGTGGATACGGTGGAGGCGGAGGCTTCGGTGGTGGAGATGATCACCACGGCGGAGGCTTCGGCGGCGGCTTTGGAGGCGGTGACGATCACCATGGCGGAGGAGGAGGCTTTGGAGGCGACCACCACGGTGGTGGTGGTGGAGGAGGTTTTGGAGGAGGCTTCGGTGGTGATGATCACCACGGAGGTGGCGGCGGAGGGTTCGGCGGTGGATTCGGAGGAGGATTCGGAGGAGGCTATGGAGCCTCCGATGACCACCATGGAGGAGGTGATGACCATCATGGAGGAGGAGGCTATGGCGGCGGTGATGGACATGGCCATGGTGGTGGCACCATTGTACTTAATACCGCTGGCAGTTCCATAGGAAGTTTATTGAGTGGAGGAGGTCACCACGGATCTGGAGGCGGTGGAGGATTTGGAGGTGGATTCGGTGGTGGCCACGATGACCATCATGGCGGCGGCGGTGGATTCGGAGGAGGTTATGGAGGTGGAAACGGTGGTGGTCATGGTGATCATCATGGTGGCAGCGGAGGTTTTGGAGGAGGATATGGAGGTGGAAACGGTGGTGGTCATGGTGATCATCATGGCGGTGGCGGAGGTTTCGGAGGCGGAGGTTTCGGAGGCGGATTTGGAGGAGGTTATGGAGGTGGAAACGGCGGAGGACATGATGATCACCATGGTGGCGGCGGAGGTTTTGGCGGTGGATTTGGAGGAGGATATGGAGGTGGAAACAGCGGTGGCCATGACAGTCATCATGGCGGTGGAAGTTCTGGAGGCGGATTTGGAGGTGGATATGGAGGTGGAGGAAGTAGTTATGACAGTCACCATGGCGGAAGTGGAGGTGGATTCGGTGGATCTGCAGGAGGATACGATAGCCATCATGGAGGCGGTGGAGGAGGTTACGGAGGAGGCTCTGGCAGTGGAGGAGGCTTCGGCGCTGGTTCCTTCGGAGGCCATGATAGCCATCACGGAGGTGGCGGAGGAGGAGGTGGTGGATACGGTGGAGGTTTTGGAGGTGGTCATGGAAGTGGTGGCTTCAGTCCAAGCGCTGGTGGCCACGGTGGTGATAATGGCGGTTACCACTACTAATTTCTATAGTCCATACCAAAGTGCCTCTCAATCAAGTCTGTGTCAAATACCCTCTAAGTCCTTTATTTATCGTCACTCTTTTGTGTCTTGTGTGCCGTATGAATGTTATGTATATATTGTTAAGTTTTTTATAAGTTGTAATAAATCATTACGAGATTTTGAATTTGTGATTTGAATAACCTCAATGAATTACCTTGGTATCATCGAATTAGTTTGACTAATATTCTGATTCCCCTCAATGTTACTCAAAGATTGATCACTGGTCATCTCGTAGTTATTTTGTTTCGAAAGGAAGCTATACTTTAATTGATTGATGTTTTTTTTCGATATATAACGTAATTTTTCAACTACTGTAGAGTCCTTGCAGACACTACCATTTTCAAAATCAAATCTGATGCACAAATCTACAAGTTCGCAATCTTATACTACTTTGTTGTCCTAGGAGTGTGAGTTCAGGCACAGAAATATCGTTTTCAGTCAATTATATCGTTATCCAGATTGAATACTCTTCTAGATATCCAGATCTCATAATTTATTTCTTGAAAGAGAAAACATTGGTCCTCTTCAGTTCAATATTATGAAGTACCTGATAAACGGATCAATTAAAATTCATTCAAAATTCCAGGTTCTGGTGAGTACTGTTTTACATCAAAAAGTCTTGAAGAAATCAGATTATGTAGGTTTTAAAATTTAGGGATTAATATCGAGATTGGAAATTAAGGAAGGCAGTGGACGTTGTGAGTTTCAAATTCATGTTTCATATCCATTAGAGTTCGTACAATTAGGATCGGCAATTAGATTTTATCTACAAAATATTATTTCACTTTTTTCTCGCCTTTTTATTAAATTTTCGCAAATTTTTGCTCCGTGTCCGAATTCTTTGTTTTCTTTAAGTTTCAAAGGAGCAAATTGCGATTTCAGTATGATATAAATCCAACTTCTATTAGCAAATACTTTCGGATTAGTCGGGACTACATTCTTCAAAACGTGCCATTTTGAAAATGGATTCAATATTTTGCGATCTCTGGAAGTCGCAAAAGCCAAAAACTAAGTTATGGTTGAAATAATTTGGAATCCCACAACGTAGACATGGTATCCTTCAAATTCATTTAGAGGTCATAGAATCCCACCATGCAGTCAAATTTTCTTTAGGAATTATATTTGAATTATCTCGCACTCCATCGGATTAAGAATGGATTATCAGTTCATTAGCGAAATATGTCCATTCATTTCACTTGCTGATTTCGAGAGGATAATATCTGATATTTATGAGTGATATGAGAAATATTCTGATATACCTAGAACTATATTTTCGAAAATATGACATTTTGGGTACATTTTCAATTGACGCTCATGGTAAATAATGAAAGATAAAATAACCAATATACCAATTTGATATTTCACAATCAAACCATGAGAAAATCGGGAATAATCCTTTCAGGTTTGACATGTAAAAATATTTCATTCTACGAAATAATTTCAAAATGCTATATTTCTTCCCCAGACGTGGTGCTGTTGCCCCATTCTTTCAAGTGGCTGTGGGATGGTCAATCTTTTTCTACATCCTCAGCTATATCAAGATCACTTCCCACATATTCAACAAGTACCATTGAGATTTATACTTCAATGAAGTATTTTCATATGTGAACTATAATATCATCTCTGAATATAGAAAACCTAGAAAAACACTGACGTGAAGTCAGCAGCTCTTGCCCGCATGTTCACTTTCGGTGATATAATTTTGACATGCGCACAAAAGCTGCTGACTTTACGTCAGCGTTTTTCTAGATTTTTTTCGATAGAGTACTGGATTTCAATAGACGACTTCGGCCCGAGTTGCCAACCCACAATTTACTTAGCAAGTTTACTTTCACTGGGGAACGGGAATTTCAGGACAAATTCGACATGATAAGGTTCGCATTATTTATAAATAACCGTAAAACATGCCTCGGCTCTTCAAACCAGATAATTCCTTCCAAATATAGGTTTTTGTTAAGATCGTCCCCGATTGGCTGAAATTTAAGTTGGGATTCCTGATTTCATGCAAACAGTGTCAATTTTCATAGGATACGTTCCGAAAATCAACTCTGTTGTTTCGGTTGCCGATTTTCCGCTCCGTAAATATGAAATATTCGGATGGTTCTTGGAACAAGCGCGTGAAAAATGTTATTTACGGAATCTGGTTGATGAAAATGCGGTCGATTTACTGTCACCAGAACGGTTTTCTATGGTAAATATCCATAGCATAGAACAATCTATGTTTACTTTAGGTTTGTTTTGGTTTCGAGTTCAGATCTGTTCGGGACGGTTATAGCATAGACCAATAGTCTGTGGTTCTGAACTCGGAACCAAAACAAACCTAAAGTAAACATAGATTTTTCTATGCTATGGATATTTACCATAGAAAATCGTTCTGGTGACAGTAAATCGACCGCATTTTCATCAACCAGATTCCGTAAATAACATTTTTCACGCGCTTGTTCCAAGAACCATCCGAATATTTCATATTTACGGAGCGGAAAATCGGCAACCGAAACAACAGAGTTGATTTTCGGAACGTATCCTATGAAAATTGACACTGTTTGCATGAAATCAGGAATCCCAACTTAAATTTCAGCCAATCGGGGACGATCTTAACAAAAACCTATATTTGGAAGGGATTATCTGGTTTGAAGATCCGAGGCATGTTTTACGGATATTTATAAATAATGCGAACCTTATCATGTCGAATTTGTCCTGAAATTCCCGTTTCCCAGTGAAAGTAAACTTGCTAAGTAAATTTGGGTTGGCAACTTGGGCCGAAGTCGTCTATTCGATCCTATCTGTATTATTGGGAAAATACAATTTTGAATGGTAATATCTACGGAATCATTAGGCGGATTTAACCCATTCCCGAATGGGTACTATATATAATAACATAAAATATTATTTTCCCGATATTTCCAAAAATACAGATAAGACCGAATTGAAATTCAGTACCTTATTGACATTTCGTCATCAGTGAGTCCAACGTAAATTACAGACATTTGGACACGACGATTTCACACTCTTCCCCAGAACATGCGCGCAAAAAATATAGAATTTTGTCACACTCGGCCCTATTTTGCTCCAACCATCTGAATTCATTGAGAATAATGATATTGTGAACTGAGGTACTTTCGTAAATCCATTGTATAAAAATCTTTATACAAGGGTGAAACCATTGTGTAATTATATTTTTATATATTTTAACTAATAATTTTATATAATATAAATAATAATCTTTATACCATGACAAAACTCCCATAAATCTCTGAATGAAACAAAATTTCACCAATATCTCTTGTAGAAAATTTGCTTAGACTGCAAGCAACCATACACCTTTGATGTATTATGTATGATAAATACCTGGTGCTGTGTGAACCAACAACTGATAGAATTTCTTCAATCACATTTTCGATCTCTCAAGATTTCTGAAGTCGATCCCTCTGCAAACTGACCAGTGATAATGCCTAGATCAGAGACTGTAGCGTTTGTTGTTTCTGTCGAAGCTGATTTTTCTTTCAAATATAAATTTTCCCGAAAAAAATTGAATAAAATTTTAAAGAGAACAATAACCAGATTGGAAACATTCTATGGATTCAGAGAAATGTCAAACTCATTTTCCAATTATACATGAATTTAAACAATGGAATATCGCTCTAAACAGTTCTATATAGGTAGATTTATTATTTCTTTACTATTTGAGGCTTATTCCCAGTACCTACACAAAAATTTCAAATTACATATTCACTTAATCCAAACTCAAAGTTATGAATGAGCGAATGATGGATTGCTATAATCATCAAAATAATTGAATTCGACAAAAGCACTGACGTGAAGTCGGTAGTTTTGTCGAGTATTTATTATCATTTAATAAATATGTTCTAATTCGTGGTAAATTTCCTGGCAAACTGATATAATAAATAGTTGAGATATGAAATTTAATGTTCAAGTTAAATTGACTGGATAAACGGACAGTATTGAATTTATCCCCGAATTATTGCTCAATATTATAGTTTGAAGCCACCTCCGCCGAAACCGTTAGAGAAGTTACAGAAATTGGTGCAATAAACAGGATATTAGTTAGAAATATTTTTCTTCTTAATTGATATCTCAAGGCAGAAATGAAAGAACTAATTATATCCAAACTGAACTGATTAGATCTTTCACCTACTTTCATAAAAGAAGTACTATTCAGTACCTAGAGAGAATGAATTGCGCATCCTCCAAATTTTGAAACCTATTCAAGGGAACATCCGTTATAACAGAAATATTCATCAAAACTTTTTCCGAAAATTATGATGACATATTTCATCAAAATTTTCTTTTCTCGCAGAGTCGATTCCAAAATACCAGAGCTGATTCAATTTGTGGAATTTATAATCAGACTACCAGATTTCTCAGTGTGTATGATAAGATTCTCAGTCAATGCAAATGAATGATTCCCATTCAGAATAATCCAAATCTGGATTTTGAAAAAAATACATTTCTTCGTTTATTCAGAAACAAATATGAAGTGACTATACATACAAACTGTAAACAGGTAAAACAATGACACTCATTTCCAAGTTTATTTCACTCATCGCCCTGTGGAATTTTGAACTGGAGTGCTACCAACACGTAAGTCAGTATGTTGGCGAAAATCTGAAAAAAAAATCATTCTCATTTCAGTTTATTCTTTTTTATGGAAAATTACCGGCCCAGCGATGCCCAAGTCAATGCTGAATATTCCATTTGCGGTGAGACACTTATGCTGTTTAATTTTTTCAATGAAGACACGTAGTTGCAGATGGTCAGGAGGTGTTGAAACTCTTGTTGAGTATTCCATTAAAAAACATGTGTATCCATGTATCTATGAAGAATACAAATGGCAAATATGCTTTTTTCAATCATCAAGCAGCATCTTTTGAAGATTGAAAACATACAGTGTGAACAAAACAGTGTGTAACTACTCTCTAATCCACTTACACTTTCTGCGTCTAACGCACGTTTCGGAGACCAAGTATAAAAGTGGATTAGAGAGTAGTTACACACTGTTTTGTTATCAGTATTCTATCCACAGTGAACTGAAATAGTTATTATACAGTGTCAAAATTTAAAAAAGTATCAGCATAAATAATTTCGGCCAGAAAAAGACATGACTACTAATTCGTAGATATCAACTCTATGAGCATCATGGCAGCAACAGCTTAAATCTCAATTGTAAGGAATGGGGGTTGAATGAATCCTTGTTCTTAAAATGACCTCTTCAAAAATTTCGTGCACTCGACTGAGCAAAATCATTGGGGAACACAACATTAAATTTACTATTATAATATTGTGGATAAGCATTCATCATGTTTTTTTTCCACATGTAAAATTTACTGGTTTTTCAGGAAAGGCTGTCATTTGACCTAGTGTTATTACCTATCATTATCATGTTTCATTGCAACTCTTGCTATCGTGACTATTTTAGTGTTTTTTTTACTTTTCGAAAGTACTAACAAGAAACAACAAAAAATAGCATTTTTGAAATGTATATTATCGAGTCAAGGTTTCAGAACATTTTCATGGCACCTTCTGACGATGATATCATCGTGAATTTTTTCCGCTATATTCGTGATTTAATTGAGATTATAAAAATTTCTCATGGTCATACCTATTTCATATGAGAATTTCTAGTTTCCAAACCGTTCGTTCTAAAGTAACCGTGACCTCCGGCTGACTCTAAGCATAGTGATTTTTCAAGCGAATAATACCAGTGACTTGAAATTTTTTGAGCAGTTTTGAAGCTCAAATACGAAGGTAGGATCTCGTCCAACCTCCGTTCCAAAGACACCAAATTTGAAATTTCATCATCCTTATATTTCCAAAAAATACAAATACAACCAAGTCCTGTATAATTTTTAAACTATGTTGGTAAACGCGCTTGTTCAAATTCGTTGCCGAAGCAGTAACTTGTCCCAGCATCTGTTCTTCTCAGAATATCAGGGAAATAACGTCAAAATTCCAAATTACAACGAAATTTCAAATTTTGTTTCCGTTATATATCCGGAAGTCAATATCGGATAGAATTGAAATCTGGAATATTGTTTTTGACTACTTACTCTGTGGTCTGTGCCAAATTTCGTTGAAATCTGATCTCTTTTTCTGAAGAAAAATTTTGAAAAATTTTTGTAAAATCTTTTTTTTATATTTTCTGACTACTAAATCAAAACGAAATTCTGCACCAAGTTGCACGTTGGTAATTCCAAGCTACGTACAAAGTTTTCATCTGATCAAATCAGTTCATCATGAGATATCGAGGAGTAAACCTCAACATTTCAAATGGGCCCCACTCCGGACCATTCAACCGATTTCACCCATTAACGAACCCAACCGAGATATTCCAACTATTAACCTAATCTGAAAGTTTAAAAACTCTAGGTTATTCCTTTCGAAAGTTAGAGCACACACGGCCAGACGGACATAATCAAATTTGACCATGAATTATATCAGTAAGTCCAACCTAGTCGTTAAAGTTCAATTTCGGTTCATCGAAAATTACAGACATTGCAACGAAATGATAATGCTCTGTTCTCGAGAACAATCAAGCGCGTCATGAGTTAAGTAAAGAAGATATATAATATAATATATATAATATTCTTTGTTACATAATTCCGAAAAGATCTGAACTCTTCCCATAAACGGAGACAGGTACTGAGCAATATTCTACGAAATTTGCCAACTCTAGATGGAGATTTTGTCCTTATAAATCTTGCATTTTTCGTCCAAAGATTCAACGAAAGGGCGCAAAGTTTTCTATTTTAATTATTTTATTTCATTACTTGACTTTCTTGAAATGAACAAAAATTCAAAGATCTCCTCGCCTCAAATAAAAAATATGCGGGCACTTACCAAATTGTATAATTTCTGAGCATTTCTCAAGAATACAAACAGTCCAACGGTGTGTAGCAGCGTGAACTCTATACTCAGCACAAAAATTGTCTGAGCATCAGGGGAATCGAATGTGTACGCCATTCCAATAATCACAGAGTACCAGTTGATAACCAACAATATGATCTCAATAACTACATGTATGAGAAAGATTGGATTGAAGCAGTTATTCAGATTATACATTATTTCGCTGATCTCTTCATGAAGGATACGCAAGTATTCAATCATCTCTGCAGTAGACAACTTCAGCAGCTCAGGAGACAATATCTCGTGATCAGTTTTACATACTTCATACGAGAAAAAAACGAATATATCTTGTGTGTTATCTGACCCAGTTATTTTTTTCATGGGATAAATTTCGTTATATTTCAAAGCGTTCAAACTTAACTTTTCAAAACATGTGAAAGCACCAATGAGAACACTTATATGTGTCAGAACAAGGACATAAAATAGGAGAATAGCATTCTGCACTAGTTTTCCAAAAACAAAAGCGAAAGTGAATTTCGTTTCATAAGATGTGGAGAAATGGAGGTAACTTAATAAGCCCACGTCTAAAAATAGAAGGAAGAAGAAGAAGAGAAAGAAAACTCTGTTCACGTTCCTTATGACTGTTAAGGCTGAATCACAGAGGACTCCATATCTTGTAATCTTACTCATATCGTTGAAAACTTTAGCCCATTGATGAGCTTTCCAGTTAGCAATGGCGATAACTATCATGAAATACCAGTAGTATGTCAGATCCGTTATTCCATTGAGAATGATTGGCAGAACGTTTTTTGTAGATAAAGCGCCAAGTTCAGCGTAAAATGTAAGGTGCAAAATTAACAAAACAACCAAAATGATTGACCAGCATACGCAGAGCAGGGACCTATGGTAGGTACATCGCCCATTCTCGTGTGTGCATGTTAGGGAAGATATACCGAATAACCTACAAACGGCTTGAATAAGTTTCAATGATTTACACAAGCAGATTTTTTTGTTTGGTTCTATGATAGGTTCTATGGTGTTTTTCACAGTTTGAGGCATGTTGAACTAAAGGGGATTATTTTTTGCCGATTAATCTCTCCAAGCGGGTCTGAATTGAAGAGCAACCAAAACATATGTAACCACTGTTCCAGATATCTGAAAAAAAAAATTACGCTTTGTGTAGATATGCAAGCATATAATGTATATAAATAAATATAGTGTATTCGTGTCACGGTCGTTTATATATATACTGTCGTATATATATATGAAGGACCTAGAGATGAATGATGACGAGACAGGATTTTATATTTTATATTTTTTGTATTTTAAAATTTTTTGTGTTTTTGTTTTTCTGTTTTGTTTCTTGTCCGTTTCTTTTCCCTTTTTATGAGATCGATATGAAAAATGCATGCAATAGTGACGAGAATAGAATTATAAATCAGACTGGTTAAAAAAATCATATAACCGAGTCCAAGAAAAAATTTGTTTTGACAAAACAATATTTCAAATGCCAAATGGAAGATGGAAATTGATACGGGACTACACACTAAATAGGAGACGATCTGAATGTTAACGAATTTAAATTTCAAAATACCACAACATCGTAGAAGTTGTAAAAATCTCAAATTCTGTAAGTTTGTGTTGTCTTTATTTAAATGTATCCATCTATATAACTGTATAAAACCTTTGTAGCAGCCCTGAGGATGGAATAAAATATTCCGAAAGCTTGGCAAGAGAAAAAAGAGTTTTCTTTATTACACCAGGTCGAGACCCTTAAAAAAACGACAGTAAATAAATATATATAAATCGTGAAAGAAACTTACTAGTCTGGAAAGAAAGGTCTTTACTAGTAGAAGAAATCTAGATCTTGGGGAATTACCCGGACTCTTCAATTCTGTTGTCAAAAAGTACATTTTCCTACACAAAATCCGTCATCATTTCATTTTATTCCTCTACATAGCAACCAAAAATACTTAAATTTGAATTTGGGAGATGGATCGCGTGATATGTAGTTGAGAATCTTTTATACAAATCTCTGTAATTTTGAATTCTGAGCCGTAAGTGGTCTCAAACGAAACGCAATCTTTCGCAGAATTGTGTTGTGATAGTGCTTTAAGAAAATCTTCAAAAAATTATTTTTCTAAATTTTTTCCGAGAAACATTTTCTTCCAAATTTCATCATATTCAAAAAACATTTCGCTCATACCTTGAGCTCTATCTTCTACATCAGTGTACCAAATTTCATTTTGATCCTGTTATTATCTTCGGATATATTGGGAAAAAATATGTAAAATTTCGTAATTTTTTCTGGATAGCCATTCATATCAGAAAAAAAACCTTTTCAAAAACGTATCGCACGATCCATCATTCCTATTCGAATTGAAGTAATTTGGGTGCCCGTGCAGAGAACTCAAATGATATAATGACAGAATGCAGAAAAAACTAGGAAAGCACTGCCGTGAAGGCAGCAGCTTTTGCGCGCATGTTCAATGGTAGCCTAATGGCCTACCGTAAACACAATAACTTTCGAAAGAAAGAACTCAGAATCTCGAATTTGTAGGGTAAGTTTGGACCTTAATTACGAAGGCAGAATTCGTAAATGGGTAAAACCCACACAACGATTCCGCCGATATACCTGTTCAAAATTTTATTTTTCCAATTTTTCCGGAAACACAGATTAGTAGAATTGAAATCCAGTATTTAATCGAAAAATGACAGTTCGAAGGTTCTTACAGAATATCATGAAGATGATATGATCAGAAGATCACAGAATATTAAATATTTGGAAAAAAATTTAATTTTTTTCTCAGTTTCATTCCGATTAATTCGGTATTGTTAGAGTTAATCCGGAAAGAACAACGATATCGAGAATAAACCACGAAATTTCATATATTTTTCCCCATATTTCCAGAAATTATGGTTGTATCGGAACGAAATGTGGTTCATTACTGTTAAATATGATTTTCAAGGTAGAAGCAGAAGTGTTTTTCGTATTCAATGGATAGTTTTCGAAAAAAAAATATTTTGGAAAAAAATTTCGAAAAAAAATTTTCAAAATTTACTGGAGGTGTGATCTCAACGAAATTTGCTGGAAAGTTGTGCGCTATTATGCTCCAACTAACTGTCAAGTTTCAAACCAATCGTATGAGTAGTTCCTGAAATATCAGGAAATCAATCTTGAAACTTCAAATGACTATAACTCCAAAACCTTGCAACCGATTCTGCCCGTTAACGAACTCAACCTTCGGAATTCGAAATGCAACATACCCTGAAATTTTCAAGTTGATAGAATCCTCTGTACGGCCGCAATCGTGGCGAGGGCCGGCCGGACAGAATCGATTTCGACATCGGATTCGTCATCAGTGAGTCCAACCTAGTCGTTTGAGACCATTTTCGACTCAAAATTCGAAAATTACAGACATTCGGACAGAAAGATTTCTTGCTCTTCCCCTAGAACATGCGCGCAAAAAGACTTCTCCAAGAACATAATTGACGAACCAGTTTCCAATATCTTGATTTTTTCACTGGAAAGGACCTTTTCAATGTGACGCCCTGTATATATTAAGCCATTGTCGATGGATAACAGTCAGTTCCGAAACGCTGCAGGAAAATTGAATTGGAATTGTGCCAACTGATCACATGAATGGTAGAACCTCTTCAATATTTCAAGATCGGATTGTCCTCCGTTCAGGAGCTTGTTCGAGTTCTTATAATATTGGTTTGATGATCAATTTTTATTGAAAGAAACATTTCGGAGAACCAGAACTGAAACGTTCGGCTAGTCTCTAAGTCTTCGGTAGTTAGAGTTGTCGACCAAATCGACGGACAGAATACAATTTTTGACAGCGATCAATACTCACCGATGCCAGAAGTTGCGTTCCAACAGTAAAAATATCAGACGCTTTGATAGTTGGCTTATGTGTAGATAGGGTATATATTAACATTTCAACCTGAAAGCACATTACGAAATACAACCACTATATTAAGCTACAAAGTTTTAATTCATTTACCTGATATGCCTCAGGTTCACTCAATTTACTAATGGGGTATTTGAACAGGAACGAAAGAGTATCATCACTCTGAAAACACATAAATTCAGTAATTAATCTAATTGTGCTATATTACAAGGGGAATGAGACAAATTATGAAACATATGGAAATGGTTGGTATAGAACAATTATTGGTATTATACATACACAATTCAATTCATTGGCGGCCTGATCTTATCTTTGTAATTTGGAGTTGGAATTCGTAATATGAAAGAAAATGAATAATTCATGAAGTAACGATTCTGTGAACCGATGGATGGAACTATCACGAAATTAGTTCGAATGTATTTCGATTCGTATCTCCAGAATGAAAAAAATCCATGAAAGAACTGCCGTGCTTTTACGCGGTTGTTCGAATTTTTTGCCAGAAGAAAATTTATTGGTGAACCCGTTTTCTGTCGCAAATATATTGATTGGAATCGATGTGAGCAGTGTGAACTCTCAGATAAACCCATACTATCCCATAGTTTGGAGAATCTGGACCACCAGAAAAAAAAATCTAGAAAAGCACTGACGTAAAGTCAGCAGGTTCACATTGCGAAATGGTGACTTGGAAATTTCAGTGAAATTTTAATGTAATATAAAAATTTTTTTTTCGAATCTTTCCATGGATAATTCTTCTTATTGACACTGATCATCTTACAATCAAGTTTCATCTCGATCAGATAAATATTTTTCGAGTTATTGAAAAATCGAAATTTCAAATGGGTGTAGCACAAAAATTATTCGGCAGATTTGGCCCATTAACGAACTCAACCGAGAAATTCAGGATCTTAAACTAACCTGAAAATTTCAAGACTCTAGGTCCTTTCTTTTGAGAGTTACAGCGCACACGGCCAGTGAGTCCAACCTAGTCGTTTGAGACCAATTTCGGCTGAAAATTCGAAAATTACAGACATCGTGATGAAATGATAATGCGCTGTTCCCCAGAACAAGCGCGCAATAAATGCATTCTCAGGTCTCTTCTTTCATCACGAAAACAATCATTCAATACTTTTATACAGGGTCCCGCAAAAGTGGCGTGGTTTTCCATATCTCAATTCAGAAAAGATGTAGGAATCTAGTTTTCCATTGTGATGTTCCAGGTCATACAGGGTGTTCCATTTTCTCTGAGCGGATCCCAACTTTGTTTTTGCGCGCATGTTCTAGGGGAACAGCGTGCTATCGTTTTGTGCAAATGTCTGAAATTCTAGAATTTTTCTCCGAAATTGGTCTCAAACGACTAGATTGGACTCCCTGATGACGAATCCAGTGTCAAAATCGATTCTGTCCGTCCGTCTGTGGACACGATAACTGTCAAATGGAGTGAGTTAGCGACTTGAAACTTTCAGGGTAGGTCGCGCATTGGTATGCCGCGGTTAAGTTCGTTGATGGACCGAATCGGTCGAGCGGTTTCAGATTTATAGCCATTTGAAATTTTGAAGTTATTTATTTTTTATTTCAGAATCTACTTCAGCGATTGGATTGAAACTTGGCATTTAGGTGGAGTATAATGACAAGCAACTTTAAGTGAAATTTTGTCGAAATCGTACTGTTAGTAAATTCAGAAAAAATTGATTAGTTCAACCCCTTCTCAGCATACTTCAGGGTTGAAAAAATTCTAAAATGTGTAGTTTTATTGACAAATCGTCCTTATCTCGTTTCGTGGCTTCAGCTTAATATACAGGGAAAATATAAAAGAAAAATACTGTTTTCTGTTCATTTTCGGAAGGGTGTTACTTTGCCGGGGGAAGGTTTTTCAAAAAATTTCATATCAAATACCAACCTTAATTTTCATCACATAATCACCCCTTAAATTTTTTTCGGTGTTATTCAGATATACGCTGTATAATATTTCTAATTATTTTTCATTGAATATTTACCACTAAACTTTGAGAAGTTGAGTGAAGCTTTGAAACATTATTTGTGGACTATATGAAAGAAATGAGTGATCGTTTTTATGGTAAGAGAAGTGACCTGAAAACGCATCAATTTAGAACTTTGAGGGCCCATATATTCCACACTATTGGAGACTGCCTATTTTCGACTGCAGATTTTTAGTTCAGGTGAACACTCTGTGTACATAGATACGCGAATATCTGATCAATATCTTCGCGATGAGATAACTTGCGGGTTCAGCGACGTATTATTCAATGATAATAATGATTATATACTCATTCATGAATCAATTTTTCTACGATAATTCCGAAAATAAATATCGTCCTGTATTATGGTTGTTGAATAAAGACGTCAAGTTATATGTCAAATTCAATAGGAATATGATGAAAAATTTTAATAAAGAAATTCAAAACAATGATGTGGAAAATTTTCGGATTTTTTTTTTGATAAATATTGTAACATTACAATCCAAATGGTACTGTGGATAAAGTTATGCGTCGGTATTCTTCAATCGATGAGGAAATTTCAATCTGATGGCATCACTGCCTCTTGAGATAATGAAGAGATAATCTCAAAATTTCAAACAGGTATAACTGCGAATCTGATCGAGTAATTTGGCCGATTAACTAACTCAAGTGCTGCCTTTTGAAAAGCAACCTACCCTTTTTCCATAAAAACTAATGCACCAAAACGTATTTCACCTTCCTAGGATGGTGAATTTTATACGCTGCATCAATGTTACTTGAATTAGTACTCACCATGTGTTTAATTGCTTCGATAGTAACACAAAAATTAGTCAAACCAATGACGGACAAATATGCCAAAAGTTGCCTTGACAGAATTTTTTTGCAATCTCGCATCTCATCATACAAAATAGCAACATACACATTCAAAATCAGAGCTAAACAAGTTGATAAACTCCAAAGTATAAACGTTGGACTCATGAATTCATTTAGTTCGTCGATCATTTTCACTATCTCCAAATGAGCATGTTTGTACCTGTTCAATCTGGTATATAGATTAATGTTACCTCTACGTCCCACATTGCTTAACACATCCATCATGTGATTCTTCAGTGATGAAAAGTGCGCTCCATGAAATTTTTCAATTATCATGCATTCGTTCTTGAATTGAAACACGACTTCCATTTGTAAAAAAAAAGCCATAATCAAGCAAACTGTTCGTAGAGTAGAAGAAAAGTCGATTTTGAGTAAGAAGTAGACTACAGAAAAAAACATTTCCCATGCGCAAACGAGCAGGTTTATAACGATCCAATTTTTGGTCTGTTTTTCGGATACGATTTCCTTTATTCCATAGAAATTTCTTCTGTACATCAAATTTGATGCTGCGTTCATCAAATTTGTTCTGTGTTTGTGTTTGAAGAAAGGGAAGAAAGTCAGGAGTAGTGCTGTAGAAACTGTAACACATTCACTTGCAACCTCGAGGCAGATTTGCAGGTCACTTTTGCATTTTTGAATTGATTGCCAGATATAGAAGTAGCTGAGGATCAGAAGGCTCATAGTGGAAATGCAGTCGATAAAGAATAATTTTCTGATGTTTTTGAAATGAGGACGTCCATAATATTTAGCTGTTGTGTGTCTACAGAATCCTTTCATTGGCAGAGCAAAAAGACTTTTGATGACAGTTATATATGTGAGACATACATAGCAACTCGAGGATTTGATTTTTCCGTTAGCAATAGAGATAACCATTGTTGGCTGATTAGAAGAAGCAACATGAAGCTAATGAGGAAATTATTATTGAGTTCCATGCTTTTCAAATGATACAGGTTTCTGATGAAATATGGTAACTATTTGTCATTTATTGATATTGCTTCCAAAACAAACTAGTCTGCCAATCCAATTATTTCATCAATATACCTACTCTAATTTTCAGGACCAATGAAGGGTAAAGATAATTGGAGTTTTAGTATTCCTGACTCAATATCTTCAGACCAACACATCGGTGGTACATTTATTTTTGCTATTTCGAAAAATAAATATTCATTCTGTCGAATGCATGACAGCATTTCTTTCAAATAAATGAAAATCGGATAGGTTACTCAAAAAATTACCATGAAAATGAAATATTATTGAAGTTACCTCTTACATCGTAAATGATAACATAACTGATCATTATCCTATAATACTTCTAATTAAACTAAACATCCAGACGAAACTCTCTCGAGGAAATTCAAGTGAAAATTATAAGACCGTCATTGACACAAATACTTGAAAAATGAGATCACCGATGAAACTTGGGAGAATGTCTATAAAATGGACAATATTGATGAATTGCTGGATACATTTATTGATATCCTGAAATACTACATACAAAAAAGCACGAAAAGATTAAAAATATCAAATAAATTTAGGAATAAGAAACCATGGATAACAGAGGCCTTACTCAAATCCGTGAACAGAAAGAATGAACTGTACTTAAGATCACGAAACGAACCCAATGATGAAAGATTACAAAAAGAGTATAAAACATACAAAAATAAACTGAACCATATCATTGCAAAATCAAAGAAGGATGATTTCCGGAAAACTGTTGAAACTAATAAAAACTCATCGAAGAGTCTGTGGAGGTGCGTAAACAATATATGTGGGAAGACAAAATCGGAAACGAAAATAGATATCATCCAAACAGAAAATGATAGGCTAACTGACGACAATTCAATAGCTGAAGAATTCAGCAAATACTACAGTGAACTAGGAAAAAATCTTTCCGATTAAATTGATGCGCCAACTGATTTCAATGAGAATATACCTCCAATAGAAAACACAATATACCTATTTCCAAGAACTGAAGTAGAAGTTATCAATATTATAAATAGCCTGAATTCAAATAAGGTACCTGGAATTGATAATATAAGGGCTGATAATCTTAAGCCTATAGCAGAATTCATTGCTGTCCTTCTATGCCGTATAATGAACGAGTGCATCGAAAAGGGTTATTTTCCGAGATCTATGAAAACAGGACTTATAACCTATTCACAAGGGTGGTGATAGAGCAAAAGTTGAAAACTACTGACCTATATCATTGCTCTCAACTTTTGCCAAGATTTTTGAGAAGATATTGAAGGTGAGAATCGTCAGGTTTTTGCACAAATATCAAGTGATTTCTGATAACCAGCATGGATTTAGAGAGGGAAGGTCAACCGACGATGCCATTCGATCATTAACAAAAATGATATATAATGAAATTGATGCAAAAGAACCAGCACTTTGTGTTTTCGTAGACCTCTCAAAGTTATTCGACACGGTTTGTAATAAAACCTTGTTGAAGAAGTTAGATTTGTATGGTATCAGAGGAAAAATATACGACCTCCTAGAAAGCTACCTTTCGGACCGTAAACAACTTGTCAAAATCAATGATGTTGTAAGCCAGCCAAGGGAAGTGACCTACGGAGTACCTCAGGGAACAGTTCTTAGACCCGTTCTGTTTACAATATATATGAACAGTTTATTAACAATGGATCTGAAGGGAACTGCCCTCAGTTTTGCAGATGACACAGCAATATTTTACAGGTCGAGTACATGGATTTCCCTGAAAGAAACGGTAGAAAGAGACTTCAGTGCAATAGAGTCTTGGTTTCAATTGAATAAACTCACACTCAATAAGGACAAAACACGATAACTCCCGTTCACATCATATGTAAACAACTAACCTCAACTAGGAAACCTAGAGGTTGACCAAAACACCTCAATTCCAGAGGCAGTATCAGTCAAATATCTGGGAGTAATAATTGATGGACATTTACTTTGGGATCTACAGATGTCTAGCTTGGCAAAAAAAATCAGAGGATTTCTTGGAAGAATTAAGTATTTGCGAGACTTCCTAGACACAGAACACTTGAAGAAATCAGTATACTATGCCCTCATTCAATCACAACTCAACTACGGTATAATTGGATGGGGTGGTGTGATGGACACTTACTTGAACAAGATGAATGTGCTTCAAAAATGGATACTGAGAACAATTTACAGAAAAAAAGGAGTTCACCAAGTTAGAATTATACAGAGACAGGAAAATTTTGGATATTCGTCAGCTTTATTGCCTGAAAATCTCGATTGATATCCACAAAAAGAAAATTCAAGTCCAACCTGTGGAGCATGACCACTACACCAGACATAAAAAACAGAATACATATATTTACATCACGTACAAGCTGGCACCACAGCTTCTGTGATTGTTTTGTTTGTTCTGCAAAATTTTGTCGTAACATCTTTTCATTAAAAAAAAAACTGTAAATGTTCATTTATATGTTAATATCACAAAAAGCTATGTTTATATTTCGATTTTATCTTCGTTTATGTTTCATATTATACCTCCATATGCATTATTACCGCGAATAAACATTATTCTGTTCTATTCTATTCTAAAACAGGGAACGTTCAACATTAAATCAGGAAGTACTCGTTCCGGGAATTTGTGGGAAGGCTAAGAATTCATTATTGTCAATCAACATCATCCCAAGGGAGAACCTTCATCAATCAATCAGCAAATATTCAACACTGAATCATGAGGTGATGCAAAGAGGAAATAACGTCTAAACAATTTCTGTACTGCAGTTTCATAGTTGGGCAGATAATCGGCACGACTCGCCTTATCCTGATACCGAAAGGGTTCTGGGTACATTTTCCCTATTGGATGGTATTTTCGTGAAGAAAATTTTACTAGCGCCATAATCGGAGAAGCTACAGCCCTCGAGATACAAATTGCTTTGAGCGATGGGCATGACGTTCATCCATTTACCATTTCAAGGATTTGTCTCTAAAACTTTGCCGTTGTACAGCCTCATTTCGAGTCGGTGACGCTAAGTCCACGTGGACGGCATCGTCCATCATCGAAATGGAAGAGAGAGTTAACAGAGATGAAAGGAATAAACAGCACAAGAATGAATGTTCATCAATAAAGCATCAACCTTGGTATGAGCTAGTCTTGCTACCAATTAAAACATCCACAAAAAGGAATAATCTTCTTAGAAAATCGTGTACTGCAGTTTCAATATTTCACGGATGATGGGGATACTGGGTACTTGTTCCCTGTTGGATGGACGCTTTGTAAAGGAAATTTCACTAGCGCCACCTCAGGAGAATCTTTTGGACCCTACCCTCGAAATGAACAATATTCTGAGCTATGCGCATCACGTGCGAAATTTCGTGATAATCGTGTCATTAGAACAATTTGAAAAAAAAAATTTCTATGATTTTCTTATCATATGAAACTTCGAACTGTTATTTTTCGATGAAGTACCGGATTTCAATTCGATATGATCTGTATTTTTGGAAATATTGGAAAAATAAATTTTTGATTGGATATATCTACGGAATCACTCGGTGGATTTTACCCATTCACGAATTCGGCTTTCGTAATTAAGGTCCAAACCTTCTCTACAAATATCGAGTTTCTAAGTTGTTTCTGTCGGAAGTTATTGTTTCTACGCAGTCGGCCGTTAGACTGACCGTAAACACAATAACTTCCGGAAGAAACGACTTAGAAACTCGATATTTGTAGAGTAGGTTTGGGGCTTAATTACGAAGGTCGAATTCGTGAATGGGTGAAATCCGCCCAATGATTCCGTAGATATACCCATTCAAAATTTTATTTTTCCAATATTTCCAAAAATGCAGATTTGATCGAATTGAAATCCAGTAATTCATCAGTAAAAATTTCAAAAAGCACTGCCGTGAAGGCAGCAGCTTTTGCGTGCATCTTCAAATTCGTTGCTGAAGCGGTCATCTACATTGAACATGCGCGCAAACGTTGCTGCCTTCACGGCAGTGCTTTTTGAATTTTTTTTTATATTCCATAGCATCTCTCTTTCCATTTTCATCTTTTCCCTGGTACTATTATCGGCATTTTCACACTTATCTCTATAGGTAGACATTTCTTCTTCCAGTACCAGAAAGTACTCGTAAATACACAAAGCCTAAATGCGACTTGATGTTACCGTTATTGTCACGAACCCTCCCTCCTCCTTCACGCATGGATATTCCTTTTTTTTATCCTTTGTGTTTTATTTGAAATTCTCATATCTACCGGACGGTCCTAGTCATAGTCTACCATTCTACGACGAAAAATGCATCCTTTTTGCTCGCATTTCCTGGGGAACAGCGTGCTATCGTTTTGTCCAAATGTCTGTAATTTTCGGGTTTTGAGCCGAAAATGGTCTGAAACGACTAGGTTGGACTCACTGATGGCGAATCCGGTGTCAAAATGGATTCTGTCCGGCCGGCCGGCCGTCCGTATGCATGAGTACGGTCGTATGGAGAATCTTATCGACCTGAAACTTTCAAGGTAGGTTGCATTCCGAAATCCGACGGTTAAGTTTGTTAATGGGCAAAATCGGCCAAACGGTTTCGGAGTTAGAGCCTTTAGAAATTTTGAGGTTATTTCCGTGATAATTCGGGAACTACTCAAACGATTAGATCGAAACTTGGCAGATAGTTGAAGTATAACGACGCGCGACTTTTCGCTGTTAATAAATTAAATTAAAAAAAAATTTTATTCGGAAACATCATATTTGGAAAAAATTGAGCGCAGATATTGAGCTTCATTTTTCGCAGCAGTAGACCAAATTTCAATTCGATACGGATATTATTTTCGGAGAAATTGGGAAAAAATATTCGAAATTTCGTGGTTCTTTCCTGATATCGTTTTTTTTCGGAATAACTCAAAAATAGCTTATTCAATCATGATGAAACTTGGTATCTAGTTCGAAACTGCTGATGATCGTGTTAATTGAACAATTCGAAAAAAAATTTTTTGTATCCTCAATATTCTGTTATCTTCTGATTATACTATCCTTATTGAACTCTATATGAACCTGTCATTTTTCGATAAATTACTGGATTTTAATTCGTTCTTATCTGTATTTTTGGTAATATTGGGAAAATAAAATTTTTTAATGTATATCTGCTGAACCATTGGGTGGATTTTACCCATTCACAAATTCAGCCTCCGTAATCAAGGTCCGAACCTACTCTACGAATATCTAAGTTGTTTCTTTCGGAAGTTATTGTGTTTACGGTCAGCCGTAAACACAATAACTTCCGGAAGAAACGACCTAGAAACCCGATATTTGTATTAGGTTTGGGGCTTAATTGCGAGATCGAATTCGTGAATGGGTGAAATCCGCCCAATGATTATAGACATACAGACAAAACGATGGCATGCTGTTCCCCAGAACATGCGCGCAACGAGAAAAATTGTAGAAAAAGTTTTTCTGCATAAAACTCTTACTGCAAAAATATTCAAAAAAGTGATAGTTTTCCTCGAAAACATTTTTTCATAAGAATTCAAGAAAATTGTTTTGAATATCATCGAACAAACTATGCGATGTGGCCGTTACACAACAAGATTTGCATTCGAGATAGAAAAGACGAAGTTGTGAAGGTAAAAAACTTTTAGGGAGAAAATTTTTGTCGAGAACAAATAAACTAAGATTGATTTTCCATAAACGTCTATCAGGCCATCGCGGTAAATCACCCTCTATATAACTTATCTATATGTCACAAGAGTTAAATTGAAGTACTCACACTTTTTCCAATTGCATCACTGTTAACGTTGATCAAAACAATTGCCATGATAGAAATATAGGTTCTAATATGCACTACAAGATGCTGTTGGAAATTATGTACTCCCAGGAAAACTATATTGTATACATTGATTGTAAGCGAAATTAGTGTCGAAAGAGACCAGATGAGTAGGGTCGGATTCCAAAAATCATTATCGTTTCTGAATATTAGGATAATCTCTTCGTACATATGTTGAAATTTTTTTATTCTGCCCGTGAATTCATTTTCGATATCCTCATCTTGAATTCTTGTAATCATTATGGATTCCACTCCATTATTGAATGTCGAGAGAATCTTTTGGAATATCAGCTGTGTGACTATTATATGTATAACCACAGATATTTGCAGACCAAAACATAAAATAAGGCATATATCCTCACTCGAAAGTGCTGCCGATTTGCTCGATACCATTATTACGCATAATGCAATGTATAAAATCAATCCAAATCCAAGAATCAACCTGCCCAGTTGTATCAAGCGATTGCTGCATTTCTCGCAGATAAGGTTTTCAAAATTATAGAAATCTTTTTGATTCAATATATCACAAAACATGTTCAGGATTACCACCATGCTCTTCAACTTCCACAAGTGTATTGATGTCATCAGGGCAGGAGTTAGTACTGTAAGATAATCCTCTATGGCGATCAGACACACCATTGCATGCCAACTGCAATTAGCGATGGTACTTTGTAGATGGAACACGCATTTGATCAGCAGAAGGAGAGATATCGCGTAAGCGAATCTCAAATTATATTTTCTTATTTCGAAATGGGCCTCGCCTTCGTATGTTGGATCTAAATGCTTGCAAACTCCCTTCAATGGTGAATTGATGACAACCCGAGTGAGACATACAAAGCAATTTTTTATTTTATAGTCTGGGAGGAAAAATCTTTTGAATGGATAGATTATTCGGTTGATTTGCTTTTGCATTGCATAGCATCTATGATCTTTGCTAAATGCAACTATCATACAAAATTCGCGGACTTGTATGTATTAGCTAATGTGTTTTCAATTAATGAATTTGTTTGGTTTGTGGTGTGGTTGTTATCAATTGGATATAGACGGAAATCCAATTAGGAAATGATCTGTCTGAATTCAAGGAAGGACTATGGATTTAAAAGTTAGTGAAGGAGGACTGTTGACTGTTATTTGACCTTGTAGAAAGACATATTGTTAACAATATTACTCATTGAGATCAATGAATTTTGCATACGTGTAAATCATATTTAGTAGCTTTTCACGTGCATTTTCTAGGAGAACAGCATGTTATCGTTTTGTCCAAATGTCTGTAATTGTTCAAATTTTTTTCGAAATTTCAATTTTTCGGAAACCATTTTTCAGAGTTCGATGAAATTATACAAATGCCTTGAAACTGAGATTCCACAATATTTCAGTGAGGGCCAATTTGAATCATCAGAAATAATGGAAAAAAATATGTCAAATTTTTTGTTTTCTCCTCGGTATCATTGTTATTTCCGAAATATATGAAACCTGCTTATTCGATCATAATGAAACTGAGTGACTAGTAGATAAATGCTGCAGCACAAGTTTTTCTAGATATTTCATAATTGAATAATTATAGCTGAAAGTTGCATGCACAATATTATAAGCACCATATATAAAAATTTCAAAAAGCACTGCCGTGAAGGCAGCAATTCGATCTAATCTGTTTTTTTGGAAATATTGAAAAAATAAAATTTTGAATGGGTATATCTACGGAATCATTGGGTGGTGTGTACCCATTCACGAATTCGGCCTTCGTAATTAAGCCCCAAACCTACTCTACAAATATCAAGTTTCTAAGTCGTTTCTTCCGGAAGCCTTACGGCCGACTGCGTAAACTCAATAACTTCCGAAAGAAACAACTTAGAAACTCGATATTTGTAGAGAATTCTTGGACCTTAATTACGAAGGCCGAATACGTGAATGGGTAAAATCCACCCAATGATTCCGCAGATATACCCATTCAAAATGTTATTTTTCTAATATTTCCAAAAATACACATCAGATCGAATAGAAATCCAGTACTTCATCGAAAAATTACAGTTCGAAGGTTCATACAGAATTTAATGAGGATGATATGATAAGAAAATCACAGAAATTTTTTTTTTCAAATTGTTTTAATGACACGATTATCACGAATTTTTGCAAAAAGTTGTCTTTCAGCATCTTCAAACTAGCCGCGAAGTTTTATCAGGACTGAATCAGTATTTCTCGTGTTATACCGAAAAAAACAACGATATCGAGATGAAAACCTCGTAATGTGACATATTTTTTCCCGATATCTCCAAAACTTATGATCGAATCGAACTGAAATTTGGTACACTGCTGTGAAATATGAAAGTCAAAGTGTGAGAGAAATTTTTTTTCGAATTTTTTTTAAAATTTACTAACAATATGATCCTGACGAAATTTGGCTCAAAGTTGCGCGTCGTTATACTCCACCTAACTGCTAATTTTGAATTCAATCGCTCAAGTAGTTTCTGAAATAAAAAATAAATAACTTCAAAATTTCAAGTGCCTATAACTCCGAAACTATTCGACTGATTTGTCCCATTAACGAATTCAACCGCGGCATTCTGATGCGCGACCTACCCTGGAAGTTTAAAATTGCTAGCTTGCTTCTGTCGATAGTTATCGTGTCCGGACGGCCGGTCGGCCAGCCGGACAGAATCGATTTTGACACCGGATTCGTCATCAGTGAGTCCAACCTAGTCGAATGAGACCATTTTCGGCTCAATCATCGAAAATTACAGACATTTGGACCAAACGATATCACGCTGTTCCCCTAGAACATGCGCGCAAAGAGAATATCACCAAATTATATATAGGGGAGTAAAGCTGCGTATAGCGGGGCCAATGGGTGAAAAGGATACCTCTTGAGCAAAAAATTAAACATGTTTCAAAGAAGCGCCAACGCTTCAGTCATAACCAAAAATCTTTCGAATTGAACTTTTTTCTAAGGAAAATAATAACGAAGATGAAAGGGTAGGTAGTTTATAAATGAAACTGTTCATATTCGACCAAGTTAAATTGAAGCGGCTTTGTGGTTGATACATAATTTCGTGGGCATCGTATCATAAAAATACAGTAAAATCGTTTCGAAGAGATGTAGAGCTGTATTGACGGTTGTTAAACAGCGTATTTTCGTTTTGTCCAAGTGTATGTAATTTTCGAATTTTGAACCGAACTCAAACGACTGGACTCACTGAAGACGAATCCAGTGTCAAAATTGATTCTGTCCGTCCGACTGGCCGGCCGTGGACACGAAAACTGTCGAAGGGAACAAGCTAGTGACTTGAAACTTTTAGTTCGCGCATCGGAATGCAGCGTTTGAGCACGTTAATTCCCTAATATTTCAGGAAATAGTGAAGCGGTTGGATTGAAACTTGGCAGTAAATTGAAGCATAATGTCGTGCAATTTTCAGCGAAATTTCGTTGGGATCGCATCGTGACTTATTTGAAAAAAAAATTTTTTTCATTTTTT
Source organism: Myrrha octodecimguttata (assembly GCA_958510865.1). Taxonomy (NCBI): domain Eukaryota; kingdom Metazoa; phylum Arthropoda; class Insecta; order Coleoptera; family Coccinellidae; genus Myrrha; species Myrrha octodecimguttata. Next base: position 70,070,315 of record OY294056.1, on the reverse strand, counting down.
TCGAAAGATTTTTTTTTCAGGAACTACCATTCATATTCGAAAATAATTCCGCCCATACCTTGAGCTATATAATTCAAAGCAGTGTACCAAATTTTAATTCGATACGAATAATATTTTCGGAGATATTGGGGAAAAATATGTGAAATTTTGTGGTTTTTCTCTCGATATCGTTGTATTTTTCGGTATAACTCGAGAAATCTGATGAATTCTGTATGAACTTTCAAAGTGTTTTTTCAGTAAAGTGCTGAATTTCAATTTGATCTAATCTGTGTTTTTGGAATATCGAGAAAATAAAATTTTTAATGCATATCAGTGAAATCACTGGGTGTATTTTACCCATTTGTAATTGAGGTACAAATCAAGAAAAATCGAGTTTCTAAGTTGTTTCCTTCGGAAGTTATTGTGTTCACGGTCGGCCTTCAGGCGGAACTAGATCGAATTTATATCCAGTACTTTATTGAAAAAAAACTAGAAGTCAGCAGCTTTCGCGTGCATGTTCGAAGGACTTGACTTCATATCAGTGCTTTTCTAGGTTTTTTTCGGAATTGCTTCTGATATCGACAAAAATATTTGATACTCACAATGGCACTAACGCAGCTTCCTCTCTTCATCAACAGAATAATTCCAAATATATGTGCATATGTGCGGATTTCATCAATGAAATTCTTGTACCAAATATCCCTTTCAATCAGCAAAATCATCATATAGAAATCCAATGTGAGCATTATTAATGAGGACATACACCAAAGAATAAGAATCGGACCCATGTATTTATTCAAATGGTCTTCTATGCAATTATAAAATTCTGCATAGTACAACTGAATAATTTTCAATCGATCCTCTAGTGTGATAATTCTGGAAGAACCATCTATCGTTATAACACAATGTTTATTGGAGCCCCTTATGATTTCCATTTGGTTTATCAATGAAATGTCGACTTTGCTTCTATATTCCATAATAATCGAGATTTCCCTGAAAATTTGAACACCCACTACTGTGAACATGAGAATCGTGGCGGTCAGAAGTACATTGATGTATAGTTTTTTGCTCTGTTGGGAAACAAGAACAAGCAGTATGTCGGTTGAAACGAAGGCCAACACACCTAACCATCTTTTCTTCTGAAATTTAAGGGCTATCAAACTGTTACATTCCCAGGGTGAACTGAAGGTATCTATGTAATCCTTATTATCGATCAAATCCACTACTGCGTTGAGAAAGCTTAACCGTTTTTTGCATGTCAACAATGCAACCAAAAACATCATCAAGAAGGAGACAATGTAGCAGAGTTCCTCTAGTGAAATCAATCCTTCGACTTTGGTTGATGGTTCTTCGGTATATATAAGTTTGTCCTCAACATCTAGGAACTGGACCACACACGCTGCTAGCAACAGGAAAGTTAAAGTTGCAGAAGTCCATAACCATCGATTCATAATCTTGAAACATGGTTTTCCAGAGAAATTCTTGACCAAGTGCTGACACTGTCCTCTTATTGGTATGAAAATGAATGACAATCTTACAGTTTTGTATAAATGGCATATGATACATTTTCGTTTTGAACCGCAGTTTCCGAATAAAATTTTCGTTATTGATTTCGGCACCATTTTCACTTTTTTTTATAGGGACCGAGGCAATCAGCTGAAAGTACACCTCTATCTAGTTGCCCTGTTCCGTGCACTCATTAGCGTAATTGCTGTAATATGTGAAATATCAACACATCACATTTATGGTAATGAACCATTGTTTACTCGAAGGAATAGGAATGTTTAAGATCAGTGATAACATTCGTGACTGAAATAGTTTTATACAGTTTAATTCCGGAGATTTGGAATGGGGAAATCAAGATGCATAGAATATATATGGTTTCGAGACTTTTCTTCTATTACCCACTAAAATTTTGGGTCCGGAACGCGTTCCTAGAATTGACGAATATTGTCCTATCTCTCTCTATGAACGATGATGGCGCTAAGGTCGCTGTTTCAAGTACATACAATTAATTCCGCTGAATAAAACTGAATTGAGCTATAATCTATTAGATCTGATGAAATTATTTCCCAAATAATGAATTGGATATTTGAATTGATGGATTCTTACTGATATATAAGAGGAGTATAACAAATGTGAAAAACTACTCATTAGTAATATGAAATATGTATAAGGGAAAGAGGAGCAGTATGAGGTTTATTGTTAGAAGACTTTCATGAATACAAAACTCACTTCGAAGCCAAAACAACAGTGAAAACAGAACGAGAGATTGATATAAATCATGAATTTATTGGATACTTTGAATATCCTTTCATGAAAAATATAGTTTATAAATTTTATATGTAGATAACTAAATGAAAAATTTAATTCAAGTCATGAATTTGTTACATTCTCGTGGAAATATGTCAAAGAAATGTTCATGTTTATTATTATTGAAATATGAATTATGTACTTTCCTGTTCATGTTGGTATTTATCAGAAGAATTTCAAACCCGACAAATTCATAGCAGTATCCAAATTTCTATAAATGTTTCCTATAGATATTTTTGAATACGCAACTCTGGAATACTTCTTCTGCATTTACTGAATATTGAAAGTAAATACCTCTTGTAATGAATAGGTATTCAAAAATATCAAGTTTCAGACTTGTGTATTCACACATAAACATATTTTCACCATTATACTGATTAGAATGAATAGTCATAACTTAAATTTGCCAAAATGAATTTATTTTTGCAAATTCATAAAAATAATGGTTGGTCCAACTCGAAAAATGAGAAAACCTCTGATTTGATTTGTTATGATATGACATGTCGGTAACTTCCGTAAATATTTCAGATATTTTATGGCAGATTTTTCGATGCTGTCATCAATCGGTGAAAACTAAAGAAGGACAATAAAGCCGTATTTTGACAACATCATGACCTCATTTCGGACCCAAAATATGTCAAAGAGTATCCGCACATTGTATTCTATGCATCTATGGGTGGATATGATAGATGCATAGAATGCATATGGTGCGGACACTCTTTGACATATTTTGGGTCCAAAATGAGGTCCGAATGTTGTCAAAATATGGCCTAGTTGTCCTACTTCAGTTTTCGCCGATAGATGCCGGCATAGGAAAATCTGCCATATAAAACTCTAGTTCCGATATTCCTGGCCAGTACTTGTCAATAAATTTTGACAGTCGATTTTACTGGCACTGCTTCGTATCAGTACTAAGCGTTTCGAAATTACTGATACTGGCCAGTACTGATTGGAAATATCGGATCTTAACAATTATCTGAAATATTTACGGAAGTTACAGACCTGTCATATCAAAACTAGTCAAATCAGAACTTCTTTCTGATTTTCCGCGTTGGACCATACATTATTTTCAAGAATTTCCGAAAATATGTTCATTTCGTCAAATTCAAATTATAATTATCCATTTCATTCAGTCAGAATGGCGATAATATTATATATATAAGGGTTTCCTTCGTCTCTGAATACACAAGTCTGAAACTTGATATTTTTGAATACCAAGTTCATAACTAGAGGAATTTATCAGATTTATGACATCATGAATGTACAGAAAATTTTGATGATGCACAAGAATAAACTACACAATTTGAATGAAAGCTCTGATCGATTCACTGACCTTCTCGTTCAAAGAAACTAGAAATTAAGGACATCAAAATGATTCTCACTGTTTTGTTATCAAATTGTCCAACTCTACGGTCATGTACTGAAAAAGAAAATCACCAAATTTATTTTATTGGTTTTGAAATACCAGCTCTTCGATGGCACTGCTCAGACTGTTGTTGAAAGGAAAAAGAACCAAAATTAATATAACTGTTTTAATTAGAGTAAATACATTGTATTGACTGCGGAACATCTCAACAAAGGTATATAGAAGAGCTTTAATATTTTCAGAGTAACATAATAAATATTGATTATTATCTGTTGATGAAACTACGCCACTGATTTAAATGAAGGAGTTGAATTCATTTATCAAATCGTGTCATACTTCTGGACTTCTGAATAATATATATTTCAATTCATCATATCTTTCCATACATGAGGAACTCAGTCATTTCATTATTCATCTTGTTCTAAAAAAATGATGAATTGTAGAATTTATCGAATTTTAGGGTAGGTAAGGACTCAAATCAAACATCCCTAAACTTGTGGGCCTTTGTGGTACAACTTACATAAGGACACATCTTTGAATAAATTTTCTATTCAATGTAATCATAAATATAATCGGTGTTGTCGTCAGCATTCATATCATTCTCATCAAGTACAATATGTAATTGGATCACTACCATAGAGAAGGTGACAATAATGCAGGCAATCTGAAAGAACCAGAGATATAGCCTATTTCAAGATATTTGAGGGTGTGGTGGAACTAACTGATGCTATGAATCCAGTGTCCAATGTAAACATATTTTTTATATCTATTCTTGGATTTCTCACCACCAGTGCCTTGATGATCAACTCCACCTGCGACAAAAACCACTGCTGTATTTTTTGAAATGGATTTATGATAATCTGCTGACCTGAAATGCCTCTCTATCTTTCAATCTGCTGATAGGATAACTGAAGAGATACTTCAAAGTTTCACCACTCTGAAAAAAAAATGATGAGGAAAGTTCCACATGAAGCTATACAGTGTGTCAATTTAAAAAGGCACCACCCCGAAAATCTCGGCACCTTTGCAAAATAAGAAAATTTGCAAAATCTGGATAACTTTGGTTCACAAGACAACACATTATACGGTTGGTTTCCATCAATATGAACGTGTTGACAGCAACCCCTGAAATCTTAAATGGGAAGAGGTGTGGACACCCTGTTTTCGATAGCCTTTTCGAAAATGCCGTAGATGCACTTGACATTCTGTTAATACTTCTTTAGTTTATCAAACGGAACAAGTGAAGAAAATAAATGAAGAAAACAACAAATTCAGTTTTATTGTGGTGGAATGTTTATCATGGCATCTAGAAATTTTGTTTGTTTTCAACACGTTGGATGTTATAGGAGCTAGTGAAATTTTTTCCTCATATTTAAGATTCAATGCAACTTCTGCATTGGAGCTACTCGGCCCTTCATTTATTTTTCTGAAAAACTAACAAAAAGGTCGACTGCCTGACATTTTTTAAATATCAGGCCATCAACCCTCCTTTCTATTTGAGATTTTAGGGGTTGCTGCCATCACGTTCACAGTTTTACCCCTCTTTGCAGTTTTTCGAATTTTACATGGGGGTGAAGATTTTAAGGGTTACAAGATGAAACCTACGACCAGAACCAGAAATATAGATGAAGAAACAGCTTTAGGGATAGTTCGTGAAAAGGTAGGTATAGAATTTTTTTCAATTATACTCATCACAATTCCATATTGGAAGTGGTCAATATTGTGTCATTGTGCAATATTTCGAGCCATCAATATCTTATATGACCCGTTTGTCTCTATCAAATTCCACTCCACAATTGTTATAACAAATTATACATTATATAATACTCCATCCACTTTCATGAAGTTATTTGTTAGGCACGAAATGATTGTGCTTCTTGATCTGATCACCAACGAGAGTCGAGCGATGGGACTAGAAATTAATCTCAATAAAACTAAATTGATGATCATCGATAGAAATAATACCATTAAACTAAAGAATCTACAAAACAGACTCGAAGCAGTAAATGACTTTATATATTTAGGCTCCCTCATAACCCACAAAGGAGGATGTGAAAATGAGATAAGAAGGCGGATAATACTAGCAACAGCGGCAACGTTGAGCTTGACAAAAATATGGAGGGACAAACACATAACGAAAAATACAAAAATGGTACTGATGAATACCTTAGTGTTCTCAATATTCTCCTATGGGTCGGAATCCTGGACAATAAAATCGGCCGATAGACGCCGAATAGACGCGTTCGAGATGTGGTGCTGGCGAAGGATGCTTCGGATACCCTGGACGGCACACCGAACGAATGTGTCTATACTAAACGAACTAGGTATTACAGATCGACTTTCCACCATATGTCGACGACGAATTCTCAGATACTTTGGACACATTACTCGAAGAGAACATGATAATCTAGAAAGACTGATCGTCCAGGGTAAAGTGGAAGGGAAGAGACCCAGGGGCAGATGTCCGTCGCGATGGACAGACCAAATTAAAGAAATCACGGGACAGACATTGCAGACCAATTTGAGGGAAGCCGGGCACCGCCAACGTTGGGGACATCTAGTTAATCAATGTTCATAGTCATGATGTCACGACTCTTCAGAAATGAAGATACGACTAGAAAGAAAGAAGAGGGAAAAAGGTGTCCAATTACCATAGCCTACCAACTGAATTTCGAAAAATGAATGGAGTTTGCTTCATTAAGTACCTAAGTAAACAGAAATATAGAATAATTCTGTTTCTTTTCCTAAACCTACATCTTCGTGATGACGCATCTATGCCTGAAAGTTATACAAAACAAACTGATAAATGATCATATAATCCACTAACTTTTATAAACTATCCTGGTTGGCTATATGATATTCTGACGCATTTCAGCGTGTATATTTTGAAAATCGAGTGTTGAAATTTAACTGAAAAATAATGGATAGAGTAGTCCGTTGCTTTGTGATAGTTCATTCGGAAAAAATAAAAGTACTAGAATGACCCTGCAGTAAAACTTCTTAACGTACAGACAAACCTATGGAATTTCCTACTTTTTGAAATGATTCCACAGAAGATATTCAAATACCTTGTTGCACAACTCGAAATACTCCAGTATGAAAATGTAGTTTTACCACAAAACCTGTGTCACCTTGAAGAACTTCCTCAATTTACAAAGTTATTGGGAATCTATGTGCCCGATACACTGGGTTTTCACTCACATATGCCGAAAATGTTGGATAGCTTGTGATAAATTATTCATTCCAAATCATCAGGGTTACTATTAAAAAAAGCAGATTTCAATTCTACATAGGTCTTCCTGATACTTTGTCTCTGCTTCTTCAAAAGTACCTTCGGAATTTTTAGTTTCCAATCGTGATGATTATGTTGAGATTGAGAGTAGAAATTGGCATTGGCATTTGGTAACGTCCCTGAGAATTATTTTGACATTGCCGATGTTTCACGAGTGCCAACCTGCGTCAGTTTTAAGTGAAAAAACTTGATAGACCTAAATTATGGCCAAGCAGAATAGCTCATAAAAGTGAATGGAGTAAACTCATTATTTTTGTCTGGTGGATTCTTGATTCATTTATCCAAGATGTTATTTTGGATGGATCTTTGAAAATATGAATGAATCTGGTGATAAGTTTGAAATTTGAACTCTAGCTTCTATAATTCTACACGCATTATGGTATATTACATTACCTGATCTGATGCCCCCTGAGCAAACCTGATGAGGTTCACTAAAACCCATACTTGGGTCAAAGTGTTGATTTGCACCAGCCATAAACAGCAGCCACCACTATTCAATATAAGAAACATCGAATATGTATTAAGAATAAGAAGGAAAGTCATGGACATTGTCGTAAGAATATAACCAAAACCAACATAATCTAGTATAATGTCCACACAATTCCTCAACTCAAGATAAAGATGGGAAATTCTTCTCAGTTTTTCCTCAAGCGGGAAACTACCAGAAACGGAATAAACATGATTCCGCCTGTTTTCAAGATGGCCAGTTAGAGATATATGCACACTGCGGTAAATCAGTCTCAAAATATCAAATTCGACACAAGAATTATATACTAGGCAACTTTGAACTGAAGCAGTGTAGAAAAAGATTAAGTTTGTATAATTGAAAGCATCCAATCCATATTGAACGTAGTAAATGAGGGGATACATCAGCAGAATAAGTAGACTCCCATAAATCATCAAATATATCCTGCTCCTAATAAACTTGGAACAATGTTTACAAATGAAATTATTGATCGCATAAAATTTCTTGTTCTCAAGAAGATAGGACAATCTTGAAAGATAATGCTCTCTTATGGACAATTTCAATAAGAGAACCATCAGAATGAACAGTATCACTTCAGCCTTGATAATATTGTACGATCCAGCAATAAACAAGACATAGGTTTCTGATTCCGCTGCAAATTGCCGAAAATATATAAGATTCCCTATAAACAAGGAACTCAACAAAAGTAGAGTTAGGTTTCTGAATGAGGTACAAGCTTCGAATAATACTTTTCCACCATGGTTAGGATTGAGATGTTTACACTTCCCCACTATTGGATTCATGAGGAAACTAAATTTTAGTGTTGGGGAAAGAAGACAATTGAGACAGTCATTCGTGTAAGTCTTCTTTTCTTTGAGTAGTACGACATTTTTGTGTGGTGACACCGTTTTTTGAGGAAATATCTTCATTTTTGTTTGTTAGATATGGGTGTCCGAAGATTTATTCGAATAAGGTATAGTAATGTAGTAATGAGATAGAAATGGATTTGTCATGATCAACAAATAAATAAATTGTTTTCTGATTGAAGCAATTTTAGCAGTGAGTTTGAAGTCAATATAGAAGGTAAATAAGGTAACATTAGGGCTGTAATGATGAAGTATGAATGAATAATTCGTAAATATTTTCGGTTCGACAAGGGGATGAAAGTCGTAACTATTTGGTAGTTGATCATAATTAAGTCAAACTTTTTATTACTATGTTTCACTACCCACAATTGTGAGATGTTCAACAATATGTGAGGTTAACATTTGTTTTTCAACATCTGTTGCAGACAACATTTCTCAACTATCACTTCTTTATTATCACCTCATTTTACATGAATGCCCTATACCATTGGCTCAGAGGTCAGTTGTCAACAGATGAAAAAAAATTAGAAACTGGTCACAAAGATGTAAGCACTACATATAGTTGAAAATCTCACAATTGTTAGTAGTAACACATAGTGATGATTTTTTTTAAGGAAATGTTTTGCATAGATGGTCTATTGGTGTGAACACAGTGAAAACTAGATACCTTCCTAAAGAAACAATTTACATAAACTAGATATTTGTATAGTAGTTCTGGACATTAATTACGAAGGTCGAATTGGTGCATTTTGTGATAATAATATGATTGGAAGATCTCAGAATATAGAATATTTGAAAAAAATTTCAGATTTATTTCTTCAGTTTGTAGTTCCAATGACACAATCATCACGAAATACCGCACAAAGTTGTGCACTTATATTTAGTATTTTCAAGCTAGTTACAATGTTTCATTATAATTGAATCACTTTATGCGCGCATGTTCTAGGGCAACAGTACAAATGTCTGAAATTTCCGAATTTTCAACCGGAAATCGTCTCAAACGACTAGGTTGGACTAGGTTTGACTAATCCGGTGTCAAAATCGATTCTGTACGTCTGGCCGCAGACATGATAACTGTTGAATGGAGCAAGCTAGCGACTTGAAAATTTTAGGCTAGTTCGCAAATCAAAATGCCGCGGGTTCGTTAATGGAACTAAACGGCCAAATGGTTTCGGAGTTATGGCCAATTAAAATTTTAAGGATATTTCCCTGATAATTCAGGAAGTACTGGAGCGTTTGGCTTGAAACTTGGCTGTTACTTGAAGCATAACGAAGCACAACTTTCAGCGAAATTTCGTTGGAATCATATGGTCACTTGATTTGAAAAAAGAGTTATTTTGGGAGATATTGGGAAAATTAATCTGAAATTTCGTGTTCTCTTCTCGATAACGTTCGTTTTTTCGATATAACTCAAGAAATACGGATTCAATCATAATGAAACTTTGCAGCTAATTTTGAGATGCTGAAGGACAACTGTGTGCAAAACTGCGTGATGATCGTGTCATTCAAACAATTTGAGAACAAAATCTTTTCGAATATTCAATATTCTGTGATTTTTCCCTCATATTATCCTCATTTAATTCTATATGAACCTTCGAACTGTCATTTTTCGTTTAAGTACTGGATTTCAATTCGATCTAATCTGTATTTTTGGAAATATTGGGAATATAAAATTTTTAATGGGTATATCTGCGGAATCTTTGGGTGGATTTTTAAGGTCCAACCTACTCCTCAAATATCGAGTTTCTAATTTGTTTCTTTCGGAAGTAATTGTGTTTACTGTCAGCCGTTAGGCGTTCGTTTTTTCAGCCAGATGTAGCTTGGTCATTCATTATTTCTAGGATTTTTCCAGAAAAAGTTTTGTGCACCAAAACAATATACTCTGTGAAGTATCCGAGGGATAGGTGCACATAATACATATAAGGTGCGGACACTCTTTGACATATTTTGGGTCCGAAATGAGGTCCAAATGTTGTCAAAATACGGCTTTGTTGTCCTACTTCATACACAACTTATAAACCATATTTTTATGAAAGGATCCAATAAACTTCTTGAACAATGGTATATTTATCTCCTGTTCCGTTTTCACCGTTGGTTTGGCTTCGAAATAACCTCTTGAATCCATCCATGAAAGTCTTCTAACAATAAACCTCATACTGCTCCTCTTTCCCTTATACATATTTCATATTATAAATGAGTAATGTTCCACATTTGTTAAACTAATCTTATATATAAGTACGAATCCATAATTTCAAATATCGCATTCATTTTTTGGGATATAGCTTCATCAGAACAATCAGATTTTTAATTTTTGTTCAACGGAATTCATTGTATTTACTTGAAACAGCGACCTTAGCGCCATCATCGTTTACAGAGCCATGTAGGACAATATTTGACAATTCTAGGACCGCGTTTTGGACCCAAAATTTTAGTAGGTAATAGTAGGAAAGTGTCGACACCTGATATATTCTATGCATCTTGTACGAGGGTAACAAATATAGTGGATAACAAACTGAAGTCCATATTGCTATTGAAATCTATATTTTCCTTTAAGTGGCATACTACTAATATGGTCTGGTAGAATTATGAGCTTCGAAGAGTGCAATGTATTGAAAAAAAAAATTACGAGCTCACATCAGTTGCTGGGTTGAATGGCTTGAACTGTAGAACCACTAATACATACGTTATTATTGCTCCAGAAACCTGAAAGAATAGTCTTGTGTCATTTCACCAAATCGATATAGCTGAATGATAGAATGATATATTAGAGATCTTCAAGTCGTATGATTTGAATGATGTTGATGTTTAAAGAAGGTCAAATCAGAGTCATGTTTCGAGTTTGTATTCTTGTTTCCTTATCATGTGATATTTTTCTTATCGATGTCCATGTAGGATACTAATCACCTACCTTCCATGAGGAAAATGTCCCTCATGACTGGAATATTTCATATTTATGAAAGGGACAATTATTTCCAAAATATACAACTCGAAAACTTGATTTTTGGTGAGAAGTTTTAAGGCTTAATCACTAAAGTCGAATTCTCCAATGGGAAAAATCCATCTTATAAAACCTTGGTTACACCTGTTCGAAAAGTTTTTCTCAAGAAAGGAAGACGGGTGCATACAAAATTTCATGAGGATCATAATATCAGGAACAAAGTTGGTAAGGGCTACTTATTCGAACCAACTTGCTTCTTGATTAACGTCCGCGATTTTCTCGAATTTCTTTATCGCTCGCATGTTCTAGGAAACAATATGGTATCTTTTTGCCCAAACGTCTATGATTTTCGAATTTGGGAGCCAAAAATGATCTGAAACAACTAAGCTGAAACATCTTATGTCTGATGTCAAAATCAATTCTGTCTGGCCGAAAATCTGAAGTACCACCAAGTACTTCGTAAAAATAATACTACTTAAAATCGGAACTCCAATCGTTTTCACCAAACTACTAAGGAAATCTTAATACTTAATAGAAATGAAATCATTCAATTCGTTGACAGCATATTTGAACATGCGAGCAAAAGCGGGCGACTTCCGTCAGTGCTTTACTGCATTTTTTTAATGATTGTTTGATCTTTTTGCGCGCATGTTCTGGGGAAAAGCATGCGCTATCGTTTTGTCCAAATGTCTGTAATTTTCGATGATTGAGCCAAAAATGGTCCCAAACGACTAGGTTGGACTCACTGATGACGAATTCGGTGTCAAAATCGATTCTGTCCGGCCGGCCGGCCGGAGGATCCTATCAACCTGATACTTTCAAGGAAGGTTGCATTTTAAGATGCAACGGTTAAATTCATTAATAGGCGGAATCGGCCAAACGGTTTCGGAGTTAGAGCCTTTTGAAATTTTGAATTTATTTTGGCGATAATTCAAAAACTACGGGAACGATTGGATCGAAACTTGGCAGTTAGTTGAAGTATAGCAACGCGTAATTTCTCGCGAGATTTCGTTGAGATCATACTATCCGTAAATTTTGAAAAAATTTTTTTTCGAAAAAAATTTTTTCTCTGTGAACTGTTCATCACATTTGAAAAAAAATAAGCGTGAATTCTGAGCTACATATTTCACAGCAGTGTGTCAAATTTAAATCCGATACAGTTATTAGTTTTGGAGATATTGGAAAAAAATATATGAAATTTCGTAGTTTTTCCCGATATCGATGTTTTTCCGGTATAACTCAAGAAATACTGATTCAATCACGATGAAACTTCGCATCTAGTTTGAAGATGCTGAAACACAACTTTGCACAGAATTTCGTGATGATCGTTTGATTAGAACAATTAGAAAAAGAAATTCAAATTTTTTCTTTCAAATACATATTCAATATTCTGTGATCTTGTCATACTATACTCATTAAGTTCTGTATGAACCTTCGAATTTTTATTTTTCGATGAAGTACTGAATTTCAATTCGATCCAATCTGTATTTTAGGAAATATTGGGAAAATAAAATTTTGAATGGGTACATCCATGGAATCATTGAGCGGATTTCACCCATTCACAAATTCGACCTTCATATTTAAGCCCCAAACCTTCTCTACAAATATCGAGTTTCAAAGACGTTTCTTCCGGAAGTTATTCTGTTTACGGTCCGGCCGGCTCCAAGAATACAGATTAGATCGAATTGAAATCCAGTATACTTTATCGAAAAATAACAGTTCGTAGGTTCATACAGAATGTAATGAAGATAATATATCGAAAACAATCTAGAAAAGCACTGCCGTGGAGGCAGCAGCTTTTGGGCGCATGTTCAAATTCGTAGTCGAGGTGGTCACCTACATTGAACATGCACGCAAAAACTGCTGCCTTCACGGCAGTGCGTTTCTAGATTTTTTGAGAGGTGAGAATGACAAATTACTATCGAGTGGAAAACTATTGACTATCATACCGTGGAAATAGCCTCCTTCGTTACAATAATAATGTTCGATGCATGTATCTCTGGTCCTTGTGATATAAGAGTTTCAATCAACATTTCTATCTGTAAAATAACATGTAGTGGTTGCTGAAGAATTACACTCAAACTCACCATGAGTCCCTCTCTATGACTAATTTTCGTCAGAGGATACGAAAATAGAAGATTAAGTGTCTTCTTACTCTGGAAACGAACGAAACTTAAGACGCCTGAGGATTTCAGAAGTTTTGCCATAGCATTAAAATCCAAAATTTTTGTTGAATAATTTCTTTTATCACGCAGCATCTTTCCGGAATTCGAATTTGGTCTTGGATTTAGTTTTTCACAGTGAAAATTTTAAAAGCACTTTTTCGCCATTCAATTCCGCCAAATATAATTCGAATTTAAGTTTCAAAAAACCAATTTATATACATATTGACTAATTCATTTGTATCCGATATCATTCAGCCGAAAGCTTACCTCATTCTGAATTTCCGTACAATCCGAAAAAATTCCTACAATAACTAGGAGAGTAACAGTGGTTTTAACTTGAGTGTAAACAATCTGATAGACAGGTTGAATATTCAGCACTTGAACAAGGGCATAAACGTTGAAAACGCTGAGAGCAATATGGCTGGTCAACCACACTAAAATCGCTGGATTTATGAACTGGCATATTGTATTCATTATTATTCTGACACTCAAGTAGAGATGTATTGCTTTTTTCAAATCATCCTCGAGACTTTTGCTGGAGTCACGCCTCATTCTAGCAACTAAACGTTCTTTTAAAGAATTGTGAATTGCACGATAAAACAATCTGACAATCATCAATTTTTGGTTTATTTGACACGTCAGTGCAACCTGGGCTGACTGACATGTAAAGAAGCAAAATGCGTGAAAATTAAAAATTGATCCATCTTCTCCAGCATATGATGTCAGACAAAATATCAAGAAAAAAATTAAAGAAACAATTGTAGCCAGATGGGTAACTAGATAAACTGCTTTGCCACATTTTGCACAGATAAAATTTTTGATTCCAAAATATTTCCTTATTTCAATTAAATCTTGTGTTTGGCTTATTTCTTCTATTCTGTACCCCATTTTCAACTGAATTAGCGTGAGTATTATAATGGTACTGATGATGAGCATATGATCATGTAGTTCTAGTAAACAGCCCAGCCTATCATCACCACAAGAGTTCAACATCGTATAGAGGTAGAGGAATGAACCGAAGCAGTTTGAGACTATAAAAAATATAGGTAATAGTAGGTGAATTCGTGAAAACCAAAAATATGTGCGGTCATAATAATCCTCAGTTAAGTGGGAACATTTAGCCCTAAGTGGCCCGAAAAAAACATTCATCTTCAGAGCATATCGGTATAAACAGTACAAGCAATTGTTTTCCCACACTCTTCTTCCATGTAAATCTTTAGAGTAGACATTGAAGAAATCTAGGATTCGACTACACATATTAGTGTTGAATCTTCTCTTCAATCGGTGGAGATCAACTGGAAATTTTTTGTAGTGTTGCTAATATACCTATATTGTTGAATTATTCATAGACATGTGAATAAAATAAATATTCCATGGAACTATTAGTGCCGACACATCTCCGTTTCTGAAACGAATCTTTATCCTTTATTTCCAGTTTAATGTCACTAGGTGTTTTTTTCATTGATTATTCATATAGAAATGGGTTTTTCATCGTCTGATTTTTTATAATAATCATGGCTGCTCTAAGCTTGTGACAAATTATCCATTATTTGCACTTAGCTTGCGTAAATGACTTTTACTCTTTTTTACGAATAGTAATATGCTCGCATGGGGCGTGTGGTGACCAGTAAGAAAGAACTTAGGTTAAGAATTGAAGAAATTCCAAACTGGTGTAAATTCAGGAATATTTGAACAATTTGGAATAAATTCCTTTAGCAGTAAAGATTGAAATTAGTGGACTTTTTTTTGCCGATAGTGTGTTATTATTAATTTCATTTCGTATCAGAATCTCGAACTGTATACAAATTGATGCTTTGGGTTATTGCTCAAAAATATTTCAGATTCCAAATTCAGTCATCAACTCGGATTGTCAAATTTCGATCGTGATTTCCAGATTTCATAGACGCTCTTAGGTGAATTTTCTAACAACGCGCATGCTTTGGTCTGGTTTCTTATTGTTATTTCAGCGAAATGAACGAACACCTTTCAAGGCTCTGACCGCACCAACCAAATAGTCTTTTTACCTTCTAATAAAATGAATATTTTTGAATTCGACCTTTGCTATGAAGCTTCAAACAAACCCTACAAACAAAAATCTCTAAGATATTTCCTCAAGGAGTAATTTTGTGTATGGCTGCCAGCTCCCAGTCATTCTTCAAATAGAAAACTTCGAAAATATCATCATGCAGAGCCAAACACAAAAATAAACTTCAACCATCTTACCGAACATATCAAATTGGTGCTGATTGTGAGGACATTCGATCCATGAATTCTTGGTGACTGGCAATTGAGAGTTTCAATGAGAGTCTCCACCAGAAGCCCTTCCATATGATTCATTTTGGATAAAGGACACGCAAAAAGTAGATTCAGAGTTCTCTTACTCTGAAAACACAAATATAAATTATTCGGATATTATGTCATGTTATTTTTCAGTGTAGAAACAACACTGGCAGTTTAAAGTTGCTCCAATATTGAGAGCGGCTACAGACCAGACCAGGCAAAACTACACCTTAGTCTGGACTCATGTGCGCTCAGAAATCAAAGTTAATGAAGAGTCTAACACTCTAGCCAGAAAAGGAGCACATTCGACACGTATTGGCCCAGAACCTTTCTGTGGTAAATGCAAGTGCACCTATAAGAAAGAATTTTTGGAGGGGGAAGAAAATGAGAGAGCAAATGAGAGAATGATTGATCATTCCAAAAAGTTCCTTCGGAACTTTAAAACTTCAAGGTCCAAATATCTTTCATTGGATTCCCAGTAAGAACAAGTTACGCTTCCTCAATGGCTACCTCACAGGACATTGTCACCTAAGAAAGCATATGATGAGAATGAGCTTATCAGAATCTGCCGAGTGCTAATTCTGTGGGGAAGTGGAGGGAACTCCTGCTCTCCTGATTACAGAATGCCTCGCAATTGCCAGCCTGCGCAAGGAATGTCTTAGGCATAGGAGGCATAGAAGGAATGAGAACTTAGCCTCCTTGAAGCCCTCACAGATTTAGGAGTTCATTAGAGCTCTAGAGCTGGAGGGCGAGCTGCAGGTATCGCACTGCGAAAACAACTCTGACAGGCGGATCAAACTAATAGACATTTCGATATTGGAAAGGAATCCATTAGTCATATTTTCCTATTAATTTTCTTCATCTAATTATCATCTAAAATAAAAATGATGGTAGTGACAGCAATGCTCGAGCAGAACTTTGGTTCAATTTCCAGGAAAAGAACATGTTTGGTTGTCTCCACTCCTAAGACCTGACCAAACCAGACTACAAGAAACCAGACCAGATAACTGTTTTTTTGCAAAACGTCACTGGTCTCAGCATAAAAGGAGATACGCAGATTCGCATGTTTCTTTTCTTTCTGGCTCGACCAGACCATGGAGACAGCCTTAATTCGGGAGAAATTCCGCTTCCAAAATAGGGCAGCCAGACTTATCGGTTCAGAGGAGGTTTTTCTTTATTATGAATAGTACTCACCTCATCAACAATATGCTGACAATCCGTAAATATGCTCACAATCACAAGCATAGCCAGGACTATTTTAGCTTGGCCCAGGATGATCAAGTGAGCTGGTTCAATATTTATAACCTTAATAGAGGCGTAGGTATTGAAGACTGCTTGAATAATATGCGGTGTCAACCAGATGATCAGTGTCGGATTCATGAAATCACATAACTTATCCACAATTATTCTGAGATTCATGTAGATATGGATCATTTTCCTCAAATCATCCTCTAGAGGAATATCATATCGGATGTCACTCCCTTCAAATAAGAGCTTCTTCAGAGATCTATGTACAGTACGGTAAAGTACTCTGAGAAGAACCAATTTTTGACTCACTTGACAAGCGAAAGATAACTGTATTGCTTGACATAGAAACAAGCATACATAGTGGTAACTTAGTATTTCGCTTCCTAGAAGTACAACATAGGGTACAAGAAAAAAGATGATTGAGAATCCAGAGAAGGTAACGACCAGGTGGTTAAGCTGGTAGATTATTTTTCCATATTTCCTCGAGATTAATCTCCGTTGACCTAGGAATTTTCTAATTTCGAGAATGTGGGATATGTGGTTCAGTTCATCAGCACGAAGTTTCAACTTGAATTGTACCACAATCATCATACCTATTGTGGTTATAATTACCAGGTGATCGTGGAGTTTGAGAAAACATCTCGACTTGTTTTCCTCACAAGTCAGCAGCATGCTGTAGAGATATTCAGAAGTGCCGAAGAAATTGAAAAGTAGGAAGGTTATTGGAAGCAGCAGTCGTTTAATTGAAAACCAGAATTTAGTTTGGCCATTGTAGTTCTTGGTGAGGTGGCGACATTTTCCTTTTAATGGGTAGAATATTATATTTACTGCTATCGCATATTTGTATAGACAATACAAGCAGTTGTTCTCCCAAACTTTTTTTCCATATTTATCGTGCGAGTAGAAGTTCAGGAAACTCAACATTCTTTCTATTCTAACTCGGAGGGATATATTCTTCATTGGAAGGACGAGGAACAATTCTAAATGCATCTAATGCTTTCGATTGTAGTTAATGAGCCTTTATAGGAAGGGATATGGCCGAACTGCCCCAATTCTCATATTGATTCAGGCTACAAGATTATTTCTGTGAAAGTCATCAGGAAGGTGGGTTCAAATTAACATGAATGGGCGCTAGAAATAATGCAACTGTTTACGGGCTCATACTCTTGGGAAAATTCTGAAATCTACGAATTTTTGAATATCTTGCCGAAAACGATCTAGAACGATAAGGTTGGATTCACTGATAAAGAATCCCATGTCAAACCCAATTCTGTCATTACCACGATTATTTCCCGACCAGAAAAAAGAAATGATTCGAAATTCGTATCAAAATGCACCGGTTGAATTCTTAAATGGGCAAAATTGGAAACATGATTTTGTAGTTATACTCATTTCAATTTTTGACGTTATGTTATATCCTCAATATAAGATGAGCATCAATCTATGCAATTCCATTGGCACTTCGTAATTAGTTGTTGAATACAGAAACAAAACTTTGTGAGGAGTTCCATCAGGATTGTATCATTGGAAATTGAAAAAAAAAATTTCAATTTTTTGAAAAAATCATCGTATTTCCATGAAATTTGGCACATACCTTGAGAGTGCCAAATTTCAACCAGATCCGATATTTATTTTAGGCAATATTTTCAAACCCCAAAAAAGCAGCTTTTGCGCGCATGTTCAATGGAGATGACCGCTTCAGCAACGAATTGGAACATGCGCGTAAAAAGATTTTTTCGATAAAGTACTGGATTTCAATTCGATCTAATCTGTATTTTTGGAGATATTGCGACAATAAAATGTTGGATGGGTATATCTACGGAATCATTGAGTGGGTTTTACTTAACGGCCGACCGTAAACACAATAACGTTCGGAACAAGTGACTAAGCAACTTGATATCTGTAGAGCAGGTTTGGACCTTGATAACGAAGGCTGAATTCGTGAATGGGAAAAATCCACGCAATCATTCCGCAGACTTAACCATTCAAAATTTTATTTCCCCCAATATTTCCAAAAATGAAGATGAGATCGATTTGAAATCCAGAACTTTAATCGGAATATGACAGTTCCAAGGTTCATACATAATTTCATGAGAATAGTATGATTAGAAGATAACAGACTATTGAATATTCTAGAAAAAAAAACATTGAAGTTTTTATTGTTCTGATGACACGATATCGAGAAAAAAAACCAGAAAATTTTAAATATTTTTTCACAATATATCCAAAAATCATCAAAGTATCAAACTGAAGTTTGGTACACTCCTGTGAAATAGAAAGCTGAAAGTATGGCCAGAGTTTGCCGAATGTAATCGATAGTTTCTGAAAAAAATTTTTTTTCGAAAAAATTTTCTTTGAATATACTGAAAGTACGATCTCAACAAAAATCCTCGAGAAGTTGCAAGTCCTCATGTTCCCACTAACTTCCAAGTTTCAATTCAATCGCATCAGTAGTTCTCAAAATTTCAGGGAAATAACCTCAAAATTTCAAATAGCTATGACTCCGAAACCATTCGACCGATTTCACCAATTAATTCGATCGGATTCTCCCTACGCCCGTAATCGTGCCTACGGACGGACGGCCGACTGGACAGATCGATTGTGACACCAGATTCGTCATCGGTGAGTCCAACCTAGTCGTTCGAAAACATTTTCAGCTCATAATTCGAAAATTACAGACATTTGGACAAAAGACAGCACTCTGTTCCCTTATAGAACATGCGCGCAAAAAAAGTTGAATTTCCATGATATCGTTGTTTTTTCTGAAATAACTCTGAAGATACTGATCCGATCACGATGATACTTGATGTGGATTTGACAAATACTGATGCGCAAAGTTGTGCTAATTTTGGTGATGATCGTGTTATTAGAACAACGTCAGAGTGAGAAATTATTTCAGTTACTTCTTACAGTTGACCATCAGAGATTTTGAAATTGGCTTTATGTGGAAGTCAAGCTGCGTTGATATCAATCAGCACCTACTTGAATAGTTATCGCTTTGTCTATGCATCTGAGAACTCTTCAACTCTTCTGACCCCAAATCAGTTCTTCCTCGAATGTTCAACAACATTAGTTTTTGAAATGAAATAGACATGTTCGAATATGAAGTTTATTTGTTGATTCACAATTACAATATTATATTTCTCCAAGGAGCCTTCCAAAAACAATGTCATCTCCATCACAGCGAAATATCGAATTGCAGGGCCACCAGGACATAAGTTAAAATATTGGCAAATATCTAAAAAAAATGCAGAATCATACTGAAAACTTTGGAAGATTAATAAATACATACTGGACCTGCAATACCCATATCCACAGTGAACATACCATCTGCTGAAAATGGAGGATGCTGTTTGAGTTTCTCTATGAAAATTCTCAGCTGTAATAATTCTGTGGGTGATGATACTCTCGTGGTATATTCAAGGAGAAAGGCAATGTATCCATCGATCTGAAATTTTGAGTTTTTCAATCAATTCATAATTGCATGAGAAGATCCAGAAAAGCAGAATTTCCTACGCAATTTTCAGAATTCGCAGGTGATTATACTAGTGGAGGCTTTCAGTTGATTCCAGTGAAAGTTGACTTTTTCGGAAAGATCAATTGAGATGGTGGTGAAAAAACTAATATAAGCATCGACATAGAGAAATTTTCTGTAGTTGCAAAATGGCGCAGGGGAGAATCGATTGCTAGTTTTGTCCAATCTGAGAATTTTTGAAATACCCGAAATCGCCGGGAGATCTTCTTGAGTTTCCTTACAAGTTTTTACTTTCAAATCTCTTCTGAAGAAGTCGAAATACCGCCTTAATGTTTCAATTTCGAGTTCAAGCTCACCCCGTTTGACGCAATATTTAATGACAATGACTATAGTATACAATAATCACCATCGATTGAAATGGGAAAAGAATCCAATGTTCGCAAGATGAAATTTCAGATTTTTAGCTCAAATGGCCGAATCAGATAGCACTATCTCTATGAAACAAGCACTCAAAAATAGTCCCTCAAAATGAAATCTTTCTCTTATATGAACATAAATGGCCAAAAAATTCTCTTGAAATTTTTTAGCCATCAGTTTCCTAGAATTTAATAAAATTTATTACATTCTACTTGAATTCGAATAAATATAGTTAAATCTAAATTTCCAAAACTTTTTGTCTTTCGTTGTTCTAACAAAACTTCGATTGATTTCTTTGGTTTAGTCAGTACCATATCCAATCTCAATTCATTTCAGTCACCATTGAAGTTTTCACGAAATAAGAATGGGGATTTTTCCTTCAAACGAAAATGCAGTAATTTTCATGAAAAACATTTAGAACATCTTATTTCAAACATATAATTTCAATATTATATTTTTAAAAAAATATTTGACCATCTTAAACTGAAGAATAAAAATGGAGATTTGCATTTAAAGGGATTTGCCTTGAGTGCACGATACGGCAACGTCGAATTCAGCTTTCTCGGAAAGAAAAGGACGTCAAATGTGTTACTTCGCTTAGGAAAACAGAGATAGCTGTACTTCGATCTGTTTAGAGTAGAAGACAACGACCAATGAATAGAAAAAGAAGAGCACAGATAGTCATACTGTCAAATCGCAAACGGAAATTGTTTGGTTATATTGATGAAGAACACGTCGGTACCACAGAATAGGAATAAATATTTCATTATTCTATAGCAGAAAAAGCTATTCTACTAAACACCGTTGTCACTTCGTGCATGCCTGACAAATCACAAACTCCAATTTTGAAATCTGATTTTGAATACTTTCTGAAAGTAATTTGGGAAAATGATGAATCAAACCCCTAATAATTATGTTGAAATTTGTATTTGCACAAATAACCCAAATTCACGAAAAACCCCCATTGCTTCAGTTATCAGAAATAATATTTATCAGCCCAACGTTATGACCTGTCATGTGGGTTCTCTAAAAAAAGCTTCTAGATCGAATTGAAGACAGTATCTGAGCTATAAATTGACCTTATTCAACTGTACGACTTCGGTAAAGTTCCTGACGTTCAACTTACCGTATCTGATAATTGCTGAGAGTTCCTGAGAAACGAAAATAATCCTATGGTGTGCAACACAGAAAACGCCAAATTCATGACAAGAATAGATCCATATTGAGGGTCATGCAAACGATATGCAAATCCAATGATCACAGAGTACCAATTTGTCACCAACATCAAAATTTCTACTGTAGTGTGAATGAGTAGCTGTGGATTGAAACACTTATTGAAATCCGCTATGGTTTTACTCATTTCACCATGAAAAATTCTGAAGTATTCAATAATTTCAGCGTTCGTCATCTTCTCAATTTCAACAGGACTATGATGTTCTTCACTGCAGGCTTGATATGTTATAAATATCAAGAAATCTTGCTGGTTTTGTGTACCAAGAATCGCCTTCATTGGGTAAATGCTTTTATATTTTAGTGCAGTAACACTCATTTTATATAAACAGTTCAATGCGGATGTGAGAAGAGTGAGGAATGCGAAAAAATAAATATAGAAAACGAAGATTAAATTTTGTAAAAATTTTTCGAGCACCAAAAAGATACTCATAGAAAGTTTGAAGTATTCAGATTGTGAAAGATAGAATAACAGGGAACCGTATAAAACCAGAATAAAAATGAAGACATAAATGAAAAGGTTTTGAAGTTTTTCCTGAAGCATTAGAACAGATCTGCATATTATTCCTTTCTGCATTAATTTGTTCATATTATTGAGAGTTTTGATCCATTTAGACTGACTGTATAAATTGAAGAGAATGAGTTCGACGTAGTAGAAATCATAAGTTAAATCTGTAATGTATGTGAGTAGGATGGTTATTTCGTTCTTCTTGAAAAGTGAATCGAATTTGAAACAGCATAAAATTGTGACCAAGAGGAGAATATCAAAGATAGATATGATAAGAAACCATCTGGAGGATTTCTCAAAGAGACAAAAAGAACCTTCATGCTTGTTGGTGAATGGAGAGAACCCAAAAAATTTACCGAAAGTGAAAACCTTCCCTAGTACACTACACAGACAAATAGTTGCATGGTCTTCGATTGCTTTTGTCATTGATGATTCTATAATACAAGAATATGGTCTTATTCAGTTTTCAGTTTCATTGAGATTTCGTTTGGTACTAACTAGTGTATATTCGAACATATTCCGTTTACCATGTTTAGGTCTCATTATTCAAATATAATTTTAGATATTGAGTATAATCAGGTGAACATACATCAAATATGAATCATTAATGGATTTCAATAACTGGTGAGCAAAGAATGTCAATATACAAGCTGGAAAATACGAACACTCGTTATTAGCAAACATTAACGAGATCGAATAAGGAGATATATAGAATATTACCTACTAGTTGAAATATAATTTCAAGATCGATTGATATGAGTTTCCATTCCAGAAGGAAGTTGAAAATGCTTATCACTTCATTAGTAGTTGTATATATAGTGCGCGTCAAAATTATGGAACAAATTTATTTCTTCAGAAGAAAAAAATTTGGCAACAAAATCCTGAAACAGGTCAATTTTTGTTTCACTTTGCCAAATTTGTATGCATTTTTGAAGGATTTTGTTGCACCCTGTGCGATCCCCATCAACCCATTAAATTTTTTGAATTGAGAAAGTAGGTCATGTGGTACTTTTTTCGCAAGGTCCTATATCCTCTTTACAGCGTGCAGAAATTTTCAAGAAAATTTTTTTTTTCTGAAAAATTTCGTTAGTTCAAAGAGGTTTTTAGTATGTGTTTTTTGTCATGGCTAATTTACTTTGAGACGATGGTACCTGATGAAATTTGTCACCGAATGAAAGTTGACCATTTCAGTTTTGTTCATGCACAACTGTCAACTCCTTTCAACCCCCTCACGTGAAAAATTAGAATGTGTGAAACACTGCGCTCCAGTTATGATCTTAAGTAGGTATGTTATAAGTACGTTTCTAGAAATGAGTGATAGAAATAGGTAACTATATCCATCCGAGATAATGACAAAACAAACGAACGCATACAAAAAATAACCAACTAGGTATATGACCAGGGACCCTGTTCTTGAATGTGATGGTATGAACGTTCTCTATCGTTCCATCAAAAATGCACCCCGTTTCCTTGACAACATCATCGACACGCCTATTTTCTCCCATCTCCGATTCAAGAATAGGGATCCTGAAGTACAAAACCTTAGCAACTGACGTTTTCACGTCGAGCGCCAAAGAGATAAATTCAATTGACAAGTTAAATTAATTTCTGTCAACAAGTTTTCTGCTTGGTTGTCTCAAACATTCCAATCTCACAATTTTATTGCCGATTCTGCATGTTCTTTTTTATTAACCATCTCATTGAAATATTAGGTCTTAGGACCTGTCAAAATATCTTCAATGTGGCAGAAAATAGATAATAAAATATTGTTTAGATTTGCAAGTTTACTATCAAATCAAGAATTCATTTTCTGCTGAATTTCCGACTCATATTCCATGCATTTTCACTAATCTGGAATTAGGATCGATTTAGAAGATGTTGCTTGATGCTGTGGTATAGCTGGTGTGCCAACTTGTATAATTTCTTGGGTGAATTTCACCACAGTGCGCTGAGTATGAGCAAAGTTTATTTATAAGCTATGCGTTTTCAATCAAATGGTTTGAATTGAAGTACTACTAATAAATATGTGATGATAGCTCCGGAGACCTAGAAAAAATAAACAAGCATTAAAGATAACTAATAAGAACCAAAAGTGTTTTGCTTGATTACCGAGGAAATCAAATCTCTTCCGACTGTGAGCACTTTGGATCCTTGTATCCTTGGAGCTTGAGTAGTAAGAGTTTCGATGAGAATTTCTATCTAAAATGGATATGGAAAGGATGTATAAGAAATGTTTTCAAAGGCAAATCTGAAGATCTGAATCTGAAGATACCAACAAGTGTGACTACAACAATGTACCAAATCTTAATTAGTAGGTACCTAGCCTTAACACCACGACAACGATTAATTATTGACTTAGCTTCTGAATGCAAACTCCGTCAGCAAGAGCATAATCAAAGGCACATGAAGTGCAGAAGAACCTGCTACATGCTGTACTGATTATTCATAAGCAAAATTCCAAAATTGAAGCGATAAACTAATCGCGGAAACCAACCTAACCTGAATTTGTGTTTATTATCGATAGTTTGCGCATGCAACTCCGTTGTGAATGTATAACACTAAAATATGTAATTCAACATACCATAAGTCCTTCTATGTGCGTCATTTTATTTAATGGACATGAGAATAGTAGGCTCAGAGTTTTCCTACTCTGAAAAAAAAAGCATCCATATTATACCCCACTAATGAATCAATCCATATTAATGTCAATGCTCATATTTATAAGCCATTTTTCTCCTATCTAGATTCAATACTTTCAATAACATTGACGATTCATTCTTATAACGAGATCAATGTCATTGGAAATACCAACATGATCACATAGACGAATATCTGTCAATAAATCAACAAACATTCCACCTTGATCCCAGCTAATCATCCAATCAACCAGAACATCTACAACGAAGAAGCAGATCCAAGGAGAATGACTATAGCTGTTTCACAGTTATTACTGATAGTCAGGTCAACTCATCTCGGATTAAATGCCGAAGGAATCTCGATACTTGTCACCTTTCAGATGGATCGCTGCAGTATAACTACGTACAGCACGCCATCTTCCAGGAGCATCTTGCGAATCCCACCTTCGATTACAGAGTACTTTGATTGATGTGCATGACGTTCGTCCTTTTGTCGTATCAGGTCGCTGCATCTGCAATTTTGCAGTTTACAACGTCCGTACGATTTTGGAAACACTCGGTTTATGTGATTTTTCCACAAGACGATAACGTCTTGTGTTCATGGAGAAAAGCGACCTCCAGTAGTAATATAAACATAATCACAAGGACGAATATTTGTCGATAAATCAATAAAATATTGATCACATTGGATGGGAATTACATTGTACAAACAAAAATGGCTACTAGCGAAACCTATTATTATGAAAATGGATCCAATGCAACTTTTGGAGGTTGTAAATAAAAACCTTAAAAGTTATGAGAAATATAAATATTCTTCTTTATAGAGTCAATAAATATCCACCTCATAGAGGAAATCAAAGATTTTCTTTTAATTGAATATAGATCCACTTCATAATTATTGGAAACTGTTTCCTTCGTTTTTTTTTTAAATTTATACCCGTTCCTAATTAAAAGGATAATCAGATGTTCCCTTCAAAGGATACTTCAAATCATATTTGGCTGAAAAAATGTATTGTAATATTTTCGTGAAAGAATGAAATCACGATTTCAGCATGATGAAATTGCACTATTTTCCAGTCTCCTCTAGAAGAAAGCAGTTAGCTATTCCCACAAATTATTTTCATTCAGGTTGGTTTACTAGCTGAGTAAATGAACTACTCACCTCATTAAACAGCTCTTGACAGTCAGTAAATATACTTATTATTACCAACATAGTAACAGTTGTCTTTGCTTGCGTGAAAATAATGATATGTAGAGGTTCAATATTTATGACTTGAATAACAGCATAGCAGTTAAACACACATAAAGCTATATGAGACAATAACCATACGAGCAACAAAGGATTCATGAATTCACATATTTTATGCATAACCACTTTCAGATTCAAATAAAGATGGACAAATTTCCTCAAATCTTGCTCCAAACAATCCTCGTTCGAACTTCCTTCCTTTATAAAATTCCCCAAGCGCTGTTTTAGAGCACAATGTGAAGCTTTGTAAATGATCCTCATGACAACCAATTTTTGACTCACTTGTGCAGCAATAGAAAATTGAACTCCCTGACAAATAGACAAACAAAAATCATGGTAATTAAATATCTCTGTTCCTTTATTGACGAAGGTGAAAAATCCGAAAACAACAATCACAACACCAGCTACGGTAATGTTCATGTGGTTAATCATGTATATCATTCTTCCATGCCTACTGCATATCAAATTTCGCATGCCGTAATATTTTCTGTGTCGAATCAAATAAGTCAAGTCGTTGAGCTCGTCTGCTCTCACAAACATTTTGAACTGAAATATAATGATGAATATTATCGTATTGAAGATTAAAAGATGATCGTGAAGTTCCAGTAAGCATTTCAATCTATCTACTTCGCAAGAAGCCAACAGACTGTACAGAAAGAGAACAGTGCCGCAGAGATTTATAAGAAGGAAAATAATGGGAATAATCAACCCTGGTTTTGAGTACAAAAACGTAGTTTCGCCAACGTATCCTTTATCCATATGACTGCACTTTCCCCTCATTGGAGAGAAGAACGAAGTCATTTTAATGGAGTAATAGTACAAACAGTTCAAACAGCTATTCAACCAAACTTCGTTTCCGTACTTGTCAATTGAGAAAAAATTAAAACTTTTTAAGAAGTTTCGAAATTTATCTATTAACGAAACGGCCATATTGAATGTTATGCGCTCTTCCTTCTAACATAGGGATACCATGTTTGATGCACATGAAATATCACCTAATGGCTTCTGAATATACAGAAATTATTTTGGAGCTTTGTTTAATAGAATATTTGTATATCCAATGTTCCATCGATATTTGGGTTGTAATGTCAACAGAGTTAGTGTTGAAGTTCCAAATCTCTTCAATCAATTTTGATTGATACAATTCCGAATGAGTATCTTGGAATTCTTTCTGACACAGAATCTTTTCGATGAACAATATTAGTGAATAGTTGAACATATGAGTTGATAAACTACCCCTTATATTTCCCCAAGTTGCTACAACAATCTCTAGGTTTCCAAATTTCGATTTGAAATCCAAATTGAATATTCAAATACTCCAGCTATATTCTAAACAATGTACTCTGTGCCTTGGTTTGTATCGTTCTATATTCGTTTTTATACCGAGATTCCCAAATTCAAAGGCATAGAGAAATAAACTATAGGCATAAAGCATAGAAATAGAGACAGGGATTGTACAATTGGCGTCTGAATTTAAGATTGCAGCGCTACGGCGGCCAGTTTTAGAACCTTAGATACAGACATAGATTTTGTTTTGATAGTCGATTTTGTACTGTTTGTTACTGTTTGGTTTGATAATTTTTGCTTTCACGATTTATTCAAAGATTTTTTAGAATTTTATAGTTGACGAGAGTTATACTTGGAGTACATATTTCATTCTTATAAAGTAGGTATGTATCATTCTTCAATCTTTATGAGTGTAGCAATTCTAAAATTACGGGGATATCTCCAAGGTTAGACAGTATTTTAAGATTTTTTATTTTCGAATCCAAATGCAAGATTGAATTTGGTGGATTTCTTAGGCTGTCCTGAAAGTTGAAAAACAGATAGTATTGTAAAACATACTTTTTGGAATAATAGACAAATACTCACTATTTATATTTACTATTTTTATAGCGAAGGACTAAATACTCAATATATTGTGAATAAAATGAATACATTCACATAAAACTAATGCTACTTTTATCGTAAGTCTTATTCATAATGGATTGAAAAATAAATTTTCCAACACTCATATGATTGGTCTTGAAAAAGCTGTAATAAATGGGCCTTGTACAACTTTGCTTTCATCGACAGAAGTACTTTGAGCGAACAGTATTCATCACCAGATATTTCCTTGTTGAGCCTCTTTTTTTTCAATAGTCAGTTCTATCACTAAAACATTTACGTTGTTCCTCCATGATCAGTTCCACAGGCAGATTTCTGGAAGGCAGAGCATTCCACTTAAGTAAATTCCTCTGCTTGGATTAGGGGCCTGGAAAAAAATTGTCTTCATGAATGTGATCTCATATTTCATGAGCGATTCGTGCTTACCTCTATAAACATGATCATCATCGGTAAAATGCAGGTAACAGACTCTAATAAATCTTGTTTGTTGGTTTTCATCGATTTTTAAACGCTTTCAGGCCCGACTTGTTAAGGGAAGTTTCTTTCACCCTAACTCGAAATTTTTCACCGGGCTGTGGAAATCTATGGGAAGGGACATTTGTAAAGTCACACGAACGCCAAGAAAAATGCATAAACTTTCGCATTTTCTTAACATTTCTTTTAACTTGTCAATGATAATGTCTGTACCTCGGGTTACTCGGATAGCCACCAGAGGGAGTAGCGCTTATCTTCATTCGCCAATAGGAATCGGTTTCCATCTGGACAGAGAAAAACGTATCTTCCTCCATAGATCTCTTTTAATCTATTTGCAGGGGAGTTCGTTTCTTCTCTCAAATTTTACCAATTTTTGTGCACAGTTTTGAAGTGAAGGTGCAATTCCTGTCTTTATGTCTATGACATACAGAGATGACCAGCTCAAAAAACCGGAAAAATTGGTACTCCCTGTATAGAGACAAACCTATTTCTCCCTCAAGAAAATAAAGAGAGGTAGAACTTATTTGTTCAAAGATTAGGGGGAGAGGCGAAGGCTATTCCTCCATTTCTAAAAAAAGGGTCTCAGAAGTAAATAAGGAAAGGTTCAGGAAAGATTAAATAAGCATTTGAAAAAATGAATTATATTTAGGAAAAATAAAACACCTGCAGGTTCAATACTTAATCCAGAAGTTTGAGTCTTATGTGCTGTAAATGTACTTATATTCGATCACAAAACTGGCGTCGGATACTACCATTTATCATTTAGTTTAGAAAAACGAAGAATTCGGTCTCATTCCAATCAAATACATTTTTTCAAGGGCCCCTAGGACACATCAACCTCCCACGTTTCTTGAAATTGTAGGGCCACAAGGACGTAAGTGACAATGAATCCATACATCTGAAAAAGAATTCGTTGTTTCAAAAAGAAATGAGGGAATGTTTTTACTTACAGCTGAAAGTAGACCAGCATCAAGCGTGAATATGTCGGAAGCTTTGAATTCTGGTTTCAACGTCACCAAGGCATGAATCAACATCTCGACCTGAAGTGAAGTAAAGTTTGTATGCTCATTTTCTTTCAGTAAAACTCTTACTCACTTGTAAACCTTCCTCGTATTCAAGTTTGGATATGGGAAACTTGTATAAGTAATTCAAGAGATCTTCATTCTGTGAAAAAATGACATTAATGTTTATTTGATATCAATCATTTTGTGAAACATTTTGGGTGTCGAATTGCATGAACCAATCTCAAAAAGATTCAAAATATAAGAGAAATGAAAACTTCAACACGTATTATTTGAACTATATCCCAGAAGCGACTAGCAATCTGG
This sequence comes from Myrrha octodecimguttata, assembly GCA_958510865.1. Classification (NCBI taxonomy): domain Eukaryota; kingdom Metazoa; phylum Arthropoda; class Insecta; order Coleoptera; family Coccinellidae; genus Myrrha; species Myrrha octodecimguttata. The sequence continues at coordinate 70,040,198 of OY294056.1, read as the reverse complement.
ATGATGTCAAAGGACCATTTCCATTTACTGACTCTTGAAGGATTAACTTCAAACGACTCAATATTCAGTCATACCTCCATCGAGGAGATGCATGATGGGTGCAATTGAAAAATTCACATAAATTTTCGGATATTTATGAAGCTGTTGGTGATGTACGATCTTCAGTCTTCTCGATAAATATATTCATACATTCATTAAAAATACAGTTTTGCTCTAATACCTTTACCTAATATCTTTCGATATTCATATCTTACCTTATATTTTTATTGTTTTCAACAAGCTTAGTTTGAATGACAAATTGATTTATTTTATCAACTGACATATCAAGATTGAAGTAAAAGACTTCAAAAACGGTAATACAATACAATTATAATACAAGACACAGTTTTTCATCATCTTTCTCTCGACTTAGAATTAGAATTCAGCACATATAGAAAAGATAAAAGATGAAACACTGTGTCCAGTAAAGGGTGTTTTTTTAGAGGTATGGAACTTTAGATTGGCAACACCGTTTTAACTGGCGGCCATTCTGTCAGCTGTCAAGAGATAAGTGTTCAGTTTGGTCTGACATTTCAACATGAATATACTAACGCCTAAACGACGCTTCCTAGTTGTGCAAATTTATTTTTAAAATAATGGTTTTGTTCGAAAAACGTATCGCGTTCTACCTCCATTTTACGTCAATATAATCGTCTGTCAGAGCAATTAATTCGAATAACTATGGACCGTTTTTGGACCACGTTTACGCTAACTGATGATACGCATCCATAGAGAGGTCGTACAGTGAGAACAGAAGAAGCCATTGCTGCTGCAGAGTGTTGCGGAAGGACCGAATCAGTCTATCCGCCATCGTGCACAGGAATTGGATATGTGTCCAACCACTTCATGAACGATTTTGCGGAAAGATCCTGGTTTGAAGCTGTGGTTTCAACAAGACGGCGCAACATGCCTCACAGCTTATGATTAAGTGGAGGAAACGTTTGATTACAGCATAATTTCACGTTGCGGGCCCGTGAATTGACCTCCAAGATCGTGCGATTTAACGCCCCTAACTATTTTCTGTGGGGATATGAGAACTAGCTAGTCTACGCCGATAAGCCCGAAACGATCAACCACTTGGAAGACATTCGACGCGATATTGCCGATATACGGCCACAAATGTTGGAAAAAGTGATTGAATATTGGACCTCCAGATTAGATTACCTCCGAGCCAGCCGCAGCGGTCATATGTCAGAAATTATATTTTAATTATAATGCCATGAGATTATCTGTTGAATAAAGTTAATTGCATGTCAATTTTAAAAATTCATCCTTGTTTTATTCCATTTCACAGTTCTATACCTCTAAAAAAATACACTCTATAATTTTCGTATGTGTTAACGTGTTAACGTTTTCTCGAGTCTTTCACTTCAATCAATTGTTTGTCTGATGAATGAAACAGATTTGGACTCTGAAACGTCACAGTTCGATTTGTTAATCATTTGTATTGTTCTGGTTTTGTTCACTAGGTAATCTGTTTCCCAAGAAACTGCCCCTGATAAATAGTTCAATTCTGCAATCCACAAGGGGGTTTTCCATAAAAAAACAATTTTATTAGATTTTCAGTAGTTTCAGATATTGAGAGTGAATACTCTCGAAAACGTTAAGAAAGGATATATTGTACAAAATGATAGTTCAGTTGTACTCGAGGATGAATGAATATAAACTGACCTGCTTTGAGAATTTCTCGAAAACTATGGAAACCACTGCAAGAATCGCAAAGCCACCAAAAACTCCACATAACGTAAAAAGAAATGCAGCACTGATTTCTTGCCTGACAAAAATCATTGAGAGGTACACGCTATAAATCATAACTAATGCTATAAATTCCAACCCGAGGAGCAGAGATGGGTTCAAGTAGTCGTTCAGATGACCATACACCTGCACTAGTTCCAAATGAAGATGGAGAATTTTTTTCAGTTTACTGCTTAAAATATTATCTCTTTCAATTTGCGATCGATCTAATGTTGCTTTCAGATATCGAGCCATGGATCGGTTAACTTTTTTCAAAAGAGCAAATTCTGCATATATAACGAATGAAACGAATACTGGAGAGATTGCACATAACCTACAGATCACGACCTGATATGCTGGAACTTCAAATGATGCTTTTTCAGCTAAACCGAACAGAATGTTCACTATTGTTGAGATGATGAATAAATGTTTCAGTTTCTGCTCGAATCTCCTTCCACAGAAAAAGCATAATATATATTCTATACCGTAAAAGGATCTGTTTTCGAATATGTGTGATAATCTGTTGAGTTCCTCGATTCTGCTTCCAAGAGTAAATGTGTACGATTCCAACAAAATTATACAATTGAATGCAAGAGCACCCCAATTCATGAAGAATACGCAATCACCGCAGAGTTCAACACACAAAGTCATTGTTTGATTCAGCAAATACGTAATATGGATATAAAAGAGGATGTTGACGAATACCACACAAAAAAGACGTATTTTCAATTTCTTGAAGGGAAGTTGATCTTTGGATTCCGATCTTGTATGTTCACATTGGGCTGATATTGGAAATATCAAGAACAGGAATTTCGTTGTGAAGTTCCAGTAGCATACGAAGCAGTTTGATGAAAAATTCGAAGGTTCTTGAAAATCGGGGCACTTTGACCTCTTCGAGTCAGTCATTGTTGCAGCAGGAATTCACTACAGAATAATGGAAAATGAACATACTGAATAACCCATCATAAACTTATATATACATCCAACCAAGTAATAATTAATGATGCACATAAAAATTAATCGAATGTTCTTTCCTCAATGAGAATTATAATAATATGCACTCGCCTCTGTATTTAAACATAGAAGTTGTCACGTTGAATGGATAGCTGAGGTATTTTTCAGTAGAACATCATGATTTTGGAAAATTGCTCGGCACTTTCAATCAAATTCTTCAATGGTATTGAATGTAATGTATGACGTTCATCCTTTTGTCCTTCTGAAAGGTAACAAGTATCGAGAGAACTCTCTGCGGTTTATCCAAGTTAAGTTGACCTGACGATCAATAACAATTGTGAAACAGCTGTAGTCATTCTACTTGGATCCGTTTCTTCGGTGTAGGTGTTTTGGTTGATTGGATGATTAGCTCTGATCAAGGGGGAATATTTGTTGATTTATCGACGGATATTCGTCCTTGTGATTATGTTACATATTATATTATAATACATTTTCCAAAAATTATAATTATATTCACTCCCTACTCCATTCTGTATTATCATACTCGAGATGAAAGAATTTTATGTATGATAACCTAAAAAAGCATTGATATGAGGTCAGGAGCTTCCACCTTGTTCAAATTTGTTGCCTATTCTACAAATATCGAGTTTCTAAGTTGGTTCTTTCGGGAGTTATTGTGTTTACGGTCGGCTGACGAATAGTTCGAGTGATTTCCAAAACGAATCATCGATTTAATTCGGAGAAGAGCGTTTATTCCAAAAACCTTATTTCAACTTGAGGAAAAGCAGTGATGTAGGATTATATTCCTCTTTGAAATTATTCTTTAGGACGAACGCCACTGACAAAAATGAAGATTACATTTTCCTCAATATAATTCTTGATTTGACATATATTTCATTATTTTTTCTTCCCAAATCAAATATTAAGAATTCTGCATCCATAGCAGAAATATCATCAAGTTTCTAACGAATTTCTCACAACGGAAATAATGCCGCATACATAACAATGAACTTTGGTCAAAATATGTGCAGAAACACAGCAAATTACCAGCACAGAATGACAGAATATCTGCAAAATAGGTGAAATGATTTCTCCTAATTTTTGTACATCATTATTATATGGAGTGTTCGATATCAATCTTCACACCAGAAAACCGTTTATTCAAAATTCAAATCCAACAACGAAATTCATTTAGAATTTTCTGGCTCCTGTCTTTATTTTCACCAAATGATTGCGAAATTTTCGATAGATTTAATGACGTCGACGTCACGTCAATCTTTTTTTCATCGTTCGATCGAATTTATAGCTTAATCTGATTAAAATATAAACACAACCTCATTCCAAAATTACAAGTATCTATATTCCTATATGCATATAGCTTGAGAAAGTGAGAAGAAAAAAATTATTGACCAGGGTTGAATCTTTCACTTGAATTGAAATTGTTATCAATTTCAAAACTGGTCCATGAAATTTTTCGTGGTTTCAGTACATTTATACAGTGATATTCGTTGGGAGATTATCTAATACTCACTTGTTTGGAGAAGTTCTCAAAAACTATTGGAACAACTGCAAGAACAGAGAATCCAATGAATACTCCTGTACATGTATAGACAAATATGATAGTGATCTCTTGCCTGACGAAAATCATTGAAAGATACACGTTATAAATCATAACCAATGCTACATACTCCAACCAAAGAAGCAGAGAAGGATTCAAGAAGTCGTTGAGATGGCCATAAACTTGTACCAATTCCAGATATAGATGGAGAGATTTCTTGAGCTTGGTACTGAGAAGAGGATCTTTTTCGATTGTTGATCGATCTAATGTATGTTTCAGATATCTAGCTATAGATCGATTGACATTTTTCAGAAGAGTTAACTCGTAATCAACAACTGAAAGAAATAATGTCTGAATGTCACCACAGAACTGAAAAAGGATGATTTGGTATATTGGAACATCAACTGCTGCCACCTGAGTACAACCAAGAAAAACGCACATTGATGTGTAGATAATAAACAATCGTTTTTGTTTTTTCTCTAATTTTCTCCCACAGAAGGAGCATAATATATAATCAATCCCGTAATAGGATCTGTTTTCAAATATGTCCGATAATCTGTTAAGTTCCTCGATTCTGCTACCCAGTGTGAATGTGTATAATTCCACTAAAAGTGTACAGCTGCATGCAATAGCGCACCAATTTATGAAAAATATACAGTCACTGCTGAGTTCAACACAAAATGTCAGAGATTGTTTTAGGGAGTAGGTAATATGGCTGACTACTAGGATGTTGATGATTCCCACACAGAGAACTCGAAGTTTCAATTCCTTGAAGCAAGGTTTCTGATCCAATTCCGGTTTTTTATGTTTACAGTGTGCTGTTATAGGAAACATCAGGAACATAAATTTCATCGTGAAATTCAAATGGCATACCAGGCAATTCGATGAAAAGTCCGCAGATTCTTTAAAATCGGGACATTTCGAGCCTTCCATTGTCATAAATTGAATGACTGGAAGGGATGCAGACATTCCATTAAAAAACCCGTGGTATGGAGGTCCAATCAGCTGTTATGGTATAATGATGAACATCAAGGGTTTTATCTATGTCTATGATATGTAATTTCATTTGCCCTTACCACTTTACATATAGAAAGGTTTAGTTAATAAAATGAAATAAACTGTTTTGATCATAATGACAATCAGATAATATCAGGATAAGGAAAGCAATTTCTCTAAAAAAATTAGATAAAGCTGTGAAGTCGCATGTGTTCGAATTCGAAGACCTATTCGACTTCGAGATCTTCGAATTCAATGCAATCTATAGATAATCACACGAACCTTGAAATCGTGATAATTTTTCATTTATGTACTAGAATTCAATTCGATAGTATCCATTATTTTGGGAATATTGGAAAATCAAAATTTGGAATGTAAATTGTGTCTACGAAACCATTAGGTGGATTAGAACCAATCATAAATTTGATCCTTATAATTGAGCGTCAACTTAATGTTAAGTATACAGTGTCATTAAAAGTCTCGAGATTACTCTCTGAGACAGACCACAGCTGCTCTCGAGACACGTGCTGTCTAGGAAAGTAGTAATGACTTGTAAGTGTCCATTTGTTACGAATAAATCTCGAGACTACTGTTGAAACTCATCTTTCACAGATGGACACTCATGTCGAATCTGTCTCTCGACATGAGGAATGATATCTGTGCTGAAATCCTTCAACAAATCTCAAGTTTTATTGATTAATTTTTGAATGAACTTAGAAACAAGAGGGCAAAGTATTTCCAGTAGCAGACATAACCGGCATCTCAAATCAGAGTGTGTTCTGATCTTACAGACGGACATAATTTAATTGGACCATGAATTCCTCATAAGAATGGCTATTTTCGGCTCGAAATGGGAACATTGCAGACGAAACAACAAATGCTCATAAATCAAGATTAAACTCTTACAAAAGCTCCTCGTACTTCTTTAAATATATGTGAATGATTTTAATTAAAATTGTGTTATTCTACATTATAGGGTAGATGAGAGTAATATCGGGTACAGTGATGATTCCCTGCACCCTTACGACTTAAAACCATCATATATTAAAGCTCATTATTATGTTAATAATAAATTGAAACAAATAAAAAAAATTAGAACAATAAAAACTTTTGGGGGGTCATGCGGGTCAACGTGATTGGAAATTGTATTCCAGTAAAATAGATTTGTTTATCTTCTGGAATGACTAAAAGAAGATGCAAACCACATTTGTAGGCTAAAGATGTCTCAGAAAATAAATGATAAGTATGAGAATACCACGGGCAAAATAATGAACTGCGGTATAGATATCTGACTCATGCTGATTCCTCAAGATTAACATTTCTCAGATTTTATATTCGTTTTATACCTGAAATTTTGCCCGCCATGTGATTCAATAACGGTCAAAGTTATATATTTTTAATTTTTTTTTTAAAAAGGTAACCGGAAATACACAATCTTACCCTACTTACTGAATAAGGTGGAGGGCGAGAGCGAGATGGAAGACGAAATAAAAATGTGGATGATATTTCGAATTTTCGGGGCAACACCAGAAGGATAGATAGATAGAACCAAAAATTTCGTTCTACATAAGTGTTTGTGTTTTCAGCTGGCCTAATCGCCAATCGTGAATATAAAACTACCGGAAAACTTGATAATTATAGAGTAGATTCGAAGTTTAATTGAAAAAGCCGAATTCGCGAACTGGTGACATTCACTAGAAATCCGCAGAAATCCAATTTGAATATTTTCTGCTTCAAAATATGTCCAAAGATACAGATTGGATCGAATCTAAATATAGTTAGTAGTTGATTGAAGACCTAGAAAAGCACTGACGTGAAGTCAGCAGCTCTAAATACACGATCATCTCGAAATTTGGACAAAGTTGTCCATCAACATTTCTGATTTAACTGCCTTGTTTCACCATGATTGCATTATTATTTTTGAGTAACTACGAAAAAGACAACGCGATATCGAGAAAAAACCACGAAATTCGACATTTTTTTCCAATATCTCCAAAATTTATTACCTAATCAAACTGAAATTTGATACACTGCTGCAATATATGAAGCTCAAAGTATTTATGACTTTAAATCAATGCCTTCTAAAAAAAAATTTTTTTAAAAAAATTTAGAGAAATATTTTTTCAAATCAACTGAGAGCAAAATATCAACAAACTTCCACAAAAAGTTGCAAGTCCTCATGTTGCAACTTGTTACCAAGTTTCAATTCAATCGCTTCAGTTGTTTCCCAAATATCAGGAAAATAACCTCAAAATTTCAAATGGCTATAACACCGAAACCATTCAGCCGATTCCACCCATTAACGAACTCAACCTTCCCATTTTGAAATGCAACCAACCCTTGAATTTTCAAGTCGATAGAATCCTCTGTACGCTCGTTATCGTGCATATGGGGGGCCGGTCATCAGTGAGTCCAACCTAGTCGTTTGGGATCATTTTCGGCTCAAAATTCGAAAATTACAGATATTTGGACAAAACTATAGTGCGCTGTTGTCCTAGAATATGCGTGCAAAAATTACGGCTTCAAGGTTCAGAATTTTCTGTGTAAATTTTTCTAATGAATCCATCATTAAAAAATTCGGCACAAATTTGCTTGTGCCGATTGTGTTGATTATGATCGGATTATCAGTCTGAGTTATTCCAGAAATAACAATGATACCGAGGATATAGTCTCGAGTTTGACATATTTTATTCCCAATATCTCCGAAGATAAGCCGATGAAACTGATCTGTGTTGTTGAATAGTGACCTAAATGTCTACATATCAAACTTTATTGCAAGCTTATGAATAGTTTTTGGAAAGATGTTGGTGTCAAATACCCAATATGTTACAAAATTTATGAAATGAGAGATACTCTCTTCGTTTCAATCATTCCAATTCGAAAACAATATGAATAAAAGTCATCCAATCAATTATTATTTTTTTTATTTGTGCAAATCATCGAACATTGTACAAAATCAGAAATATTGGAATGATTTCATTCGTTCCAAATAGCTTTGAATTGGATAGCCACCAAAACGTAAGTAGCCACAAATCCAATTATCTGTAAATAAGAAAATCTTCATTTTTTTATTTCTAACTGTAAGTTGGAAGAAAAAAGATATATTATATATATTTATAACAATTAAAATCAGTATAACTACGTTATCGTTCGGCAGATTTGGTCCATTAACGAACTCAACCAGCCGGACAGAATACTTCATAAGATATAGTACACCCTAGTAATTTCAAGACTATTTCTGTGATAAAATCAGAAAATAGAGACATTCGGTCAAAACCATAACGCGCAGTTCCCCAGAACAAAGATGAAATACTTAGTCAAAAAAAGTAAAAAACTCTGCAAATTTCACACAAAGTTTTATGATTTTCTCAGTTGAATAACCCAATACTATTGATATCTTGAAGTAAACTTATATACTATTTATAACTCATTGATTTTTCACCCCAAAATTTGCAGCGTTTTTCAATATAACTCAGGGACCACTGTAGGAAAACATCCGGGTGAAAAATTTTAGGTTGAGTTACGCAACAGTAATAAGCATTCGAAGTTTCATGAAATTCGGTGGTAAGTTTTCGAGAAATGATTTTTTTTCCTCCAACCCCCAATTTTGAGCCCTCATGGTACACCGATCCTGTTGAAAAGCTTGGAGGATCAATCTCGAGCGATACACGATTTTTTCACCAAGTTTCACTGATTTTGGTTCTGTACTTTTAGAGAAAAGCCCCGGACAATGGACGGCAGACGGCAGGGGGCAGGGGGCGGACGGCGGACGGACGGATTTTATTTTTATTAGTTCATTCAAATCTAAATTCTTCAAAATGTAAACTGTGAAATTTTTGGAGGGCTAATTTTTTTGTCGGTCGATCACTAAGGTTTATTATCTGATTTTATCGAAGAATAAACCAAAAGACTTCATTCAGCCTTTCGACATACCACTCACCGAAGGAAGCAGTGTAGTTCCGATGGCGAACATATCAGATGCTTTAGCTTCAGGTTTCAGAGCTGATAAATTCAAAATTAACATCTCTACCTGTAATAAATATTATAAATTGAGATTTCTTCTTATATCGAATCTTCTTCTGAAAAAAGATTCTATATACTTCGGAAGGTCTTATTCGATGAAATATTTCTCATTATCGATCTTAAGAATTATTATGGAACCAAATTCTCTCGAATTAATTGGTATCATTTCATTAATGTATGACGAAATTGAAACACTGGGAAGGACTACATTCGATATGTATAGAATGAATGGAGACATTAGAACAACAGAAGTTTGATATTATAATGCTTAGAATGAATAACTGTCGAGTGTCATTTAGTAGTTTTTCTTCTGGATTCCCACCCCCAATATATAAAACAGAAGTGTTAAAACTTTAATAAAATTATTTTATTATAGAAAATGCCCTTGCGAATTGCAGGATCCAATTATTTCCTAATGACAGTTTCTTGAAAAACAGTAACAAATCTGAATTGTGAGACTTTTGTCAAATGGACAATTTTTTAAAAATGTCGTTTTTTTTCAACTTTTAATAGTTCTGTTTCGGATATTGAGAGTGAAAACCCAGAAAAAACCCACTGAATCATTATATAATATTCAAACACGACGATTTACCCCAAAAGACTTTTTCAACGAAATGTTTTATCGTGGCAATGAAAATTGCCTATTTTAATCGACGTTTGTGGGGCTGTTCAGGAGCCTTCATACACAAAATCCGTGATACATTGTAGTATACTCCATTCACTTTTATAAACTATCCCGGTTGGCCATGACATTCTGACACACTTCATCGTGTATATTTTGAAAATGTTAGGTAATAGTCATTTTCCTGTCGGACAACGTTGTCCTCTCTACATGTAGGTCGTAGTAATTGCGTATTTTTCAAAATGTGAATTCACTTTGGGAAAAATTTTGAGAGAATATTCTGTGAATTCAATAATTCCAAAGACCTTGCGAATATTGAAGAAACTGTTTTCTCTGTTAAAACTAGAAATATTTCACGTATATGAACATGGTGGGAAGATTCAGTTATGTTATTTTCTTGTTCGAAAATCAGGAATCGATTGTTGAAATTTCACTGAAAAATAATGGATAGAGTAGTCCTTTACTTTGTTCCTTCCAAAAAAATGTAAGTACTCGAATATCCCTGCAGTAAAACTTCTAAACGAACAGACAAACCTATGGAATTTCGTACAAAATTCTCAAGAAATAAGTTTATAGAAGACATTTAAATACCTTTTGTTGCACAACTTGAAATACTTCAGTATAAAAATGTAGTAGTACTACAAAACCTGTGTCGCCTTAAAAGAACTAACTCAATTTACGAAGTTCTTGGGAACGATACACTGGGTTTTCAGTCACATATGTCGAAAATGATAGCTTGTGATAAATTATTGATTCCAAATTATCAGGGTTACTATCAGAAACAGCAGATTTCAATTCTACATAGCACTTCCTGATACTTTGTCTCTGCTTCTGTAAAACTTCCTTCCGCATTTTCAGTTTCCAAGCGTTATGATTATGTTGAGATTGAGAGCAGGAATTGGCATTGGCTTTTGGCAACGTCTCCGAGAATTATTTTGACATTGCCGATATTTCACGAGTGCCAACCTGCGCCAGTTTTAAGTAAAATAACTTGATAGACCTTAATCATTGCCAACCGGTATAGTTTATGAAAGTGAATGGAGTATACATGATATTTGAATGATGTGCCGATAATACTCACTTTTATTGCCTCCTCATATTCCAGATCACTTATTTTATACTTAAATAAGTAGCTCAAAAGAGGTTCAGCCTGAAAGGATATAGATTGAAGTTATTTTATATTCTTAAACTCATGAAATGCATCAAACTGAACTCTCCTTGCAATAATAAAAATAATTGAATATGAGATTTCCATACAAATTCCCGGATTGTTTCACCCTCTACTTTGACCAAATCATGAGTCGAAAATATTTAGGAATCAATACTTTTTCTTCCGGAAGTTTATGAGTGTTCACGAACGACCAAAATTCTGTAGGCGTTGGCAGTTTCTCTTCCTCTGTAATCATGAACTGAGAACTAATACATGCATAAAAAACTGCTTTCTTTCTTTCTATATCTATTGAGTGTTATGGTTTTGTTAGAAGTTTTGTTGGATAAAATTGTTTTGATTTACATTTGTGTTATTTCAACAAAGTACCTTGTGTTTTCGTCTGAGCCATGGATTTTATGTTTTGATGAGAGCCCCCGTCGTTTCTATATTTTTGTGAATATTGTGATGACGAAATTCAAGATGCGTTCAATGTAGTCAATTGCCAGTAGAATATTGTTAATTCTGAACTTGACCTTCGTGTTTTAGCTCCAAACCAATCCCGAAAATTTTGAGTTTCTAAATCATTCTTACGCAAAGTTGCCGCGTTTGCATTGGTTTCCAGCTGATTGTTAACACGATAACTTTTCGAACAAATATCTTAGGGACACAATATTTTCACGACAGGTTTGAAACTTGAAGAAAAAATCCGTCTGACGGTTTAGTTGACAACAAAAAATGTATTTTGTATCTGAAAAAAAAATCGATCTATCCTATTTAATGGAGAATGAATCTCATCATTGATAGTTAAAGTTGCCAACCCACAAATTTCGTCCAAAATGACTATCACTTGGAAGGGGAATTTCAAAACAAATTTAACATGATAAGGTTCGCGTTATTTATGAAAACGTATCCGTAAAAGATGCCTTGGCTTCGCAAACAAGATAATTCCTTCCAAATATATATTTTTGTTAATATCATCTCTGATTGGCTGAAATTCAAGTTGGGATTGCTGATTTCATGTTAATAGTGTCATTTTTATATTGGATATGTTCCGCAAATCAACTTGGTTATTTCGGTTGCCGGTTTTCCATTCCGTAAATACGAAATATTCGTTTGGTTCCTGAAAGGAAAGGTTAATTACGAAATTTGATTGATGAAACCACGTTCTTGCTGTCACCAGGACGCCAGTCAATGTTCTATGGTATCATATCCATAGCATAAAACAATCTTTATTTACTTTATGATCCATAGATCATAGACGAGACAACACTCAACCATGGAAAAATTCCTAAGTATGATGATTAAGGAGTAAAATAACTTATTCCTGCATTATATATTTATTTGTATTTGTATTTGTATTTTTTCCGAATATCCTAGGCTTCAACGAAACCCCTCAGAAGCTTAAAGCTTGTGCGAGTTAGGATACCGGGTGTGTTCTGTGTAGGCTTTGCTACTAATTCCCTGCGCCACGTTAGGAACAGCACTGTTAATTGTTTACCCTATAGCGAATGGTTGGACAGTCCCCTAAAAACCGGAAAAGTTATTTTTCCGGCCAAGGGCTTGAACCCCAGACCTTACGATCATGGGGCTTGCGCTCTAACCACTGAGCTACCGCCGCTATACACATATTTATTTTCACAACAATTGTTTCGTCATGATAACATGACTTCATCAGGTGACTAAGTACTAAGTATGGTATATGGATCATTAGGTAAATACATTGTTCCATGATCTAAGTAAAACCTGCCATTGATATGTTACCATAGAAAACTGTCTGACGTTCTGGAGACAAAAAGATTGCTTTCTTATCAATCAAATTCCGTAGTTAACCTTTTTTTGAGGAATCAACCCAATATTTCATATTTACGGAACGGAAAACCGGCAACCAAAATAACCAAGTTGATTTGCGGAACATATCCTATATAAACTTGACACTATTAACATGAAATCTATATTTATAAAAAACATTTATATATTTATAAATAACGCGAACTTTATCATGTAGAATTTGTTCTGAAATTCCCCCTTCCCAGTGATAGTAAATTTAGAAGAAATTTTGCAGGTTGGCTATTAGGACCGAAATCGCCTATTGAAGCTATCGTCTGTCGCTACTCATTGCACCACTCAGCGAGCATCTATAAAGTGGAAAGTTAATCCAAGAAAGCCACTCCAGTTTCATGATCCTCACCAATCGTAAGCGCAGCTTAGCCCTGAATTTTATTCGAGGATTTCCTATGCTATGTTTGATCCAAGTATCAGGCATTAATTATTGATGCAGAGTCGTCCTTGCATATGAATAAATAGAGAATAAACTTATCTTTTCCAATATTGATTCATTTACCATTTTTTCTAAACTTAATCTTACCTGCTGGGTGAATCTTTCATTCGAAGATGTTATATAGTCCATGAGAAAACAACTCATAGAGCTTCCTAAGAGCGCATAAAAAAACTCGAAAGTTATCTTAGTTTTTATCATCGTTATTCCCACATAAACATTTATGACTGTCATAAAAGCAGATGCTGCAAGCCACACTAATAGTGTAGGATTGAGATAATCATTCAGATATTCGTAAAACTTCAAAAGTTCCAGATAAAGATGTAAAATCCTTTTCAGCTCGATTCTATCATTATAGTTGTTCTTATTTTGTTGTGCCTGATTCATGATTTTGATTAAATGCCGGGATATAGAGCTGTATACTTTCATCAAGATGAGTATTTTGTACCTAATCGACAACAAAAAATATAGCTGTGAACTGATACTGAAGAATATGAGGATGATCTGATGTGTTTGCCACGCACCATCATTGAATATGTAAGTCATTGAGCCTGAAAGGACACCAAAAATAAAAAGAAGTATTATAAATCTTCTCTGTTTTTTCAGGAGTGTATGACCACACGAATGGCAAATCATATTCGAAATGCCATAGAATTTTCGGTTCTCGAAAATGTTGGACAACCCATTCAATTCTTCCAACCTACTGTTGAAATTAATGGAGCAACATTTTCCCAAAATGTCAGACACTAACACAATGGATATCCAGTTGACAGAAATTATACATCTGGCATTAATTTGTTCGCATTGTCCCAATCCTGTTTGCAAAAAGGTCATACTCGACAGGAGAGTAAACAAATGGGTAGCTATCGTTAGGGTTTGCCAGAATTTCCATTTTTGAAAGAAAGCTTTACCATAGAAATTTTTTCGAGTGTGCCTACAGTATCCCTCTAGTGGATTTATTGGAAAAGAAAATTTATTTGGGAATTTCAGGTAGCAAACCATACAGTTTGATGAAAATTCCAGGTTTTCCATCTTCATGGAATTATTTTCAATGTTTATCCTCATCTGTTATCATTCGTTATCATAGGAATGTATTAGATGTGGTAACCTTTATTCTTGTATCTGTTCTGAAACAATTTCAACGTACGAGCAATTTTGTCTTTTAATTTCCGAACGATAGAAAATGTGCCTCCATTATTGGTAAATGATGTCCATTAAACGATATAATGAAAAAAATCAATTCTCTGAAACGCAATGAAATGGAGCAATTACGAACAGAACTACTTAGATATAGCTGTTCGTACGCTCTCATTCTAGAAAGTAAGAGCGTTTTCGTTTCGCGGAAATGTCTCTTAATATGTTCCGTAATTTTAAGGTGAATTCTGCTTGTATGTCCGGCCATACGACCGTTGTCATCATGACTCTCTAGGACAAACCTAGAGAATTTTTCTGCTGGGTACGTGTGGAGTGTGGATAAGTTGGTTGATATAGTTCACGACCGAAATCGGCCCAATAGTTTCAACGTCTTCAGATAATTTTTTTCGGTGGTGAAACTTGTGTCTGCTATACCCCTTTATTCTCATTTCTCGATAATTCGAAATCTGATGAAATTTTGAGCCTACTATATCGTACAAGCAAAGAGATAAAATAAAATATCACACCAGTATATTTTAATGAAACGTTTTTACGAAATAAGATATTTTCCTTTGCAGTTACTGTAGTGTTATGGTCTGTTGAAGTCTACAATTTATTTGAATGGCATTCTCATAGAAAAAAACTACAATATTTCTACATCAGCTGGAATTAAGCTGCTACATTAAATTCTATGTATATCATTTTTATGAGCTACAATTTCCCATCATATATTTTCCATTATTATGTGTGTCTCCACCATGTCCTCCAAGTTCAAACTGAATAGCAACTAAGACGTAAGTAACAATAGATCCAGATAACTGAAAGCAAAATATCTTATTTTTATCGCAGTATCCATTAACTTTTATAAACTCAGTCAGCAAGCTATGGAAGTTTGACATATTCCACTCTGAATAATTGAAAAATATGGGGTTAAGATACCGTTTTCTTTCAGATAACTAATCGGGGTTGTCCATTCTACAATCAAGTCGTAGTAATTACGTTTAAGAGAAGACCTAACCATAGAGTCATTGACAACATCTAGTTGAACTATCTTGAGTGCTCTTTGTTCAGTTCTAGTTACAAAATCTCGGTTAACCTCTTCCATCGTCTACGGACTGAATTCATAAAAGTTAATTCGTTCATATTACCGACGACAGTAGTCCCATTCGAAAATCTGCCATATCACTCATCTTTATGGTAAGATTAGTTTTCGTTAGAGTGCAAATTAACATTTCAACCTGAAAAAAAATTATTACTGTGTCGATAAATGAGATAATTTTATCTACTTCGGTATCCGAGCGTCGTCTTATTTCTTGCCTTCCTATCCACTAAATTATCATTGAACAAATTTGAGGAGTATCGAAAAATACCTAGTATTTAAAATACGCATTTCGAGTGAATAAATGTAGCTTGAACTTAAATATGCCTTAAATTCAGAGCTAGAAGAAAAATATCATAGTTACTTTACAGTTTCTTAGATACTTTGAAGTATCTAAGTTATGGCTTCTGTCTTAGTGATAAATCTGTAAGCGATTGATGTTGAAACAATTATTACTTTCTGGGATATATCCATCCTCAAGACTAGGCCGATTTATTATCCATGTACTATGACTACCTAACATTTGACGTTGCCAAATTGTCAAAATGAGTTTCTCGAAAGAGAGAAGACGGAGATTTTTGGAAAAAAACATTCAAAACACAGATTTTTCTGTGATTCGTAATATCTTTTGATATTGAAACACTTGATAAAACGGTAACATAATAATAAAATACAATACAAAAATATTAGTAGACACGAAGCGATTTCAAGAGATGGACCAAAAGTTTCGGTTATAGTTATGGTTATCCACATTGACAGACTATCCTTTGCTTATATGTCAGTTTGAATAACCGTTACAATGACCGGAGCTTTGAAATTGATGACAGTGTTTTATCTTTCGATAAAGAATCCTCAATAGCATGGGGCGCGTTTTTCAATTCACCAAACTGGTGTGGTTGTGGTGGAGTGTGGTGGGCATAGAACATAAATGGTGTATGTTGGTCTAGATAATTTGACATTTACGTCATTCAAACAACAATAAAAAAACGATTTGGTGTATCCATCACTTTTCCACCACACCAATTTGGTGAATTGAAAAACTCAGCCTTTAATTCCATATTATGTGTCAAAATCTAACGACGTGTACTCACTAACAGCTGATTCAGAACCTGTGGCAAGCTTGTCAAATGCAAATATTTGTGCATAGAACAATTTTGACAAGTTCAACATCATCTTCTTCCTTGGATAAATGAAATGAAGTAAACACATGGAGGTAGGAAAAGAGTGGAGGGGCATAAGGGTTTTAAAGTGTCACACACTTTTGAGAGAGTTCTGTGAAAATGTTGGCTGCATTTGCTGTACACCACAGAATACAAATATACCCTTTCTAGTTTTTCGGCCATATTGGTATATCCACACTGAACTTTCTCAAAAGTGTTTGACCCTTTTGGAACAAGGGAAATATAGGATATACTCCCTCCCCTTCTTTTATCTCCATGAGTGAACAACATTTTCGAAAATACATCTTTGAAACTTCAAGAATTATATGACAGTTAATATTGACGCTATAAAATAATTTTTTTATTTCAAAGGTTCATTTATCAAAGGAAAAAGAAGAAAAATGGTTTCATGAACAAATATTCGTTTTTCTTTAAAGCTTGCCAGAGGTTCTAAATCAGCTGAGTCTGTTTGTGATCAGGTGTAAGTGACTACACGCGGTAAGATACTTGTTCTATAATATACACACCATGCTACCGAGGATTCTAAATCGAAAGAAATGAGATGAAACACTATCTAGTATTATTTTGTATTGTATTTTATTATGTAACCGTTTTATCAAGTCTTTTATTTCAATTCTTTTATGTCAGTTGATATAATAATTAAATATTTCTCATTCAGTCATACATAGTACTTTGAAGACAATAAAAGTATATCGTAAAATGTCAATACCTCGGAAGATATTACTTGAAGCAATTACAGAAAAATCTGTTTTTTTCAATGACTCTATTATTAACCTTTATATAATTTAATGTTTCGATACTGAAAAAAATAACATTAACATTTGCATACCTTTTCACCTTCACTTGTCGTCAACTTACTGAGAGGAAACTTGAATAGGAATGAAAGTAGTTTTTCTTTCTGAAAAAACTCATATTATTCAGGAGAAGTAATCAATGGAAAGTGTATGAAAGCTGTATTTGCTTTATCCGAAATTCTCATTATTTTAATTAATTTGAAATGATCCAACAAAATTTTGTTTTAAAACAAGGATCACATTAGAAAATTCTCGAAGTTCATCTTCCAATATGGCTTCAAGCCATCGCTTCGAGAAGAATACAACTATGTCTCAGCTATACGGAGATGAGATGATCGACCAGGAGAAGAGCTTATCTACTTAAGATTGATGATCATCGATGATCACTGTATAGTTGGATTTAAGATCATACTCTCAAGGATTCAAAAATTCTTATAAGTTCCTTTTTAGCCCTTCATGTTTCACTCTGATACCCAGACAAGTGAGCATTTGAAGTTTTAACAATTTCTGCTGGCTTGTCCTTTTCTTAACTTGTTCCAAGACTAGTAAGGGCCTAGATAGTGGTAGGCCGCTTGCCATTGTCATTTTGAGGCCGTGTTGTTTGGTTAGTTCAGCCTTTCAGAGCTCCGATCGATACGATCTTTCGTCCTAGCACCTTCGATGTTGATCACAAATCTGACGACGTCCTAAGGAGCCTTGGTTGTCATGTCGTCGGGATTTAGAGCTAGCTCGCCCATGTGTCCAGTTCTTGGACCAACCAGCTCTAGATATTTGCATACTATATGATCGGCTGTTTCCGTTTCTGATCCACAGAGCCTGCATATGCCATCTGCTGACTCACCCATGTGTACAAGAGGTGTGTATACCGACAGAGCTCTGTCAGCAGTACCACAATTACGCGAGGCTCAGATCGATGTAGCTGTAGGAACTTCCACATATAGGGTAGGAAAAATTTCATGATTGTTAATACTTTTACAATGCTGGGTTATTTCTCCAGAGAGCTTTCTAATATTTAGCTCACTTTGTTGGACCGCTGGCCTGTAGTGGTCGTTCCTAAGCCAATAGAAGGATTCTGGTTCGGTAGGTCCCCCCATCCAATATTCGGCAACTGTATTTATCTTAAAAACGCTGCAAATTTTACACAAGGGTTTATTATTTTCTCAGTTAAATAACCCAATCCCATTGATATCTTCAATAAAATTATATTATTCATAACTTGTTGGTTTTTCACAACGCAAAAATCAATTCCATGAAAAAATTCATGTGAAACATTGAAATCTCAATAAATACTGTTGAATAATTGAATAACATTTCAACATGCAGAACGCTAATTGAGTTGCATAATTTAAAATAATATCCACAGTCGTTTTACCTCTTTAAAAATCCTTACTCTTTTCAACACCACCGAAGAGGTAGAGTGAAAGATGCGTTTTTCTTTATAGCTCAGGGACCACTGGTCGGAAATCATCCAGGTGAACATTTTCAGGTTCAGCAATGCAACAATAATCAAGGTTGAGAGTTTCATTCAAATCTACAAACTTCGAAATGTAAACTGTGAATTTTGCAGGAGGGTAATTTTTTTTTGCCGGTCCCTAAGGTTTCTTATTTGTTTTCTTCAAATAATAAACCAAAACGGTTTTGGTTTATTATTTGATAAAATCAAATAATAAACCTTAGTGATCGACCAACCAACAAAAATTTTTAAGCCCCCCTGAAAATTTCACAGTTTACGTTTTGGAGTATGTAGATTTGAATAAACGAATTAAAAAAAAAAACATCCGTCCGTTGTCCAGGGCTTTTCTCTGGAAATACTGAACGGAAATCCTTGAAACTTGGTGGAAAAATCATGTGTCACTCGGGGTTGATCCTCCCAGCTTTTCAGCAGGATCGGTGTACCCTAAAGGCTCTAAATGGGGGGTTGGGGGAAAAAAAATTATTTCTCGAAAACTTATCACCCAATTTTCATGAAATTTCAAATTACTGTTGCATAACTTAACCTAAAAATTTTACCGGATGATTTCCGACAGATGGTTCCTGAGTTATAAAGAAAAACGCTGCGAATTTCCAATAATGTGGAAAATGAATCATAGCATTTGGTTCTAAGTTGTTATCAATGGTATATGGGGTTATTTAACTAAGGAAATAATGAACCTTAGTGTGAAATTTGCAGTGTTTTTTTCTCTATCTTGATGTAGTACTCACCCCGTTGGTCCATTTAAACGTCTCTTCTTCATTTTTTTCATCAATTAAAATTTTTTTTTCTTCTATCCTGATATAGTACTCACCTCATTGGTCAAGTTATCGATGTTGATAGTAAACATGCCCAAAAAATAATATTCAGCAACTGTAGTTATAATGATTGTGATGAAATGAACCTGATCTCTTTCGAATTCGTACATTTTGAATGTAATTGTAGCATAAATTTCCGCAATCAGTTGAAAAATTGTAGCCATTACCAGTATCAAGCCATTTGGATCTAGGAGATCGGAAAAATATTCAGACCACTTTTTCATCTCCATATAAACGTGAATTGTCCGCTCAAGCTGATCTTCCAAAGTAAGAGGTTTCTGATTCCCCTTTATTTTTTCTGTATATTGTGGTAATCCATTGGAAATTGCTCTGTTCATTTGTCTCGTTAGTGAGTGTCTTGACTTTTCGCAAATTCTATTTGCAATGGTAACATGCATGTTGGCATACGTTACGAGAAAATATTGAGTTGTATGGCCGATTGGAGTACTGAATATTTCCAGGAATGTGTTGTGGAATGGAGTACAAATGTATTGCAGACATAAATTACCTGCAAACAACATAATAGAGCCGTATGCGAAAACGTTCTTGCCTAAGGTGAAATCTCTTGAATCCATCTTGGAAATTTCAATCCCGAAAAATCTTGCGTTGCATAAAATTCTGGTCATAATGTTATTTGCTTTAACATTATTGGATAAATTCCACAGTGCTGCTAGGAAGGATATTCCGACAACGATGGCAACAATGAAATCTTGTACTTCCAGAACAAAATGAAAATCATCTTTGGGAGTCCTGACTTTTATCCACATAACAATTACCACTATGAGTGCTATCACCATCAAGATTATTGCTATATTAGTTATTGAAGATACTAAGTAGAATTCAGCAGGGCCATAATACGATTTAGTTCTATGGCGACAACGAGATTTTATTCCTACTGGTGCTAAATAAAAATTATAAATTCCACTAGTGAAACAAACGAAACAAAAATCCTCTGATTTTGGTTTTTTCTTGATACCCGGGATAACAGGTTTGATTTCTTTTGGGAAGAAATTTGGATTCATCTTGAATCGAGAATCCTCTATGATCAGTATACCTCTTTCTTCTTATAGCTTCAATTTCGAAACAATTACACCAGACTGAGTTATAATCTAGAAAAATCTAATTCCAAATATTAATTATGCCCTAAATGACTTTTGGGATAATGAAGAGGAATATTTTGACTCATCACGATGTCGTTTTATGGTTTTGTTGGTTATTATCTTGTTATTTTATTATTAATATTTTGCCTGACTTAATGGATCTATGCTGCTACATCATGGTTAATTCAGGTACAAAACAGTTTTGATGAGCCAATCTGATTTGGATTCTTTCATACTATCTGTCAGGGTACACTCTATTCACTTTTATAAAATATCCCGGTTGAACATGATTTAGGTCTATCAAGTTTTTTTACTCAAAACTGTCGCAGGTTGGCATTCGTGAAATATCGGCAATGTCAAAATAATTCTCCGAGATGTTGCCAAATGCCAATGCCAATTTCTACTCTCAATCTCAACATAATCATCACGCTTGAAAACTAAAAATGCCGAAGATAGTTTTGAAGAAGCAGAGACAAAGTATCAGTACTATGTAGAATTGAAATCTAATTTTTCTAATTTGGAATCGATAATTAATCACAAGCTTCCAACATTTTCGACGTATGGGAGTGAAAACCAAGAAATTATATTCTATATGAATAGATATTTATTTTGTAGCTGCACAATAAGAAAGATTTTAAGTGGAAGGGACGATAAATAATTTCCTCCCATTGGTGCACGCAATAAGACACTGACTTTCAAGTTTTGAGCCAAACACGCTCTTTATTTTAATAAAAGCACTGACGTGAAGTCAGAAGGTCTTACGCGCTTGTTTCGTTGCCATAGCGGTCATCTATACAATTATTGACCCTACCAAACGCAAATGTTTCATGTGGTCCTCACAAAATTTTGCATGAATCTCGAGCTATAATTTTTCGATCAAGTACTGGATTGCAATTTGATCCAAAATTTTGAATTGGTATAACTATCTAAAGAATAATTGGCGAGTTCAGTCCATTTAATCAATCGACCTTCCTTATTAAACTGAAAACCTTCTCTACAGATATATACCCTATGTCGATTCTTCCTAAAGCTAACGTGTTTACGGTCGGCCCAACCACTGACAGTGAACAAAATAACTTCCAGAAGAATCTACTCAGTAGCTTGATAATTGTAGAGTACGTTTGTAGTTCAATTACAAAGGCCGAATTGGTGAATAAAAAAAACTATCGAATGATTCCGCAGATATACCCTTTCGAAATTTCAGTTTCTCGATATTTCAAAAAACATAGATCGAATCGCCCTTCAATGAAAAATGCTACCTTGAAGTTTCAGCCAAATAGGGTCTACAGAACAATGAGCAAAATAAATCTCTCCATTTAACAAAATGCAGGAGGACTCTTTTCTATTTGGCTGAAGATTCAAGGTGGCATTTTTCATTGAAGGGTGATTCGATCTTTGTTTTTGGAAATATCGGAAGACTGAAATTCTTAAAGGGTATATCTGCGGAATCATTCGATAGATTTTAATAATTCACCAATTTGGCCTTCCTAATTATACTCCCAACTTACTCTACAATCAAGTTACCGAGTAGATTCTTCCGGAAGTTATTTTATTCACTATCAATGGTTAGGCAGGCTGTAAACACATTAACTTTAGGAAGAATCGATGTTGGGAATCTATTTGTAGAGTAGGTTTTCAGTTCAAATAGGCGGGTCGTATGCTTAAATGGGTTGAATTCGCCAATTATTATTCTTTAGATAGTTGTACCCATTCAAAATTTCGGATCCAATTGCAATCTAGTACTTCATCGAAAATTATAGCTTGAGGTTCATGCAGAATTTCGTGAGGACCATATGAAAAAATCTGCGTTTGGCAGGGTCAATAATTGTATAGATAGCCGCTATGGCAACGGAACAAGCGCGTAAAAGCTCCTGACGTCACGTCAGTACTTTTCTACGTTTTTGCGCGCAGGTTCTAGGGGAACAGTGTGCTATCGTTTTGTCCAACTGTCTGTAATTTTGGATGATTGAGCCGAAAATGGTCTCAATCGACTAGGTTGAACTCACTGATAACGAATCCGGTGTCAAAATCGATTCTGTCCGGCCGGCAGTCCGTCCGGCCGTAGACACGATAACTGTCGACAGAAGCAAGCTAGCAACTTGAAACTTTCAGGATAGGTTGCGCATCAGAATGTCGCGGTTAAGTTCGTTAATGGGCCAAATCGGTCGAATAGTTTCAGAGTTATAGGCACTTGAAATTTTGAAGTTATTTATTTTTTATTTCAGAAACAATTAGAGCGATTGGATTTAAACTTGGCATTTAGGTGAAGTATAACGATGTGCAACTTCGAGCCGAATTTCGTCAGGATCGTATTGTCAGTAAATTTTAAATAAAATTTTTTTCGAAATTTTTTTCCAAAACATTTTTTTTTCCGGAAACCATTCATCATATCCAAAAAAAATCCTTTCTCACTTTGAGCTTCATATTTCACATCAGTGTACCAAATTTCAGTTCGATAAGATCATAAGTTTTGGAGATTTCGGGAAAAAATATGTCGAATTTCGAGGTTTTCTTCTCGATATCGTTGATTTATTCGGTATAACTTGAGAAATACTGATTCAGTCCTGATAAAACATCACTGCTAGTTTTGAGATGCTGAAAGACAACTTTATGGGAAATTTCGTGATAATTAGAACATTAAAACAATTTGAAAAAAAAATGTCTATGATTTTCTTATCATATCATCCTCATTAAATTCTGTATGAAACTTCGAACTGTTATTTTTCGATGAAGTACTGGATTTAAATTCGATCCGATCTGTATTTTTGGAAATATTGGAAAAATAAAATTTTGATTGGGTATATCTACGGAATCATTGGGTGGATTTTACCCATTCGCGAATTCGGCCTTCGTGATTAAGGTCCAAACCTTCTCTACAAATATCGAGTTTCTAAGTTGTTTCTTTCGGAAGTTATTGTGTTTACGCAGTCGGTCGTTAGGCGAATTCGTGAATGGGTAAAATCCGCCCAATAATTCCGTAGATATACCCATTCAAAATTTTATTTTTCCAATATTTCCAAAAATACAGATTAGATCGAATTGAAATCCAGTAATTTATTGAAAAAAGAATTTCAAAAAGCACAGCCGTCAAGGCAGCAGCTTCTGCGTGCATGTTCAAATTCATTGCTGAAGCGGTCATCGACATTGAACATGCGCGCAAAAGCTGCTGCCTTCACGGCAGTGCTTTTTGAAATTTTTTTATAATATTTTCATAATATACTTGTTGAAACAACATAGAATAGTGATGGCAACGGAACAAGCGCGTAAAAGCTCCTGACCTCACGTCATTGCTTTTCCAGGTTTTTTCCCAATATCTCCAGATAATCTGTTCTCCAGAACAAGCGCGTAAAAAGTATTTCATTCGATGAAAGGATGTTGAAAATAAGTATACAACACAGAGAGTCGCCCTCTAGATATATTTATATTCAGGGAAAGTGAAAAAATGAGGAATCGAGCAAATCACAGTAAAACTGTGTGTTTAAAAAAAATCGAATTCAGTGTTGAAATGTATTCATCTAGTGATCAGCGTGTTAAGTTCTCGAGAACATTAGATTGAGAGGAGAAACAATTGAAATAGTGTGAACGTATCCTACAGCCAAACTACCGGTAGGCTACCGAATGAGAATGTAATTAAATTTTTTCGTCGTAGTATTGAGAACACTTTCCAACGAAAACTGCGTTATGCCTGGCTAACACGACAGATGGCTTATATGCGTATTGCGATTTACATTGAACTTCAGTTAATCCTGACTAGATATGTGATATTTAACTGCCGATCGATGGAAATGTTGTCGTTGATAGGAAAGCGAAATCTGAGCTGTAATTATGAGAAACTATTCAGCCGATTTATATGATTCATTGAAAAATTACCAGCCTAATTGTCATTGGTGATTCCGGCTTTCGAGTAATTGCCTGATGTCTCCTCCTCTGTCGTTTCCGAATAGTAAAGAATTATTTATGAGTTGATGATACCGTGATGGAGAATTATTATCGAATTTACCTCTGTCAGATTTTCACTTTACTGATGTCAGGATGAGATATTCTAATGAAGCTCATATTTTCACTGATGATTTATTGCCACGATCAGTGTTGTGTTACTTGACAAGGACATGTTTTCAGTGTTTCCAAAACAATATGACAGGAAATGTTCACGTAGTATTCATATTCGTATACTATTGATTTTTTTTCTCGATGAACATATATGCTGCGTTCGTTTATTGCATACAAGAGATTTTTTGGTTACATGACCACAGATCTTATGGATTGATCAGGTTTTATCCGAAATAAACGAAATGACGAAATGAAAATCACAGACTATAAATATTCGATATCACATCATAGACTACCTCGGTAGACTAGAGGGTGGAAACATGTTCTAGGATGCTGAAGGTACCGGGTTCGAATCCCGGCGAGGTCATGGATGTTGTAAAGTGTACAGGTGGTGGTGATTTAGTAAGAATCTGAAACAAATACTTGAGAATGTGTAGATGGACATAGTATCCCGGCTCATATAAAGGAAAAAAAAAAAAAATATCACATCATCTGTGTATCATAGAATGATGTCATAAGTGACAACCAACTTGCCATCGATAAAAATTTGTCTCTCAGAATCTTGCCTAGGTATTATATTAAGTTACTTGACATCCTCAAATGAGGCGTCCTTAGTCGAGAGAATTAATGATTTATCATATATATTTTTAATGTTGAGCCCTTTGCCTAGGAGTAACGGAATTCTGAACATAATTATTCTCACCAATTGGCATTTCAGATGTATTTGCATCTCAAAATTAAATAAGAATGCATAACGCTAATTAAACTAATTATAAATATTCCCACTCAAAAAATTACTTGTGTCCGAACTTTGCCATTGAAAAAAACTAACACGAAATGAAAATTGAACGGAAATTATTTCTGGGTAATTGATATCAACGAGATGTCAAATTTAATATAATTGTATTCTTTGAGATAAAATCGCTTTGCTCCGTCAAGACACTTCGATCTTGTCTATGATTCCGACAAAAGAGTTCGTCATCGACTCGCTCTGATTTTATTTGACGATCTGTTGGCATCTGTGGTCTCCTCCATCTGGATGCAATAGACGACTTCGGCCCAAGTTGCCAACCCACAATTTTCTTCACAAATTAACTATCACTGGGAAACGGGAATTTCAGGACAAATTCGACAGGATAAGATTCACGTTGTTTATAAATACCCGTGAAAGATGCCTCGGTTAATTAAACAAGATAATTCCTTCCAAATATAGGTTTTTGTTAGGCTGAAATTTAAGTTGGGATTCCTGATTTCATGTTAATAGTGTCAAGTTTATAAAGATATGTTCCGCACATCAAGTTGGTCATTTCGGTTGTCAGTTTTCCGTTCTGTTAATATGAAATATTCGGTTGATTCCTGAAAAAAACGTTAATTACGGAATTTGGTTGATGAAAAAGCAATTTTTCTGTCACCAGAACATAGACATATTAAGTCTATGCACCAGAACGACAATCAATATTTTATGGTAATATATCGATCCATAGCATGAACAATCTTTATTTACCTTATGATCTATAGACCATACCTGGTAATTTTTCATTGTTGATTGTTGTCCCTTCTATGTTCTGTGGATCATAAAGTGAATAAAGATGGATAGGTGTCCATAGAACATTGACTGTCGTTCTGGTGACAGAAAGAACGTTTTTTCATCAATCAAATTCCGTAATCAACCTTTTTTTCAGGAACCGACCGAATATTTCATATTTACGGAATGAAAAACCGCCAACCGAAATAACCAAGTTGATTTGCGGAACATATCCCATATAAATTTGACACTATTAACATGAAATCAGGAATCCCAACTTAAATTTCAGCAAATCAGAGATGATCTCAACAAAACCCTATATTTGGAAGGAATTATCTTGTTTGAGGAGCTGAGGCATCTTTTACGGATGTTTATAAATATCGCGAACCTTATCATGTCTAATTAGTCCTGAAAATTCCCGTTCCCCAGTAATAGTAAATTTGTGAAGAAAATTGTTGGTTGGCAACTTGGGCCGAAGTCGTCTATTAACGAACGGCTCAGGAGCAATCCGAATAGTAGGAGCCTGAGGTAATAAACGAACGCATCAAATAATAGAAAGGATTTCACTATTTTCTGAAATGTTATGTCAGATAAGTTTTAGGAATTCATCGTTGGAGAAGTCCGCCTAATTGAAATGGCACCAAAGTATCCTCTATACTCTCAAGGAATTTCTAATTGATTTCGTTCATAGGGCTTTATTTTGTCTTTTTATCTCGAGGGTATCCTACAATTTTCAAAGTGGATCAAATATACGACAAAGGATCTTTCTGAAATTATACATTTTGAATGCAACTTTATGTGAGAGCAAAAGTTCCACTATCAAAAAAAAACGTGTAGGTGACACTAGTGTCTATTCAACACCGGATGAGATCTCGTGGAAGATCTCGTGGATGAATCAAACTTTTGGAGGCATACATGAATGCAGAAAAATTCAGGAAAATTCATGTTTCAGGATTTGAATAATGAAATTCCAATCAGAAATTCTTGTCAATTAAAAATAATTTTTTTCAGATGTTCTGAAGTTCAGACTACAAAAAGCTGCGTACTGAATTCAGCCGAATATATTTTTTAATTACGAACTAAGATCTGGTGAACATTCAGTGATTGATTTTTTTACCCTTTCGTGATGGAATTGTGAAAAATGTCGAAAACACGCCAAATTCAAAAGGGCCAGCAACATAAAGGTATAGAGGGTCGAGACAAGTAAACACTCTGTACAATCAGTTGATCGGTACTTCTTGCACGAAATTATTGGTTGAGATATACTATCATTTTTATTCAGTGTAATCATGAAAAATATCCTCTCATATATAAATCAACTACAAATTCTCTCATACTTTGAAGAGTACCTAGAATCCAATTAATTTCAATCGCCTGTGTTATTAATATTCCAGTAACAGCTGAAGAAGTAACAATAATTCCAAGTTATGGTTAAATAATGCCATCTCTATGGGTGTCTTGTGGGCAGCTCTACCATTTGATGGAATTAATAGTTGAATATTGTTGGATGATGAAGAATTATCCTGAAACACAAAAACACAAGTCATGAATGCCTCAATATAGTAACAATCATTATTTTACGAATTTTACAGGTTTTGCTATAGATGATTCTCATAGTCTTTCAGTGGTTTTAAACGAAAGCATGCGCCGAACAATGTAAAACCAAGAAATCAAATTTGTTCCAAAATAGATGAGAATATCGAAAATAATTTTTAATTCGAGAAGAAAGCGTGACAGACCTTTTTCTTTTTTTTCAAACATCCTTAATACGAAACCCATACACAAACACAAAAGCTGGAAATAATGAAATTGCTTGTACAGCATAAAATGTATCTCGATGCAGTGAACGAGTTCTAAATTTTATGAAAATATCTGCAATAATTTTTTTTCTGTAAACTTCATCACCCTGTATCTCAAGAGTTAGTACATTTGTGACATACACTTGTATAAAGTTTACCTCCAAAAATGGCTGCAAGAAATGCCTCCTCAAATATTCGAATAATGACACAAATATCTGACCGTAATAGCTACGACGAACTTCAAATAATAAGGATCATCCCAGTGTATTCGAGAATAATTTTCAATCGTGTCTTTTGAATTCATTCTTATTTGGCTCAGAAATGGTTTAACCTTGACTTGTTGTTATGAATTTATGACATGAGGTGATACTTTACCTGTATTAATTCTCATGATTGAAGAAGAAAACAAACCACCAATACCTACAAACTGTTGTTCGTTTGTAAACACTATAACTTTCGGAAGACAAACCCCTCGATTTCTAAAAATTTTTTATGAGGGTTCATGTCCAAATGTCAGAAAATTGGGTAGTACTCGTATAATCCACGTGATGATTTCATTACTGCACCATCGAAAAACGAAAAAAGCTTCTATATAATAATTGAAAAAATATCAGTTTGATTGGATTGAACATGAACCCCATTCACTTTTATAAACTACCCCGGTTGGCCATGATTTAGGTCTATTAAGTTTTTTTTACTTAGAATTAACGCAGGTTGGCACTCTTGAAATGTCGGCAATCTCAAAATAATTCTGAGACGTTGCCAAATGCCACTGCCGATTTCTACTCTCAGTCTCAACATAATCATCAAGCTTGGAAACTAAAAATGCCGAAGGTAGTTTTGAAGAAGCAGAGATAAAGTATCAGTGCTATATAGAAATGAAATATGCTTTTTCTGATAGTAACCCTGATAATTTTGAACCAATAATTTATAACAAGCTATTCCATACCCAAAGATAACAGAATTAAGCTAAGCTGCATCCCAGTTTAGAAATATGTTCATCATTCAGTGTATCGTTCACATAGATTCCCAAGGACTTCGTAAATTGAGGTAGTTTTTTTAAGATGACAGGTTTTGAACTATTACTACATTTTCATACTGGAGTATGTCAAGTTGTTCAACAAGGTATTTTAATGTCTTCTATAGGCTTATTTCTTGAGAATTTCGAAAAGCAGGGAATTCCATAGGTTCGTATGTCAGTTTAGAAGTTTTACTGCAGGGTTATTCGAGTACTTTTATTTTTTTTCGAATGAACCATCACAAGGTAACGGACTACTCTATCCATTATTTTTCAGTAAAACACTCTATTCTTGATTTTCGTACAAGAAGATAGCACAACTGAATCTTCCAACCATGGTTATATACGTGAAATATTTCCAGTATTAACAGAGAAAAAAGTTTCTTCAACATTCGCGAGGTCTTTGGAATTATTGAATTCATATAATATTTTCTCCAATTCATTATTTTCCCAAAGTAAATTCAAATTTTGATGAATACGTGAATTAAATTAAATTACCATGACCTAACATTTTCAAAATATTCACGGTGAAATGTGTCAGAATGTCATGGCCAACCGGGATACTTTATAAAAGTCAATGGAGTTCCTTTTTTTTTTGAATAAAGTGAATAGTTTCAAAGAGTCAGTATCCACCGTCATATAATCTCTGAAAGTGTTGTTTACTGCATTCCATTTATCAAAGGAAGAAAATGGTGTTAATATTGTTCTATGCACAAATAATCGCATTCAACGAGCTCGCCAGTGGTTCTAAATCAGATGAATCCGTTAGAAATCGAGTGAAAAAGATAGAATTTGGTAAGATTTTGACATATAATATAAAATAGATGCTACTGAGGATCCTAAGTCGAAAGATAAAGGATGAGACTCTGAGTTTAGTATTATTCTTGTATAGTATTTTATTATGTATTATGTATGTACTTCAATCGTTTAATGTCAGTTGATATAATAATTAAATTCGTCATTCACTCATATGTAGTACGTTAAAGACGACAAAAGTATATCGAAGATATCAATATCGAAAGAGATCAAGCAAAGGTATTACAAAAAAATCTGTATTTTTTAATGAAAGTATGTAGTCGTGAATTTAATTGAAAGACAAGATGTAATCGAACTTGACGAATGTGCCGGTGCTTTCCTTGAATTTTCCTTATGAATAATCTTATCGTATAACAATATTTGTGCACTCTTCCGAATAGTGTCAAGAAATGAAAACGAATGGCATCGAGTAGTGGGTAAATTTATATCATGCATAAACATCACTTGGAATTGGAATGATATCACTACTTATCCTTTCAATATGTCCAAGGAACCTTAGCAGTACCATTCAAATACAACATAGCCATCATAATGAGCTGACAGCGCAAGAAAAGAAAGACACAAAAATTAAGCAAAGAACAATCGAATAACTTTCTATGTCATAATGTTATGGTAATCGCTCAATGGGAGGAATTTCTTCAATTTCCTTCTAAATTATTCCATGAATTATTGTTTTTATGTCCATCCATGTATAACGGACGTCGAGATGTTGACTTTATTTGTTTCATCTTATATTAGCCCCACTAGATCCATACGAAATTTATATATAGTATTCAGAGTCTTGTAGTGCCTTCGAACAGTTGGTTGGTTGAGAAGTTTATCGTTCAGTGTGGATGTTCTTACTCAGTGCGAGCAAAATGGTGTCATTGAGAGTAAGTGAGATCTTCGAGTTTTATTTTGAAGGTGTAGGTCAGATATTCGTTCGCCAACCATGATCATTCATTAATACATTTCTGTGTATGAAATCAGAATTGATTTGAATCAAAATCATCAGATAGATATCGATGCGAGATAGGTTGCCATTTTATTATTTTTTATGGTTTGTGTTGTTCATGATATTGACATTCACCTCGAATAGACGACTTCGGCCCAAGTTGCCAACCCACAATTTTCTTCACAAACTTACTATCAGTGGGGAACGGGAATTTCAGGACAAATTCGACCTGATAAGGTTCGCATTATTTTTAAATATCCGTGAAAGATGCCTAGGCTCTTCAAACAAGATAATTCCTTTCAAATAAAGGTTTTTGTTAAGCTGAAATTTAAGTTGGGATTTCTGATTTCATGTTAATAGTGTCAAGTTTATGAGGGATATACTCCGCAAATCAACTTGGTTATTTCGGTTGCCGGTTTTCCGTTCTGTAAATATGAAATATTCGGTTGGTTCCTGAAAAAAAAAGTTGATTACGGAATTTGATTGATGAAAAAGCAATCTTTCCATCACAAGAACATAGACATATTAAGTCTATGCACCATAACGACAATCAATGTTTTACGGTAACATATCCATAGCATAGAATAATCTCTATTTACATTATGATCCATTGACCATACCTAATAATTTTCATATTGTTGATTGTTGTCTCTTCTATATTCTATGGATCATAAAGAAAATGAAGCTTGTTCTATGCTATGGATATAATACCATAGAACATATTGACTGTCGTTCTGGTGAAGGAAAGAACGTTTTTTCATTAATCGAATATTTCATATTTACGGAATGGAAAACCGGCAATCGAAATAACCAAGTTGATTTGCGGAACATATGAATTTGATACTATTAACATGAAATCAGGAATCCCAACTTAAATTTCAGGCTATCAGAGAGGGTCTCAACAAAACCCTACATTTGGAAGGAATTATCTTGTTTGAGGAGCCGAGGCATATTTTATGGATATTTATAAATAACGCGAACCTTATCATGTCGGATTTGTCCTGAAATTCCCGTTCCCCAGTGATAGTAAATTTGTGAAGAAAATTGTGGTTGCCATCTTGGGCCGAAGTCCTCTATTGGTGATATTATCTTCATTTGTTCTATTGTCAAGTTCAAATATTGAGATGCCTAAACTGTTTTAGAATGACACCCTGAAGAGACTGAAGGATTAGTTGATGAAATTTGAAAAAAATGTCTTGTTTTTTTTTCTGCATGCTTGTCTCTTAAAGCCATTATTTCATTCGTATTCCTATTTCCTATTTCACATGCAAGTTTGACGATATTTGTCTCAAATGTCTGGAATTTTTGATTCAGATCAGGAATTGGTCTTAAAAGTTAGGAATACTAGTGGAGAATCCTCGTTCAAGTTTATCGCTGCGTGTGGTCGTTAACACTCTAGCTTCCGAAGAGTATCGAACTTATCAGGATATGATGCTCTGAAGTTTATATATTGTTGAATTGTTGGTGAGAATAAATTATCTGAAATAATGATGTTTTTTCTTCAATAAGTCAAAAAAATACTTATCAATCCGATAGAATGGAAATATTGCCAATATAAAATTGCAAACAGATATTTCTGCGGAATCATTGGGTGAATTTTACCCATTTATGTTTCAGAACCTATTCCACAATCAGTTTCTATTCGAATGTTTTCGAAAAGGGATGAAGGCAAGTTTGAGGTGAAGTTTTATCGAAATCTAATTTATAGTTTTCCCCGAGCAAAATTTGTGGAACGATTTAGCGATGGTCTAATTCAGATCAATCGGGCCAGTATTTTCGAAAACCTGTATTGGAAAGATGAAAATTACAATCGGTATACCTGTAAAATACTTGTGCAGAGCTTAACCCTTCACGAACATGTATGACATTTGTAATTAAACCCTAGACAAGCTTTGCAGATAATCAATTTATCGGTCATTTCTTCCGGAAATTGTTGTGTTTACTATTGGCCAGACCTTCGAACATAATTGGATTCAAACACTCTCTCTACATCATGCCAACTTGATCTTATTTTGTCGAAATGGTAAACCTTTTGCTACCTCGAGCACGAGTCCAAAATTCAAAAATGTCTGGTTCAATCGCCTGATCAATATAATTTGACACAAAGTAGGGAATTCCGAATATCTGTTCCATCAAATACCGTAGGAAATCAGAAATTTCAGATGCTGAGAAAAGATTATGGTTTCTTAAAGTAAAGAGACAATGACAGTCACTGAACCTCTTCATGATTCCACTCTTGGTCTCAGTTCTTTCTTGTGAACTCTCAATTCATTGCACTGCTATTTTCAATGAGCTAAGAAAGATGAAATCGAATTTTTTAAATGTCAAGTGCAATGAAATAAAGTTATAATAAATGAATCATGATTGTCCATATGTAAGTAATGATTCAACGTATTCAATTATATTTTGATTTCTCATTTAGAATTGAAACAGTATGGATAGAATGACACATTGAAAAGTTTCCGACTCAACTTTATATTGTATGAGATTTACCATATGAAACATGGAATATATCAACCATTTAACTTATTTTAATTTTTCAGATTCTATTTATAGCACTCTTCTGTTCCCTTTGTGTAGAAGCTCACAGGTGAGAAAATCTTTACAGATAACTTTGAAAGTATAGTACTTATTGTTCATGAACAAACAGAAAGTTTTGAGAGTTGGAAATGTAATCTTCCTCATCCTTCTTCGAGGCAATCATCCGAAAGTATTTGATTTTATACTATATTTACTTTCTAAGAGATGAGATTCTCAAATTTAACCTCAAAGCCCATATGATCTTAGAATTTCCTCACATATATTGAGCAAAACCTAATGTAGAAATGAATAAATATATGAAATTCTACTCATTTGGGAAACCGGCCAAATAACTTAGTCGTTTCATTCGGAAGTTTGGATGTTTACAATCGGCTTGGTAAAACGACTAGGCTGGACTCTATGATGACCAATCCGGTGTCAAAAACGATTCGTTAGTGGGACAAATTGGTCGAATGGTTTCGGAGTTCGGGTAATTTGAAATTTTGAGATTAATTTCCTGATACTTCAGAAACTACTGATGCGATTGAATTGAAACTTGACAGTTAGTTGAAGGATAATAACACACAACTTTTCACAAAATTTCGTTGAGATCTCGGTGTCAGTAAATTTAGAAAAATTTTTTTTCGAAATTTTTTTCGGAATTTTTTCCAGAAACTGTTCATCAAATCCAGAAGAAGCTCCTGCTCATACCTTGAACATAATATTTTGCAGCAGTGTACCGACATTCATTTTGATATGGCCATAATTTCTGGAGATATTGAGAAAAAATATAATAAATTTCGTGGTTTTCTTCTCGACATCGTTATTTCTTTCCGGAATGACTCAAAAAATACTAACTCAATCAAAATGAAACTTGGCAGCTAGTTTGGAAATGCTGATGGGCAGCGTTGTGCGAAATTTCGGGATGATCATGTAATCAGAACAATTTGAAAAAAAGGTGGAAATTTTTTTTTCAAATATTCAATATCCTATGATCTTCTGACCATATTCTCCTCATGATATTCTGTATGAACCTTCAAACTATAAGTTTTCGATGAAATACTGGATTTCGATTCAATCTAATCTGTAGTTTGGGAAATATTGGCAAAATAAAATTTTGAATGGGTATATTTGCGGAAGCAGTGGTGGGTCAAGAATTCGACCTTCGTAATTAAGGTCCAAACCTTCTTTAAGACAGGAATTCTTTGAATCTAAAATGATCCTATTTTGCAGAGAATACCATCGAATCCACGTTCCAACGAGGATAAAAACCATATATCATACGAAAATTATTAAAGTACCTGAGCACCATCATTATATCCACGAAAAGGAAAAAATCGTCCCAGTAGTTTCACACCATCATCACACGCCACATCACAAGAGCTACAGTGACGTAGAAGATTCTGAACTGGAGTATCACCAAGCAGACAATTATCAACCTTTGGACGAAGACGACTTCGATTTACAATCATATAAAATAGCATCTGATTATTTACCGAGTATGAGTAAGACAGTTCCGAAAATTCATTCCAAGAAGAAGAAACCAAGACCTTCGAGAGTGAAGCACAGATTCATTAAACTTCCTCCTATCTGAAATGAAGTTTCATATTCATCCAAGAAACGTTCAGTTGCCATAATTCGTAACTAGGAAGGATGCAGTAGGCCGAAGAGTAGAAGATCAGAAGTTAGAAGTGGAACGAATGCTTGTCTGTTCATAATATCTAAACAGTAACATAATCAAAAGGACGAATATCTGTTGATAAATTAACAAATATTCCACCTTGTTGAACTTCATGCACATCGATAAAATTACTCTGCACTCGAAGGTAGAATTCTCAAGATGCTCTCAGAAGTTGGCGCGCTGTACGTAGTTATACTGCAGAAATCCATCTGAAAAGTAACAAGTATCGAGATTCAATCTGCTGTTTTATCCAAGGTTTGTTGACCTGACGATCAGTAATAACTGTGAAACAGCTGCAGTCATTCTCCTTGGATCCGCTTCTTCGGTGTACATGTTTTGGTTGATTGGATGAGTAGCTCTGATCAAGATGGAATATTTGTTGATTTATCGACAGATATTCGTCCTCGTGATTATGTTGGTATTACCACTGAAGCTCTCTTTTCTCTATGAACCTATAGCTTTTATTTTTTGTAAAACCTTATATTCTGAGATATTTCAAGAAATTTCACTTCAGAGAAACAAGCTTTCAGGAAGCGCCTGAATCCAGTTTCAGTAACAAAATTGTGACTAACCGAAATGGATTAAAAAAAAAACACGTTATGACCTCCCCGAAATTTACAATAAATATTCTTCTGAAATATCTATTATTCCAGATAATGTGTGGTTTGCAACAAAGTGAGATTTTCGAAATCAATCAATCAATAAAAAATATTTCGCCCATGAGGGTAATTCTCGAAATGGGTTAGGAACTCTAAATTCCAACCTATCCTCATTTCATCTGCTTCAACATTCTATTTCATCGTTCTACAAATTTTTCAGTATTCAGTTATTCGAATCTGAAATATTTAATTGATGGCTTCAGCATGAACATCTCGAGAATCGTTCTGAAGATTGGTTTCTTTTATAAAAGAGTTTCTGCGTTATTTCTAGTCGCAACCTGGAAATTAACTTATACAGATTTATGAATGTTACTATGTCGTGGCTCAGAATAATTTTTTGTTTTGAATCCACTTATCATTCTTATTTTCATTTCCATAGAAATGTTCACATAGAGAGTTGTTGATATAAAAGGTAGGTTTGTTGTAATGCACCAAAGGATTTTTAATTTTGTTTTTACTTGTTGTTCTATTTGATCAAAATATAAAGCTTATGTGAATAGGGTGTTTTGATATTCCTCACGAACATTGATTATGATTTTTATGTCATTCGAAATTGAGTGAGATAAATACTAAAAACCTAGATGAGCACTGACGTGAGTTCAGGAGCTTTTACGCGCTTGTTCCGTTGCCGAAGCGGTCATCTATACATGTACAGACTCCGCCAAAAGCAGGTCTTCTTTTCATAGGGTCCTCACGAAATTCTGCATGAACCTCTAGCTATCATTTTCCGTCAACTACTAGATTGCAATTCGATCCAAAATTTTGAATGGGTATAACTGTCTAAGGAATAATGGGCGAATTCAACCCATTTAAGCATTCGACATTCCTAATTAAACTGAAAACCTACTCTACAAATATATATTCCCTATGTCGATTCTCCCTAAAGTAAATGTGTTCACGTCCAGCCTAACCACTGATAGTGAACAAAATAACTTTCGGAAGTATCTACTCAGCAGCCTGATAATTGTAGAGTAAGTTTGGAGTTGAATTAGGAATGCCGGATTGGCGAATTTGTGGAAACCATCCAATGATTCCGCAGATATACCCAATCAAAATTTCATTTTCCTGATATTTCCAAAAACTTGAAATTGCTTGCGGAATCTCATAAGGACTATAAGTATTAGTTGTCATTTATTGCAGTGCAAATGGCCATCGACCTTGGGTCCTTCAGCTTCTGAGAAGAATATCTAATAAGTAGATCGCCAAATGTCATATATAGGGTGTTTCATTGGTAAATGAATACCCTACCTACTGGAATTTGGAATTGAAAACGAATGATGTCAAATTTCGAATTGAAAACGAATGATGTCAAATTTCGTAGCTATTCGAAATTTCGAGCTTATTTCCTCAATATCTAAAAAATTATCAACGCGATAAGATAGTATTTTGAAAATGTTGATGAGCAAATTTGAGCGAAATTTTTTGATGATTGTTCAATTATATTGGGAAAGAAAATCAAAATTTTTGTTTTCAGTTGTATACAGGGTGTTTCATTGGCAAATGAACATATGTAACCTGAGCTAGAGCTACCCTAGGCGAGTCCAAAAAACCTATATATGATAGGTCTAATCAATACCATAACCGAGATACAGGGTGGTTCATGTTTTCACTGATAATTTCAATATCTCATAACTTTTGAACCACCGAGTATATTCGGTTATGGAATTGATTAGATCTATCATATATAGGTTTTTTGGACTCACCTAGGGTAGCTCTAGCTCAGGTTATATATGTTCATTTGCCAATGAAACACCCTGTATACAATTGAAAACAAAAATTTTGATTTTCTTTCCCAATCTAATTGAACAATCATCAGAAAAATTTCGCACAAATTTGCTCAACATTTTCAAAATACTATCTTATCGCGTTGATAATTTTTGAGATATCGAGGAAATAAGCTCGAAATTTCGAATAGCTACGAAATTTGACATCATTCGTTTTCAATTCCAAATTCCAATTCAAAAATCTGAAACAATTCCATTGAAATCTAATCGATAATTTCCGAAAAACCATCGCTTCAAAGTCGGAAAAATATTCGAAAATAAATTTTATTTACATTCCAAACCTAGGAACGCAACATAAGGTATCTTGCGCGAAGGTATTCTAGAACTATTCACAAAGTTTCAATCATGAGATCACTATGATGACTATGATCAGAATTATGTAATAGTAATTTGATAATTTGCCACATACAGTACTATTCGAAATAGCACTGAAAATCTCTCTCCAATCCATGTTTTTTTCATTCCATATACAGGGTGAGTCTTTAAGTTGTACATTAATCCAAACCATAGATTCCTCTCATCAAATAAAACACTTTTTTCATTTATCATTTCTTTAGATTCGACTCCAGCAAAAAGATACATGCTGTTTAAATTTCCAAAAAAATCAGTGTCTCTTTTGTAGCTTTAATATGGTAACTCCGAATGAGATGAACTTCAGTGTGAAGTGTTCTATAACTATTACACATATTCTTCAGTAATCACTTTCATCAAACTTCAAACAGTTTCCGAGTTATAGACTCACCGATTCATAAAACTATACGAAATTAGGGTGAAGAATGCAGATAAAGTTCATCTCATATCATTATAAGAATCTTCCATTATTTTGAAATACTAAATTATTCTTTATAATTTCTCCTAAAACGCACCGTTTTGCAGATATTCAACGTTGAATTTTATAATACCGGATAAAAGTTCGAAAAATTACCTTATATTTATGGATCCACCCCTGGAAAGGGAAGTAAATTAAGCTGGGTTCACGTTTATCCGAATCATAGAATACACATAAATATTCTTCTATTTCGTATAGAATTAATTTAGGTATATGCTATTTCGTGATCATACCACAGACCTAACCATAACATTCATAGACATAGAATAACATGTTATTATATAAGTCCAGAAAATATTTTTAGGTTAATTGATTGATTCCATATAATTCATTTATAAATTTCGTGAAAAAAGTATAATTATGTAGTTTTCAATATGAGAGTGGGCGAGGATGGAATTGTGTTTAATCTAATAGTGGAATGAAATTGGATATTGCATGAACATCAAGTTGAAAATCAGTGTTTCAAGTACAGTGTAGTGAAATGATTGCCTTGCAATAATATCGCAAAAAGCACCAAATCATTAGAATTAAGTGAGTAAATGAATTTTCTCGATCTTATTTCTTTGAATTTCAAACTTCGGATTGGTTATTGTCCAGAATAAATCACCGTAAGGGATATCCGTGATGAACTTGCAAACAAAGCGCAGGAGTGTATTAGCACATTGAGAAATGTTTAAATGCTTATAACTTTTTACCTGAGGCGAATCTGGAAAAATGGCTGATGAAAAAAGGGTTTCATTTGATGGGAGGAATCTATGGTTTAAATTAATATACAACTTAAAGACTCACCCTGTATATGTTTCATTTCAATCTGTTATTATTCGTTAGAGATAAAAAAGCCAACCATTCTTATGCTTTATATTCAGAAGTTATATTTCATATATGACCCGAAAATGACAAGACTCTAGGTAATTTCTTTCGAAAGTTAGAGCGCACACGGCCAGAATACCGGACGAGCGGAATGACAGAATCAAATTTGACAACGGATTCTTCATTATAAACTTACTCATTTAAGAACAATTTCGGATTAAATTCGGAAATTCCTGACATTGTGACGAAACGATAAAAAAATTGAAATACTTCGAGCGCATCAATAACTCGAAATTAAGATGGGTTTTGAAGCTCATAATAGAGTGCATTAACACACAAGATTTGTTCAACACGATGCAGGAATGATATTGATTTTAACATCTGCTTTCTGAATGGTTTCATGTACACATATCCATTTAAGTTGAAATATAAAATGTTCCCGCTAAATTCTGTGAGGAATGTTTCACAAGAATTATGAAAAATTTCGAAGGAATTCTCGAATATCTAAGAATCTCCACTATAGATTTTGTATAAATTTTTTCATACGATTCAAAGCCATGGATAAACTGATTCATCAGGTAATCAGCATTTTCTGGAAAAAAGGAAACTGAAGTTTTCTGTATGTTCCAAATTTCGACATGATCGGGTTAGATATTTTGAAATATCGGAAGTATAAATTTTCGAATGGTGAAATCTGTAGGTTCATTTTACCTAGTTATTATTTCATACTTCGTGAGCCTTCAAACATCCCTCCCAAAGTTCAGTACATATGTTGTTCTTTCTGTTAGTCAAGCAGGCCGATCATAAATACAAAAACACCTGAGAGAAATTCAGAGAATCCATATTTGCATAGTCACGGGGAGCTTCATCATGAAGGTGCAGAATTAGTGAATGAGTGATATACTGCCGATGATACCGTAGATATTATCATTTTCAGGAAGTTTGGCATGAAGCTTCACTCAGTGATATTTCGACCAAAAACTAGATTCCTTTTTATTCGGATATGTAAGTTTTGGAAATATCATAAAAATGAACTCTGTATTAGATATATCGCTTATTTTAAACTGAACCGCAAACCTGTTTTACAATGACACGGTCTTCACAAAATTTTGCACTAAGCTGTGAATCAGCATTCGTCAACTGATTACCAAGTTTAATCATGATCAGATCAGTATTTTTGGAGTTAAATAACGAACCAAGGAATCCCATAAAACACCAGGAATCACAAGTTGAAGATATTATTTTCACAATATCTAAGTGAGAACGTAATCAGTGAAATTTCATAAGCTTTTCTGAAATATTGCCTCCCAAGGTCTGTGCAGTAATTCTCTGTAATCTGGAAAACAGAAACGTGTTTTCAACGAATATCTGAAAAATTTTCAGTTTGAGATTTCTAACAATACGATCCCAACACAATTTTGCCAGCAGTTACGTGTCATTATTTCTCAACTAACCATCAAGTTTCAAACTAATTGCTTCAACAATTCCTGAGATATTCAAGAAGGAGCCCCATAACGAATATGACAACAGAACCATTCTGCACATTTAATTATTTACGAATGCATTTGCACCTTCTGATACGGAACCCATTCGTAAAATTTAATATTGCTAGCTCTTTCCGTTCTTTTGTAATCGCCGCCATAGTGGGACGGCTGTTAGTCCGACCAGAATCGGTTTTGCTATCAGATTGTTCTTCATCACACGTTTATTGAGATTGACATTTCAGGACAAAAATCGGACAAAACGATAACACTCTCTTTTCTAAAATATGCACGCAATGAAATGAAATGAAAAATTCATTAACAATAATAGCAAAATACGTTTGCTTATGCAGATGACTGGAAAAAAATGATTATTCAGAGGACAAATTGGGAACACGATAACGTCCAGAGAATGAAACAAGATAAATTTACCAAAAATCCGTTGGCCTATCCTCATTTCATCTTATTTATTTTATGAATGTTTTCATTGCAATGAGCATGTTTAAGTTTCTTATTTAATTTCTACAAATTTCTCTCGATGTAGAATGTCAGTAATCAAATAATACCACAAATCCATTTTTCTCAAAATGTTTGTACTGAAAAATCCTTCATTCGAAACCAATAAATCAATTAAACCTACTATATTTCACTTGAATACATCAGCTATTCATTCATTTATTGAAAATTTATTAGCCTTATGAGCTACACCTGTGTTGATATGCTATTGATCTATTTGGATCACTATTCTTTATAGGCTGCAGA
This sequence comes from Myrrha octodecimguttata, assembly GCA_958510865.1. Taxonomy (NCBI): domain Eukaryota; kingdom Metazoa; phylum Arthropoda; class Insecta; order Coleoptera; family Coccinellidae; genus Myrrha; species Myrrha octodecimguttata. The sequence goes on along the minus strand of OY294056.1, from coordinate 69,998,582 downwards.
CCTTTCACTTGCGGAAAGCCGAAAAAATAAAAATTCCAACCAGGTCCCTATTTTTCATTAATTAAATCGAATTGCCAAATGATACACTTTCCAATTTGGCGTTTAATTAAGATTCCTATGACATGTCCTTTGACGGTGACATTTATATGAATACGTTGTAGCTGCTTGTATTACACTTGGCCTCGATTTGACTATGGGGACGCTCTTCTTAATTATTTTTTCACGTACGTAAAGAATTTAATCAGTGTGACAAATCCACAATCATAGACAAAGGATTTTATCAATTGGGTGCGTGAATCAGGCATTCCTAATGAATCGAATTATATTATCTGGGTGCAATAAGAATGAATGAGTGTTAATTTGTTATCTTCAAATGAACCTAATTGAATTGGAGTGATTTATTGCTTCCTTAGATAGAATTCAAACCTTCATTCCAGAAGGTTTAAATTCCACTAAAGTATTTTCCAGTGTGTTCAATAAGGATTTTAAAAGAAGAAACAGGAATAAATGAAGATGTCGAAAGTTTGGATGAATTATTTTTTCAATGATATTACCTAGAACTGGATGATGGATCACGATGAAATTCAAGGCCTCAAAGAGTAAAATTCAAACCTCCACCTACCTCTGAAAAATGGTCTATAATGAGCCTTCTCCCAAATTCGATATTTTGGTTTATTTCGAACTCAAGTAATGCTAATACCCAAACCCAACAGGGTCTTAGTATTTTTATTGTTTTGAGCGAAATATTCTCACAAAAAGTGACAGCCGATCGTAAATACAATAACTTCCGAAAGAATCAACGTCGAAACTCAATATTTGTCGATTAGGTTTGGACGAATTCGCGAATTGGTTAAATTCACCCAATGATTCCGCAGATATACCCATTAAAAATACACACAATATTTCCAAAAATACAGATGAGATCGAAGTGAAATCCAGTACTTAATTGAAAAATTTCAAAAAGCACTGCCGTGAAGGCAGCAACTTTTGCGCGCATGTTCAATGTAGATGACCGCTTCAGCAACGAATTTGAACATGCACGCAAAAGCTGCTGCCTTCACGGCAGTGCTTTTTGAAATTTTTTTCTGATAAATTACTGGATTTCAATTCGATCATATCTGTATTTTTGGACATATTGTAAAAATAAAATTTTGATTTGGTATATCTACGGAATCATTAGGTCAGCCTGATGGCCGACTGCGTAAACACAATAACTTCCGAAAGAAACAACTCAGAAACTCGATATTTGTAGAGAAGGTTTGGACCTTAATTACGAAGGCCGAATTCGTGAATGCGTAAAATCCACCCAATGATTCCGTAGATATACCCAATCAAAATTTTATTTTTCCAATATTTCCAAAAATACAGATCAGATCGAATTGAAATCCAGTCCTTCATCGAAAATAACAGTTCGAAGTTTCATACAGAATTTAATGAGGATGATATGATGAGAAAATCATAGAAATTTTTTTTTCAAATTGTTCTAATAACACGATTATCACGAAATTTTGCATAAATTTCGAAAAAAATTTTTTTTTAAATTTACTGACAATATGATCTTGACGAAATTTGGCTCAAAGTTGCGCGTCGTTATACTCCACCAAACTGCCAAGTTTGAATCCAATCGCTTGAGTAGTTTCTGAAATAAAAAATAAATAACTTCAAAACTTCAAGTGCCTATAACTCCGAAACTATGCGACTGATTTGGCCCATTAACGAACTTAACCGCGGCATTCTGATGCGCAACCTATCCTGAAAGTTTCAAGTAGCTAGCTTGCTTCTGTCGACAGTTATCGTGTCTACGGACGGCCGGCCGGCCGGACAGAATCAATTTTGACACCGGCTTCGTCATCAGTGAGACCAACCTAGTCGATTAGACCATTTTTGGCTCAATCATCCAAAATTACAGACATTTGGACAAAACGATAGCACGCTGTTCCCCTAGAACATGCGCGCAAAAATGGCTTGAAGGTTCATAAAGAAATTCGCAGAGTATTCAAGATTTGAAGGAGAAAATAATATAAATTTTGTTTCATATTTGTTCTGATGTTGAGATCATCACAAAATTCTGCACAAAGTTGTTCTTCAGCATTTTGAAACTAGTTATTAAGTTTCATCATTATTATTCCGGAAAAAAGACGGATACTGAACAGAAAATTACGGAATTTTGCATATTTTTTACCAATACCTTCCCCGAAAAAATTATCGTTAGTCCTGCTAAGTTATTTTCATTTCTGTTGATTTCAATTCATTTGTTGAATTTGAATTGATGTTTCTCTTATTTCACATTTCAGAAATAAATTTCATATTCATTTTGAAAAAACCTATTTCTGATTGAAAACCTGCCTTGAAAGAAATTGAATAGCTAGCGGGGGGGCCCCGAAATTTTTCAAGCGAAGGGTCCCGGAATCGTCGATCCGCCAATGCATGCAGAGCAGTATAGACGTACAAGAACTGGATAAACAGGAAGTGATACTTCTATAGTGTTAATTTACAATAATAGACAATGAATAGCAGGCCATATTCGTAGACTGGTTTATATCAGAGTATTCACCTTTTTGTCACTCGGAATCTAAAGAATAAGATAACCAGCTATCAAACTACGGAGGTAAAAGTTCCATATTACATATGCTTTATAGAAACCTGAAATATTTCTTTATGTAATTCAGGATATTTCACATAAACATTCTTTGGAAATTGATCTCAGTATCGAAATCTTCATGCTATTAAATTTAAAAATATATTGAAGTACAGGAAATTTCCTTCGAATTCGAGTGTAGGTATATATTTCTAGAAAATTTCAATTGTTGGTACATACTTTTATAAGGCAGCGAACCAGTATGTGCTGTTCGAAATGTCGAATCATACTGTTCTATGTATATGCAAAACATGGTTATCTATATTCTCCACTTACAAATCAGTATATTCAAATAATTTTCTCTCTGTTTTGAGTCGGTGGAAACTTAGTTTCAATCGAGGATATTCATATCGCTATTCAATCTATACCACCTTCTCGGTGGGTAGATATCTAGATAACGAAAAAAGTTGGCATTTCAAACTGTTCTACTTAGTGCTCTTTTTATCCGTAAATAATTGGTGATAAATATTCAGGATTTCATTAATATACATGTCTCATTCGTTAGAGATTTTTGTATAATTACCCATATAACCCATACTTTGAAGCTAATCTCCTGCATTTTCCTGTTCTTAATTAACAGCTTATTTAGAGAATGAATACCTCTGAAAATATTTCGTGTTATCTTCTTGAGTATTGACTACGGTATTCATGAACTGATGATTGATGTATGTTCAATATTTCAGATGAATATTATTAATAGATCAGAATGAATTTGATTGAATAAGTGTAGCCAAATTTGTGTATACCAACTGAAATGAAAAAAAAATGGTATAGCTCATATGACGTTCCAACCATTCACTGTTTGTTTACGGTCGACCTAACAGCCAACCGTAAACACAATAACCTCCAGAAGAAACAGCTTGGAAACTCGATATTTGCAAAGGAGGTTTGGACCTCAATCACGAAGGCCGAATTCGTGAATTGGTAAATTCCAACAAATGATTTCGCAGATATACTCATTCAAAATTTTATTTTCCCAAAATCTTCAAGAATACAGATCAGATCGAATTGAGATCTAGTACTTTATCGAAAAATGACAGGTTAAATTGTTCTAATGATACGATCATCACACAAGGTTGTCTTCCAGCATCTACAAACAAGCTGCGAAGTTTTATTACGATTGAACCATTATTTCTTGAGTTATACCGAAAATAACATCGATATTGAGAAGAAAGCCACAAAATTTTACATATTTTTTCCCAATAATATCTCCAAAAATTATGTTCGTATCGAACTGAAATTTGAAACACTGCTGTGGAATATGAAGTTCAAAGTATAACTGAAATGTTTCACGAATATGAACAATAGTTTCAGAAAATAAAATTTTTTTCGAAAAAAAATTTGAAAACTTTTTTTTTCAATTCATTGACCTTACGATTTCGACGAGATTCTGCTGAAAGTTGCGCGTCATCATGCTCCAACTAACTGCCAAGTTTCAATCCAATCGCTCTAGTGAAATATGAGGGAAATAACCTCAACATTTCAAAGGGCTGTAACTCCGAAACTATTCAGCCGATTTGGCCAATTAACGAACTTACCCGCGGTATTCCGATGCGCGAATTACCCTGCAAGTTGCGAGTTGCTAGCTGGCTCCGTTCCACAGTTATCTTGTCCACGGCCGGCCGAACAGAATCGATTTTGACACCGGATTCGTCATCAGTGAGTCCAATTTAGTCGTTTGAGACCATTTTCGGCTCAATCATCGAAAATTACAGACTTTTGGACAAAACGATTGCTCCCCTTTAACATGCGCGCAAAAATTACGACACCACTTCAAAACATAACAGTTGGATTTTTGATAGGGAGCACTCTAAAAAACCTAGAATAGCACTGACGTGAGGTCAGGAGCATTTACCCGCTTGGTGCGTTGCCAAAGCGGTCATCTATTCACGTATTGACCCCGCCAAACGCAGATCGTCCATTCATATGGTCCTCACGAAATTCAGCTCGAAACTTAAGCTCAAGTACTAGATTGCAATTCGATCCAAAACTTTTAGTGGGTATAACTATCTAAGGAATAATTGGCGAATTCAACCCATTTAAGCATTTAACCTTCCTTACTAAACTAAAAACTTTTTTCCAAAGGGCGGAAATTAAATTTATTGGAGGCTCTAGAGATAAACCGTTTAAGAAATTCTGGGAATTTATTAAACGACCAGACGGAACTGTCAAATTCACCATTGTTAAACCTATTCAGCTAGGAGCCCGGTTTGGTTTTTTCATGATTGACCCGTTGGAAATATCTCTGTACCTGTATTGGTTTATGTAAAACTGTAACACACTTTTCGAGACAGTTGCAACTCAGCATCTGATGAAACTACAATGTAGTGAAACGCGTCATGTGTTTATAATAAAGTAGAAATCAACCACACCTGTGTCTTTTAATTGAGTTCAAAAACCTTCTCAAAAAATATATTTCCTATGTAGATTCTTCCTAAAGTTGATGTGGTGGCCTAACCACTGATAGTGAACAAAATAACTTCCGGAAAAACCTACTCAGTAGCTTGATAATTGTAGAGTAAGTTTGGAGTTTTACGAAGGTCGAATTGGCGAATTTGTGAAAACCATCCAATGATTCCACAGTTATACATTTTCAAAATTTCATTTTTCAGATGTTTCCAAAAGCATAAATCGAATCGCCCTTCAATGAAAAATGACAACTCGAAGTTGCATAAAGAATCTCCTGAGGAATATATTATAAGAAGATGGCCCAATATCACTATATACAGGTTGGGCAAATTTCGTTGTCTACTGAAGGGATCTCGAGAACTATAGCAGCTAGAAGAAAACTGATAACACATTCTCGAGCTCTTTTTTCCCGACTAATCCGAATCTGAAAACAGATCCAGCTTATCACGCATAGAACTTGAGATATGATCGAAAACTGAGAAATTGTCCTTTTCAATAATTCTGAATAACTCGCTTGTGTGAACTCGTATTCGAAATCTGTTGATACGTTCTACAAGCACTTTTTCAGGAGTAATTCGAGTATAATATGACTGAATTTTTTAATCAAGCCATTTTCGAGAAATGAGAAGGATTTTGAATTTTTCAAAGGTAAACTATAGTCGAAATTTCTCTTTTCTTGCTACAAAATTTTTGCTGATTTCAAAAATGCATCATATGTTGTTATTCACATGAATATAACATGAGAAAATGTTCAATACTTTTTTCCCGCTTTTCTATTCACTGTTGAATTATTATAAGTAAGCTGGCGTTTCCATAGCGACCATTAAATACGCATTATATTTATATTATTATATATGTCGTTCTGGATATTTCTCGAAATAGACTTCCCTTGCAACTCGGCTATTTCCATTCGCTTGAATATGGCATACCAACATATCGAATTTTTCGTAATTTGGAATATTTCGGGCCATTAGGGATAATAAACAGATTTGCTATTGCTAATCTTAAGAACTATGACAAATTAACCATAGAAATATTAATTCAGCAACCGCTGATTCCAATCATAGAGGCGCAAGTTCACATAAAGATAGTGCATATTCAATAGTCGCTATGGTAACGTCAGCCTACTCATAATTCAACAGTGAATACAAAAGCAGGAAAAAAGTATTGAATTTCGAATACGAGTTCAAACAAGCAAGTTATTCAGATTTATTGAAAATGACAATTTCTCAGTTTCCGCTCATAACTCAAGTTCTATGCACGATAAGCTGTATCTATCTTCAGATTCGGATTAGTCAGGAAAAAAGAGCTCGAGAATGTGTTATCAGTTTTCTTCTAGCTGCTATAGTTCTCGAGATCCCTTCAGTAGACAACGAATTTTTTCCGCCCTGTACATCAAAACAAAATTTTGAAATTTTCATTGATCTAACGGTCATCGAAAAATTCCGCAGAAATATGCTCATCAACATTTTCAAAATACCATCTGATCGCGTTGATTATTTTGGGATATTAAGGAAATAAGCTCAAAATTTTGAATAGCGCCGAAATTTGACATTATTCGTTTCCAATATCTTCTGAAATGAAATTCGGTGAAACTATTTCATTGCAATCTGATTGATAGTTTCCAAAAAAAAATTATATTTCAAGAAAAATCTGGAAAATGTTCGAAGACCTTTTAAACCTTATGTTGCGCGGAGGTATTCTAGAACTATTTACGAAGTTTCAGTCTCGAGATCACTATGACTGTGATCCGTATAAAAGTTATTCGATAATTTGCAACAACGGACGGACCGAATCAAATTCGACCACGGATTCTTCTTCAGTGAGTCGTTTGCGACCAATTTCGGCTCAAAATTCGAAAATTACAGACAAGCACGTAAAAATAGCAAATACCATGTGATATATGTCTAGACACCATTTAAGAAGGTTCATGACATAAGATTAACATTATAATCACGAAGATGAATAGAAATTTTCACATCTCCCAAGCGATTATGACATCCTAAAATTAGTCCATCAATTATTTTGGTGGTGGATTTAATAATACTATCCTCTTGGGAACCGGTAAATATTTCACAAATATTAATAAATGACCACGATATTGACCAACTGTATATTTATGTGGTATATTCCATTACAACTTTCGACACCATCGTCAAATTTTCTCGGTACCATCGGTGTGAACCATTGGTACCTTGCACATACAAAATATATAATGTTACCAAATTTATGTAGTGGGCTCTCTCCTTCGAATTCTAGACACCTTCCTCATAATACCGTAGGGATGCATACGATATTTCGTTTTTATGTAATACCGAAGTTGATGTTAAGAAAGACTAGGTGTCCGGTATACGGTGGGGTCTATTGCCATAATCCACATATATAAAGTAGTACCTCGTGGTCGAAAGTATATCATTTCATTTAATTCAGTGGTCTGTGACTAAGTGGATCCAATATTTACCATTCAAAATGACCTCCATGAGAATCATCGTAAGTAAAGTGTAATATTCGTGTTTTGATTTGGACGTAGTTTTGATACGAAAATTCGAACCAATTAGTATCGTCAAATTTTGAAACTTTGTCATCTTGCATTCCCTGAGGAAAATAGCAACCTTATTAAGTATCAATTAAAGCTTATTTTGGGAGAATTGTGCATATTTTTTTTTGTTTTTTTCTGGGTTTTCACTCCCAATATCTGAAACAGAACTAATGGAAATTCAAAATTAAAATTCAAAATTGATTTTTCATGGGAAACGCCCTTGCAGATTTCAGGATTAAACTGTTTGTCAAGGGCAGTTTCTATACAGGAGCAATACAAAAGATAAACAAAGCTAACTGTGACGTTTCAGAGAACACATCTTACTCTTTCGTCAGACAAACGAGAAAATTTTAAGAATTATTTTTTTCATCTATTTTTTGTTTTATGACTTTAGTCAAATTGACATCTTTAAAACAACACATACTCATTTAGTTTGAAAGTTTTTCAATTCTTCCTCTTCTCTAAGTCAATCAATTCAGCAAAAAATACTGATGTCGGGATGAGATAGTTTGAGTAGAAAAATTAAAGAGTCCTCTTGCATTTTGTTAAATGAAGAGAGTAATTTTGCCCATTGTTCTGTAGAAATGGACCCTATTCGGCTTAAAACAGAGGTAGAATTAAAAACCTTCAAACCAAATTAATCTGTGTTGTTGTGATTTCTTAAAAATGTCAATTTGACAAAAGTCTCAAAATCAAAAATATAAAGAGAATAATTCTGCAAATTTTCTGCTTTGTCTGATGAAAGAATCAGAATCGTTTCTCCCTGAAACGTCACAGTTCGTTTTCTTTATCGTTTGTATTGTTCCTGTATTGTTCATTATAGGCAAAATGTTCCTTGACAAATAGTTCAATCCATTAATTTGATTTTTGTTTCAGTTTGCTTTCTTGGCTGTAGTGTTGGCTGTTGCTACTGCGGCGCCTGGTTGGGGGCACAAACAGTAAGTATCGAAAGTTTTGAAAACAAAACTGAATTCTCATGAACAATTTTATTCATTTCATTTTCGATTGACAATAATGAAAATACAAAACTTCACTCTATATTAGAACTTTATTTCCAAAATGCCAGATTGAATTTATTTTTCTTAGTGAGGTTTTTTAATTTTTATTCAAGTACTGGGTTTCAATTCGATCCAATCCGTATTTTCGAAAATATTGGGTAAATAAAATTTTGAATGGGTATAATGCGGAATCATTGGGTGGATTTTACCCATTCGCCAATTCGGCCTTCGTGATGAAGGTTCAAACCTTCTTTACAAATATCGAGTTTCTTAGTTGTTTCTTTTGAAGTTATTGTGTTTACGGTCGGCCGTTCGAATAAAATGTCAAAGTTTCCTTGCCAGTGAAAAAATTTATTTAATCAATGGGGTCAAAAAATTGAATTGATCTGAAGAAATAACAAAAAAACTGTTAGTACAGAAGGGAAAGATACGGTTGAGAAATCAGCAATGGCGGCCTTTCTCAACATTCAATCAAAATTCGAGTGGATATACACTTAATGATCGCAAATTATTCATTAATGAAAATTCACCTCTTTCGTCGGTTAAACCTAGTATTAGGCTCGAACTTTAAATATCTTATAACATCAGAAAATTCCTATCTGTCAATTATGTCATAATCTCAAATGCGCTTTCACTACACACTCTCATATTAAGATTCAATTTTCAATTAATGTCTGTTAGCGAAAATTTCTGTAAATTACATATGTTATTTTCATCGCTACATCATTGGTATTGGAAGAAATACGTATAAACCGTAGTCATAGGTAGCAGACAGGCTACTTTCATTGTGCCAATATTATTACAAAATTACATAATGATTGAATATTCCATTTTTAGGAATAAATGAGAACGATTAACTGCAGATTGACTGCATTTCCTGCTCAACTTTCCCTTCGTGGATCAGGCTTAACCAGTTATCGTCATGTTGAGTTTTTAACACTGATTCATATTTCGGTTACCCATGCGAAAAGAAGTTTAGTAATATGTGGTTTACGACTGGTCACTCGTATTTATGCACGAAATTAGCTCAACAAATTTACGAAACGATGAAGTAGTTAGGTATTTCCAGATCTTTTGCAATTTTTTCGATATTCCTACAATTAAAAATTGAATCATTTCGTCACGATGTCTGTAGTTTTCTAATTTTGAGCTACAAATGGTCTTAAGGTTGGGTTGAAGTCCCTGAAGAGAAAAATTCGTGGTCAAGTTCAATTATGTCCGTCCGTATGTGCTCTAACTTTTGAAGGAAAAGTTTTAGCGACTTGAAATTGTCAGATTAGGTTTGCAGTCTCGGTTAAGTTCGTTAATGGTTATCTCGGATGAGTTCGTTAATGGGTGAATCGGCACAACTTAGAGAGAAAGTTTATGTGGATTAAGTTGTTAGAAAATTTTTAAAATAATTTTATTCAAAACTTTTTGAAATTTTTGATGGAATTTTTTTTCCTGAAAATATTGATTAGATTTCAATGAAATTGGGCACAAACCTTAGAATCAGTATTTAACAACGATGTTCCAAACTTTTTTCAACCAATTGCGGAATTTCGAATTTCAACCTGAAATTTATTGACTTCAAGGTCTATATCCCAAAATTCAATCTGATCGTTTCGACAGTTATCGAGATGTTGAGGAAATCTTTTGAAAATTTCAAATATCAACGAAATTTGACATATTTGTTTTCGAATATTTCCGGGAATAAATCATATCAAATTTAAATCTGAGAAACTTTTGTGGGACAGTAGCTTCAAGATCGAATTTGAAAACATTGTTGTTGAACACTGATTTCAAGGGCTGTGAAGAATTTCGTTGGAATCTGATCAACACTTTCCGAGGAAAAAGAAATTTCCCCAAAAGGTTGAAACATTTTTCTTAATTTTCTGAAAACTGGATACATACAAAATTCTGCAGTAAGTTTTGTTTTGCTATTCTATGAATGATCATGAAGTTTCGATTTGATCGCTTCGTACTTCTAGAGATTTTGAGAAAAAAAGTTCGAAATTTTAAATATTTTTTTTTCATATATGTCCGGAAGTGGATATCCTATGGAATTGAAATTTGAAACATCGTTGCTGAATACTAAGTCTGGAATATAGGCCAAATTTCGTTGGAATTTGATCAACACTTTCGAAGAAAAAAAAATTTCAACAAAAATTCGGGAATAAACATTTTCTTCAATTTTTCCAACAACTGGATCAATTCGAAATGAGTTGCCCGTTGGTGTTCAAAAACTAATTACGAAGTTTTAATCCGATCCCATCATTACTTCATGAGATCTAATTTCAGCTCAAAATTCGAAAATTGCAGACATTGGAACGAAACGATAAAGCGCTGTTCCACAGAACAAGGACAAGAATATCAACATAACTAGAATATATCTCATTTTAACATCGAAGATCGCTCTGTACAAAACATGTCACAAGTCTAACTGAAAGTTTTATAAGAGATTATGGAGTCTTGATTTTTTCTTATAATTGAATAAATATTTTCACGATATCCTAGAGAACTATTATGAATTATCAACCACAGAAACTTATTTTTCTTTTTTTTAGTGAGCACGTTGTGATTCATGTGCCCTACAAAGTTCACACCGTTCACCACCATCACGTGAAGGAAGTGCACGTACCAGTAGTCAAGAAAGTCATTATTGAAGAACCTCATCATCATTATGGACACATCGAACATCATCATGGAGGATGGTGGTAAATTGCCCACAGTAAAAATTTACCTTAGTACCTGCCCTTAGTCACAGTATTTCATGTGAGTATTAATACAATATTCCAGTCTGAAATTCAGATTTTTTTCGTTTAAATATAATGTGATGAGTTAATTCTATCTTTTTTCCAGGCTACACAGTGTCCTATGGACATGACGGAAAGTTCAAGACGATACGTTGTTCAGAGTACTAGTTTTGTAGTTCCGTTGTAGTTTCATAAATATAATTTTCATCTGTACATACTATGTTATAAAAATGGTCATCAGTCGAATTATGTAAATAAATAGTAATTTCGAAAATCTGTCTTCCCATTATTTTTCTTTTTCATTTCAGTGAGAAATTTCGGCAAGTTATTTCAATGCGTTGAAAGCTTACTAGTTACCCTACTTAAATTAGGTCAATATTTAATGGGGAATATTAAGGCATCAGGCATACAGAAAAAAAATAATTGAAAAGGTGCCCATTGAGGGGATTTTGGCTTCATTCAATTAACTAGTTGGAGCAGTCACCCATTCAGGTATTGGACCAGCCAAACACATCTTAAATTCATGACAAAACGATAATAAATCATCAAGCGGTTATTGTCTGTAATTTCCTAATTCTTTGTCTTAAATGGTCTTAAACGCTTGGTATGGATTCCCTGAAGAATCCTTGGTGATCTTTCGGGAGCAGAGACCTGAGGTCTTGAAATTGTTAGGTTAGACGTTAGGTTTTGAGCCTAATTATCATTCAAACTTCGTAATTGTTTGTAGTACACCAACGCGCAACTCTGTGCATTTCGTGGGGATTATATCGACAAAAAAAAAACGATTGAGAACCAATAAATCAGGTACACAATATTGAATCACCTCAGATAAACTTTGAAACGAAATTTTTTCAAAATTATAATGAAAAATTGAATCAAAATACAACAAAATATGTAGAAGTGAATAATATAATGAATAAAATATTTCGAATAAAAACAACAAACAAATGAAGAAATCTTCTCATTCATGTGAGGGGGGGGTTATTACCCCCATTACCCCCACCGTAAATCCGCCCTTGTAAATGAACAAACTGTTGTAAATAACAGACACTTCCAAATTCTACTTTTTGAAAAAAAACTCGAATACAGAACAAAACATAGATAAAACCTCCAGAATAAGAGGTCTTAAAAAACAAACTTTGAACGTTTATAAAATATGTCACCACAAATTGAAGTAACAGAAACTCAACGATCGAGGGAAAATCAAGAAAGTGTTCATTTCCTTATAATTATTAAATCAGCTAACATAACTCACCAAATGAAATATTTAAGAGGTCACAACATTATATCACTACGTTATAGTCATTAAAATATCCCGAAAAAACATTAAGGGTTTTCTTCTAAATTCTGACACCAGTTATAAGTTTGAATTCATCAACAATACTGATAAGTGATAACGACCACGAATTTCTGGTGGCATATTTTATACACGTTCAAAGTTTGTTTCAAGGGCTTCATCTGGGGGTTTTATCTATGTATTGTTCTCTAATCGAGTTTTCAAAAAGTAGAATTTGATAGTGTTTTTTATTTACAACAGTTCGTTCATTTAATCAGATAGTGACTAAATAAAAAAAATTTGATTGCAGCCTGAAGAAGACAACAAAAGTTGTCGAAAAGTTGCATGTGAAAATTTGTCTTTAATGTTTGTTTCTTTCTTTCTCCGAAATTCTATATAATTAAATATTTTTGGATCGAAATCGATGTTCTACAAATAATTTTGGCAGTAACATTAATGCCGTTATTCATCAATAGAGTAAATGCCAAATTTCACCTCGATCTGACATTTGTTTCAGAAGTATTTGAGAATAGTATGTCTTATTTCGCTTTGCCAAGGAAATTGAACAAGCGCGCAAAAAAACACTGACCTCGTATCTGTGGTTCTCTAGATTTTTTCTTGTTAACTTCGATATAACCTTTGATAGTTTCGGGATACAGAGTCTCATGCATTAACGGCCATTTTGCTATGTTTGTTATGATATAAGATATAGGTACATCGAACCATTGAAAAACTGTGGCTTCACTGTTTTTTCCCCATTGCAAGATCACTCGCAATTTTCAGAACGTTTGACAAGAATTGATTCTAGAGAAAGATTCTCGAACAATAAAATTATAGACTCAATTTATAACAGATATTATGAATGCTAAACAAAACGACTTAAGTTATCATGGACTCTATCAGCTGTTTGGTCGACCATCAACGCATTCACTCTCGAAAGAAACTCCTCAGAGACCCGATATTTGTAAAAAGGGCAGATTGTGAGCTTAATTAATGAGATTGAAATAGTGAATGCAATAAAATCTACAAATTATTTCGTCTATATCATCTCAAATTCTTTTTTCACCTAGATGGGAGACCGCTTGGAATTCTCGTCAGTGCTCACAACATTGTATCATTCTTCATACAATGCTTCTATTTAATTATCCGTATTAAGTTCGGGTTGAAATGGAATTGTCCTAAATTGTATCATTGAGTTTTCAAATATTTGAAAACGCAATGATTATATGAATTCTCGATGCCTGTTGTACAGGCAACTTTAAATACAAGCGAATGTATCAATGACAGAGGTATGAATATTCCAATCGACGACTCAACTCTACAAAAGGATATGAAACAACACAATTTAGTCAAACATATTATTAGATACCAGTACCTGTTTCATTAGGTTTACGTTTCTCATCAAAGTGAAACAGCGCTGCACACTTCACATCAGAAAGTTTTTACGTTAGCATCAACAATTTATCTTAACTAATTTGAAATGTTTCTCTGAAGGTATTGTAAATAGAATAAAATTTTGTAGAATTATTCGTTAGCATAATGATGATGGGTGATAATAACAAAAACTTTGCAGTAATTCGACAGATTGTCTCATAATATAAGTAGGTATACGGAAATTTGACTATGAAATATCAAAGCAAATAATTTAAATTTAGAGGATATTCCTTCTGAATGTATTGATGACTAGCAGCTCTCCTCATTTCTATAGGTGGAACTGTTTCCAAATCAAAACTTGGATGGAAGATTACATCTCGTAATGCTAGTGTCTAATAACAGCCCTTCTTTGCTGACTGGTATGGGAACGAAAAATCTTATTTTCAGAAGGATATAACTAGGGTGAACCGATTAAAAACGTTTATACCGGTTCAATTTGAGGGTTTGAAAAATGGCGGATGCGCTGATATCTGTCAAAAAATCTTTCTACAGCCTAGCCATTAGTAATATATTTTCAGTAGTAATACCCTTTGAATTGAACTCTTTATTCAGAGGTTATACCCGTAGGGCATTGATAATACCGAGATATTATCCTTAAGCAACATGCTAAAAGGATTCTCTATGACGAAATTTTGACGATTTATCAAGGCCCAAGGGGTATTCGATAAGATATATTTTTTACTTTGTAGATTTCAAAAAATTTATTGTCAATCTGACGATTACTTCAAACTTGATGATCTTCTTTATCGAAAACACCAAACTGAAAACACCACATCTGGGGTATTATCGCTATAATCCATAGGTGATTGGATGAAATTTGACACATGACTCAAAATTGAGTTATTTGATTGGTTACTATAGTTGGTAAAAAACTATCATCAAAATAACTTAAAATTTCATCATATTTTCAACTTCAAGGATAAACTCTGTACAATGCACATATGCAATTATTATAAATAAATATTTATGGGATTGGTCCAGTGCGAAGATGACACAGCTGCTATGCTAATGGCAATTAATTTTTGCGGTTTTGCTTGCTGCCTTGATTTTTTCAAACTTTACTCGATTGATTTTAACTTTTCAAAGTAGGTACTTAAATTATGAGAAACCTACATTCATTTCTATTTTGTTACCGTGACAAACTTCATTCGTCATAACGCTTTGTCAATGCTGATAAGAGGGAATAACGTATTCATCTTACAATGGAAATAAATATTTATGATCTGAAATTGTCTCCAAATTCCTCATGTAATTGATTACTCTGTGATTCGTGATTGGCCCACGTTAACACATTAGAGAAGTAGTCAATTCTAGGATAGTTGTCAAGTTGTAAAAATGCTTTATAACTTATGCTTATAAACCAATTGATCAAATATATGTGTAGGCCGAATATTTAGCGCCTCGTTGAAACCAAATCGGAAATTAGTATGAGAGCAGGGGCAGAGTCGGATCTAGGATTTTAGCGCCCCTGCCGAGTTGTCGAAGTGCGCCCTTATAGGAATTTATTTTTCAATAACTAGGTACATAATTTTCATAATCAATATGTTATTCTTCATATTTCGAAGTATTTCTCTATTCCCAATCATCTCCTATATCGCTTATAAGGTTATGAATGAGTAATAAAATAGAATAATAGGTTATACCGAGTGGAAGAATGGTGATTTGTTGTCAAAATAATATTTATAGTGATATATGAACATAAAAAACATGGAAAAAAACAAAATAAAAGTGTTCGAAAAAATCATAGATCATAGTAGGATTCAACCGATCTATACGGATTTTCATAAAAAAGTCAGTATCCCTTGTAGTATAGCTATGAAACTCAATTTTGGAAAAAATAGAGATAAATCTGTCGTATTCTTTTCATTCTTGATTTTTTCGAACTTCTGGAAAAATAAACCTTCGAGTTATTATTGCACAACTGGATACCAAATTTCAATTCAATCAAATTCGAAAATAAATTTTATTTTTTTTTAAATGTCATGACCACCACGGGGTTTTATTTCTAACTTCTAGACATATGAACATTAGAGTAATTATTGTACAACTTTATTGTACAACAATACTCAATTTCAATCGGATCGGTACTCATTATTTGAGATATCAGGGTGAACATTCGAGTTATTATTGCACAGCTGAATATCAAATTTCAGTTCAATCAAATCCGAAAATGATTTCAGATTTATTTAATTTTTATAAAATGTCATGACCACCACGTAGTCTTTATTTCTAACTACTAGACATATGAACATTCGAGTAATTATTGTACAACTGAAGACTCAATTTGAATTCTATCGGATCGGTGCTCACCATTGGAGATATCTGGAATATTTCGAACGATGATATCTCCGAAACCATTGAGCAGATTTTATCTATCAACGAACTCAGCGGATATATACACACCCCACATCTACCTTATAAATTTGAAGTCTCTTAGTTTAATCTTTCGAAAATTATCGAATATCGTCTTCAGGGGACGATGACTGCCAAACAGCATATAATTTGACTAAAAATTTTTGATCAGTAAAATGGAATCTGTAGCGTGAGACTATTATCCAGCGAAATTTTGTTCAGGGTCTAAATGATATGAAAGCACCCTGGACGAACGTCGAGGGCGCAAAAATTTTCGAGAATATTATGTCTAGGCACAGAAGATGCTGGTATCGATGTCCAGAGATTCATTCATGTCAAATATACCCGTTTCTTATTTGAAAACTTTTTTCCAACACGCATAATTTCAAGGCGCGCTTGGGCGATAACGATATCAAAAATAATCTAGGCCCTTGGTTGTATCGTAAACGTCTTCCTAAGTTATGGCCCTTGAGCGAATCCCAGATAGAAGATCGAAAACTAACAGTTTGAAGGTTCATGCAGAATTTTATGAGGATAATAGGGAGATCACAGAATATTGAATATTTGGAAGAAAAATTAAAAATTTTTTCAAATTGTTTTGATGACACGATCATCACGAAATTTTGCTCGAAGTGTCAACCAGCATTTTGAAACTAGCTGCCAAGTTCTATTATGATTTACTCAGTATTTTAAGATACCCTTGAAAGAACAACGATTTCGAGAAAAAAACCAGGAAATTTTACATACTCTTTTCCAATATCTCCAGAAATTATGGCCGTATCAGAATGATATTTGGTACACTACTGTTAACTGTGTTGTTTGAGATATGAGCAGAAGTTTTTTCGCAGTTAATTAACAGCTACCGAAAAAAAATTTTTTTGCGAAAAAAATTTCTTCAAAATCCACTGACAGTTTGAACTTAACAAAATTTCGTGAAAAATTGTGCCCTGTTATGGTTCTACTAACTGTCAAGTTACAAGTCAAGTACTTCAGTAGTTCCTGAAATATCAGGGAATAAATCTCAAAATTTCAAACGACTATAACTCCGAAACCATTCAACCGATTTGTCCCTTTAACGAACTTTATCACCTTTATCGTGTTATCGGCCGGACAGAATCCATTTTGATACCAAATTCGTCATCAATGAGTCCAACCTGGTCGTTTCAGACCATTTTTGGGAAAACTTCCGAGAACTACAGACATTTGGACCCTTGAGTTTTCAAATAACATTTGAAAACTGAATGCTTGGACAAAACGATAACACGCTGTTTTTCAGAACATGCGCTCGAAAAATTAGCTGAAAATGAACTTCTTCGAACCTAAGGAAGAATAATGTTTGACTTATTCAATTAATTAATTCAATCAATTAATCTAAGAAAAATTGGATCAAGATCTGAAAACCAAAACAGAAATTTCAAGGTTTACCAAGACCTGTAGTATGAACAGCGTTATCTGGCAGGAAAATGACTATAACCTAACATTTTTCACCTATACAAATTGGAATGTGTCAAACTCTGATGGCCTACCGGTTGACTTGATAAAAGTGAATATAGTATCTAGAATCCGAATTTGTTTTATGCATTGTATACAAAAAATAATTTGCTGGGGACTCAGCTCCAGAATACGGTACTGCAAACTCCTCGGTACTCCATACTCGCCAATTCTACTTGCACGAATCGAGCTAGAATAGAATTTGCCGAGCAGCAACGAAATGTACCGCTAGAAAGTGACATTGAAGGAGGAACTACACGACTCGAGCACCAGGTATATCCTTGATCTTGCGAGAAGCGAGTAGTTGGCCTTTTGACAGATGGGACGAGACCAACCGGTGAAAGTAACGAATCTATATTTTTCTCTAACGACCTCGCTCGTACACCACCGACTCATCTAGGAGGCTGCAGGTTACGCAACAGGTGAAAGTATGCAAGAATTTGATTGAGTACTGTTCAGTGGCGGGCGTTAAGTCCAGTGTATGATAAAGGAGTTTGTTGTATCAGGAATGGTGAAGAGAGAAATTAGGAGCAACTTGTCCAATTAGGGTTTATCGAGAAAGTGCCCTACACGACGTAACAAGAAGTGTGAACTCATGTAAAGGGTGTTTCAAATTGCGCGTTTTTTAAGAATAAATAAAACACATAATTTGCATCCATTTTCAAACACTTTTTATTGGTAATTGAAGTATCACTTATCATATTTATATAAGAAAAATAATATCTGTGAAATGGCCTCCTCTTGCAGCTCCTCAAACTTCCACTCTTTTGTTAAAATTTTCAATGACATTTTGACCTAATTGAGGCTCTATCTCACTAATGACAAGAATAATTTCATCCTTTAGTTCAGGAATCGATTGTGGATTATTCTTATAGACCTGGCTATTCACATAACCCCAAAGAAAATAGTCCATCGGTGTCAAATCACATGATCTTGGTGGCCAATTGACATCACCGTTTCTGGAGATTATTCGTCCAGGAAATTTTTGCCTCAATAAATCAATTGTTTCATTTACAAAGTGAGGTGTAGCGCCATCCTCTTGAAACCAAATGTCCTTCAGATCAATATTCATTAATTCAGGCCATAAAAATTCGATTATCATCCGACGGTATCGATCACCATTGACGGTTACAGCTTCACCAGCAGCCTCTTCAAAGAAGTAAGTTCCAATAACACCACCTGACCATAATGCACACCAAACAATGACTCGTTTAGGATGCATAGGTTTCTCATGAATAATTCGTGGATTTTCCCCACCCCAGATACGACAATTTTGTTTATTAACGAAGCCACGAAGTTGAAAATGTGCCTCATCGGAAAACATGATGTTTTGAGAAAAATCAGCTGGTTGTTCATTGATGAAATTGACGAATGAACGACGTTTTAAATGATCTAATGAGTTAGTTCCTGTGTTATTTGAACCTCATATGCCTTCATAACTAAATTCTTGTGTAAAATACGCCATGTTATGGACCCACTAAGTCCAAATTGTTGTGAACGTCGTCTAATGGACATTCCGGGTCTTCAGCAACACTTTCACGAAACAAATCAATATTTTCTTGTGAACTACCGCTACGACTGTATTTTTCACTTCTTTGATCTTCCACCGAACCGGTCTCTCGAATTTTTCAATAACTCGACCAATAGTGTTTTGAGATGGACGATTATGTGCACCATAAAATTCACGTAATTTTCTAAAAACACTTCTCACAGAACGCTGATTTTCATAAAATATTTCAACAATTTGAACGCGTTGTTGTATCGTGTACCAAGCCATTTTTATAAATGTCATACATCACACTTCTTAAATGTCAAAATACCCAGAAGAATTCAGCGCGCCACCGATATTCTATTTATCCTTAAAAAAAGCGCAATTTCAAACACCCTTTACTTCTGGTTTTCATTCTGGTGACCCATAGATGATTCGATTTAGGAGTTTGGTTTTGCATTTTCAGTCTCTAATCTATCGTTTAATCAAGATGTCTGTTATTTTCTAATTTTATCTGGTCTCACAAGACTAGGTGGATTTCGGTGATAACGAATCCGATGTTCAAATCAATTATGTCCAGTTGACCCGCCGAAGGCACGATATCAATAGAAGGGAACGAGCTAGGAAGTTTGAACTTCCTAGCTCCTCCTTCAGGGTAGGTTGCGCATCAGAATGTGACAGGTGAGCTTGCTAATTGGCTCAATTGGTCGAAAGGTTTCGGAGTTATAATCATTTGAATTTTTAATGTTAACTCCTCAATATCTTATCTGCCTACTAAAGCTATCGGATTGAAACATGGTGGTTGGTTGAGTAAATGCTCTCAAAATTTTGTTGGGATCGTAAATCTAAAACAAATTCGAAGTTTCCTTGAAAAGACTATTTTTCTTCCGGAAACAATTCATCAGATTTCGAAGAAAATCTGGACATATCTTAAACTCTAGATTTCACAAAGTATACTAAAATTCAATTCCATCTGATTGAAATTTTTGGAGATATCGGTGAAAAATGTGTCAAACTTTTTTCTTGTATCGTTTTTTTTTCTGGCATAACTCAAAAAATACTTATCAATTCATGATGAAACTAGGTAACAAGTTGTGTAATGCTGATACACAACTTTGTACATCCTCGTGAGAATCGTATGCTGAGAACAATTGGAACAAATTGCAACATTCTTTTCGAATTCATCATATTATCCTCACAAAATTCTGCATGAACGTTCATGCTTTCATTTTATCAAGTACTGGATTTCAATTAAATCAAATCTGTATACTTTTAGTGAAATAAAATTTTGAATGAGCGTATCTGCGGAAACCTTGGGTGGATTTAACCCATTCACGAATTTCGCCTCCGTAATTCTGATCCAAACCTATTTTATAAATCTGAAGATTCTGAATCGTAATCACAATATTTTCCGAAAGAAATTACATAGGAACTCTGTATTTGTACAGAAGATTTGGACCTTAATTACAAAGACCGAGTTAGTGAATGGGTTAAATCCACCAAATGCTTGCGCGGATATTCCCATTCAAAATTTATTTTTCTATTATCTCCAAAAATAAGGATTGGAACAAATTAAAATCTGGAATCTAGCTTGAAGGTTCGTGCATATATTCCCAAAAAATTCAGCTGAGTCCGCTCTGAATATTTTTCGTCGATATGGTTTGTTATTTCCACAATAACTCAAAAAATGCTGGATAATGAAACTTAGTAAATCGTTTAACAATTCTGTCGCACAACTTTGTTTCGAATATAGAAGAATTCGGAAAAAATAAAATAAAAAAATTTTCAAATATTTCATATTCTGCTATCTTCGAATCATATTATACTCACAAAATTCTGCATGAACCTTCAAGTTGTCATTTTTCAATCAATTACTGGACTTCACTTTGATCCAATCTTTCGGCCTAATTGGAAACCGAAAATACAGTAACTTTCGAAAGAAACAAGCCAGAAACTATATTTTCGTAATGCACGTTTGGACCTTGACTTAAAAGGCTGAATTCCTGATTGGATGAAATCAACCCAATAATTCCGTAAATATAATAATTCAAAATTTTATCTTCCCAATTTCCGATAAAAATACAGACTAGATAGACTTAAAACACACTCAAATATGCGTGTTTCTATATCAACTATTATTTACGAAATGGCATGAGTGATTAAGAGAATCTTTCCTACCTATCGATTGACCCCAATGTCCAACAGAAAAGCGTCGGTAAGATCTGTAGGCGGAATTTTTGTGCAACCGGACCCACCAATTATAAATGAACATGGAAACACTTTGTATTGCGTACATCAACTTGTAATTACTTTCATGAAGTTACGCCACTGCTCGACATAGTATTTATGCTTCAGAGATAAGCTAATGTAATAGATAATAATGAAGGTGGAAGATGAAGAAAACATGTAATTATTATAGTTTTTGCTCCAGGATGAAATCGCAAGTTTTTCTTGAACTTCCAGGGTCACACGCTTGGTTTTTGTTTCAGGAAGTATTTCCCGAACATTTCTTCTTTTTGCCAAACTTGTCGAATCGCATGAGGACGTTTGTTGTGTTTTAAATTCGAATATGGAGTGAAAGAACTTGACGAAATGCTTATGTAGATAGAAATGAGAAAAGAATTAGTTTATGTGACACTTGGCAGGCGTGACACTTGGCAAGCGCGGGCCTTGACTCAAATTCGAAGTTCACGAAATTCTTACGAAATATTCCTTCAGTTTCTTCGGAATTGTTAGTTCAACAGTGCGAAAAGATAGGTTACATGGTTTTATACATTTTATTGACATATTACTCTTTCTAAGCTTGAATGTCTCTCAATAGCAAATAGAGGTGTTAGCCAAATATTTGGTTCTCTCTAGAAATTATTAGATTCATGACTCCTTGAAACTCTATAATCAGAGTTAGTGGAATGAAAAATCGAATGAAATCTAGCAAAGCACTGACGTGAAGTCAGCAGCTTTTACGCGCTTGTTCGCATTGCGAAATGGTGAAATTTTTGATGAAATATAAAAATTTTCAAAAAAAAAAAATTTTTCGAATTTTTTCGTGGATAATTCTTCTTATTTACACTGTTCATCTTCCAACCAAGTTTCATTTCGATCAGATAAATATTTTTCGAGTTATTGAGAAATTAAAATTTCAAATGGCTGTAGCAGAAAAACTATTCGGCAGATTTGGCCTATTAACGAACTCAACCGAGATATTCAGTATCTTAACCTAACCTGAAAATTTAAAGCCTCCAATTTCGGCTCAAAATTCGAAAATTACAGACATCGTGACGAAATGGTAAAGCACTGTTCCCCAGAACAAGCGCGTAAAAATGATTTATCGAAAAGTCCTATATGCTGTACCATTAAGTTTTAAAATATTTGAAAACTCAATGGCTGTACTGAAATATACAGGAGAATCACTTTTAGATACAATTGATTGGTTGAATTATTAATTAGAAAGATGCAGTGAGTTGGAAATATTTACAAATTCATCGAACCGATGAATCAGAAAAAGTTATTTTAAAACTGGAGTTTACACTAAAATTGGAGCTAGTTGTTACTGGAAATATCTCACTGTGAAATTGGCCATTTTCAAAATAAAGCGTGGAAATGGCAATGGCTTTATAATGCTGTTCAACAATTGATAACCCGAAAAGGGCTCTAGATGGATTTGAAATATGTTGACTTTAATACTATTCCCCATTTTTTCTTTATCTCCTGAAAACTGAATGCTATTGAATTTTTGACAAGAATTTGTTTCTATCAGCAATGTGAAGGATGCCAAAGGTTGAGGAATTCATATGGGAAATAATAAATGTGTTAGCAACGACGACATACCTGTATGTCTTGTTTTTGAGTTTCTTGATTATTGACACATAATAAATTAATTGTTGTTCCATTATCGCTTATAACGAATACCCTTTGTATATACCAACACAATTTCTCTTATCAAAAGCCTCATTTATTACAGCCAGCATATTGATCCGCTATATGAAATAAGTGTTGTAATACGAAAGCACATCTCTTTTCGATATTTTCGTCACTTACCATAGTTACCAGAGATGGTGAAGTTGGATTATCATGAAAGTGAACTGTGGGAAAGTAAAACTTACTGACCCAACAAAGAATAATACCTAATAAAGGATGTTTGACCTTTAGAATTATTCGCGTTCAAGAAATAGGATGGTAATTTTATAATTCCTCACATAGAATATGTGAAAATTGTTTTCGACAGAAACAATGCCTAATGAAAGTTTACGGAAGATGATCTTATGAACAATCACTATTATATATAATTTGGAAGACACTCAAAGTTCAATTAGAAATTTTTCGGGTATAGAATTTTTTAAACTCCCATAGCATAATACTTTCTTGAATCATTATTGACGCCACTTTGAGTCACTTAAATAAATACTAAATTTTTTTGCTTGTTTCTCTTCTGATAATAGTTTTCACTCCACAAAATTTCTATGTTCTTTTCACAAGAACAGGTAACCGAGAAAGAATCAGTCGGTTCATATTATTATGCACCAAAAAAACGTAGTTATCTAAGTTTTCACCTTGACAAAGTATAGCATTTGATATTATTCAAAATCAACAATTATTAGAAAAGTATTCGGTGTTTGCTTTTCACAATTCAACATGAACATGAAGTGACCCTAGATTTCAGTTTTGATTAACAAGAATCAACCGAAAATTAATACACCCAATATTTCAACAATTATATATCAGTAAAGCCTGCGAAAAATTTCAATTAACATATATTATCTGGAATTCGAAATGAACCCTGCTAGTGTTAAGGTGATTGAGCTCAAATTGCGCAATTTTAGGAGCAATATTTATATTCTACATGCACCATAAAATAGTGCTAAATAAACTTCAAATAATGATTATTTGCTTTCTCATTGGGAGATCAAATATTGCATGACCAACTACCGATCTTACTTGAAAATAAATAAAGTTAAAACTAAATGAGTCGTTTATGTCCAGGATGAGGTTGTTTATATTCAGTAAAACCAATTCATTCATGGAATTTATTGTACATCCTTAAATATTTAATAACAATCTATATCTTACAATAGTTCACTGCATCATTGAAGCAGTTCACTGGCAACCTGTATTCGACTTAGTTTGTACTTAGACTTAGAGAAGTGAGAGAGACGAAAAGAGATATATACAGAAAAAAATTTACAAATCTTTGAGCTTCAAATCAGTCCCATCCGTGGTCATGATGATGTGTTACTTTGACCCAAACTTTCTCCCAAACCGGTTTGGAAATTTGTTTCCACGCTGGAATCTGTATTTCTTTCCAAACAGGCACCCAGATCTGTTTCCACTCGTCCTTCCAGATTTGAACTTTCTTAGTTATCCATTCTTCCTTCTTTTCAGTTCTCCATATCTGTACTTTTTCTTCAACCCAAATTTGTTCCTTTTTCGGAATCCAAATTTGTTTCTTTTCGGTTCTCCAGATCTGTTCTTTTTTCGGGATCCAGATTTGCTTCTTCTCGGTTCTCCAGATTTGCTTCTTTTCTGTTCTCCAAATTTGTTGTTTCTCTGTGCGCCAGATTTGTTTCTTTTCGGTACGCCAGATCTGTTTCCATTCGGGTTTCCACTCGAGTTTCTTCTGTGGTACCCAGATTTGTTTCTTCTCAGTTCTCCATATCTTCTTCCAAACAGGTTTCCAAATGAGTTTTTTCTTCCATAGGTCGTGTGCAGTATACTCAGCGCCATGGGGATCTTTGCCTAAATAGTGCTCTCCAGGGATACCTTCTTTCACCAAAACGGGTACGTAGTTCTTCTTCCAGTCTGGAACTTGGATTTCTTTCCATGCTGGTACTTGAATCTCCTTCCAAACTGGAACCCAGATTTGTTTTTTGTCGGGAACTTGGATTTCTTTCCAATCTGGAACCTGGATTTCTTTCCAGTCAGGTACTTTTTCCTCAACCCAATCAGGTACCTGGATTTCTTTCCAAGCAGGGACCTGTTTCTCTACCCAGTCTGGTACTTTTATTTCTTTCCATGCAGGTACCTGAGTTTCTTTCCATTCTGGCTTCTTGACTATCTTCCAGTCAGGTACTTGGATTTCTTTCCAGATTGGTATTTGTTTCTCGATCCATACAGGAACTTGTATTTTTTTCCAGTCAGGTTTCCAGATCAATTTTTTATCAGTTTTCCAGATTTTTACCCATTTCGTTTTCCAAGTTAATTTTGTACTCCAGTACCCCTCGGGTTCATGGTGAAAGCCTCGTTTAACCCTGGTGAGACTAACTGGGCCACTATGGGATGGTGCTACAGATATACATGCAAGGGCAACCTTGAACAAAGAAAAAATAATGCAGATATGCTTAGGAATGTAAACCATAACAGTTTATTACTATCAGAAGTATAATTCGATATATTCTCGAGATTAAAACGTCGTTTTCTCTAATTAAAGTATGGTTAATATGAATGAGCATTCAAATTTTGAATTGAACTATATGGAATTGATTGCAATTAGATTTGCAAATTAAGAAAGATCCTGAAAAAAAACCTGATTTTTTCACCATCAAAAAATTTCAAATTCGATTTAATTTTTTTTATATGATTCCGACGATGACAGTTAGAAAGATTCCCGTTGGTCCCGTCACATAAATGAAGAAGTCACCGAAATCCCGAACAAAAATCACACACGATCACACCGTAATCCTCATTGTCGCTCAATTGAAATGAACAATCACACTAACCAGAAGAGCCCAACACTTCATCTTGGATGTCTTCTCCCCAAAACGGTAGGGGTGTTGTATGCGCTTAAACGCTTCTAGTTCACTGATGCTGCTGCCATATTTCTTTCGTTTTATACCAATTCTAGGTTTCAGTATTTTGCATTTAATTTCCCCCAATAATTTTGATGCGTAGCTATTGCAGAGAGAATGTGCGAGGGATTCCACTGCTGAAAAGGGGGGCAGGGGGCACTTCTGGTTACTTTCTTCGCGTCCTTCGAGTAGGGAGGGGGGGAGTATCATACAGCGGGCCACTGTTATCTTCCTAATGTCCGAGTGATTGCGATTATGAAAAGATTACGATTCTTGACCTAATAATTCGAATTATTCTCAGTATTTTCTAGGTTGGTGAAGTCTGTGTTTATTATAAGTAAAGTTCTCTAGATTTAGTGCAGTGATAATTCGCTGATTCGGTGTAACATTACAAGAACGAAGATTCCTTACTTCTTTATGACGGTTGATGAGAGTTTAATGATGGGGAATTGAGTTGATTATTTTCAGTAGTCAATGAATAAGATGTGAGAAACTGTTATTTGGATAAATAACACATTGAAGGTTAAATAGTTCAAGAGGCGATACTTGTTTCGAAAAACTGTGGATATCAATTTATTTTTGTGAACCTAATTCAATCAGTTGCATTTAAAAAGTTCAAGTGCGAAAGCATGGTTTATTCGATTTGATGGGACGTTTCTCGGGGGAATATGGGTAAAGATTCAGTCAAGAATATATATTTTAGAGTGAATCTCATTTTTGTTGAAGCAATTCTGTTGTTTCCGTCATTATCCGATTTTCTCCAATTTAAATCTTGCCAAATTCTGCATTCTCTCAAAATTCCTGATGATTTCCATAGATTACTTGACGGATATCTTGAGCCTCAATAAACATTGTCTGAATAACCACATATTAGTTCGGAAAATCAGATGTCCTGCCAATATTGTACCAACATTGATTTTAGTTCAATTCAATTAAAAAATTCTATATAATACAGAGAAACCCAATTCCAACTTTGACCATTTCCTTGAATTATACAGTTTGTTGAGCGTCGTAGGTTATATTTTCGAAATATTCTCTTTGGCTACATAATCATCACAAATTCATTGAATTCTGCATGTGGGGGGCCTGATCCGTACAAAACAAGTAGTTGTGTAAACAGGTTATAGATTTCCAGGACTGGACTTTTTTCTCACTATAATTTGAGGAATCTATATTCATGAAGAGGAATATAATCCTATATATAAAACAGGTAATTAATCTATTATGGGAGTTCAAATAACACTATTATATACCCTTCTATAACGAGACATGAAATCTGCAGGCACTCGCATATTTCAGGATAAAACTTATTGAATATAGATTTTCAGATACAGATTTCCTCACGGCCTAAGTTTAATGTGCAAAGTATACCGAGATGTATGAAATATTGAACCCAAGCTATTGACATCAGTAAAGATCCTGTGGATATGGAAATATTTCGATATCCCGGATCATTGTCGATGATTCTCTTGACTCTTTCCATTGAGTCGGTATTCAGCTAACTAGTTGAATACTCGATGCTTTTATGGAGATCGACGATTTTATCGAAAAATTGGTTTATGGCGTAAAAACCATCGATTGATCGATTTTCAATCATGCGGTGTTGCCGTTCAGATCTAATAGTACTACAATTTTGATAGTTCAAACGGATCAACCCGTATATATTATTTCTTTTCTGGATTCACCGTTGCCTTCATATTATTTTTGCATCAACCCACCCGCTAACTAGATTCGAGTGATTCATCAATTAAAGTCTTGCCAATAGCATAAAAATTTGCTCTTCAATTCAAAACTCTCAGGATTTACTTATTATAAAGGTACCTATATCGTTAGGAAAAAAATTTAATGCTCTCTCATCACATCCAACGATATACAAGTCAATCCATTCGAAAAAACGCAATTTTCATTTCATATACAGTGAGTCTTTAACTTGTACGTTAATTTTTACCATATATTCCTCTCATCAAATAAACACTTTACCTTTACCATTGTTCCAGATTTGGCTCTGGTAAAAAGATACAGGCTGTTAAAATTTCCAAGAAAAAATCTTTCTTTTGTAGCTTTGAAATGGTTACTCCGAATTGAATGAACTTTGGTGGGATGTTTTTTATAACTATGACAGATGTTTTCCGTTAATTATATTCATCCTACTCCAAACGGTTTCTTAGTTATGGACTCGCCGGTTCATAAAGCTATAAGAAAGTTTTGTGGATCCGCCCCTGATCCTCAAATGAAGCTCCGTCCATGTTCATCGGGACCACCGAATAAACAGCTATTTATCTATTTTACTAGGTCTCCATGTCTATCGAACAGACTTTCCATAGAATTCATAGAGTTCACACAATGTGTTTCTAGGTTAGCTGAATGATTTCATATATATGAGATTCATTTACAAATTTGGTGGAAATAAGGATAATTATCGATTTTTCATTATGAGAATGAGTAAGAATCGAAGGGTGCATAATTATCGTAGAAACAATTGGATATTGTATGAGTATCAAGTGGATACTCAGTGTTTCAAAGGGGAAGTGTATTGAAATGCTCGAAAATGAACTCGGAAAGAGAGCAAAACACAGTAAATGGGCACGTCGGAAAGGTACCATCTTTGAAGAGTTCGAATCCCTATCTCCAGAGGGCGTATCGCTGCTCAGTAGATGAGAATAAAATCGTACATCCGGATCTCCGTAAAATACCAGGGTACCATCACAGTCTGTGGTACCATCGACCATAGCCTACCCTGTATGCGCAATCTCCGATTTAAATTAAAGGTTGCATATATTACTAGGTATTCAAACATGCTCTACTTGTTTAATGGACTTCAAAACAAAATGCCACAATGTTCTTCATAGAAAATGTGTTACATAGAAATTGTCATCATGATTATGAGGACATATACAAACACGAAATTTGCAAATCTAGTTGAGAAGTACAAAGAACTTTTAATTGGAAGACGGGTTCAAGTCAGAATGAATGAACATATCCTTGGTTCTATTCCACTCGATACGGTATAATTTTCACAATTCTTCCATATTCAAGTTCTTGTCTTCCCGTGTGAATGCTCAGTGGTTAATTTTTTTTCAGCTTGGATTCAGTTTATTTTCGGAATTTCAAGCAACTTAAATTGATTCGGCCTTCGTAATTAAGGTCCGAACCTTCTCTACAAAGGCTGGCCGTAAACACAATAACTTCCGGAAGAAAGGTCTTAAGAACTCGATATTTGTAGAGAAGGTTTGGACCTTAATTACGAAGGCCGAATTCGTGAATGGGTAAAATCCACACAATGATTCCGCAGACATACCCATTCAAAATTTTATTTTTCCAATATTTCCGAAAATACAGATCAGATCGAATTGAAATCCAGTACTTCATCAAATTACAGTTCGAACGTTCATACAGAATTCAATGAGGGTGATATGATAAGAAAATAATAAAAATAATAATAATAATACTAGTGCCTTTATTGAAACAGAAGAAGAAAAAAAAATTATATATAATTCAAACATTTCGGTCGGAGTCTAGCTTCAGCTACTCCACTCAACCCCAAAAACAAAAGGAATACTAATCTAAAAAAAAAAAAAACATATAAACGGGTAATAAAACTTCAAGTGAATTAATCACAGAAATTGAAATTTTTTTTTTCAAATTGTTCTAATGACACGATTATCACGAAATTTTGCATGAAGTTGTCTTTCAGTATCTTCAAACTAGCTGCGAAGTTTTATCAGGACTGAGTCAGTATGTTTCGAGTTATACCGAAAAAAACAACGATATCGAGAAGAAAATCTCGAAATTTGACATATTTTTTCCCGATATCTCCATAACTTATGATTGTATTGAACTGAAATTCGGTGCACTGCTGTGAAAGATGAAGCTCAAAGTGTGAGTGGAATTTTTTTTTGGATATGATGAAGGGTTTTTGAAAAAAAAAATTTTTTGGACCAAAATTTCGAATATTTTTTTAAAATTTACTGACAATATGATCCTGACGAAATTTGGCTCAAAGTTGCGCGTCGTTATACCTCACCTAACTGCCATGTTTGAATCCAATCGCCAAAGTAGTTTCTGGAATAAAAAATAAATAACTTCAAAACTTCGAGTGCCTATTACTCCGAAACTATTCGACCGATTTGGCCCATTAACGAACTCAACCGCGGCATTCTGATGCGCGACCTACCCTGAAAGTTTCAAGTTGATAGCTTGCTTCTGTCGACAGTTATCGTGTCGTCGGACATCCGGCTGGTCGGCCGGACAGAATCAATTTTGACACCAGATTCGTCATCAGTGAGTCCAACCTAGTCGATTGAGACCATTTTCGGCTCAATCATCCAAAATTACAGACATTTGGATAAAACGATAGCACGCTGTTCCCCTAGAACATGCGCGCAAAAATGAAACCAACACTTACCAGGAAATTCGAAATATAGGATAACTCGATTAGCACTTGTCATCAAAATGTAATTTTTCAAAGGCACTCAAGCTGAACGAAGTGTAGTCGTCTAGTGCATTTCGATGAACTGCATAACATATAAAACCAGAACTCAATGACTTCCGTATATTTCCACATAGCTCATCAGTATGACTCTATTACTTTATGATATAATGACAGTCTCTTCGTTACTTCAATCAGTCGTTTTTGGTAGCGTCAACACGGAAAGCAATTAATGGAAAATGATTATTATTACTTTCCTCTCTTCAGTCAGCGCTATGAAATGATGAGAGGAAATAAAATTGAATCCTGCTAGAGTTACCCTTTTTTCAAATCCACTGAGAAAATGGTGTTCCTTTTCAAAGAGGAATAGCACCATTTTTTGGCAAAAAATCTTGGTGCTGGTGACATATCAGGTAAACATCGTATACAGACATCTGAAATAGATTGTCGGGACTTCTATTGAGTTCTGTACAATTCGCGGCTGTTGTGGTGATGGAGCTGTGATATCAGAGCCAACAGTTTTTGGTCCTTATCTACCAAACTATAAAAGATAAATTCCGGAAAATTATGTGGAGTAAAAAAACTATCTATATGAAATGAAATAATAGACTTTAGTGATCGACCAAAAAATCAATTATCCACTCTGGAAATTTCACAGTTTACATTTTGAAGTATGTAGATTTGAATGAACTAAAAAAAATCCGTCCGTCCTTTGTCCACCGTCCGCCGTCCGTACTGCGCGGCTTTTCTCTGAAAGTACTGGACCGAAATCCGTGAAACTGGGTAGAAAAATCGTGTGTTACTCGATCCTGATCCTCCAAACTTTTCGGTAGGATCGGTGTACCCTAAGGGCTCAAAACTGGGGGTAGGAGAGAAAAAATTATTTCTCGAAAACCTACAACCGAATTTCCATGAAACTTTCAACGTTGATTACTGTTACATAACTAAACCCAAAATTTTCAACCGGACGATTTTCGACAAGCGGTCCCTGACTTATAAAGAAAAACGCTCCAAATTTCCAATAATCTCGAAAATGAATTATCGCATTCGGTTCTAAGATTGTAATTATATTTAAAATTAGATGAAAAGATTGATTACCAAATTTTCAACACATATCGAGAAATTTTCAACGGATTCGTTTATTACTTTATAAACACAATGTGTCAATGCCTCATCGATATTCTTCAGATTTTCATAATCGTAAGTAGTTCAAATCAAATATTTTTGGGTTTTCTCTCCCAATATCTGAAACATAACTACTGAAAATTTCAAATTCATAGAAATCACCCTGCGGTTTACGGGATTGAAGCTAAATTTTTTCAAGAAACTCATTCATATCTTGCATAAAACTTATATATAACAATAAATCATTGGTTTTTGACGACATAAAAAAACCAATTCCATGAAAAAATTCATTTGAAACATTGAAATATCAAGAAATACTCTTGTATAACTGAATACCACGCAGAACGCGAATTAAGTAGCGTAATTCAAAACAACGAAGATTTCGAAGAAATTCCGTTGATCGGAGGTTTCCGTCAATTTTGGTTTGCGTGTAATACAATTATCGTCAACCTGTGGATATACGTTACTGTTTTCAATCGAAATCCAATATTTTTCGTACTGAGAGTGTGAAATAAGTGTGAATATGAAAGATAATGAGCAAGTATATGATGAAACAAATTGGTGGATATATGCAAAAAATTAATAACAAACCAGAACAATCATCAATTGTCGAGAATCTAATACTAAGGATAGGAGCCTTGGACTAAAGTAAAAGCCGATGATGCACCTGTTTTAGTTCTATGATTCAATTTTGGAAAGCTTCAATTTTTCCTGCCAGGTAGGAATTGAAATATGAAACGAAATTAAAGAGTCGCCAATATCGCAGTTTTCTTAATGAATATTCCGAAATCAAAAGGCTTGATACGGCTTCTCGCATTTCAGAATTTTCTTCAGAAAAACTTTGAATCCCGCTTATAATATTCACTAGGCGATATTGGCGAACAGTCTTAGAAATTGTTTTATTCCAATGTCAAACTTATCACTTGTAGTACTAGCGACGATGAAAGTGTGATAAAAATCGCTGAAGTATTTGCATATTAAGCTGGGAAAATAATAAACTTCTGTGTGAAATTTGCAGCGTTTTTATTAGGTAGTTGATCATAATTTCGTTTTTATATACTCTTCAATCAAGTCGAAAATAACTAAACTTAGTATTTTCGGTATTTCATTATTGGTATCATTCTTCCAGATAGCATGAGGCATCTATAGTGGAAATTATGATTATTTTGTTCGATATCATTTTCATGTTATCTTGTTGAACCAACTAAGAGACCTTGACCTCCTTTTTCTTAATGAATTTAGCACCTCGATACTAACTAATTACTAATACCAAACAATTGCTTTTTGGTTGAATCTAAGATCCAACCGATCTGTTATATAATATCAATTGATGTTGTATACTAAATTCCTCACCATGGGTTAGCGATTCGTGATTCGTTCTCATCTTGGTAGGAATTGAGGTAAGTATTTTTCAAGGTTTGATCAACCATACACGAATTAATTTATACAGTTGTTCAATTTGAAAGGTACCATCGTTGATATCTCGGGTCCCATGAATAATCAGAAAAAATACAGAAACAGTTAGTGCTTTGTTCGAAAGGGACATTTTATATCAATCCTGTCAGCGTGATGACCTCAACCCCAATAATCTGAAATGGAAGGGGGGGGGGGGGGGGGGGTTTAGTGATACCTTGTTTCTAAGGAAATTACTTTTTCAAAAACACTTTTGCAATACACTTGATCTTTTTCGTTAGTCTCTCGAAAGTTTCGACACCAAGATCTGCAATGAAACATGAAATTGACGAAAGATTGTTCACCAATAGGTCCAATAACAACATCTCCTAGAATCCCACGTGTGAAAAAAGTTTCCAGAGGGCATGAAACTAAATTTTTCCGCAGTATTACTGTTCAAGTTTCTTTCGAATGCTTCATCAGTTTTCATTTTCGTGTTATCGAAGAGTTGAGTCTGGATAGATTTTACTTTTGCCGTATTCCAGATTCAAGAGTTTGGCTCCTTGCACTGACTGCGAATGGAAACTTGTATGATTGTTCAATCATACATCACCTAGTAAACACTAATCCATAACGAACATAACACCCATTTATTACCTGTCAGATCATGCACTATCAGCTTTTCCAACAGTGCGCGAAGACTTCATGAGGTGGAACAACGTTCATGGCACCCCTTGATAACATAACTTCAAATTAATACCTATCAAAATCAAGTGCTTCAAACAGATTCTTAATTGAGAGAAAGAAAAATGGATACTAAACATTGAGACACTTTCAATTTCTCAACAATTCTGCAATTGGGAAGTTTGCCTTCCCTCATCGTGTCAGTATTGCCAACTCTACCGATTTCAGCACCTGACCTAAAACCTATTGAGCAGACTTTGGTCAGTCTATTTGTATTAGCCACCCCGAAAAAAATTGTCCGAAAATTCAGGCAGCTTTTAACGCCTCTAATCCCGATTAAGGTCACTTCAACAAATTCATCGGCGCAAAATACAGAGACCTCTTACAGCGGCAACTGATGTAGGAAGAAGTCAAGAGCATTTGCTCAAATGTTTTTCTTTACTCAATTTTGAGCGGAAATTTTCTAAACCGATAAAGTTATATACTTAGACAAGTAGTCTACAAAAAGTCTATGAGGTTATATACGTTAAAGAAAAATAGAATTCTGACATACCAGCCCTAAGTTTTGAGATCCAAATGAGCTAGTTTGGTTGTTAAAAGGCAAAATCCACCCAATTTTTCAGAAAGCAGAGCCGGTGATTTTTCTCAGTAATTTGGAACATATCGTCAAATTCCTTGAATTTGTATAGAATGATAAGAGTATCTCTTTATTTTTTCATGGGTGATGCCCAGTTCATGCTATCACCGAAATAGGAAGAAATAAATTCTACCATGCACAAACATGAAGATGTATGTATGGGAACTGAATTCTGATGAATACCCTCATTGTGCAGACTTTCCTTGATGAAAGTGAGAACGAGAAAACAATTCAATAATTTATCCTATTATGTGCACCATTGTAATGGAGACCTACAATGAGCGACGATTTTCATTATTTGAATCAATTAGAAGCAGTGTTTACCCACCAACGTTTCTCTAAGTAAAAATGATTTTAGATACTCACGGAAGATTTGGAGATAGAGAATTAATTACGAGTTAATTTCTATTAATTATACAACAAACTATCGATGCTTAGGAAATCGAAATTATAATTATTCGTTCGATAAAAGATGTTGAATACCTGGTCTGGTTTAATTATTAATTGTAGCAATTGCAGCAGGTTTTTTGATTTCAATGAATTCCTTGAACATACAGGGTGTTTCACCATAAACTGGTCAAACATATATAGCCGTATAGATGACATTGGGAAAGTAATTTTGCTTTATGACATATACCCCGGTTTCAAAGCATAAGCGAGATACATGGTGTTTAATGTCAACTTTTAGCAATATTCTGATAACTGTGGGAGTTATGCCTGACCTTTGAAATAACAGTTCTTGGTCACATCTTAGTATTTTTTGGTGGTCAATTCAATTGTTGTGTAGAATTCAGGAAAAAATATTTCAAAATGGCGAAAAACCTACAAAGTTGGAATTTTTTGTTTTCGATTGCCAAATTGGATAGCATTATTCAAATGTATTCAATTTTCTAAGATTTTCTGTAAAAAATTTTTCTAAAATTCAAACTCAAATTTTTATTGCATGTCTAAAGTGAAAAAAAAAATTCACCCAAAATTCTTGAAATCTTTTAAAATTGACCTTTATTCTGAACAATGCTGTGAAAACAGAATGAAAAAATATCCATTGGTTTTCATTTTATAGCATTCCAAAGATTCCGCTCAGAGTACTTAAATAATTTTTATTTAAGAAACTGGTTGCTCTACGGATGCCAAAATTGTGCTAATAGGCCCCCGGAGCGACCTGGATAGAAATGTGAATTTATCAAAAAAAAAATTTTTTTTCAAAAAAACTTTGACTGGATTCGACCTCGCTCCACTTACGGACAATAGGGTCGCGTATAAATTGGATTTATTCTGATTATAATGACGTCAGTTACCAGGCATTGGTAGTTCATCGAATTTGACCCTATTTTCCGAATCCGGAGAGAGTTCGATTCCTACCAAAGATTTTTAGAAAATAATTTTTTTCTTGATGAATACATAGTTCTATCCAGGTCACTCTGGAGGTCTATTAGCATAGTTTTGGCATCCTTAGGGCCACCAATTCCTTGAATAAAAATTATTAAAGTACTCCGGGCGGAGTCTTTGGAAGGCTATAAAATGAAAACCAATGAATATTTTTTCATTCTGATTTCACAGCAGTGTTCAGAATAAAGGTTAGTTCGAACTTGAAAGATTTCAACAATTTCGGGTGAAATTTTTTTTTCACTGTAGATATGTAAAAAAAAAGTTGAGTTTGAATTTTGGAAAAATTTTTTCACAGAAAATCTGAGAAAATCGAGTACCTACATCGGAATAATGCTATCCGATTTGGCAATCGAAAACAAAAAAATTCCAATTTTGTAGGTTTTCCGCCAGTTTGAAATATTTTTTCCAGAATTCTATAGAACAATTGAATTGACCACCAAAAAATACTAAGATATGACCAAAAACCGTTATTTCAAAGGTCACGTATAAATCACCACAGTTAACAGAATATTGCTCAAAGTTGACATTAAACACCCTGTATCTCGCTTATGCTTCGAAAACGGGGTATATGTCATAAGGCAAAAATGACTTTCTCAATGTCATCTATACGGCTATATATGTTTGACCAGTTTATGGTGGAACACCCTGTATAATATTGTCGACAGAACACACCAAGGTACATTAGATTGTCCATCGCCGCCAATATGGTCTCAGAGGTATGAATATAATTATAATAAATAATCATGTAACCAATACCTCATTTTATAATGCGAAAAGTTTTTTTTCGGTGGTTCCAAATATTATAATGAAAAATCAATAGATTAAGCGTCGCGCTCAGCCTAGGGCTAAATAGGTATATAATCATAGCGTGTATGTTATACGAAAGTATGTTCGAATTCCATGAGTAAAAGTTCATAGGCTTGCACAAGTTTTATTTCTGACCACCGAAGAGTTATGTAATACAAAAATATACTGGAAAGTTCATCAATTATGTGGGTGCGATCGGCTTAATTCGAATTTCACGGTTTCCGGATAGAGTGTTATTTGATTTATTCAGAACGAATACGCTAGTTAGAATAAAATTCCATAAACGCACCTCAATTGCATACATCGTTCTAGGAAATGAAAGATTTAATATTTAAATGATACTTAATATTTCAACACTAATATTGAATTCACTGGCGAATTCAAGAATATCACTTCACCTATTATTTCTGTTCCGTTTAGAACGTTGAAAAAAGATAGAAGTTGTGCAACATTTTTTCATTATTAGATTGGTAATTTTTTGCCATTGTTGGCAAATCAGTACGTATTCTGTTTTATATGCAAAAATAATTTGGGTGTAGTTATTTAAAGGTTCTCTGGCGAGAAAACCCGAAAACTTGGGCCGTGTATATTCATTTATAACAATCTTCAAGAACTTCTTCTTGTAGAATGTATTGTTTATTGTTTTTCAGTACCAAGAGTTGATAAAGAAAATTTAATCCCAGGGATAGTATTCATGCTTAGGACAACGTCCCCCCCTTTAGATGCGCACCTTTTTCTAGGGAAACGCCCCTTTTTCTTACGAACACCACCTATTTCTAAGAAGCGCGTTCATTTTTGGAAAAGCTCACTTGATTCTTGAAAAACTCTACTATTTCCTGAAAAATGCACCTATTTTTTGTAAAACTATGTTCAGAAAAATTCATTTATATTCGAAAATGCGCACTCATCGAAAAAAATTGCGTCTGTTTTTGAAAAAATTTCGACAAAATACATAAAGTATGAAGATCAAGTGACAAAAAGATTGCCTTTCTCAATCACTATTTGAGTTCACTGTGGATAGAATACTGATAACAAAACAGTGCTTAGCTACTTTCTAATCCACTCACACTTTCTGCGTCTAACGCACGTTTCGGATACCAAAGACGAATTTTGGCGCTGTAACCACAGGTAACCATAGTAAGTAGTTACCCGTGACGTCATAGTCACGTAGTTACTTCTGTCTGTCAACTCCAAAGAGAACCTCACTTTTCTTTCTAACTTCTGTCTGTCAGCTCCAAAGAGAACTTCGATACTATCTTGTATCGAAACAGTTCTTTTATTTAGAAGAATGGAAATTTTATTCATTTTTATCAACGAAGCGTGCAGAAACAATAATAAAAAAACCTGCCAGATGTTTCAAAAATGAACATTAAAAATATTTGAAACTCCCATAGAATATGAGCCCCAATTATTTTCATTCTCGAATCTATGTTCCTAAACGCATTCCATTTCGCTCTTTCGAAAGAGATAGAACTACATACTACACGAGCAACCCTGCTCAAGAGGAAGGTTACGCGGTATGGTATGCATGACGTCATCAATACGTCATAGTTACATAGTTAGCTCCGCAAAAATGTGGTAACCCAAGTAACTACATGTAACCACAATCTGTAGTAAGCTGTGGTTACAGCGCAAAAATTCGCCTCAAGTTTCCTTTGTCAAAGACATATCGTTACTAACTACATTACAAGTGTACATGTTGCACGAGTGAGAGGATGGTGTACAGGACCAATTGCAAAGGGTTGTTAAGGTCATTAGGGTAGTGCTGGGATATCAAGGGTGAGTCAGGTAAATACTTGGAATATCAGGCGAGATCATTGTTTAGCAATCTGACTTTTCTCCTGAACATTCCTTCTGAGCTTTTTGATAGCTCTGCGGATTTTTCTAAAATTAAATGAACGGAAACGTGAGTCGCGAGTAGGTTTCAGGGTGATACGTAGATGTCCTGAAACTGTTATCTCTTTCCGTTTCTTTCCTTGAAGTTATGTCTTCGAAAATTTGTTCAGACGCAGAAAGTGTGAGTGGATTATAGAGTAGTTACACACTGTTTTGTTATCTCAATAACATTATGAAACAGATATTCGCAGCTTTCAGCTCAAGAATCCTTCTTGGATCCTGGTGTGTATTTTTCCAATAATTATTTTCGACTATCTTTATCTCTTCTTAACCAAATAAAAAAGGTCTAAATCTTGGTTAGAAACTGTCCGAGAGAGAATTCACCCATTCAGATTCGACCTACATAAATTATCCTCGAATCGTTT
Source organism: Myrrha octodecimguttata (assembly GCA_958510865.1). Classification (NCBI taxonomy): domain Eukaryota; kingdom Metazoa; phylum Arthropoda; class Insecta; order Coleoptera; family Coccinellidae; genus Myrrha; species Myrrha octodecimguttata. The sequence continues at coordinate 69,959,715 of OY294056.1, read as the reverse complement.
CATCATATATCGGATTTCTCTATCGTTGGAGGTTCTAAAAAGATATTGAATTTTCTAGAAAACGATATACGCGCTTCATTATGAGACTTGTCTTTATAGAGCAAAGGAGTAGAATATAACATGATTGGGCGCCCACAAAGTATACAATGGCCACCACGGTTTCCAGATTCGAACCCACCCAACTTCTGATACTGAGGGCGCCTGAAGAAACGGGTGTTCAAGGAAACGATCACATACATGGACCATGTAATGAACGCATTATCCTCAATCAACGATATTCAACTGCTCGATTCATCAGCTTCGTACCTCCTAATTGGTATAGCAAGAGACATCCTGCAATTGATGTTCGTTATATAATGATTGGAAAGGTATGTTCAAGAAAACAATGACACTTCCTTGTGGCTTATCGTTGACCGTTATGGAATGAACCAGTTTGAAAATGCTCTCTCATCAGGAGCGCAAATTTGCGAAGATGAGCAAATATTCAGACAAGGATAACATATTCCAAGATAATAGCTAGCTAAGGAAATAGAAGTGAAATTGCAAGTTGAAGCATACAACAAATACAACGCAAATCTAACTCATCTTCTAACTATTTTAACGATGTCTACCTTCCGAAGGATTATTAAAGGTGTCCTGCTAATTTTTGAAGTTATAATTCGCTTTCACTCCTCATGACTTATCTCGCCTGTATGGATACTTATTCAAGAAATTACAGCTCCTTACTGGATATTGAATTCAAATTCCGATTTCAATTTTGTCATTCATAGAACAGTCTTCCTTATACAATATTGTATAGGTTCGCAATAGAAACCTATAAATGAAAATGAAAGCAGTATAATCTGTGTATCTCAAATGTAATACCTATTCTTGAAATGAACCAGCACTCACTCAACTAGGTCATTGGCTATAACTTTTTCAGCAGAAGGAAGATAGTGAAGACTATGAGGAACTCAGAAATAATTGTGATCTCAAACAATTGTGTGTTTTACATCAAGGGAACATTATTTACGTACTGAATAAAACTGCTTAAATATTTTGTAACTATTAAAACTACTGATAATTTCACGGAGGACGTTTTGTTCATTTGGAAACAATGAACTTAAATAACGTAATATATCAGGTGAACAGAACAAACTCCTCTCACTAATTATACTAGAAAAGTTTCACCCATTTTTCTCCATAATAAGCCGTCAAAAATTCATTTTGGTGCTCTTTTTGAGAAAAGTGTATATTTTGATAACTTGACTGCAACCATTAAACACTAGTTTAATTACTTGATGCTGAAATTTTATTCAGAAAGTTTTCCGAGAATCACTGGTTCCAAAACTACTTATCAACGATTTTTTAAACGTTGCTCAAATTATTTATAGATGAGTTTTCAGAGCAGCGTTGTCTCTTGTGTTCAAGTATAACTGACTGATTTCATATCAAAATACGTATTTTCCAGGAAGTGAGCAGAATATCGAATATTGTTCAAAAATAGTATTTTCCAAAAATCTAGAGCGACCAAATTAATTTTCCATCCTCAATTAAGAGTTAAAAAAAGGATGGAAATCGACCAAAAGGTTACTCTGCAAAATGATTTTTATAGCGACTTGTTATAACCATATACGCTTAAGAGCGAACGGTTACAAGACATCAGTTTTGAAACAGAGAAACAGAAACAGGGCCTTTTGGACTTCGAAAAGCGAACATTCTTTCGGGTATGGCAATGTATACAATCAATAGAGATTCAGGCAAAACGACAAAATGCTATTGTTATTCATTTTCGAGAAAAGATGTGTCACATAATCTAATTTGCTGGTGAGCAATAGTGATTATTTTCTCCTCCCATTTTTCCTTAAAAGAAAGCAAAAAAATTTAGAAAAGCACTGCCGTGAAGGCAGAAGCTTTTGCGCGCAGGTTCAATGTAGATGACCGCTTCGACAACGAATTTGAACATGCGCGCAAAATCTGCTGCCTTCACGGCAGTGCTTTTCTGGATTTTTTTCCGATAAAAATTACTGGATTTCAATTCGATCTAATCTGTATTTTTGGAAATATTGGAAAAATAAAATTTTGAATGCCCCAAACCTACTCTACAAATATCGAGTTTCTAAGTCGTTTTCTCCGGTTATTGGGTTTACGGTCAGCCATTAAAAATTTTATTTTCCCAATAATTCTTCCAATTATAACTTCCGAACGAAACAACTAAGACACTCTATATTTGTAGAGAAGGTTTGGACCTTAATTAATTATTATTATTAAATAATTATGCCGAATTCGTAAACGGGTCAAATCCACCCAATGATAACGCAGATATACCCATTCAAAATTTTATTTTTCCAATATTTCCGAAAATACAAATTATATCGAATTGGAATCCGGTAACCTCCAAATTCTACATATTTTTTCCCAATATCTCCAAAACTAATAGCCGTATCGAATTGAAATTTGGTACACTGCTGTGGAATATGAAGTTCAAGGTAACAAACGAATTGTTCCCGAATATGAAAAATGGTTTCAGAAAAAAAAAATTTTTTTGGAAAAAATGTCGAAAAAATCTTTTTCTTTATTGAGTGATCAAAATATTTCAACGAAATTCTGCTCAAAGTTGCGCGTAGTTATGCTCCAACTTAATGCCAAGTTTCAATCCAATCGCTTCGGTAGTATCTGAAATATGAGGAAAATAACCTCAACATTTCAAACTGCTATAACTCCAAAACTATTGTGCCGATTTGGCCCATTAACGAACTCAACTGCGGTATTCGGATGCGCAAACTACCCTACAAGTTTCAAGTCGCTTACTAGCTCCGTTCGACAGTTATCGTGTCCACGGCCGGCCGGACAAAATCGATTTTGACAACGGATTCGTTATCAGTGAATCCAACCTAGTCGTTTGAGACCATTTTCGGCTCAACCATCAAAAATTACAGACATTTGGACAAAACGATTGCACGCTGTTCCCCTAGAAAATGCGCGCAAAAAGGTCAACACCTGCCGTTCTCGAAATATTCGACCAAAACTTCCAAAAACAACGAACGATAACCTACAAACCAAACCCAGTTATATTCGGGGTATTTCATGCCCCCAAAACAAGTTCTAAAATGTAGCTTACAACATTATATTTTGACTCTGTCTTCCGAAATGAGAGCAGATACCAACTTCCTGAAGAAAACAATTCAAATGAGCAGCAATCATGAAATAATTGAAACTTTCAACCTTGGTGAACCATAAACGGTGTAGCTCACGCTTGTGCGTACACACATAAAATTGCACACAGTAGTTACGTTATCTAATAAAAATGAATGGATTTGTTTCATCAATGAACGTGTACGGAATGGAGCAGCTCAGCGGTTGTTTTAAAAATTACCGATACATGATAATCATGATAATGAACTTATGCAGATTCCATAAGCGTGAACAATACTTAACACCTCAAGCTCACAGATCGAAGCAATCAATATCAGTTCGACCATAGTATCTGACATTCATTTTCACATATCTCAGTTTTGAAACATTGAGGTACAATGGAAAATGAAGTTGTTTCTGTATCATTCTGTAAATCTGTGTAGGGTCTTTCTAAATTATTTTTCATGGACAGGGGGTTCAAATTATAACTTACTGCGCCTCACTCAGAAACCCAAACATCATATAGAAGTGACTAAAAGGTTATGCTTGCAGAGCAATCATAGAAATGGGTATTTTGCATAATTTTTGAGGTTTTTTTCTGGGTTTTCACTTTCTGAGTCTGAAACATAACTCTATATTGAAAATTAAATATAAATTGTTTTTTTAATAAAAAACTCCCTTGCAGATTGCAGGATTGAACTTTTTGTCCAGGGCAGTTTCTTGGAAAACAAATTACCTTATGAACAATACAGGAACAATACAAACGATGAACAAAGTGAACTGTGACGTTTCGGAGTACGAATCTGACCCTCTCATCAGACAAACGAGGACATTTTAAGAATTATTTCACTGGTTTTATTGATGTAAAATCATGAATTGTAGACATATTTTCTTTAAAGCAAAAAAAAACCCTTCAGTGTGCTTTCGAATGCCATATAAACTTTTGTGCTTACTGCTTATCCTCTGCCTAATATCGTGGCTAACAAGGTAACAACGAAAGAGTCTAAAATTTCAAACCCTTGGCTCAACCTTGCTATATATACTTCAAGATGTCCGGGAGGACGCACAACAAATACTTACACGTCGAATCTGTGATACATTTAGGTTTCATCATTTCACAGAACAAAAAGTACTCAAAAACCCTAAGTTGCATCCATACCATTTAATAAAAGTGCAGGATATGTTAACTGTAGAGGCTGAGGCGAGTCCAACATTTTGTAGATGATATCTGAATAAGAATCCCCATGCGACTATTCTTTGTAATTTCCTACATGATTTAAGTGTCGGTACGTGTGGTTGGGAGTCATAGAAGGTCAATTTGAAAAGAAAACACCGAAGAAGTATCTAAAGAATACAGATTTTTTCAGGAGCTACCGAAATCAATCCTGGAACATCAACTCGTATTATTATGGATGAATTTACAGTACAGAGTACCAAGAAGGATTCTGAGAACTCATAAATTAAAACTTTATAGAGCCAAAAGAGTTCATCACCCCATGTCTCTATATTTCGTATGCCGTATTGAGTTTTGTCAATGGTTCTTGGATAAATCAATATCATATTATTTTCACTGCCTCACAATATCTCGAACATGAATTTCAGGAAGGGTTGCATTTCAAAATACGAAGGTTGAGTTAATGGGCCGAATCGGTCGAATAGTTTCGGAGTTATAGCAATTTGAAATTTTGAGGTTATTTTCCTCATATCTCAGAAACAACTGCTGCTATTGAATTGAAACTTGGCAGTTGGTTGGAGCACAACGACGCACAACTTTGAGCAAAATTTCGTTGAAATCTTATGTTCACTGAATCTTAAAAAAAAATTTTTTTCAAAATTTTCTTCGAAAAAAATTCATTTTTGTGAAACTATTGTTCATATTCGAAATGAATTTCAGTTATACTTTAAACTTCATATTTCACAGCGGTGTACCAAATTTCAATTCGATACTGCCGTTAGTTTTGGAGATATTGGAAAAAAAAATGTAGAATTTCATGATTTTCTTCTCAATATCATTGGTTTTTTAAGTATAAATCAAGAAATACTGATTCAATCGTGATGAAACTTCGCAACTATGTGCGAAATTTCGTGATGATCGTGTCGTCAGAACAATCAAAAAAAAAAAATTCGAATTTTTTTTTTTTCAAATATTCAATATTCTGCGATCTTCTCATCATATTATCCTCATTAAATTCTGTATGAACCTTCGAACTGTTATTTTTCGATAAAGTACTGGATTTCAATTCGATCTGATATGTATTTTTGGAAATATTGGGAAAATAAAATTTTGAATGGATATATCTGCGAAATGATTGGGTGGATTTTATCCATTCACGAATTTGGCCTTCGTTATTGAGATCCAAACCTTCTCCACAAATATCGAGTTTCTAAGATGTTTCTTTCGGAAGTAATTGTGTTCACGCAGTCGGCTGTATTTCCAAAAATACAGATTAGATCGAATTGAAATCCAGTAATTTATCGAAAAAAATCTAGAAATGCACTGCCGTGAAGGCAGCAGCTTTTGTTGGAATTATCAAATTCGTTGCCGAAGAGGTCATCTACATTGAGCATGCGCGCAAAAGCTGCTGCCTTCACGGCAGTGCTTTTCTAGATTTTTGAGATGGTGATTTCAAGCTCTATCGAATTATGTAAAAATTACTGGAGTTCCCATTAAAGAAAATATTTTTATAACGATGTCTCAAAAAATATCAGTCAGCAGAAAATTCAATTAACGTCATTGAGTTCTGAGTAGGAAATTGCTGCAATACAGGAAATGTAAAATTTTCAATTGAAGAAAAGTAACATAAATATTTCTAAAATGAACATTTTCGGAACACACCCGTTAACCGTGCAACTCCAAATAGCTTTGGAGTTGCGATTTTGGCCAATGGGTTCCTCATGAAAATTATCCCTCAGACTGTTCTCGTCTATCTGAAGGGTTTTCCAATAAGAGGTGTTATTTTGATATTCAAAGAAAAATTCCATTTCCAATATAAATGATCGGATGTTTATTTCATTATAAAGAAGAAGCTATGCCGTTAATAGTGGAAAATAACATCAGGCAAATGACCACCACGACCACGCTTAAAGGACCATATCTTTTTAATGAAATTTTCCATAATCAAATCGCAAAGTGGCTGCTCTATGTCCTCGATAGCCTCACGAATTTCATCGTTGAGGTCTTGAATCGAAGCTGGGCTATTGGCGTAGACCTTCACGTGGCCCCAAAGGAAGAAGTCGCAAGGTGTTAAATCACAAGATCTCGGTGGCCAATTGTGATCACCTCTTCGGGAGATAACACGGTCCGGAAACTTTTCCCGCAAAAGATCAATGGTTTCGTTGCTTGTGTGGCACGTAGCGCCGTCTTGTTGAAAGTAAACGTTGTCCAGATCAATACCATCCAATTCCGGCCATAAAAAATCATTAATCATCTCTCGATAGCGCAATCCATTCACCGTAACTGTTGCTCCAGCCTCATTTTCGAAAAAGTAAGGCCCAATGACTCCGCCGGACTAAAAACCGCACCATACAGTCACACGATGAGAAAAGAGAGGCTTTTCAACAATAACTCTCGGGTTTTCCGAGCCCCAGATGCAACAATTTTGCTTGTTGACGAAGCCACCGAGGTGGAAATGGGCCTCATCACTAAAGATGATTTTTCGATGGAATTCTGGATCATTTTCATGCATTTCAACGACCCAATCAGCGAAGACACGACGTTGTTGATGATCGGCCGGCTTGAGTTCTTGTGTAAACTGAACTTTATAAGCCTTAAAGCCCAAATCTTCATGCAAAATACGGTGTAATGACGTTTGTAGAATGCCTAATTCCAAAGAACGACGAGGAATGGACAAACATGGGTTTTCTTCAACACTTTCGGCTACAGCCGCAATATTCTCGGCTGTTCTTGAGCGACGTGCACGGGTTTTATTCTTCACATCATTAACTTGTCCCAACAGCTCGAATTTTTCCACCAATTTCTTTATTGCGGTCCGACAAGGTGCTTCACGACGACCCAAAAATGTTCGAGTTTTACGAATCGTCTCTGCCAAAGTTTCACCATTTTTATAGTGAATTTTAATAATTTCAATGCGTTGTTGAAGCATCTATCGTTCCATTTTTGCGCGCATGTTCTAGGGGAACAGCGTGCTATCGTTTTGTCCAAATGTCTGTAATTTTGAATGATTGAGCCGAAAATGGTCTCAATCGACTAGGTTGGACTCACTGATGACGAATCCGGTGTCAAAATTGATTCTGTCCGGCCGGCCGGCCGGCCGTAGACACGATAACTGTCGACAGAAGCAAGCTAGCAACTTGAAACTTTCAGGATAGGTTGCGCATCAGAATGCCGCGGTTGAGTTCGTTAATGAGCCAAATCGGTCGAATAGTTTCGGAGTTATAGGCAGTTGAAGTTTTGAAGTTATTTATTTTTTATTTCAGAAACTACTTGAGAGATTAGATTCAAACTTGGCAGTTGGGTGAAGTATAACTACGCGCAACTTTGAGGCAAACTTCGTCAGGATCAGATTTTCAGTGAATTTAAAAAAAAATTTTTTTCAAAATTTTTTTCCAAAAAATTTTTTTTTCGGAAACCATTTATCATATTCGAAAAAAAAGTCCACTCACACTTTGAACTTCATATTTCACAGCAGTGTACCAAATTTCAGTTCGATACGATCATAAGTTTCGGAGATATCCGGAAAAAATGTATCAAATTTCGAGGTTTTCTTCTCGATATCGTTTATTTTTTCGGTATAACTCGAGAAATACTGATTCAGTCCTGATGAAATTTCACAGCTAGTTTTGAGATGCTGAAATACAACTTCATGCGAAATTTGGTGATAATCGTGTCATCAGAACAATTTGAAAAAAAAAATTTCTATGATTTTTCTTATCATATCATCCTCATCAAATTCTGTATGAAACTTCGAACTGTTATTTTTCGATGAAGTACTGGATTTCAATTCGATCTGATCTGTTTTTTTGGAAATATTGGAAAAATAAAATTTTGATTGGGTATATCTACGGAATCATTGGGCGGATTTTACCCATTCACGAATTCGGCCTTCGTAATTTAGGTCCAAACCTTCTCTACAAATATCGAGTTCCTAAGTTGTTTCTTTCGGAAGTTATTGTGTTTACGCAGTCGGCCGTTAGGCTGAATATGGTCCAATATGGCCCACTCTATACCATTACCGCAGTACGTAAAAAAATCCTATTCCTCTAGGCCATATTCTTGCAAAGTATGTAGAATCAAAAGATTCCGGTTGAGAATTTTCTTCGGATCAAAGACGAATGAATGAAGAATAAGAGAATGTTTATCATTCTGGATGACCAGCCAGCCGAAACGCGATATTCAGTTGAAATCTTAATCTTGCGACCACAACAGCGATATTATTAATTTATGTGAACTTGAAAATACGGCTTCTGAATTATGCATGGTTTGGCATGCAGTCATGCACGTGCCCAAACATTGGGTAATTTACTGAATTCGAAGAAGAGCATCTGCATTGATAATTTTTATAACAATGGATCTGCATCCAAAAACGGTGATATCGAGGTGTTTCTTTGGAACTGGGAACACTTCCATTGACAATCGACAAATATTCTTGAGTTCTGGAAAAAAAAAAGATTGATAATCTTTCGTTCTGATATAAAAACGTGTTCACGCCAAAGTTGACAACTAAAAGTTGACAGAAAATTGTCTGTATTAAATTTGAATTTTTTAACTGAAAGTTGCTTCTCTCAAATGAGAGCAGCATTCAGAAGATTTTTTGTGAAAAACTTTAAGTTTCTCTTCTCAAATTCAGAGCAATGAGAGGAAAACTTGTTTCCAAATACTTGGCCTGAGAAATTAGGGCTTTAGTCAAGTGAAGGGTAAACAAATTGATTGTGGAATGCGCGCAGCAACAAATTTTCTTTAATCTCAACCGACACTCAGCGGGACAGTAAAATTTAGATCTGTCTCTCCGAGATGTTTTCAATAAAAAACCACTAATTGCCGCAGCTTGTGGAAACATTCGGTGTAAACACGGCTTATAATCGGACACCAAATTTCCATTCACTAGAACTCAGGAACATCTTTCTAGTCGTTCTAGTTTTATTTGTGAATTACTCAAACAGTAATTTCGCTTGCATCTCGTAATCTTTTTAACCAGCTTATTTCAGAGACCGAATATCTGTAGGATTGTTGATGAGAGAAATCTGAATAATGATTTCGGGTCTCAATAATTCGCAAAATACTGTTTCGATCGAACTGAAACTGGAAAATCAAATGCCAACGAGGTAGCCTATAGGTACTCAAAATAATATAATCTCATAAAATCCCATTTTGAAGTGTTGAGTATGTCCCGAAGGAAAAAGTTTTGAAACTTCTGTTCGTGGAACCTTTTATTTTAAATCATACGTTTACATGTTTCGGAGCATTGCCATTTTCAAACCAAGGATTCTAAAAGAGGTGCTACTCGTAAGAACAAACTAGCAAACTGTTTGAGATATTTGAGCAAGTTAGAATTATCAAAAACAAAGAATTCTGAAATCAAGTAAATCGTTCGCTGAAGCCTTGGTTGGAAAAAATAAAAGTCTCTCTGCACGAACGTCGATCTGTCTTTGTTTGTTTTCATCTGTCAGTTTTCATGTTTTTAGTTTAGCCGGATCTGAGCTATTGAACTAGTTTGTATATTTTGTGTACCTATTCTCATTTTAACCTCTAGACTAGATATATCATGATTTTTACCATATGACTTTGGAACCTAAATAATCGTTTCAGTTGATAGTTTGTTCTCACGAGTAACACCTCTTTCAGAATCCTTGGTTTGATAATGGCATTGCGCCGAATCATATAACCGGATAATTTAATTTATTAGCTTTGCTCTGAAGAAGTGGAAGTATATCCGAGAAACGTCGGCAATAATTGAACTGAGTTTCTTCGGATACCATCATCCTTTATTCTGTGAATATTCAGTTCAATAATGAACTTATAGGAAATGTCACATCAGATTCCAAAATGATAATAAAAAAAGTAATGACAATTTCATATCTCGAAACCTTTTCATCAGGTACCGATGTAATTTTGCATGGCGTTCTATTATTGTATAAATATGTTTATTATACAATGATTCTATCAGCAAGATCGTATTTGAATTCTTGCAGTTATGGTAAAAATATTCGAATTTTTTTCGATGATACGCAAAATATCGATCAGATTAAAGTGCAACTTAAAAGTTCTCATCAATTTCTCTAGAGACAAGCTTTTTCCCAAAATGTTATATCCCGGGAACTGTTAGTCGGATTTCTCTGGAATAGGTATGAACTTTCAAACCGTCATTTTTCAACAAAGTACTATGTTCTATCGAGGTCCAATTTGAAAAATCAATTTCAAAAAAGATATATCTGAGGAATCATGGGCTGAATTTCGTCCATTCATGAATTTGACCTTCGTAATATCAGCTCTACTAGTATCCAAACTTCAAGTTGTTGCTTTCGGCAGGTATTGTAATAGGATTTGCAGTGTAGCTTCAACAAATAAAACACCAGGCTTAAAATTGATGAGAAGAATTCCGTCCGAAATAATGCGAGTAATCACTACTAAATAACATCATGTACATGGACGGCGTAAGGACACAGTAACAGTTTACACAGACAACAAGCGACGTTCTAAAACTCACTCAAGCAATAGGTTCTGAGAGGTCTCTTCGCAACCTGGAGTTATCGAAAAAATACAAATACAAAACAATACATACAAGAATTACCTGGAAATAAATTTTGTATCTAAAATCACGTAACAACTCTGCAACACATAAACAGAAGATCGTTTCATATTTGCGAAATAACGTAATTGAAGTAAATCGTGGAATAAAACTTCCCATATTGATCTATAGTTGAGGTGTTGTTTCGTCAGTACCTATCATCATGTGAAGATGATGAGAGGAACTTGCAAAATTTGTTTCCAACGATTTACTCTATATTTAATATATTCAAGTTTTCGTTGAAGCAACTTTGAATATTGTTTACAAATAATAAACCAAAAATTTGTTTCATTATAACTTTCGAATTCCGGCATGCGTAAGTTGGGTTCCAGGAAGTATATTAAAAAATTATATTCAGGTGTTATTATTCGCTGTAATCGCTGTTAGGTAGGATGTTTATCCGAATATAGACGGTACAGGCTATTCAAACTCGAACCTTCAATTTTCTCAGCCGCAATGAGAATCATTTGATATCTCCTTTCACTCTCGGTGGAATCTGGATTTTCATATTTCACAAGTAATAAATGTCTTGGGGAACAAATCAGATTTATTATGAACTTCGATTCTCCATAAGGTTCAGGTGAGAGATATAATATATGTTATTGCAAGTGTTGGTCTTCAGTTAGGATCATAAACATCAATTTACATGAAATAAATCTGCTCAAATCAGAAATTGTAGACAATTTTTGATTTTTACCGAAAACAATCTGAAACGATTAGATTGAACGCATTCATAAAGATTCTGAGATCAAACTCCGTTCTCGCCGTTGCCTCCATAACTTTCGAACGCATAAGCTAGCGACTTGAAATCCTCTTACACAGGGCTGGGCAGTATTTCAATTACTTGTAATTGAAATACGTATTTGAAATACAAATACGTATTTTGTATTTGTATTTCAATTACTTCTTGAAAATGTATTTTGTAATTGGTATTTCAAATACCTGACGCTGAAGTATTTTGTATTTCGATACTTTTGTCTCCGAAATACTTTCGAACAAATACATTTAGCGCTGAGCGCTCTACAGAAAATAGTCCCTGAATCTCCCTTCAGATGGCGCGACGTTCATCTGCTTCATCTAATTCTTTCGCTGGCAATCATATTTTCGGCAAATGGGAAGGAAGAAAAGGTCCTGCGCAATGGTCATTTCATCATGGAGTTAGAGTTAGTCAACTTCTAAAAACGATAAGAGCAAAGAGTTTACCATCCTATAACATTATCCTAACATAAAAAATGTGTTCATACTATATAACACAAGTTTCTGCCATCAGGACCTGTAGAAAGATTGTTTTCTTTAGCAGGTTTTATTCATTCCCCAACAAGAGGCTGTTTGTCTGATACTACATTCAAAAATCTTGTGTTTCTGAAAGGAAATTCTTTATTTAGCGATAAAATAGCTGAGCTGAATTAGTTGTACTCTTTTCACATTTTACGTAACACCTGAATGTATTTTGTAATTTTTATTTAAAATACAAATAGTTAAAATACTGTATTTTGTATTTTATATTTCAAATACCCAACTTGAAAATATTTTGTATTTCAAATACCTGCGGAAACGTATTTTGTAATTTGTATTTCAATTAAGCCAAGCATGTATTTTGCCCAGCCCTGTCTTACAAATGCGACAGCTAAGTTTATTTATGAGCAAAATACATCAGTAGTTTCAGAGTTATATACGAAATTTTGTGAATGTATCCTGAATGTGAATATATAGAGTTGGTTGTTTGCTGTAAAATGCTAACTTGTGCGGTATTTTGTGCGAGTAGTTCTGTTGGAAGACAAATTTTGTTGAATGCAGATACTTCGAGGAGGAAACTTGAAGAAAATTCTAACAAAATAACCCGTATCTCGACAATGAAACGATTTCGGTTCCATATGTATATGACTTCATTTCCTTAAAATTATGCAAGGAGTCTACCCTCCAGTTTTTACCTTCCCTTAAGAAGCAGCCCGTATATTTGCTCGGTTTGAACAGGAAATTTAACATAATAGGCCAGTGCTAAAGCCTTTCGAAGTGGTGGGCTGTAAAAAAAAAATAAAGATGAAACCCACTAAAAAAGAAAAAGAATATAACAAATTTCTGATCTGAGGTGAGGAAGTTCGAGGGTAAAACATGGTTTATCTCGATTTCCGTCGAAACTACAAGTCTTATAGAAAAAAATTTGAACGTCGATATGGTGGGTAATGAAATAATCTATCTACAACTATTGTATCCGCACTTTTTTCACATAACCTCGAAATGCATGTGAAAAATTGAAATAACCAAATTTTCATTTTTTATTTTTATCTTCCACAAAAATTTTTTTTCTTGAAATGCTGTGGAAACTAATCGTTTTGTGTTCCCAATAACCTGTAATTTCTTTAATTCGAAATATTCATTCGTTCGCCTTGACCAAATATCGAAAAAGCACCCAAATTTTAAATTGAAAAGTCTCACGTCAAAATATCTACTTTTTCGAAAGAATTGATGGACTTTTCGTTCGTTGAAATTTCTTTTTTCTGATGGTACAAAAATATCCATTACTTTTCTTAGAATGTGCAAAAATAAACCACTATAATTAACAACCGAGTAAATTGATAAAGTTAATATTTAATGAAATATCTTCAATATTTTGAGAAATTGAAATCTTTTTCAAACACCAGAAAAAAGAGATTTCAACGAAATGAAGGCTCACCTACTCTTCCGAAACGTACATATTTTGACGTGAGACTTTTCGATTCAAAATTGAGGTGCTTTTTTTCGAAATTCATTCAAAATAAGGCGAACAAATATATATTTTAAAACGCAAGAATTGGGGTGTATTTGGGACATGAAAAGGTAAATTTTCACCGAATTTAGTGAAAAAATTTTTTGTAGGAGATAAAAATAAAAAACCCAGAAACTTGGCTATTTGAATTTACTCACATGAATTTTGAGGTTATGTGAGAAAAGTGTGAACAAACAATCCAGGTAAACCGTGATGAACCCTTGAATACTCACCCCTTCCACTTCCCGCCCCTAAAATATTTTTCCTTTAATTTTTTTTATATTCTCTTTCCTTTCTAATGGGTTTCATCCTTTTATTGTTTTTTCGATTTGAAAAATTATCGACCCTGGTCTAGAAATAATAGATTTATTTCCATACTTCGGTATTCAGATGAATTTTCATCTCAATATAGAGACAGATTCATAATCTTAATACCAGTTTTAATGATACCATAAAAGTATCAACATTCTGCTAGATGTAGTCCGAATTTCTACCGAAGGTTCGATTTATCAACAACACAAAACCTGTTTCATTTCGAAATCCGGAAGAAATTATGCAAGATAATAACAAGTGAACTACTTTTTTCACTTTCGGCAAACTGATACGGATATGATGGAGAAACTCTAGTCCTCATCTTGCACCTATAAATTTATTTTTTCGGATGGAATTTTCCGTTGATTGTATGATATCTTTAGACTTTCTCGTTTTTGACATCTGAACTAATTACATAAATTCTATATTGTCAATTTATTTGGACCAATTAAGATAATGAGCAACTTCGAAGAAAGCACACGTGTTATTGCCAGAATACTCATTTAGAAAATAGAAACCTGTTTAGGGCCATCTGAAATTTGTTTCAGACACCATTTTTGTGACCTTGAATCTATTTGTACATCATATAATCAAATTATCCCCATAAAATATTTCATGAACCTCATTTTACAACAAAAAAAACAATTTCAACTGATGGAATATGAATGGTTAATTCTTCAGAACCAATCTGCGGACTCACTAAATAAGACAATCATGAAGTAATCACGGCCGATACTAAACACAATAAGTTCCGAAAAAATGACTGACAATCCCCATATTCGTAGAGGTTTGGACCCCTTGCTTACGAAAGCCATTATTCCCAAGAAAACAGACTCGATAGCACTGAAATCCGGTAGGTTCTTGATTGAAACGACAGCTTGAAGGCTCATACAAAATTTCGTGAGAATAATATGATCGGAAGATCATAGAGTATTGAAAAAAATTTGATTTTTTTCAAATTGTTCTAATGACACGATCATCAAGAAATTTTGCACAAAATTGTGCATCGGCAGTTTCAAATAAGTCATAAAATAACATAATGATTGAATCAGTATATTCTCGGAAAAACAACGATACTGAAGAAGAGAGAACGAAATTCGCATTTTTTTTCCGATAGCTCCAAAAATTATAATCATATCGAACTGAAATCTGGTAAATACTATAAAATATACAGTTCCGGGTTCGAGCAAAATTGTTTCCGCACATAAAGAAGAAAACTCTTAGAAAAAAAGTTTTTGGAAAAATGTTTTTTTTCACTAACCATAGACGACATTTCGCGTCATTTTACAAATTTCCACGTTACTAAAATTGAGGTGGTGACCCTCCCCAATTTAAGTAACGTTTAAATGTTGGATTGGGAGGAGAATTTGCCTACACGAAATGTCAGTGAAATAGTTCACATAAGATTATAGATAATGTAAATACAAGAGCTGATACTCAAAATCTGAGTAGGAATCTATAATAATTTGTTGAATTTATACAAGAAGAGATAACAATGATTTTGAATAACGCAGGGTAGTAAAAACAATTATCTGCAATATGTTTCAAATATTATATAGATATAAGTACACAGTAATTATTATAGTTCCATTTGTTAAGTCTAGTGTTTGTCGTCGTCAATGACATATTATGTTAATCTATTAATTTTATGGTTTTAATTGAATATATGAGTGGATTTTCATACTTTCAACTAATTGTGAATTCTGTTTTGTCTCTGTTGTGCTGAATCGTTCTCCAGATTTCATTTATTATATCTATGTTAATTCAAAAAGCTGCTAATTTAGGTAAGTCATCTAAATTGTTCGTCTTTACAATGCACAGTTGTATCAAATAGATTTATGTTGTTACAGCCTTGAAAATGTTGGAAAAATCCAACGAAACGTCGAAATAATTGAATAAGCTCTTCCAACAATATTTGGTATCTCATTTCTGTGAAACAAACTTCATTCATTCATGAACAATATAAATAACTACCGAATTTTCTTCGTCAGGATTTCTAAGGGATTTTGTACGAATGTAATTGTGAAATCTGTCATATTCAGGCTGGGTAATATCCAAGCCGCTGTACCTAGTTCCTGAATAGATAACGGAACTACTTCATAATTGATCTCATTCAGATATATTTCGGAACTACTGAAAGGCTCCAACTTTACGAAGGAGAAAACAGTCTGAGTTGAAATTTAAATTGGCACCTACCCTATTAGTGATACGGAAACCAAAAGAGAAAAGAAGGTAGATCGAAGATATTTTTCATTGCGTAAGATAAATATCATACCGGTTGATATAATGGAGCAAGAAGCCGTTAGACATAAATATATCTACCTGACAGATCACAAACGAATATGATGTATAACTCCGGAAATTGGCAACAAAATGACTTGCTGATCTTTTAGAAAATATCTTGTAAAATATGTAATAAGCGAAGAAAACTAATTTGATGTGATAAAATGTAATATTAGAAATAAACGTGTTAATAAGTAATTGATATCGGCCGTATCAATAATTACATTTCCTAGAAGCAGCAATAGTATATCTTTTGATTTCAGTGGATATAATCTTTTTTCGTCGGTTCAGAAATAACGACACTTCTTTTAAAATTTAAGGATGATGAAACTTTCAATTCACTGGGTGCATCGAAAAAAATTGCACTCGGAAAGTAGGCGGGGTAAGAAAGCTTCGTAAAGAAGCGGTTTTATTTAAGACAGAAGTATTAAGTTGGATTATGCCCAGATAGCGTATCAACTACCTGAAATATCTGTATAAGTACTCGATTTATGAAAGAAATATAATGCAACAAATATAAGCTTTTCCATAATGGTTTTCGGAATTGATAGCACTGGGCATGTTAAAGGGCTAGGAATTTTACACGGGTGGCTTAACAACCCTCTGATTGTCATTCAGTGTTCATCATAACTCATTGACAGATCAACTACCACGTTGTTGCTTGAACGACCTCGTCGATTGGAAAAATGTGGTTACTGAGCGCAGGCTCACCCAAAATTTCTTAAATAAATGTCCTATGCACTCACTAACAGTTTAGTGTGCTTTATCAGCATTTGGTGGTTGAACTTTTCTAGAAAAGTTATCGATAATTCTCTCATAAATGAAAGTATCGAGCAATCTGTGAAAACGTCAACTATAATCAATTTCAAGCGATGATTTTCGATATTCGCAATTTACCGGATTGGTTATGTGTCAAAGGATATCCTGACGTCACAACAATTATAACCACAGCCTCTATCGCTTGAATGGATTGGTTTCAACCACAAAGGCACAAAATACAAATTTCTTTTTGGGTGTGAGAAATCTTACCTATGTCTTTCCAATTTGAAATGAATTCTAAAATAATTCATGTTATTCTTCTAAGGATTCGGTCTACACAACTATCAGCATCGTCATTCGATTAGATCACGTCCATATGGACAGAATTGAACTTGACCTCAGATTCTTAATCAGCCTCATATAGCCATTCAAAACCAATTTAGGCCAAAAATTCGAAAATAAAAGGTAAAATGATAAGGCTCCTGTACCTTGGAATAAGCGCATAAAAATGATGTCCATAGATTCAAATTGGAATTTTCACCATTGTAATCACATCTTGAGGGAAATTTATGACTGTTCACGTTTCGATGAACCGTTCATGTAAAACCAGAGCTGGGTTAAAAATAGGAAATTTTGGTTACAGCTTCGATTCATGACCGCTCAGAACCTAAACCTATAGAGTAGATTGAACGAAATTGTTTGGACCGGAGAGGGTTGATTTTACCACTGTGTTTAAGTTACTCCCTTGAAATTGGTTTATAGTTCGTGATTTGACATAAGATATCAGAAAAACGGTAGAGAAAGGAACATGCTTTCTAAATGATCAAAAATCAATACAATGCAGATTATTTCATCCCACCTATATATTTACTATGTTTTGGCTTTTATATTTTGCAAAGAATATTTTAGAACCTTAGACAGATCAACCATGGGAGATTATTTTTTCTATATTTTTTTCTGTATTTTGGCCGATTCTCCTAGGTTCCGCTGTGGGACCCCTCCAGATGCTAATGCCTGAGCGAGTTAGGAGACCGGGTGTGTTCTGTGCAGGCTTTGTTATCAAATCCTTGCGCCACGTTAGGAAGTGGAACGGACTGTCAATTTTATATATCCAACAGCGCTTGCTTGGACGGTCTCTTAACAAATTCTTTCCTTGCCATGGGCTTGAACCCAGACCTTACGATCATGGGGCATGCGTTCTAACCATTGAACTACCGCCGCTATTTGAACCCAATGAGGTAGATAATAGAGAAAGAAAATAATAAGCGAGTAAAAATCAGATTGATATAGGTAGTTACAATTCTGAACGCAAATCATCTTCCGATATATGCCACTTCCTTATGTGAGGCATTCGTAATGAAATTGCTATAATGAAGTGCCTTTCTCTCGTAGTGGGTGTTCAGGTATTACCTTCTTATTGAACATATGGATATCATTGCGACATAAGCGGTGATGGGACTGCTTTATATTAGGATTCTCTAAATTTTATGTTACATATTGTAAAAACAAGTTTCAGAATTACTTTTTTCAACTACTTAAATCGATATCTTTCGTCATACAGTAATGTCGCAGCAACATTGTTTCAGAATATTGAAACAACAAGAAAAATTATATCAATTATTATTATCATTGAAATTTGAAATGGTTTTACAACCGATTCGAAATCTTACGCATTTTTTCATTCCTCATTAATGGTATCGATTGAAGGATATTTTCGGAGGATTGTGTTTTATTTTCAGGTTCATTCAGATTTTCACCCTCAATATCTGAAGGAGGACTATTCAAAATTAGAGAAAAATCACCTATCATAGAAAACGCCCTTTCGGATTGACGAATTTTAACTATTTGTCAAGGGCAGTTTCTAGAAAAAATGTTGCCTGAGGAACAATAACGGAATAATGTAAACAAATAACGTAGCTCTTAATTTTCTGATGAAGGGGTCATTTATATATTTTTAAATCTCAAAGTTCACTGTGTTGATCATTCAGATTATTCCGTTATTGTGCGTTAGGCAATATTGTTCTAGAATCTGCTCTTGACAAATAGTTTTGTCTGAATAATAATTTTCAGTTGATTTTCGAATTGTATTTTTTTCAGATATATGAATTTAAAAGCCCAATAAATCCTGAAAAAAATTCATAACTATCATAATCATTGATTTGCTCAGTGAATAACCGAATGAGTACAATCTGTAGAAACTGACAAATCTATACATGCAAAGACGTGAGAAAAACCTGCTCAGAAATGCTTACGACAATTCTCTTCTTCTCTCGAATAACATAAACAAGCACCTTGATTATCTTTTACAATAAGATAATTACACTCATGATTGACCAATACAGATAAATGAACAAAGTGGAATATCAACTACTTTTGAGAAATGAATATGCCTATTGTGATCGATTCAATTGAATATTTGATGCAAATTTCGAACTCATTTATAGAAGATGAACGGAAAGCTGATGATCATGAAGTAAATCAACTCCTGAAATTTTTTAACGCAGTTTCTAGTGACCTATTTCCTTCTCAATATGAAATAACACGTCTCTTCATTCGAAATATGAAAACCTATGGGTGTCCTCTGCTGATGCTCACTAGCTATATTAGTGTTTATTTCAGCATCTTGTATGTTATTAAATTTCCTGAGATATATACAGGGTGAGCTTTCTCGCAGAACGAGACAAACGGTTTCACTGATGAATTGGGTTCCTTGTCAAGGGAGCCACTCCTCTATCGATAAGGAATATTCAGCCCTGTGGTGTTTTAGCTCATATCGAAAAATATGAACAACTTTTTTCTTTCGAATAGAACACACTGATTCATTGGTTTTTCGATTCACGGTAGCCTCATGATCATTCCATCCGAAAAAATGGACATTTTATCATTTTGGCATGTCTCGGAAAACTCGGTGATGTTGAACTATTATTCAGAGGGTATTTCAATATATGTGAACGAAACACGCGGAATATTGGCAATCCAAAACATAACTTTTTCTAGGTTTTCCAGTTCTAATATTATGATTTTATTCAAATGGACCTCGAATGACAAAAATTTAATCAATCAATGCCTTCGAAACTACTAGAGATAACTGTGGAAAATGATAATAATAATGAGGAATATTCAGGAGGCTACGACGAATCGGAAAAAAAACAATAATATGCAGAGTGTTCAATTACAAATATAAATGTTGTATTGTAAAAAGTGTTTGATGTGAGCAGCGCTGAAAATATTCTAGGACCTAAATCGACCAAGAGCCACGTTTTCAATACAATCGTACGTCCTGTTCTCAACGTTACCATCGACCGTGTTCCACTCTGTATAAAACAGTAACCCATCAGCATTTATTTGAAATTCTAATACCTACTTGGCGTCGTTAACGAAAAGGTTATTTGAATATTTGTCTACATTATCTTATATTTATTGATACCAATACAGTCAATAATATGCATAAATTATATTCACACAGAAAAGAAGAAGTGAATTAATTTCGCCAAAATGTTAGTGAAATTTTACATTTGTTTACAACAAATCAGACTTCATTTGAAGGAGAATCCATAAAAACTCTGATGCGTGAAACTGAAGAAGAATTCAACATTCAGGTTTTTGGATGACCAGTTAAGACAAAGTATTGCTATGGTTATGGTTCGGTTAAATAAACCAATGCTACTGAACAGAGCCGGATCTAGGGCGTGGCGAGGGAGGCATTTGCCACGGGCGCTAACCAACTAGGTCCGCAAAATTATGATTTTTTTTTCTTGAAATTATGTTTTTTCACTTCAGATTCCATTCATATTTTAGAGCGGTGCTATAGTGCATGCACCTGTTGTACAATATGCGGCGACAAGTAGTTACCAATAAATTAGCAGATGATAAATTTACACTTGTCGGTCGCCATACGATTCCCGATCGCGTCCACATGTTTGTTTTTCGAACACTGAAGACCTCAATTAGCGGCAAGTTCAGAGGGAGTTTAATGTTCGAGCTAGCGGCATGACAAAGAGATTCAGACCGTCCACATTATTCGCCGAATCGTTCATCACACCGGCTTTGATAAGGGTAATGTATTTCGAAGACGTTTACGTTCGATAGGCTTGATGAAATCACCCCAGTATTATTAATACTACTTTTTTTCTCGCATGTGGGGTACTTCCATGCAGCGGCGTAGTTGATGGCAACAATAAGAAAAATAGGAACCAGAAACTTATCATAATATTTTATATTATGTGCAATACCGCAAATAACGTGATCGTGCAAGCGGGCCGGGAAATTATTCGTGCTGGGAAAAGTTTAAAAATTTCAATCAGGTATGTTATTTGAATAATTCGATTTTGAGTTGAGGATTTTTGCGCGCTCGATCAAATTATATTCTGTCCGTGTACACGAGTGTCAGTCATTTTCGAAAGATATAACTTAGAGACTGCAAAATTTATAAGATAATGTTTGGGTTGGGAATATGTCGGCGATATTATCGTTCGATTTTATTTGCGAGATCCCAAATTATACCGATTCAATTAAAATTGCGTTGTACCACAATTACACGAGTTTTCATATGTATAAGAAGAAGTTCAAAATGTTGGGGAGAATACGATAAATTTATCGTATCTCTAGAATTTTATTAATCTTCTTCTTAGCTATGGGTACTACAGAAAGAAGATCAAATGTCGATCAAATGAATAGTATGATTCTTGAGAGTCACTGAAACATGAACACTTTTTCTGTCCTCCTGACATTTGTTGAGCATTGAGACAATTCAGATATGAATATAAACGAGCGCGCAAAACATTCCGATTCGACGTCCATGTATTTTCAGAATCTTATATAATTTTGGGTTGATATAACCAACTGAAATGCCGCCCAAGAAACTATCAGGATCGCAATCTCGGAAGATCAGGGATAAAAATTATTAGACCTAAAAAAAATACTAGTAATATCTCAAGTTAGTTTAAGAACGATCCGGGTATTGTGTCGACAAAAAGTGGTTCCACTAGCGAAGCCCATCATGTAGCGGAATTTCCTTCCACTTCTTCAAGTACCGAGCCTATCGTAAGAAAGTATTCCATTTCGGATAATTCGGACAAGGAAAATTCTTTTGACGAGGAATCAAGACTTCCCGAGGTTAAACCTGAACCAGTTGATTTTAATGACCCTACATCATGGCGAATACAAAAAGTAATATTAAAATGTTCGTTATGACCTATCGATTCTCTGAATTTCTCTCAGGAGTTTTTGGCATGTGTGTTCTCTAATGTATTTCAGTTTTTCATTTACACTTTCATTTATTGTTTTTTTTTGAAGCCTTGAATGCTTATATATTATTTTGAGAATAAATTATTCTATTCGCTTCCTTTTTGTTTTCTTCATACCCTCATTATCGTATATTGATACGTTCGTGAGTTCTCTTCACTACCGTGTAAGATACATGGTAGGTTTTAGTAATTTCTCTACACATATTGTTTGTTATACCTAAGAATCTGATGCTCGTTTTCAAAAGAATATAATAATAGTAAAATATCTTAGGAATAAGATAAATACTATCATTCATGAAAAGTATGTAGTCATTGAAAAAAAAAATTGAAAAGGGCGCGTTTCGATAACTTGCCACAGGCGCTGAAATCCTAGATCCGGCTCTGCTACTGAATTGATAGATAGTGGTAATTTTTTGACCAACTGAGTTGTACCTACACGACATTATACCAGTGTATGCAAATCTCCGAAAGTAAGCAATAATTATTCGAAAACAAATCAGAGATGACCTTTTTTCTAACAAATGAAAATGACGATTCAAAGAAAGTACTTATCATTGACATGACAATCCTAATGATCTCAAGGTGAGATGTCCAGAAACCAAGGTACTATTGCTTAAATAATAAATATATGTCCAGTCGCGGGTTTCTAATGAGAAATCATATGCTTCATCAGATATGTGTAGACCTTTGACCCACGAGTATTGTTGATTTATCATATACACTCAAAATTTTAATTAGACATTTATTTACCAGATAATTGCAAGTAAGATGAACTTTCTCTATTGCAGCATTTCATTCTGGAGTGAGAGTAATAATAATTTATTTTAATTGATTCAATTTGTAAAACATTGGTCGAAGACATTGAAATCACTGAATTCATTCGTACTTGCAATAAGTAGTGAATATTCATAACATTTCATCTTCGGTGAATATGCCCTCGAGAAAGGTGTCAAACTTATTTATGCGGAAGTCCTGCACGATATCCCAGAGCAAATTTATTTCATTGGTGGAAATTTTAAATTATATCAACTGAATGGTGAAGGCGCTGATACAGTTCCGAAATATTAGGACGAAATATCGGAAAAAATCTTGGAAGGCACTGACGTGATATCGTGAGCTTTTACACGTTTCTTTAGATACACAGCTAGTTATATAATTATGAATAAATAAATCATGTCTTTGGGAAATTGACAGGGTATAAGTATTAACGCTTTCCTGTCATTTCTTTCATATAAAAATAAAATTTATCAATCTTCAAAGTACGAAACATATATCTCATATAGCGTTCTGTATTGCCGAATTGCCAATCTACTGCATGAAATTAAAAAAAAAAATAGTTGAGGAAACTTATTCGCACACTCAATTCTTTTGTACTTTTTGCGGTATTCTTCTTAATAAATATTTCACTAAACTTGACCATTGAATCAATAATTTTTTACTTGATATTTCATAATTATCCTAATTTTCATCAAATTCATATGACTTAATTAGCATATAATTAAATGAATAATCGAACTCTATTATGAATTCTATAGTCATGGAGACATAGCATCTATGCCTGTGGTTTGTATGGTTTCGAACATGCATGATATAAGCCAAACATGGTGTGCTCATCTGTGATCGTATTTACCAATGATGACGTTACTTTTTTCATTCAAATTCAAAGCACAGAATATTTATTTCCTTGTATTTTGATTTTGATGACGTCACTTGTTTTTTCAGATGAGCACACCATGTTTTTTACATCATGGTTTTATAGATACTTATTTCTGTGTTTACAGGAATCAGGAATTGTCTGGGATTTTTATCAGATTTAATAACATTCAACCTTGAAGATAACGAAAGTGGGAAATTTAGGGAGAAATCATAAGGAATAATCAATTATTCTGGATTGATTGAAGAATCTTTCAATGGCTTAAGAAATTGTCTTTATACAATGTCTAACTATGTGAAGAATAATGGGTCAAAATTCGCTAGAGTGACAAGTTATCATACATATAATACCAGAAATTCTGAAACACTGAACGTACCAATGCATAGAACATCAAAATTCGAGAACTCTCCTCATTTTCAGTGTATCAAACTATATAATCATCTACCAGATACAGTAAAGGCATTGAACGCGGGGTTTCGGAATAGCGGTAAAGGAATTAATGTTGGAAAAATCCTACTATTGTACTGAGGAATTCTTGAGTGATAATTCTCTGATATAGCCGTTGCATATTTTTATTGACTTGTCCTATACATTGTTATATGTCTTACAGGATTAATAAATATTATTATATTCTTATTATTATTATTATAATTTATAATGCTTTAGATAGACTCTATCTGCATTCTTCATGCCAATTTCTTACAGGTTAATGAATCGGCGATTCTATAACTAGAAGACCATTTGAAGTTAGATGATAGTGATTGACTGAAGAAAATCGGTCAGAGTTATGGAAATTCTTACATAGACAAGATATACTACCATATTACCATGTACAAGCTAAAAAAAAAAAATCTGAGATTTTTCAGAAATTTCCACAGCCGTTATCCTTTTACCGGAGCCAGATCTGGGGAAATAGTTAATGAAAAATATATATAAATCAATGTGCAAATTTTCTCACCTTGTATTCACTTATACAGAGTTTACTTCCAAATAAATTTTTCGAAAATCTTTCACCAGATAAAGTGAAAAGAAGCATTGGAAACAATTGGGAAACGCTATGAGTTAGGTACCAGGCTATATCCAATCGCACAGGGAAACATGAACCTCGGAAAAATACTTCAAATAAATCAAAATGAAATAATAAGGAATTTTTCAGAGCAAAAGGAATGAAAAAATTGTCGATGGTCCAACAAACATCTGCAAATGCGAATAGTCTCTCAGGCAAATCGCACCATCCACTCACATCTATAAAAATGAGATTTTATCGAGTAATGGTGATACAAGTTAGCACCACTGTTACAAAATTGCTCAGAGTAAATTTGTTTACTCAACCATGAATTCATCATCCTTTGAAATGTGGGTTAAGTTCAATAACGTAAACAACTTCTTCATTGCAGGTATACAATCTCGGAATTTTAATTATTTTCGCCGATGTTAGATGCTTTGATGTGAACGATTTTGCACAATTGAATTCAATGCTTGAGTAGGTATTTCGAATCAGTTTTCCCTGATTGTTTCTTGCATATATATGTTTCAATTTCCTAAATTCGGTATTTTACGCACGGCCACGCACATAAATGAATTAAGTGAGCGTGCGGTCGTGCTGAAATCTTCATTGATGTTACCTAACAGACATTACAAAGGTCTCATATACAGGGTGTTCATGAGGTGGAGATACAAACGAAAAAATTCCTTACGTAATTTTAAATATAAAGTCCCATAAACATGCGACCGCAGTCGTTTCGTTTTCAAGATACAGGGTGATAAAGTTTGAATTTTTTATAGTTTTTTCCTCAAAGTATCTGCATTTCACAAGACATTCAACTGAAATTTGGCATAGATATGACATTTTAGAATTCACATAATATGACCTGCCAATTTCGGATGCAAATCTACAGGGTGATAATTTTTCTGGAACTATGCCTTGTTATCCTTTAGAACTTTTTTTTTGATGAGCCACTGATGGTTTGAAAAATTTTAAGGAGAAGCTTTATTGTTATACTGACCTTTATGACTTCTTGTAATTTTATCGTTTCTGATTCCGATCTCAAAAACAAATTAGATTTCCTTGAAATAAGTTAGTAGGTTACGGTGAATACATTTATTTTGGTAATAATATTATAGATATTTGTTTTATCTGTAGCAAAGATTCATAAAGATTCTATAAACCCGTAAAATCATCTCGTGAAGTGTTGATACTATTAGAAAAAAAATTTGAGGGAAATTGATGAGGTAGCTCTGCACTTTTCGTAGCGTAGCTCAGAAACTCTGATTTCTCTGTATTTCAAGGTAAGCAAGTATTGTTGATTATTTACGCAAAATTTTTGATACAGTCGGAGCTCCTCGGTTAGTGAAAATGATTGAAAGACAATTAGGAAAAGAATGATATGCTTCTGAGTATCCTGAAGTTTATACAATCTACACTGCGCGTCAAAATAATGGAACAAATTCATTTTCTCAGATGAAAAATATTTGGCAATAAAATCCTGAAATAGATCCATTTTGTTTCACTTTTACCAAATTTTTATGCATTTTTGAAGGATTTTTGTTGCACCCTGTGTAACCCCCATCAACCCTTTAAATGGTTTGAATAGGGAAAGTGGGTCGATGTGGTACTTTTTTGTAAAGGTCTTTGTATCTTCTTCTTAGGCATGCAGAAATTTCCAAGAAACAATTTTTTTTTTCGAAAAATTAGTTAGTTCAAAGAGGTTTTCAGTATGTACACTTTGTCATGGCTCATTTACTTTGAGACGATGGTACCTGATAAAATTGTCACCGAATGAAAGTCGACCATTACAGTTTTGTCCATGCAAAACTTTCAATCACTACGATCCCTTTAATGGAGAAAAAAAAATTTTCACGTGTTGAAACGGCTTGAAAGTTGTGCATGAACAAAACTGTAATGGTCGACTTTCATTCGGTGACAAATTTCATCAGGTACCATCGTCTCAAAGTAGCTGAGCCATGACAAAGTGCACATGCCTGTAAAGAAGATACAAAGACCTTGCCAAAATGTTACCACATAACCTACTTTCCCTATTCGAAAAATTCAGAGGGTTCATGGAGTGCAACAAAAATCCTTCAAAAATGCATATAAATTTGGTGGAAGTGAAACAAAAATTGACCTCTTTCAGGATTTTGTTGCCAAATATTTTTCTTCTGAGAAAATGAATTTGTTCCAGAATTTTGACGCGCACTGTTTACATAGGATTCTTTCTTCATTTGAAAATTTCCATATACATCTGCACTATTCAAACAAAATACGAAAGGCACCCATTCAAAAGTATCTGAGGATCTGACCAATTCTCCGAAGCTATCACAAAACGATTTCACGCACTTCTCAATAACTGAATAATAATCTGAGAAAACATAAATAAATTCGAAATGACAATTGCCGATTTACCATTAATAGTATCATGCGCTCTGATTGGTTGATTGGTGGCGTTTGTATCGGTGGCGAGAGTATGAAATTCATTTAATTTCACCAGTTTCATCCGATGATTTAGTAGGAAACCAAATGAGAATAAGAGCACCATTGTTCTATGCACCTCCGTTATGCGTGAATATAAATCATGATCATAGACATCTGTTGTTATCTGGGTAGCAATCACTGGCTTGAAATTGTCCACTTTCTTCCTACGTTCATATTTAAACGATCAACATTTTTTTCGGTGACTACTTAAGTATATCTTTCCGATATGTTGTTCGAATTTATGAAATATTCAACAATTTTATAAGGAGTGAATATGCAGCTATTAGCCGCATCAGATTCATATTCGCGGAAGTAGATAGACCTCATACTGCCTTTGTTGGAGCCAGGCATCCGCTGAACGTGGAAGAAAGTGAAATGGGGCATAAAAGGCCAGATACCATAGATCAAGGCAAACACCACACAACTTCATAAATTGTCCAGTTACGAGAAAGAAGAATATTCCTCCGCTGTAGCTGCTTGATATATACGCCATTTTAGGTAATTTTTATGACTCTAAATTGCTCTGGAATTAAATGGACTGGCACCAAAATGGAAAAATTTCTCGAATTCTGATGGGACAAGATTGAGAAAATTATGCAATGAGCGATTGGAGTCTTCAGAAACTTGTTTGCATCGCTTTTAGTTCTATAACTGTTTCTGTATTCAGCGATAGGAAACATTCGTTTATAAATTACTTCCCGAGTAGACAACACGATTTCCTTACTGTCTGCAGACCATTATTGTTGGTTAAGGTGAACTGAGTTTCCTAGAGTAGATATATTATGATGGAGATTGATGATGGGTTCTATGAAACTTTCAACGGCGGATCAACTCGTTAATTTTGGTTCGAATTCGATGGTTGGATTGTAAATGAACAGAAATCGGCACAGAATTTCCTGTTGGTTTCGTGAAACAACAGCATTATTGAATTCAGTCGAGTCTACTTGATAAAGGCCGATCATTAGATTATGCACATTTTTCTGTAATACTTCCATATAACATCTTTCAATATTGATATCTTACGATATACTCTCAGATATACTTTATTGTCTTTCAACGTACTATGTCTTGAATGATAAAATTGAAAATTATATCAACTGGCATATACTGATTGAAATCAAAAATTTGTGAAAATATTCACTTTCTGAGATATAAGAGAAAAAAATGTGCCATAATTCAAATTTTAACGTAATTTCCACAATATCTCAAGAAGCACTTATGCAATCAGATTGAAACATCGTAATCAGGTTGAGATTACCAACACGCAACTAGGTGCAAAATTTCGTGTTGATCTAATTGTTAGAATTTGAACAAGCGCGCAAAAGCTCCTGACCCCACGTGAGTGCTTTGAGATTTTTTTTATGAATGAAGTGCAGTGAAACTATGTATAACTTCAAGATTAAATTTTATCATTCAGAACGTTCGAAGACAATAAGGTTTAACGTAAGATTTCAATATTAGGAGATATTATGTGAAGTTATAACAGAAAAATTATCAAAAGCTAATAAACAACAGTATTTTTGATCAAGAGAGAAAATGATCTTGAAATATTGGATTGAACACCCGGAAGAAGAATCCGTCGTGAAATTCAATTCTGTCTGTCCGCCGTAGCACCTTGAAAATTGTCAGATTAGGTTTTAAGTCCAAACATCTCGGTTGAGTTCGTTAATGGGTAAAATCGGTCGAATAGTTCCGGAGTCAAGCTCATTTGAAATGTTGAGGTTAATTCCTCGATATATCATAAAGTACTATATCAATCAAAACAATTTCGGAATGTCAACGCGCAACTTACTTGGAAATTTCGTGTGGATCCTGTTGTTAGAAAATCATAAAAAAAGTTTATCTTAAAAATCTGTACTGAATCATTGGGTGTTTTATGTATAAAACCCCCATAATTAAGACCCAAGCCTACTCAAGAAATGTGAAGTTTTCAATTAGTTTCTTTACGAATTTGTTGAGTTCATATTCCTCCGTAGAGCCGAATTCATAGATAGGTAAGATCCACCCAATGATTCCTCAATTATTTCCATCAAAAATGTTGCCAATTTCGAACACCAACGATTCGTCGAAGTAAAACCTCAAAATTCATCTAGGATCAATAAGGAGAATTTTAGATTTTTCATCAAAATATAAATGAAAAATTGACTCCGAATCCGATTCTTGGAAGAATTAAATTCTTCATGCAATACCTATCATAGAGGAAACATCAGTTCATATCATATCACTTTCGTTTCGAGCGTTTTTAAAATATTGAAATGAATGCAGAATATTTGAATAAACCAACTATTAATATTCGAAAGCAGTTATCTGAACATTTGGTTATTAATTAACAATGAGAAATGATGTGTGTGATGAGTTATGGATGGTCATGTCATTCACTTCGTGTATTTTTCAAACACTATCTTTCTCAATCTGGGATTTACCCTCAATAATTTACTCTTTGCGTCACTTTTTTATTGCGCCAATTCATTGCAACGGAAAATTATCTGAAATTGCGAAACTGAAGAAAGACAGTGCCAGGGTTCATATATAGGGGGGCTGCGATTAAAGTAAAGGTTGTATCTGAGATAAGATGGCGGTTGGTGGTGAAATACGTTGGCAAACCTGTTCAGTGATTTTGGTTATTTCAATTGTTTTCTGTGACCCAACCCCAAAATAGTACCTACAAGAAATATTCATATTTTATAGGATATGTGTGAAAAATATAAAAGTATTGTCTAAGCTTTTGTCAATATATTTATCCCCTATAGTGATCGAAAAGAATCCTTATATTATTGAGATCCTAACTTGATCAAGCTGTCTACATTGTAAACGAGGCACATGTAGAGGTTCTATGATATACAATTTGTGGAATCAAGCCCTATTTGAGAAAATAAACATTTAACATATATTCTCTGGTAATGGTTTGTTCTGAAAAATATCAGGGCGATAAAGCTGCAACAATGTTAAATTATTTATACGTTGTATACCCCAAGTAGAAACCAGCTTAAATACGTATTATATATATATATATATATATATATATAATACGCATCTTTTTACGTATTGACCTCACTAAACGCACTGATCGTGAACACAATAACTTCCGTATAAGTGTAATGAAATTGTTGGTTTTTATTGAAAGGCTTCTTTTTCATCAACAAAATTTCTTCTTTTCTATTCGATGCAGGTTGAAATCTTGGAATCACACCTGAAAACAGAAAAGGAGACGAAAAAACCAATATGAACTAGTAAATAATTTAGAACTCATTAAATTAGTTTGAAGTTCACGATCCATCTCAAAAAAGAATCAGACACCGAATGAATTATCTCGAAACCATCGTCAAATTTATATATTGGACAATTATTAACTAAATGTTCTATTGTTTCCTCTTCTTCTCCGCACTCGCACCGTGGACTTTCGACCGAATTCCATTTGAAGAGGAAACTATTACAGCGACCATGACCGGTTCTAAGTCGATTCAAACTGCACCAAAATTTCCTAGGAAGATAAAAACCATGAACTTCTTCTGAAGGATCGCTGATCAAACCTTTGTTGAAAACATTACACGAATTCCATTCGGAACGCTAAATTTCTTTATCATTTTTATTGATGTAAAGAAAATCGTTAATCCATAAAGGATATATTTCAATCACGAAGGCCGAAATCGTTAATGGGTAATATCCACCCAATTATTCCGTTGATATACCTCGTCAAAACTTTATTATCTCAAAATTCCAAAAAAATACAGATTAGATCGAATTGAAATCCAATACTTTATCGAAAAATGACATTTCAAGGGTTCATAGAGAATTTCATGGGGATAATATGATCTAAAGATCACAGAATATTGAATATTTGAAAAAAATCTGTTTTTTCGAATTGCTCTGATGACACGATCAGAACAAAATTTTGCACAAAGATTTCATTAGCATTTTCAAACTATCTGCAAAATTTCATCAGGATGCCGATTATCTGCAAAACTGTAGTACAGAAATTGTTTGGACGTTATTTCCTCTTGGTGGATGCTACATATGTACATGTAGCATGATGAGCTCATGACCCTATGTTGATTAGGTATATGTCAATTCTTTAGGTAAGATAATATGTAATTATATTTTTAGCCTTCCAGGCATCCTCCCGAAAGGAGTACTTCCCAATAGACTACTTGGGCCCAAGTTGCCAACCCGCAATTTTCTTCACAAATTAACTATCACTGGGGAACGGGAATTTGAGGACCAATTCGACATGATAAGGTTCGCGTTATTTATAAATATCCGTAAAAGATGCCTCGGCTACTCAAACAAGATGATTCCTTCCCAATATAGGTTTTTGTTAGGCTGAAATTTAAGTTGGGATTCCTGATTTCATGTTAATAGTGTCAAGTTCATAAAGGATATGTTCCGCAGATCATTTTGGTTATTTCGGTTGCTGGTTTTTCGTTCTATAAATATGAAATATTCGGTTGGTTACTGAAAAAGAAGGTCAATTACGAAATTTGATTGATGAAAAGGCAATCTTTCTGTCACCAGAACATAGACATATTAAGTCTATGCACCAGAACGACAATCAATGTTTTATGAAAACATATCCATATCATAGAACAATCTTTATTTACCTTATGATCCATAGACCATACCTTGTAATTTTTCCATTGTTGATTGTAGACTCTTCTATGTTCTATGGATCATAAAGTAAATGAAGATTGTTCTATGCTATGGATATGTTACCATAGAACATTGACTGTCGTTCTGGTGACAGAAAGAACGGGTTTTCATCAATCAAATTCCGTAATTAACCTTTTTTCAGGAATCAACCGATTATTTCATATTTACGGAATGAAAAACCGGCAAGCGAAATAACGAAGTCCTATAGAATCAATGTTCAACCGCTGGTCTCAATATATTTAGTCAGGAGTAGTAAGACTTCAAATATCTTCAAACGATGACAATGTGACATTACTGGTTTTTCCGTTTACCCTTCAAATGATATCGAACTTATTGTGAAGGTAAACTCTCATTTGCTGTACAACATATAATAAAGAACATGTAATTTCAAAATTATCAAACTCTCTCAGAAAAATTTCATTTCAACGACACGCAACCAGCCAATTCCCATAAACAGCATTTTTAATCGATCCACTTCCCAGCTACATCCTTCATCATGAATACGCAACACGACATATCTCTAATTGGAGTCTACAGATGTCCCGCCATTATCGGAACAAACACATCCGGAAGATGTAAATGCATTGTTTCTCTTTTCTCTCCACTGAACAAGTTCCTGCTAGAATAAAGAAGGCTGCATTTCACGCAATTATTGTTTCGAAGCTTGGACTTGGTCAACCTGTAGAAAGTAAGTATGTGTGGTTTCCTGTTCAGGGTGGGCCAAATTGGAAATTTTCCGAAAATGTTCATTTAAGAAATATTGTTGTGAATATTTTACTGTTGAAAGTTTTTATTTCTGAACACATTTTTTCAGCAACTCCTCACCTAGAATTCGATGAAGTTAATGGAATTTCTGCAACTGATATTAATGAAATACCACTAAGAAATTCTTCTTCAAAAAGGGACAACTCGTATATTTTAACATATTCAGATACAGTTTGAAATTGCTTTCTCAAAAATATAGCATACTTGATATTTTCTGGTTTCATGTTCGATAATTTTCGAAGTATCAGAATGAAATTTGGTACATTGCTGTAAAATATGACTTCAAGGTATGAGCAGAAGATTCTTCCTGATTCAATGAATATTTTCCCGAAAAAAAATTTCGAAAAAAATTTCGGAGAAAAATTCTATAAATGATTTTTTTAAAACTTTAATAGATCTTTGCAGATATTATCAGTAAAAACCTGAAAAATAATTCAATTTCCTTATTCGCGAAATCGATTAACTAGGATGCACAGAACAATGATGCTCATATTTTCATTTGTTTTCTTACTAAATCTTTAGACTGAATTGGGTAAACCGGTTGTATTTCATACTCTCGCCACCGACACAAACGCCACCAATCGACCAATTAGAGCGCATGATACTATTGACGGGAATTCGGCAATTGTCAATTTGAATTTTTTCATGTTTTCTCAGATCATCATTTAGTTATTTATAAGTGCGTGAAATATTTTTTGTGTTAGCTTCGAAAAAATGTGTAGATCCTCAGATACTTTTAAATGGGTCCCTTTTGTATTTTGTTTGGAAAATGCATGTATGTATATGGAAATAAGTGTCCAAATGAAGAAAGAATCTTCATGATACTCAGAAGCATATCATTCTTTTCCTGATTGTCTTTCAACCATTTTCACTAATCGATGATCGAGTTATCAACCCCCAATAATTATGCATATTATTTTCACCAATAAATGTCTTCAATTTGTCTTGGTTCTTCATTTAATATACGTACATGAATTATTTAACAATTTTCATTGGCTTTAAATTGAAATTTACTACTATATGCTACTATTAAGTTCTGCTAGAAAAGCTCAGTTTTCAAATCCGATGAAATAAAATCCATTGAATAGAACTCCTGCTTTCCAATTGTGAACTTCTTGAATTTAAATGGGAAGGAACTCAAATTGAACTGGTTTTATATATGTCCTATTCAATGAGTTTTATTCGCTGTGAAACTCCAACTCTTGATAGGTCTGACTTCAAGTGAGGATGATGCTTGTTCTGTATCAATTTCCATAACCTTCCCGCCGCTTTACCACATTCCGTTGTATATATGCAAAGTCTGGAAAAATATGAATATATTTGAACAAGCTATATGTATTCTGTAAACTAATTTCACATTGCTTACCTTATAATTTCACTCCTCACTTACTATATTATAGTAAAACATCGTGAGATAGTGTATAAGGCAAAAATTAAATTGAATTCTCAGAATCTATTTCAGTGAAATGTATGCAAAACATAATATGTTAGAAATTCATTCATCCAAATTATATCTTGTCTGATGTCAATAGACGACTTCGGCCCAAGTGGCCAACCCATAATTTTCTTCACAAATTAACTATCACTGGGGAACGGGAATTTCAGGACAAATTCGACAAGATAAGGTTCGCGTTATTTATAAATGTCCGTTAAAGATGCCTCGGCTCCTCAAACAAGATAATTCCGTCCAAATATAGGTTTTTGTTAAGATCATCTCTGATTGGCTGGAATTTAAGTTGGGATTCCTGATTTCATGCTAATAGTGTCAAATTTATATAGGATATGTTCCGCAAATCAACTTGGTTGTTTCGGTTGCCGATCTTCCATTCCGTAAATATGAAATATTCGGTTGGTTCCTGAAAAAAAAAGGTTAATTACAGAATTTGATTGATGAAAAGCATAGCATAGAACAATCTTTATTTACTTTATGATCCATAGAACATAGAAGAGACAACAATCAACAATGGAAAAATTACTAGGTATGGTCTATGGATCATAAGGTAAATAGAGATTGTTCTATGCTATGGATATGTTACCATAAAACATTGCTTGTCGTTCTGGTACATAGACTTAATATGTCCACGTTCTGGTGACAGGAAGATTGCTTTTTCATAAATCAAATTCCGTAATTAACCTTTTTTTTTCAGAAACCAACCGAATATTTCATATTTTCAGAACAGAATAAATTAATAACGCGAACCTTATCAAGTCGAATTTGTCCTGAAATTTCCGTTCCCCAGTGATAGTAAATTTGTGAAGAAAATTGTGGGTTGGCAACTTGGGCCGAAATCGTCTCTTCAGTTCTGACAGACAGTTGCCTTGACGACCGGTCGTAATTTCCAAATAGCGCCACCCTCAGTGGAAAAAAAGGAATTTTAGCGAATTCCCCAACATTGGCGAAACGAAAGCGCATCTTTGAAGTCAGCTTATCTTCTGTGCATCCTATGATTAATCAAAACCACAAGATAACAAGTGCATCGAAATGCTTTCGATGTCGAATCATGTCACTATCGAAAAAAAATTCGACCCAACCTTCATTGTACGCACCCAAACACGAACCGTTAATTTGGGTCGCAACTTTTTTTTTTCTTTAGCGGCAGTACACTTAATGCTCAATCGTGATAATCCGAATTTCTTCGTTGCGTCACAAGGCTATCAGACTTCAGTCAAATTTCTCATTTTCTTCATGTTCCCAGTCGAAAACTGGTTCTCGGTGACTGCGAAAGTAAAACCACCCGTCGAAAGTTGCCTCTCTGGTCGTAAATTTCTCTGGTCCGAAAGATTTGACTTAATTGTCGCCAAGTCATCCCGAAATTGCTTGTACAATGTCGTGGCACTGAATAATTCACATAAGTTAACTGTCGGACATCCGAATGAAGAATTATTCTGTTTTAATTCGTATAAACGTCTGCTACCTGTCTTTGCGGTTATTAAATCTCTATTAAATGGAATAAGCTCTGTTGGGACTGGACCAACTGCAATCATTCAGATCTGCAAAAGGATTTTTAAAACCCGCCTCTTCTGTGGCACATTTTGAATTAATATATAATATTTACAAAATTACAGATTGAATCGTATCGACGACTTCGGCCCCAGTTGCCAACCCACAATTTTCTTCACAAAATTACTATTACTGGGGAACGGGAATTTCAGTACAAATTCTACATGATAAAGTTCGCGTTATTTATAAATATCCGTAAAAGATGCCTCGGCTGCTCGACAACATACTTCCTTCCGAATATAGGTTCTTGTTAGGCTGAAATTCAAGTTGGGATTCCTGATTTCATGTTAATAGTATAAAGTTTATGGAGGATTTGTTCCGCAAATCAACTTGGGTATTTCGGTTGTCGGTTTTTCCGTTCTGTAAATATGAAATATTCGGTTGGTCCCTGAATAAAAAAGGTTAATTCCGGAATTTGATTGATGAAAAAGCAATCTTTCTGTCACTAGGACATCAAGTCTATACACCAGAACGACAATCTATGTTTTATGGTAACATATCCATAGCATAGAACAATCTTCATTTACCTTATGATCCATAAATCATACCTAGTAATTTTTCCATTGTTGATTGTTGTCTCTTCTATGTTCTATGGATCATGAAGGAAATAAAGATTTTTCTATGCTATGGATATGTTACCATAGAACATTGACTGTCGTTCTGGTGACAGAAAGAATGTTTTTTCGTCAATCAAATTCCTTAATTAACCTTTTTTTCAGGAACCAACCGAATATTTCATATTTACGGAATGGAAAACCGGCAACCGAAATAACCAAGTTGATTTGTGGAACATATCCTTTATAAATTTGACACTTTTAACATGAAATCAGGAATCCCAACTTAAATTTCAGCCAATCAGAGATGATCTTAACAAAACCCTATATTTGAAAGGAATTATCTTGTTTGAAGTGCCGAGGCATCTTTTACGGATATTTATAAATAACGAGAACCTTATCATGTCGAATTTGTACTGAAATTTCCGTTTCCCATAGTGATAGTAAGTTTGTGAAGAAAATTGTGGGTTGGCAACTTGGGCCGAAGTCGTCTATTGAAATCCAGTACTTCTTCGAAAAATGACAGTTCAAAGGTTCATCACAGAATATTGAATATTTGAAAAAATAAAAATTTTAATTTTTTTTCTGAAATTGTTCTAATGACAATGATCATTACAAAATTTTGCACAAAGTTGTCCATCAGCATTTTCAAACTAGCCGCCAAGTTTCATTATGATTAAATTAGTATATTGGAGTTATTCCGAAAAAACAACGATATCGAGAAAAACTATGAAATTTTTTTCCAATATCTCCTAAAATAATATCCTCACAGGATTGAATTTCAGTACACTTTTATGAAGTACAGAGCTCAAGGTTAGAGCAAATTGTTTTTCGAATACGATGAATTGCTCAGATAAAAAAAATTTCCGAGAAAATTTTGAAAAATATTTTTTGAATTTACTGATAGCATGATCACAACAAAATTGTACGAGATGTTGCGTGTCATTATGCTCTAACTAACTGTCAAGTTTCAATCCAATCGCTTCAGTGGTTCAGTATCAGGGAATAACATCAAGATTTCAAATGGCTATAATTCCAAAACAATCCGACCGATCTTGTCTTTTTTTGAACTGCAATCTAGCCTGAAAATTTCACGTCGATAGGATTCTCTATACTCTCTTAATCGTGCATACACGTCATCAGTGAGTCCGATCTTGTCGCTTGAAACCATTTTCGGCCCAAAATTCAAAAATTACAGACATTTGGACAAAACGATAGCACGCATCAGTCCCCTAGTCCATGCGCGCAAAAATCAGAATCAGAAAGTGAAAGGAGAATGTTAACAGTCCGTAGCTCAGACGAAACGAAAAAGTTCTGAAATGAAAATAATGTTGTTTGAATAATGATTATATTGATAGTGCCTTCATTGAAACAGAGGAAAGAAATTATTTATAGGATAAAAAACTAAAAATAGGAAAATCTAGAAAAGCACTGCCGTGAAGACAGCAGCTATTGCGCGCATGTTCAATGTGGATGACCGCTTCGGCAACGGATTTGAACATGCACGCAAGAGCTGCTGCCTTCACGGCAGTGCTTTTCTAGATTGTTTTTTCGATAAACTACTTGATTTCATTTCGATCTAATCTATTATATATTTTTGAAAAATATTGAGAAAATAAAATTTTGAAAGGGTATATATACCCATTCACGAATTCGACCTTCTTAATTAAGCCCCAAACCTCCTCAAAAATTAGCGAGTTTCTCAGTCGTTTCTTCCAGAAGTTATTGTGTTTACGGTTGGCCGTTATTCCGGAAAAATTCGTTGCCAAAGCAGTAATCTTTTTACGTATTGACCCCGCTGAACGCACTTAGGCTGATCGTGAACACAATAAGTCCCGGAAAAAACGACTTAGAAACTCCATATTTTTCAATTACAAAGGCCGAATTCGTGAATTGGTAACATCCATATACCTCTTCAAAATTATATCATAGATCGAATTGAAATCCAGTTCTTTATCGAAAAATGACAGTTTGAAGGTTTATACAGAATTTAATGAGGATAATATGATGAGAAGATCACAAACTTTTTTTTCAGATTGTTGTAATGACACGATTATCACGAAATTTTGCACAATTTCGTCTTTCAAAATCTTTGAACCAGTTGCGGAGTTTCATCACGATTGAATCAGTATTTCTTGAGTTATACCGAAAAAAACAACGATATGTTAAAGAAAACCACGAAACTAATAGCCGTATCGAATTGAAATTTGGTACACTGTTGTGAAATATGAAGCTCAAGATATCAAGATATCTCAAATATGAACAATGGTTTCAGAAAAAAAAATTATTTTCGAAAAAAATTTTGAAAAATATTTTTTTATAAATTGAGTGATCATATAATTTCAACAGAATTTTGTTCAGAGTTGCGCTCTGTTATGTTAGTTATGCTCCAACTAACTGCCAAGTTTCAATCTGATCGCTTCACTAGTTTCTGAAATAGGGGGGTAATAACCTCAAAATTTCAAACGGCCGTAACTCCGACCTAATCGTTTCAGACCATTTTCGGCTAAATCATAGAAAATTACAGACATTTGGACAGAACGATAGCACGCTGTACATTCACATATGAACCACGACTCAGTGTAAATTATAACTATAAATCCTTCGAATCGGACGTAAATCATAAGAAGGCAACCAACAATACGTCAGAATTATTTTGGGCAGGCTAACCATTGATATTGTTTCGGAAATTAACAACCGTAAGTCGATATCATTGTTGTCTTTATACAATGTCGATATCATTGGAAATGAGCTTAAATTCTTGGTTAGTATCGGTAGCTAACGAGCAGATGGAGACACACATCGCTGGAGCGCAAAAAATGCAATAATTAACTATCGTTATTGTATAATTGTATAGAGATTGTTTCTTTATACAATGATTGGATAACGACTACAGTTTGCTGTTTTCATACAGTCTTATCGATTATGCTTCAGAAATCTACAACCGTGAGTTGAAAGTTTCGGTTAGTATGGTAGCTAACGAATAGATGGAAACACATGCCACATAGAAAATAAATTACGTACTGAAATCATGAAATTTGTGGCAACCAACAATACCGAAAACGGAAACGTGAAATTTGGCACACTTACTAATTCGAGGGCGTAGAACAAGAATATAAGGTCAGATATTTTTTAAAAAATCGTACTGGACGTGAGAGGTCCTTGAAGTTCCAAAATTTTGGACCTTTTTTCAAAAAATCATTATTACCGACTCGAGGAAAGTAGGACGATGAGATCTGTTTTATTGCATAGATAAAGGATCGAACTGCACGTAAAAAAATTCGACATCACCCAGCTTCATTATTTTGGTCGGCACGACGTCTCAAAGTTGACCCAAATTTCGTAATTTTTTCACAATTTCCGCCATAATTTCTAAACGGTTGTCACTGGACGATTTCTAATGACATATTCGTGATCTACGACCTCGATTTAATAGGAAACGATAACAAGGTCGACGATTTTCGAAAAAAAAAATTATTTGGGACTTAAAAAATTTTTCATCAAAACGCAGACGGGTGGGGGGTAATCATTGGCGATTCCGTGCGAAATTTTATTTTTGAAGCTATGACAATATGCACATCATATATTATGGATTCGAACACGTAGATTACGAATCTGTAATTAGATTTTGCGTAACTGATTCGGTTTGGAAAATATTCCGGATTTGGTGAGAAATTTTCGAAATTTGGGTCAACTTTGGGCCGTCGTACAGATCAAACGCGTAAGGCTGGACAATATCGAATTTCTTTGGTCATATCTGGGTCCTTTGTGAGTACGTAG
The DNA here is from genome assembly GCA_958510865.1 of Myrrha octodecimguttata. Classification (NCBI taxonomy): domain Eukaryota; kingdom Metazoa; phylum Arthropoda; class Insecta; order Coleoptera; family Coccinellidae; genus Myrrha; species Myrrha octodecimguttata. The sequence continues at coordinate 69,919,637 of OY294056.1, read as the reverse complement.
CCACTTATTTTATAGACGAAAGTCCTCTAGTTGAAAAATTATGATTTTTTTAAAAAAGGTCCAATTTTTTCGATTTTCTTCTGGCCATAAAAAACGATCCAGACTCTCCACTAACATTCTGATTGGATTTTCTTTATCTTCGCCCTAGAATTAGTATATGTTTCAAATTTCAGGTCGATCAAAGAATTTTCGATTTTTGGTAGAATTCTAAGGGGTTAGCCTTAAAAATTCTCAATTTTCGAAAAATAATTTTCCGACTCCTATCGCCGTGAAATTTGGCACACTTACTAATTCGAGGGCGTAGAACAAGAATATAAGGTCAGATGTTTTTTAAAAAAATCGTACTGGACGTGAGAGGTCCTTGAAGTTCCAAAATTTTGGACCTTTTTTCAAAGAATCATTATTACCGACTCGATGAAAGTAGGACGATGAGATCTGTTTTATTGCATAGATAAAGGATCGAACTGCACGTAAAAAATTGGACATCACCCAGCTTCATTATTTTGGTCGGCACGACGTCTCAAAGTTGACCCAAATTTCGTAATTTTTCACAATTTCCGCCATAATTTCTAAACGGTTGTCACTGGACGATTTCTAATGACATATTCGTGATCTACGACCTCGATTTAATAGGAAACGATAACAAGGTCGACGATTTTCGAAAAAAAAAAATTATTTGGGACTTAAAAAATTTTTCATCAAAACGCAGACGGAGACTCCTCAAACAATGATAGTGATATGGAAAAAAAGGAGAAGAGGAGAATTTTCTCTCAAAGAAATCTTGAAGAGCACCAAAAAAACTCGAAATTTTTTTCTGAATAGTAGTTGTGGAGACACGAGTGGCATGAATGTTCATTGTAATAATGAAATGATTCAAACACAATCTGAATTTGATTCATTCAATTTTATTTGATTCAAATACAATTTGAATTTAATTCATTCAATACTTTTCGGGAATAACTCCGGAACAGCCGATTCCCTTGGCCTCTTGTATTTCGCTTTCTTCAGAAGATTCGATATCGCTCATTGCTGCGAGCGTGTTCTGGGTAACAGCCGGCTATCGTTTTTATCCGAATTTTGAGCCGAAAATGGTCTCAAACGACTAGGTTGGACTCACTGATGACGAATCCGGTGTCAAAATCGATTCTGTCCGGCAGTCCGTATACACGATTATGGGCTTACGGAGGATTCTATAGACTTGAAAAGGGTTGGTTGCATTTCAAAATTAATGGGCAGAATCGTTCGAACGGTTTCGAAGGTATAGCCATTTGAAGTTTTGAGGTTATTTCCCGCCTGATATTTGGGGAACTACAGAAGCGATTGAATTGAATCTTGGCAATTAGTTGGAGCATGAGGACTAGCATATCGGTGGGATAGTGCTATCAGTAAATTTAAAAAAAATTGTTCTCGAATAAAAATTTTTTCGGAAAATATCTTTTTCATTTGGAAAATTTTTGCTCATACCTTGAGCTTCATATTTCACAGCAGTGTACCAAATTTCAGTTTGATACGATAATAATTTCGGAGCTATTGTGACAAAACATGTCAAATTTCGTTGGTTTTTTTCTCCCTAGCGAAGGTATTTCCAGAATAACCTAAAAAAAATCTAGAAGAGCACTGCCGTGAAGGCAGCAATTTTTGCGCGCATGTTCATTGTAGATGACCGCTTCAGCAACGAATTTGAACATGCACGTAAAAGCTGCTCCCTTCACGGCAGTGCTTTTTGAAATTTTCTACTGATAAATTACTGGATTTAAATTCGATCAAATCTGTATTTTTGGAAATATTGGAAAAATATAATTTTGAATGGGTATATCTACGGAATCATTGGGCGGATTTTACCCATTCACGAATTCGACCTTCGTAATTAAGCCCCAAACCTTCTCTACAAATATCGAGTTTCTAAGTCGTTTCTTCCGGAAGTTATTGTGTTTACGGTCAGCCTAACGGCCGACTGCGTAAACACAATAACTTTCGAAAGAAACAACTTAGAACCTCGATATTTGTAGAGAAGGTTTGGACCTTAATTACGAAGGCCGAATTCGTGAATGGGTAAAATCCATACAATGATTCCGTAGATATACCCAATCAAAATTTTATTTTTCCAATATTTCCAAAAATACAGATCAGATCGAATTGAAATCTAGTACTTCATCGAAAAATAACAGTCCGAAGTTTCACCGAGAATTTAATGAGGATGATATGATAAGAAAATCATAGAAATTTTTTTTTTAAAATTATATATATATATATATATTCTTTTGAGAACGAGCATTACAATTCTAAGATATATCACAGTGTTAGCAGAGGAAATGTAAACGGGGTACCATACATATTTGCGTATGATACAAGAGCACAGATAAAAACCTCAGGCAAAATTCTGTCTCCCCGTATAAGTGTAGTAATTTGTTTATAGAAGATGGATGGCATCTTTTTCATTTGAAAATAATTTTTTCGTCATCTTGAATTCATTTCGACAAAATATCTTGACATAATATCTGAAACAGAAAGAGGGACAGAAAACCAGAAGGAAGCAGTAAATAATATCACCTACATTTGCTCATGACCGAGAGGGTCTTTCGACCAGGTTCAGTCCTCCAAGCGATGATTTTCAGATCCTCAGATAAACGAAGAACGCTACAGGCCCCTTTATTGGGGAATCATCTCCCATAGATCCATTATTGTTCATTTCGAACTAGAAATCTACTGACACGATTATCACGAAATTTCGCATAAAGTTGTCTTTCAGCATCTCAAAACTAGCTGTGAAGTTTTATCAGGACTGAATCAATATTTCTCGAGTTATACCGAAAAGGTCAACGATATCGAGAAGAAAACCTCGAAATTTGACATATTTTTTCCCGATATCTCTAAAATTTATGATCGTATCGAACTGAAGTTTGGTGCACTGCAGTGACATACGAAGCTCAAAGTGTGAGTGGAAATTTTAAAATTTTTTGGAAAAAAATGTCGAAAAAATTTTTTTTTCAAATTTACTAACAATTTGATCCTGACAAAATTTGGCTCAAAGTTGCGCGTCGTTATACCCCACCCAACTGCCAAGTTAGAATCTAATCGCTCAAATAGTTTCCGAAGTAAAAAATAAATAACTTCAAGTGCCTATAACTCCGAAACGATTCGACCGATTTGGCCCAATAACGAACTTAACCGCGGCATTCATATCGCAACCTATCCTGAAAGTTTCATGTTGCTAGCTCGCGTCTGTCGACAGTTAGCGTGTCTACGGCCGGACGGACGGCCGGCCGGACAGAATCGATTTTGACACCAGATTCGTCATCAGTGAGTCCAACCTAGTCGATTGATACCATTTTCGGCTCAATCATCCAAAACAGACATTTGGACAAAACGATAGCACGCTGTTCCCCTAGAACATGCGCGCAAAAATCTAGAAGAGCATTGACGTTAAGTCAGCAGCATGTTCAAATTCGTTGCAAAAGCGGTCATCTCCTTTGAACATGCGCACAAATGCTGTTGATGCATGTTCTGTGGAACAGCGTGCTATCGTTTTGTCCGAATGAATTTTGAGCCTACAATGGTCTCGAATGTCCGGCTGTACGCAGTATTACGGACGTACGGAGAATTCTATCGACTTTAGTTTGTTATACTTCAAGGAAAAAAAAATTATTGTAATTTTCGATTGTACCCTCATAGTAGTTGAGTTTATCTTCGATCTTCTCTGTTTTAGCCCTGAAGAAGTGGAATTATATCCGCGAAACGTCGGCATCAGTTGAATTGAGTTTTTTCAAAAAACCACATTCCTTCATCCTGTGATAATCTAATGATGAACTTAGTAGGAAATGAAACATCGGATTCTAATTTTAGAAAGAGGAACATCTTAGAGATGATATACATTAATGTTAACAACTCCGTCAATTTTAGATCTGATTCTGAACATCTTAGTAAACTATATAATTCAATTTTGACAAGATATATGTTCATACAGAGCGGGCAGACAGGGTGAGACTGTAATTAAGAAATAAATTACAATATTGATAAATTGTGTACATTATCCTGACATATCAATAAGAAGAAGAAATTTGTGGTGTTTGAAGTTGACAATTGTATTTATGACATAACGTTTTTCGTGGGGTTGGGATTTTCTGTGTTTGACCATTTTATGGTTAGGTTTTTTCGTGTAGCTTGATGTACCATTCTGAATTTTGAGAAATTGCTTGTGATTCGACTTTGAACCTCGGAGTTCGATGTTGGACTTATTCTTTGGTTTTAGAACTTCCTATTTTTACAGAGGTAATTTGCTGCTTTGTTTGTACTATTGTATAAGTGATGTCATTTTGATGTTTTTAAGCCTGAGGAAGAGGATGTAGATCTGCGAAACGAAGCTAAATATATGATTTAGAAGTCATTCCTATGTTTATTCCTGTCCTATTCCCGCAATTTCTGAATTATATTACTCGATAATAGATTAAGGCCAATTTTACAACAAGGTTCAGAAATAACCGCCTCTGACAAAATTATGACGTTCTCGTTACAACAGGAACAAGCGCGTAAAAACGACTCATTTATAGAGAGGATATAAACAATACCGTACATCACTCACGATTACGAATTTAATCTTATAATTCCGAAAGTTTAGGAAATCGACAATTACTACAGCCCATCAAATGCAGCTTGGTGTTATGCTCAGCCGAGCAGAATCAAGTGAGCATGTAATTATCAATTTATTCGATTTGATTAAGCTTCATTAATAAGTATCATTGCTCGTCGCGTGTTCCTTTGATTGACGTCATAAATCCATGGAATTAATTACCTGTCCCAATTCAATTATCGTTGTGTGATGTGTGGAATGGATGAAAAGGTGATGAGAGCATGATTGCGGAGACAAATATGCACGAGCATATCGTAATTTGAGCTTCACCTTCAGTAAAGAATGTATTGCGTTTATGAGTTAAACGGGTTGAACTTTAGACAGAGTATGAATTTGAGAACTTGCCAGGCCAATTATGTAACGAGAGGGATGTTTTGCTAGAAAATTCCGGAATAGGTCAGTTTTTATTCGGAAGGGGGCCTATTTTGAACACAATTGTAAGCCTAAAGCTCCTTTATACTAGGTGTTGGGGTTATCAGCCCTAAATTCTCAATTGGAAACAGAGGGTGAGCTTTACCTTCATTGAAAAGGAACTTGTCCATCTACATAAATACTAGTTTCAAATTATCATTGAGTTCTAGAAGTACTTTCAGGATGTTCTTCTTATTGAAATTGATTGCTCGCTCAACACTTGGTGAAACATCGTAATTAATATTAAAACAAATAAAAACACTTGACTACGTTCACAATTTTTAATTTAAAATATCTTGTTGACATGCATGTTTCGGGTTTTACCCCATTATCAAAACTGAAACGAAAATACATGGGACTACACAAATATACATCACATGACAGATGTTAACACCGGAGATAAGCGGAACTCCAATTGATCATTAACAATTGGTAGTTTTTGTTTATGTGCCGATGATATTTCTAAAATTTCTAGAAGGTCTAGTCTTTTTCCTTTCTCTCCTTCATGCAAGATTGTTGTTTTATTAAAATCTATAAAGTGGTTCTTCTGCTGTCAAGAAGACTATTAAGAACTGCCCTAGCTTATTATCTCAATTGAGATTTTCATTGACCATTATGAATCCAAGAATACCTTTATTGTACGCTCTACCAAAAATACATAAAGAGAATTGTCCGATGAGGCCCATTGTTTCATACACAAATGCACCAGCATCAAAACTATGTAAACATCTCAATTCAATTTTGCCAAGTATGATTCAACATAGCCCAATGTATTCTATCAAAAATACTATCCAGTTAACAGACGAATTAAAGACACTTAAAGTTCCCTCAAATGCTATATTAATTTCATTCGATGTAGTGAATTTATTTCCATCAATACCAACTGCAGAAATCAAAGATTTGGTCAGCCAACAACTTCACGATAACCTTTCACTTACTACAGAAATAAGAGAAGAGACAATGAGACTGCTCGAAATATGCCTTGGACAAAGTTATTTTAAATTCAACAATAAATGCTATCAACAAGTGAATGGTCTACCAATGGGTTCTCCTTCATCACAATTACTCAGTGAAGTATTCATGACATCATTGGAAAAGAAGATATTTTCCTCAGAATATATTGATCTGTCTGTGTTTGTACTATACTGGAAGCGATACGTAGATGACGTTTTTTGTATTTGGACTGGCTCAGCTTCTGAACTGAAATCTTTCCTACGATTGATCAATTCATTTTATAGTTCTGTTCAATTCACTTTGGAAATAGAGAATGACAATAAATCACTTAATTTTTTAGATATTCAAATCAAAAGGGTAGATGACCATCTTGAATTCGATATATACAGAAAACCCACTTTTTCTGACACTCTGATTCATAACAGTAGTTCACATCCATATCGAATTAAAATGTCAGCGTTCCATTCCCTTGTAAATAGATTAATTTCAACTCCATTGTCAGATGATAATTTCAAAAAAGAAGTTGGAGTGTTAAAATTATTAGCGAAGAACAATGGCTTCTCCCCTGACATAATAGATAAATTTATATTTAGAAAACAATACGATAGACTGTTAAGAAGTATTTACCCAGGTCCTTTCGAAAACCAATTAAAGAAATGTGTATATGTCAACTATATTCCGCAAGTAAGCGACAAAATTTGTAATAGGTTAAGACAAAATAATATCGATATTATATGTACAAATAAGAAGAACTTAAGATCAATGTTTTCTAGTGGTAAGGATCGACTGAATCATTCAGAAAAGAGTGGTGTATATAAACTCTTCTGTAACGAATGCCCTGCATTTTATATCGGTCAGACCGTTCGTTCTCTCCAAGTCAGAGTGGAAGAACATAAGAAGTCAATTCTTCAAAACAAATCCACAACTGGCTTCTCCACACATTGTATAACTTGCAACCACTTTATAGATTTTAATAAAACAACAATCTTGCATGAAGGAGAGAAAGGAAAAAGACTAGACCTTCTAGAAATTTTAGAAATATCATCGGCACATAAACAAAAACTACCAATTGTTAATGATCAATTGGAGTTCCGCTTATCTCCGGTGTTAACATCTGTCATGTGATGTATATTTGTGTAGTCCCATGTATTTTCGTTTCAGTTTTGATAATGGGGTAAAACCCGAAACATGCATGTCAACAAGATATTTTAAATTAAAAATTGTGAACGTAGTCAAGTGTTTTTATTTGTTTTAATATTAGTTCTTCTTATTAATGATTTTTCGCGGGGAAATTGACCTATTCCGGCATTTTCTCTCAAAATATCCCTATAGTGATATAAATTGGCTGGGCAAGTTTTCAACATGATACCCTGTTGAGAACCTGAGGAAATCTGTCCATTGGCTTCGAATTTTTCCCTCGAAGGGAAAAGAGTGATATCGTCTTGCGGAAATCTATATTATTTTCTGATTTTGAGACAAGAATGATCTGAAACGACTAGGTCATGAAGAATCCGAAGTCAAAAACTATACTGCCCTACCGTCCGCCCCAGCATCCCGTTTCCGTTATATCTCGAAACGGGAAAGAGCTAGCGACTTGAAACTTTCCTGGTGGGTTTTGCGTCAAAATGTGACAGTTGGGTTCGTTGATGGTTCAAATCTGCCGAACGATTCTAGAGATAAACTCATTTGAATTCTTGAGGTCATTTTCTCAATAGCCAGGAACTACTCATACGATCGAATTGGTTTCAATGTTTTATAATGATAAATGACGCGCAACCACCTGCAAAATTTTCTCGGGATCGTGCTGTAAGTACCTAAATATCTTTGAAAATCATTTCGAGAATTTTGTTGAATTTTTTTTCCCAAAACTATTCATCAGATTTGAATGAACTGTCGCATATACTTTAGGGGCAATAAGGGTTTTTCCTCAATTTGGGTTATTACTGCAAATGCAAATTTTAACATAATTATTATGGGTTTGATTCGTCATTTTTCCAAAATACCTTCAGAAAGTACTCAAAATCAGATTTCAAAATTGCGGTTTGGGATTTGCCAGGCATGCACGTAGTGGCAACGGTGTTTAGTAGAATAGCATTTTTTGCTATAGAATAATAAAATATTTATTCCTATTCTGTGGTACACACGCGTTCTTTGTCAATATAACCAAACAATTTTCGTTTGCGATTTGTCAGTAATATGACAGTATGTGCTCTTCTTTTTCTATTTCTTGTTCGTTGTCTTCTACTCTTACCAGATCGAAGTATAGCCTATCTCTGTTTTCCTAAGTGAAGTATCAAATTTGACGTCCTTTTCTTTCCGAGAAAGCTCATATCGTGCACTTAAGACAAATCCCTTTGAATACAAATTCCCATTTCTATTTTTCAGTTGCAGGTGACCAAACATTTTTTTAAAAATATAATATTGAAATTGTATGTTTGAAAAGAGATGTTCTAAAGGTTTTTCATGAGAATTACTGCATTGTCGTTTCAAGGAAAAACCCACATTGTTTCAGACTACGTAACAAATGACCGATATTGTTAGTACTTCTATAATTTATCATTTCGAAGAAGTGCAAAAAATAACTACAGAATGCAACAAGTTCAGAAATATCTCGGAAACAACGTGCTTATCATAGCATCCGGAAGTTCTAGAATTCTAGGAAATGTTGTTAATGGAACACTAAGTGGAAAATCTTTCATAATACTAACATAGTCACAAGGATGGAAATCTTTCGATAAATCAACAAATATTCCAACTTGATCAGAGCTAATCATCCAATCAACCAAAACATCTACACCGAAGAAACGGATCCAAGGAGAATGACTACAGCTGTTTGACAGTTATTACGTATCGTCAGGTCAACTTACCTAGGGTAAAACCGCAGAAGGAATCTCGATACTTGTCACTTTTCAGATGGATCGCTGCAGTATAACAACTAACAGCGCGCCATCTTCCAGGATCATCTTGCGAATCCCTCCTTCGAGTGCAGAGTACTTTGATCGATGTGCATGACGTTCATTCTTTTGTCGTATCAGGTCGCTTGCAACTTCGATTTTGCAGTTCCAAACTTCCGTCACGACCAAAACACTTTTCATAATCTTGAAGTTTAATTGCAACTTTTGCTATCGTAACTTTTTTTTAATTTTTCTGAAAACTAATAGAAGGTCAAGTGTATGGCATTACTCGGAAGACCTTCGAAATACCTACAAAACAAGGTGTCACTCAACCCCTGCTCATTCAAGATTTTGAGGGTTGCTGACATGCCGCTTACAGGGTTGATACACATTTATTGGAACCAACACCTACGAACCAAATTTGAACCCTTTTTGCATTATTTCTGATTGAGCTAGGAGGCTCTACATAAAATTCATTATTGGCATCTATTGCCTGTTGTTAATATGTTATCAATAAAGAGCAGTTATTACTATTGTTTCATTGTTCTAAGAAGAAAAGTAAAAATTTCCCGTCATATCGACCAACATTCCAATCGATTATCGGTTTAATTATTCAATTACTCGTACGCACATAACTGAAATTACTTTATATTATCAAATCGCTACGAGGAAAGTTATAATATGTCGCAATGACCGATATGGTAGTTGAGCGAAAGTTATTTGTCGCAACGTGACGTATTTTAGCGAGAAAAATATAGCCTAACTGTATTTGTTCACATTTTCTCGGCCAGTTCCACTGATTTATCAATAAACTTTTACCGCTGTTGTTTTCACCGGTGAATATTCTCGGAGAAGCCATCAATATTCTTATGGGATACGTGCGGAATTTTGCAAGTAGTTGAGAGTGGGCGGCATGATCTCATGTGGACAAGAAAGGAGTTGAGCCAATTACGTAATATGAAAGGTGAATTTTTGGTGAACCCGCAAGATTTCCCGTCTCCGAAATATCAATAAGATATTCACATCATTGTACAGAGTGCGTTTTCCTGAACTAATAGACTAAAGCCGAACATAGGCGGCCTCTCTTAGTTTGGATGATATGGGCCCCCAAAGTTCCAAATTGTTGAATTTTCAGGTCCATTTTTCCACCGAAAAAATGATCACTCACTCTTTCAATATAGTTCATAAATTATCTTTGAACCTTCAACCAACAATTAGCGACACTTTATTTCGAAAATAGTCATTATTTAATGGAAAAAAATTGAAAATAATCAACAACCACTTGACCTTTTACGAAATATATTTTTTGGCGGGAATTGGCATCTGAATTTAAGATTGCAGCGCCACGATGGCCAGTTTTAGATCCTTAGATACAGACATAGATTTTGTTTTGATAGTCGATTTTGTACTGTTTGTTAGTGTTTGTTTTGATAATTTTTGATTTCACGATTCATTCAAAGACTTTTATAGTTGACGAGTGTATTACTGGGAGTGCATATTCCATTCTTATGAAGTATGTATCATTGTTCAATCTTATTGACTTTGGTGGGTTACTTAAGCTGTCTTGAAAGTTGAAAAACAGATAGTATTGTAAAACATACTTTTTGGAATAATAGACAAATAATCATAACTACTATTTGTATTGTGGGGGCGTGTGTCCTGTGAAATCAAACACGCAATAAAGAAAAGGGATTAGCCTGTTTATTTAACTCTCGAGTGTTACAACAAAAGTGAATTCGAAAGGCAATAAAATTCTTTTTGTTGAAAGGCTCAGGCTAACAATTTTGGTTGTAAATCTCCTTGTGTGCAGACAGGTAGTTCTTCGCTGGCGCCGGGCTGGGTCGATCGGGGAACTAGGGATGCTAAGGCGGCGGTCGGTACTGTCGGGAGCGTTTCCGTCTTCGAGGGTGGTAAAAACCAGATGTTGATGCGTTGGACCTTCTTGAATTTTTTCGCCTTGACACAGATAAAGATGAATGCAGATGTCGGTCAGGAATGCAGCGTATAGATAGAATATCTTCTTAGCGGTGAATGCGGATGGGTTGGAGTTGAGTGATTTTTGAGAGCGGAGCGAAATATATTTTTACGATTTTTCGGAGATTTGAATTTCGTGTTTCGACTCCGCCCTTTTTTCCGTTTTTGTTGAAGAGGATGAATTCGCTACAATATAGCGAAGGACTAAATACTCAATATATTGTGAATAAAATGAATACTAAACTAATGCTACTTGTATCGTGGGTCTAATTATTATCGATTGACAAATAAATTTCCCAACACTCATATGATTGGTCTTGAAAAAGCTGTAATAAATAAGCCTTGTACAACTTTGCTTTCATAGGCAGCAGCACTTTGAGCGAACAGTATTCATCTCCAGATATTTCCTTGTTGAGACTCTTTCTTTTTCAATAGTCAGTTCTATCACTGAAACATTTACGTTGATCCTCAATTCAACAGGCAGATTTCTGGAAGGCAGGGCATTGCTCTTCGTAAATTTCTCTGCTTGGATTAGGGGCCTGGAAAAAGAAAGTCTTCATGAATGTGATCTGATATTTCATGAGCAATTAGTGCTTACGTCTTTGAAAATGATCCACATCGGTAAAATGCAGATAACAGACGTAAAGTGGAGTTTGGCAACAGCGTCTTTTCCTCACTGGCGACCACAGAATACAAATTGCCAAACGTACTATGACAGAACTGCATTTACTGGCGGGAAATATGAAATGATAGACAGCTGAAGGAAACGATTTTAAGGGAACTGCTTCTGTTTCTGAAGAAGAGGCGGTAATCATGATCAGTCAAAACATTGAGAACATTCGTTTACAGTTTTCCTTTCAATGTTTTCTTTCAAACTCAAATCATTCAACCGGCTTCAAAGTGGGGAGGTGACTTCGAGATACAGAGGTGGGTATTACAATATCAGTAAGATCAATTTTATTAGAAAACGAAATAGAACCATACGACCAGTAGCCGTATGAATTATTGCTAATCGTTATAATGATCGATAAATTTTATGGGTGCATTGCCACACCGTACAATGGATAATTTCATTTTCGCGAAGTACGGTGAAAGTTTTCGCTGCCTGATACTGAATTTTAATAGATCGGTTTCCTGTCCGATCAAATGCCTACATGAAATGAGCTTTTCTTGAACATCCATATAGATAGAACTCTTTTTAAAACGAGATATAAGTGTGACTCAACAATATCTATACTCGCGAAGGATATGATGACTGGAAATTCGAAAACTGAAATATGCAGGCAATTTGATTACCTAGTATAAATAAATAAGCGGCAATTCTTCAACCAAAGATCGTTGCAGTATGTTTTGAACCTAGCACAAATTTACTTTCGCTAAAAATACAAAAAGTTTCTGGAGATGCCGGGGATCGAACCCGGGGCCTTTCACATGCAAAGCGAACGCTCTACCACTGAGCTACATCCCCTTGTTGTTAGAGGCGAAAACTGCAGCATACATTAACATATAGTCTATTCTCTTTCATAGAGTAAATCAATACGTCATGAAAGTTCCACTTACTCCACTTAATATAAATAAACGACGGCGCGGTCCGTTCTATATCAAGGTCGCAGTAATTAGGCATGCAACTAAACTAAACCATGGGGTTATTGATAAGAATATGTTAAGATTGACAACGTCCCAACGATATCCTTGACGATATTTCCCTACTTCCAGCCTGATTCAGTTCTAGATGGAAAAACTTGATATACCTACCGCCTACCCTCTATTCTAATATGTATCGATTAAAGCATATTTTGGGAAGATTTTTCATCATTTTTTCGGATTTTCTGAGTTTTCACTTTCAATATCTGAAACAGAACTATATTGAAAATTAAATAAAAATTATTTTTTATGGAAAACACCCTTGCGGATTGCAGGATAGAACTTTTAGTCGTGAACAGTTTCTTGGAAAACAGATGGCCTAATGAACAGTATTTATAGGAATAATACCTATAAACGATAAATAAAGAGGACTATGACGTTTCAGAGTACAAATCTGATTCTTTCATCAAACAAACGAGAAAATTTTCAGAATTAAGTTTATTATTTCTACATCTGCACATTAAAGTGAGAATGTTTTCTATGTGCTATAGTTTATTGAATAATTCTTCCAATTTCCTGAAACAAACGATAGAAAAAGCCCAAACCCTATCTTTTAAGCATCGATTAAAGCTTATTTTGCATCTATTTTTAGGTTTTTTCTGTGTTTTCAATCCCAATATCTGAAACAGAACTACGGCCCAACGGCCGACCGTAAACACAATAACTTCCGAAAGAAACAAATTAGAAACTCGATATTTGTAGAGAAGATTTGGGGCTTAATATCGAAGGTCGAATTCGTGAATGGGTAAAATCCGCCCTCTGATTGGTGTAGATATACCCATTCAAAATTTTAATTTCTCAATACTTTCAAAAATACAGATTAGATCGAATTGAAATTCAGTACAGTATGGTGTGCTCATCTGAGAAATGAGTGATGTCAGCTAGTAGAAAATACAAAGAGTTGTATATTCTGTACTTTGAATTAACATGCAAATTCAAGCAACTGTTTGTATTTTAATCTTGCTGACATCACTCATTTTTCAGATGAGCACACCATGTTTTTCACATCATGGTTCCTACAGAATTTAATGAGGATAATATGATGAAAAGATCACAGAATATTGAATATGTATTTGAAAAAAAAATTTAAGTTTTTTTTTCAAATTGTTCGAATGACATATGATAATCATGAAATTCTGCACAATGTTGTCCTTTTAATCTTCGAACTAGCTGCGAAGTTTCATCACGATTGAATCAGTATTCCTTGGGTTATACCTTAAAAAAACAACGATATCGAGAGGAAAACCACGAAATTCTACGTATTTTTTCCCAATATCTCCGAAACTAATAGCGATATCAAATTGTAATTCGATACACTGCAGTGAAATATGAAGTTCAAGGTATAGCTGAGATTGTTCTCGAACATGAACAATAGTTTCAGAACAAAAAAAATTTTTGTCGAAAAATTTTTTTTTCAGAATTGAAGGATCATACGATTTCAACGAAATTCCGCTCAAAGTTGCGCGTCTTTATGCTCCATCCAACTGCCAAGTTTCATTTCAATCACTTCAGTAGTTTCTGAAATATGGGAGAAATAACCTCAAAATTTCAAATGGCTATACCTCCGAAACTATGAGGCCGATTTTGCCCATTAACGAACTAAACCATGGCATTCCGATGCGCGAACCTCCCTGCAAGATTTCGAGTCGTTAGCTGGCTTCGTTCGACAGTCATCGTTCAATCATCGAAAATTGCAGACATTTGGACAAAACGATAGCACGTTGTTCCCCTAGAACATGCGCGCGAAAAAGCCTGGCTTTCAATCTTCCAGCTCTTGAGGTTCGAAATATGACTCGAATGAACCATCAAATAAGACCGAGTAAAGCCTGCGTCTATGACCGGTCAACTACGAAGTTATAGTACCTACATATAAACACGTGAAAGTATCCACGCAATACAGCGTCTCGTTTCACTGAAAGTGTGAGTGAATTAATGGTGTAAGGCACCTTGACCATAAACATCCTAGGTAATGGCAATCATATCAATCGAAAGTTTGGCCTTGCTCGCCTACTACACATGTTCTTCGGATACCGCTGTAAAATTGCACTTGAATATTGAGATGCTGATATTGTCTGTTAAACATTTAAAGAGATAATTTTTTTTTTGTATTTTTTCCGAATATCATAGGCTTCAACGAAACCCCTCAGAAGCTCAAAGCTTGTGCGAGTTAGGATACCGGGTGTGTTCTGTGTAGGCTTTGTTACTAATTCCTTGCGCCACGTTAGGAACAGCACTGTTAATTGTTTACCCAACAGCGAATGGTTGGACGGTCCCCTAAAAACCGGAAAAGTTATTTCCCGGCCAAGGGCTTGAACCCCAGACCTTACGATCATGGGGCTTGCGCTCTAACCACTGAACTACCGCCGCATATTTCTGGATGTTCTTTGAAAAAACCTAGAAAATCACTGACGTGGAGTCAGCAGCTTTTGCGAGCATGTTCACTCTTGGTCATAACCCTTGAACAAGCTGCTGACTTCACGTCGGTGCTTTTCTAGGTTTTTTTTTCGATAAAGTACTGGATTTCAATTCTATATAATCTGTACTTTTGGAAATATTGAGAATATAAAATTCTGAATGGCTATGTCTACGGAATTATTCGGTGGATCTTACCCATTCAGGAATTCCAGTTTCGGTATTAAGCCCCCAACCTACTCTACATATATCGTTATTGTGTTTACAGTTGGCCTAATGGCCGATTTATTTTTCCAATATTTCCACAAACCCAGATTAAATCGAATTCAAATGAAGTAAAAATGACAGTTTGGAGGTACATACAGAATTTCATGAGGATAATATCATCAGAAGATCACAGAATATTGAATGTTTGAAAAAAAATTTGAATTTTTTTTTCAAATTATTCCACTGACACGACCATCGCGAAATTTAGCACAAAGTTGCCCATCAGCGTTTTCAAACAAGCTGCCAACTTTCTTCATGATGAATCTGGATTTTTTGAGTTATTCCGGAAAAAACAACGATATCGACAAAAAAAACACGAAATTTTACATATTTTTGCGCGCATGTTCTGGAGAACAGCGGGCTATCGTTTTGTCCAAATGTCTGTCATTTTCAAATTTTGAGCCGAAAATGGTCTCAAACGACTAGATTGGACTCACTGATGACGAATCCGGTGCCAGAGAATCCGGACCCGGTTGACCGTATGCACGATAACGGTCGTACGGAAAATCCTATTGACCTGAAACTTTCAGGGTAGGTTGCATTTCAAAATGGGACGGTTATGTTCATTAATGGGCAGAATCGATCAAACGGTTTCGGAGTTACAGCCTTTTGAAATTTGGAGGTTATATCCGTGATTTTTCGGGAACTACTGGAACGATTATATCGAAACTTGGCAGTTAGTTGGGGTATAATTTTTTGCGAGATTTCGTTGAGAACATACTGTCAGTAAATTCACAAAAAGTTTTCTTTCGAAATTTTTTTGAAACAAATTTTTTTCGGCAACTGTTCATCATATTTGGAAAAAATTTAAAGCAGATATTGAGCTTCATATTACGCAGCAGTGTACTGAATTTCATTTCGATACGGTTAGTATTTTTGGAGATATTGGGAAAAATATATGCAAAATTTCCTGGTTTTTTTCTTGATATGGTTGTTTTTTCAAAATAACTCAAAGAATGCTCATTCAATCATAATGAATCTACTTCGAAAATGCTGAAGGACAACTTTGTGCCAAATTTCGTGATGATCGTATCATTAGAAGAATTTGAAAAAAAATTTCACCTTTTTTTTTTCAAATCCCCAATATTCTGTGTTCTTCTGATCATATTATCATCATTGAATCCTGTATGATAAGTTACTGGATTTCAATTCGATCTTATCTGTATTTTCGGAACTATTGGGAAAATGAAGTTTTGAATGGGTATATCTGCGGAATCATTGGGTGGATTTTACCCGTTCACGAATTTGTCCTTCGTTATCGAGGTCCAAACCTACTGTACAAATATCGAGTTTCTAAGTTGTTTCTTTCGGGAGTTATTGTGTTTACGGTCGACCGTAAACACAATTTCAATTAATTCGTTATATTTGAATTGATGTCAATGAATTTGATCTATAAATTTTATGTTTATGTTGGAAAACCGAGTTCTAACTAAGAAATTGTTTTGAAGGAAGCTGAAAAGTAGAGGGGGGCCCTGAAAGTTTCCAAGCGTAGGGCCCCGGAAATCGTCGATCCGCCACTGCTGCTTCAAATCTAGTTCATGAAACAACCTGTATAATCTGGGGTTTTGATTGAAATGGTACTTTGTCGACGAAGGTCTACTTTTCATTTGATGGAGCTGAAGCAACAAGGAAACATCCTCTTGAGGAAATAACTATTTGTGTTCACTGTGTATAGAATACTGATAACAAAACAGTGTGTAACTACTCTCTAATCCACTTACACTTTCTGCGTCTAACGCACGTTTCGGAAACGAAGTTTCCTTTGTCAAATACATATCGTTTCTAACTACTACAGTTACAAGTGTCATGTTAACCGAGTGATAGGATGGTATACAGGACCAATGGGAAAGAGTTGTTAAAGGCCATAAGGGTAGTGCTGGGCTATCAAGGGTGAGTCAGGTAGATATTTGGAATAATGGGTTACTAATGGGGGTGAGATCATTGTTTAGCAATCTGTCTTTTCTCTTCAACATATGTATACCTTCAAGAGTATTTAGGTAAATTTTGTCCGAGCTTTCCAATAGCTTTTAGCATTTTTCTGAAATCACATGACTAGTTGTTAAAACGTGATTCTCGTGTTGATGTTCCTCGCTGTTTGTCCGATTTAAGATTTATCGCAGTCTGGACATTTTATTTCGTATATACCCGATTTTAATTCATCTGGAAATTTATCAAACTTATTTTCCAAAAGTTGTCTGGTTTTCGTGACGGTTGTAAAAGCAAACTTAATATTTACTTTTTTGAAAATGTTCAGCAGTTTTTTGTAGGTTTCAGGGTGATCCGTAAATACCCTGAAACCGTTATTTTTTTCCATTTCTTTCATTAATCATTAATGAAAGTAAACACTGATTGCTAAACAATGATATCACTCCCATCAGTAACTCATTATTCCAAATATTTACCTGACTCACCCTTGATAGCCCAGCACTACCCTAATGGCCTTCAACAACCCTTTCCCATTGGTCCTGTATACCATCCTCTCACTCGTTCAACATGACACTTGTAACTGTAGTTAGTCACGATATGTATTTGACAAAGAAAACTTCATTTCCGAAAAGTGCGTTAGACGCAGAAAGGGTAAGTGGATTAGGGAGTAGTTACACACTCTATTTGGGAAGAAATGGACTATCGCGCCACTGGATATGGACCCGGATCTTTCGGTTGTTGGCATGATATAACCAAATGATCATCAGCATTATGCTATCTGTGCTCATATTAACCTTTAAATCATTTTAGGATATGGGAAAGACAATGGATAGAGTATTACCAGGGTATCAGTTATTTTAATGAATTATTAATCAACCTGTTATGACTTGAAATTAACATGAAATATTTTTTTCGAAATATGGACGTTGGCATATGATGTAAGTTTTTTTTTGCTATTGTAATAAATTAGGTGTATTATAACAATGAATTCATTACAAATATTTTGCATTAAAATAAGGCGTTCCTCGTAATGGAATGAAGTGGGTACACTACATATAATATCGCTTCATCCTTGCAGAACTTTCTTCATGTACGCTCAAGTTATTACCTCATTAGAAACTAATTGGAATTTCATGTGACTCACATGGAAAATTCTTCGATATTATGTGAAATATATCACCTGCATCGATTACTACTTACGAAGCTTTTATGTAAATAATTTGCTTGCTCATGTTACCCTACTCGTCCTTTATGTAACACAGGTTAAATAAAAACTATTATTTCCACCAGATTTATTTATTTATTTATTCATTGGTAAGGAACACAAACAGGTATAACACACAACAGTGTCCTCTAATACATTGGAAAATAAAATAATACCATGTGTCCAAAAAACAAGCGCTGATAACAACTCAAGATGAACCTGAAGAAGAATCTATATCAAAATCAAAAAATTTGTCCACTTTTTTTTGAGGGCCAATATTCTTCAATGAATTAACTAAAGAATAGAATCCCAATACGAAGAGGCGCTGTAAAATTCGAGAAATTTCGTTATTTTTGTGGGTCTGCCCTTGAGCTAGTAGAGAATTAAGCTCCGCTCACGTTTAAGCGAAACATAGAATATACATTGAATATTTATCTATTTCGCATATACTGAATACAGGTCTATGCTATTTCGTGACCAGACCACAGGCATAGTCCATGACTATGGACCGGGACTTTCCATAGAATTCTAGAGTTCAATTAATGTTTTTAGGTTAGTTGAGTGATTTTTTTAAATTCGTTTATAAATTTGATAAAAATCAGAATGATAATGGAATTTTCAATATAAGAATGAGCATGATTAAAATTGCGTAGAATCTCACGATGGAAATAACTGAATATTGCACGATTTTCAAGTGCGGGAGATTAGTGTTTCAATGGTCAAGTATAGTGAAATATTTTCCACAATAATACTGCAAAATGAACCAAATTATAAAAATTAAGTGAGTATTATTCTGCAATACAAATCAGCGTCAGTGATATCTGTGTTGAACATTGTGCATGGGTGTATTAGCGCATAGAGAAATATTTGAATTCTTTGAACTTTCACTGAGCCGAATCAGGAAAAATGATAAATGAAAAAAGTGTTTCATTTGATGAGAGGAATCTATGATCAAAATAGATACACAACTCACCCTGTACATATAGGAACAAAAATTAAATGTATTGTCACACAAACCAAAAATATTTCTGCATTTGAAAAATAGATTCAATCTAAAATAAATATATTTGCAATGCAGGCCATTGTCCCACACTTCAGAGACTTGGCCAGATAATTTAATAAATTACCATTACTCAATTCAAAATTTGGAATTGATTTAATGATTCAAATCTTCGGAATTATTGAAATAAATTCATTCGAAACGGTTCACCTGTGTTATAACATTGTTGTATAATCCTCAATTTAATTTCTTCAGCGACGGAAAAGGAGTCAGAGGAACATCATTTTGAATTCATTTCCTTATGTTAAACTAGATTAATTTGAATATAATTATACAGTTGATATTCTATTTATTCTATGTATATGTAACCAGTTTTGCCAATTTCGATAAATTTATTCGTGAGAGAATCGGAACATTCCATGTAAACTTGATTTCCCGATCCATTGTGTCATGGAAAGTGGCATATTCTGGAATTCAGAATATTGGAGATCACAAGAAGAATATGCAATTTCTTCGAGGAATAGTGAAGGAGGCTCACCAAAAACAACTTCTTATTTTCGATGCATAATGTTCCCATATTAATATAAAATACTAATCAACTACCTCCGCTGAAATATTTTCAGTGACACAGAAGTAATTCCCTGGATAATTTTTTACTACCTATAGTAACCAATCAAATTACTTGATTTTGAGTCACGTGTCAAATTTCATCCAATCACCTATGGATTACAGCGATAATACCCTACAGGTGGTGTTTTCGACAAAGAGGATCATCAAGTTTAAATTGAACCTTAAAGCGTGTTGCTTAAGGATAATAGCATGATGTAAAAAACAAAGTGTGCTCATCTAAAAAATGAGTGACGTCAGCAAGATTAAAATACAGAGTTGTGTATTCTGTGCTTTGAATTTGCATGTTAATTCAAAGCACAGAATATACAACTCTTCGTATTTTCTGCTAGCTGACGTCACTCATTTTTCAGATGAGCACACCATGTTCTCTACATCATGGATAATAGCAAGCAACACGCTTTCAGCATTCTCTATGACAAAATTATCTCGGTATTATCAATGCCTTAGGGGTATTACTACTGAAAATCCTGAAATGAAGTTTAACAAATGACAGGCCAATCCAATATAACAGCAATGATGATAGGTACTTTCTGCACTGAATCGAGAAGTCTGGGACCTTAACGCTCAATTGTGTAACACGATTGGTCCCTATCAAGATATTATCTTGCGCAACGCAGTTTGACTTCCGCCTAAAAAAATTTGTGATCATCACACAATTTTGCATGCATCTTCAAGCCATGCTTTTTCAAGAACTCCATCGGATCTTTTTTGCTAGTGAGGAAATAAAAGTCAGATTATCTTGGAGAAACTTGGGTCAATTTTGCTTCCTATATACAATTAGGTTCAGATCTTAGGCCGAACGTGAACACATTTACTTCCGGAATAAAAAGTTCACTGAACAGGATTGAGGGGGGGGCTCAATTATGAAGGTCAAGTTCATGAATCGTTGTTCCGAAAAACGAATGGACATTTTTAGTTCTACTCAGTCAGACATTTGAAGGGTCTAGTTATTGTGTTTACGGTCAGCCTAATGGCCGACTGCGTAAACACAATAACTTCCGAAAGAAACCACTTAGAAACTCGATATTTGTAGAGAAGGTTTGGACCTTAATTACGAAGGCCGAATTCGTGAATGGGTAAAATCCACCCAATGATTCCGTAGATATACCCAATCAAAATTTTATTTTTCCAATATTTCCAAAAATACAGATCAGATCGAATTGAAATCCAGTACTTCATCGAAAAATAACAGTTCGAAGTTTCATACAGAATTTAATGAGGATGATATGATAAGAAAATCATAGAAATTTTTTTTTTAAATTGTTCCAATGAAACGATTATCACGAAATTTCGCATAAAGTTGCTTTTCAGCATTTCAAAACCAGCTGTTAAGTTTTATCAGGACTGAATCAGTATTTCTCGAGTTATACCGAAAAAATCAACGATATCGAGAAGAAAACCTCGAAGTTTGACGAATTTTTTCCCGATATCTCCAAAACTTATGATTGTATAGAACTGAAATTTGGTACACTGCTGTGAAATATGAAGCTCAAATTGTGAGTGAAATTTTTTTTTGGATATGATGAATGATATTTGAAAATTTTTTTTTTTTTTTTAATTTACTGACAATATGATCCTGACGAAATTTTGCTCAAAGTTGCGCGTCGTTATACTTCACCTAACTGCCAAGTTTGAATCCAATCACTCAAGTAGTTTCTGAAATAAAAAATAAATAACTTCAAAACTTCATGTGCCTATAACTCCGAAACTATTCGACCGATTTGGCCCAGTAACGAACTTAACCGCGGTATTCTGATTCGCAACCTATCCTGAAAGTTTCAAGTTGCTAGCTTGCTTCTGTCGACAGTTATTGTGTCTACGGCCGGACGGACGGCCGGCCGGCCGGACAGAATCGATTTTGACACCGGATTCGTCATCAGTGGGCCCAACCTATTCGATTGAGACCATTTTCGGCTCAATCGTCGAAAATTACAGACATTTGGACAAAACGATAGCACGCTGTTCCCCTAGAACATGCTCGCAAAAAAGACTATTCGCAACTACTGCTAAGCGATACGCACTCTGGTGATAGAAATTCGAACACTTCCAAGCTAGTAGTTTTTCGACGTGCCTGTTATTCTAACGTAATTTGCTTACTTTTGGAGTTCATTTTCGAGCTTTTGTGTTGTTCTTCGAGTTGAAATTTTGGAATACCGAAAGTATTTGTAATATTCATCGTTTCCTTTCTTTCCGATTAAAAATATCGATCGTATTAATTCAAAATGGCATCCTCCCGAAATGACTATTGTTGTGTGCCTCAACTCAATGTTATTCATGGTCAAAGAAGAAAGGATCATCTAGTGCCTTTAGTTTTCATTTTTTCCAAAGCCAAATGAAATTTAAGTTAATTTGGAAACAGTATTTGGCAGGGAACTCAATGATAGAAGAAAGGCCTAGCTTTAGAAATTGAAGATTGGAAAACAGGTCACGAAATACATGAAAGTATGTTCACTGCATTTCTCTGAAGATGTTTATTTTCATAAGGGTAAATTACCTACAATGTATTTATTTCGAAACAACTTCATGTCATGATGTTTTCAGGTGTAAATAAAAATGAGAGAATTTTGAAGGAAAATGCTGCAGAGAAACAACCGAGCACTTCTGCAGTTACCTAATTCACATACTACAAAAAATTATATTCAAAGAGAGTGATCTGGTTGAAAATCTGACAAAAACTAGATATACTGTCAGAGTTGATAATAGCTGAAGTTACTCATATAAATACATCAATACTTTTCATTTCCTTATATAGGTAGGCTGAACCGGCTGTGACATTTTTCATTTTGTATGTGTATCTTTAGCTGCTGTAATATGAAAATAAAATCAATTATATGTCTATCTGTTTCCTTTTCTTTAGAAATACGATGCAAAAGAACTAAAGCAGAAAATCTCTTTTCATTTTATTGATTCACTCGTTTGTAAACAAAGAACGAGTCATATCATTTGGACTGATTCTAGATTTACCACATAATATAGCCTGCATTCAGCACTTCTTCGCATAAATAAAGGTCCTTAAATTACTTATTGAGGGGCCTATTTTTCCAGAAATTCAAGTTAACTTAGATATTGGTTTATTTTGATCCACCAAGCAACATACACTAAAATAACACCGAAATTATCCTCCAGGAACGATTTAAAGTACGATTTTATATCGTGATCCAAACGAAAAGATCCCTCTCAAGAAATCTTACACAAAACTATAATAATTTCTTTAAATATTCAAGCTCTGCTTAATAAATATTCGTTCTCCACCACATTTCTAAGGTTTGTTTACATAAAACTACTAGCTTGGATAGGTTTCAAATTTATCCGTTAGGGCGCTGGCATCTTCGCAGAAGTTCCCAATTTTCAACAACAGATCGCACGTCTCATCTTCTTCATTCGAAGTTGAGAGGTTGGGGGTTAGGTTTGCCACGCAGAGGGGTGAAATGATATGATGATGGATATTATGTAAGAAAATGTCCATCTTAAGAGCAAAACTGAAAGGTCCAATCGATCTCCCAAAATCTTGATTTATCTACAAGAAAAATCTTTGCTTCCTTTCAATGGACACCCCGTATATTTTCACATCATCAGTATCATACTGAGATCGACAAGGAATGATTGATTTAGTTTCATTGACATCAAGCGAAAGTTCAATCAAGATCACTTTACTCTAGAACAGCGATTTTTTTCTGCACCAAGATCCTTCTGGAGCAAACAACATTTGTTACACAACTCATAGACGAAGATAGATGGCAATTTCACCGGCAGCCTTGGCGCTTGGCCTTGCACATACGATTGGAGTTCTTAGGGAGCCAAGTCTGGGGAAAGTGGAAGCGAGCCCCACCTGTGAGGATGTCTTCCATATTCCGAGCCTATATAACTGATGAGGACCTTGCACTAACCATGAGTTAACAGTTCTTGTGAACGTCTTCAAACTACAAGTGGGTGGCTCCCGAAAATCACGATGAAGGTCCACTGGAACCTTGTGGTTAGTGCATTTCCTGTTTCCGTTTTATTTTTTGTGCGTTCGAATTTGTTGTGACAAGTGACGTTTGTTTAGGGGATGTTTTTTATTTACGTGTTTGATGAGAAATGAGGGTGCGAACGCGGTTTTGAGTGATGCTGAGTGTTTACTTTTATTTTTCGATTTCATCGAATTTGAAATTAATTTTATTTGACAAAGCAGAAAATTTTTAGAATTATTTTCTTTCGATTTTTCGTTTTGAAACTCTTGTCAAATGATCTGTCTTTTGAATACCTGTATTTCAAGAAATTGGCGCCGGCAGAAGTGTCAGCATATCGAGAAATGATTAGTAGTAATTTCAGTGCCGCTCATTCTGCACTATAAATATCTGAACTATTTTCTGAATCAAAACAAATTCGAGCCATTGGTTTTTTTTTCCATAAATAAGATACCACCGAATTAATATCGGAGCATCAGATATTGTAAGATTTATATATGTTGATGCCAAATTGCGCTCGTTGTTGAAAATAGAGTTACTTAGTTTGTATCAACGAAGAAGGCTTTCGATTCAATGCTACATTATTATGCATGCACGCTAGAATTAAGGACTAAGGCTTATTTCGGGAGGATTTCGAATCTTTTTTTAGGTTTTTTATGGATTTTCTCTCCCAATATCTGAAACAGAACTATTAAAAATTTAATAAAATTGTTTTTTCATCAAAAACGCCATTGAGGATTGCATAGTATCAAAATATTTGTCAAGGGCAGTTTCTTGCAAAACAGATTGCCAACTGAATAATACAGGAACAATACAAACGATAAGGAAAGCGAACTATGACGTTTCAGAGCACAATTCTGACTCTTTCATCAGACAAAGCAGAAAATTTCAAGAATCATTTTCTTTCGATTTCTCGTTTCGATTTGAGACTTTTGTCAAATTGACAGTTTTGGGAAAACACAGGAACACAGATTCATTTATTTGAAAGTTTTTTACTACTTTTTTAAGTAAATTCAGCCAAAGAGTGTCTATTTTTACCGAACAATGAGCAAAACTACTCTCTCCATTTAACAAAATGCAAAAGGACTCTTTGATTTTTCTTTTCAAATTATCTGATTCCAACATCAGTATTTTTGTACATGGCTTTTCAGAAAACATCAAAAGAATTGGTGCAATTTAATATAAGAACGATTTTCAAATTGAAAAATGATTTGAGATCCATACTAACTAAAACCAAACCAATTAACGAGAAACGAAAATCAAAAAATTGTGTTAATAGTATTCCCTGTGTTTGTGGAAAGACAGGAGAAACATCTCGACCGTCAGATATCAGAAAAGGAGAGCACCAAAACAACCTAAGGAATATAGAGACATACAAATATCCCAAATAGTGAACCATTTATGTTCGACCATTGATCATCACATGATAGATTGGGACAATACAAAAATACTGATGTTGGAATAGGATGATTTGAAAAGAAAAATCAAAGAGTCCTCTTGCATTTTGTTAAATGGAGAGAGTAATTTTGCTCATTGTTCGGTAGAAATTGACCCTATTTGGCTGAATTTACTTAAAAAAGAGGTAGAATTAAAAAGCTTCCAAACAAATAAATCTGTATTGCTGTGGTTTCTCAAAACTGTCGATTTGACAAAAGTCTCAACTCAAAACGAAAATTCGAAAGGGAATAATTCTTAAAATTTTCCCCTTTGTCTGATGAAAGAGTCAGATTTGTACTCTGAAACGTCAGTTCGCTGTGTTTATCCTTTATATTGTTCCTGTATTGTTCATTATAATAGGCAATCTGTTTTCCAAGGAAGTGATCTTGGCAGCAATTCGCAGAGGCATTACCATATTTCAATTCGTCCAGATCAGTACTTTCCGAGTTGCTAAAGAAGTGCGGATCAAATTTCGGATAGAACCTCTATCCATAAAGCTCTTGTTTCTAAGAAAAAATATGTGAGAAGGATAAAATGATGATGTAATATAAAATGAGCTAAAAAATTAAAACAACTTCACATCATATTATTCGTCATGGAAAATATCAATGTCCAAAATACTTCAGTTACAAGAAAAACTTCAATTACCTTAATTTCTTCTTGCATGCTTGTTCAGGGAAATGGATCGAACCAATACCTGTGTGGATGACCGCTCTGACTTCGGAATTCAAGAAGCGCGTGAAATCCCCTGACTTGAGTCTAGTATTCGAGTTAATCTGTTTTGTTATTCTCATTTTATTCCATTTCTGTTAAAACTTGATGCTAGGGATTAGTATCCATATAATATCAATTTTTCCATATAATATCAATATAATCTGAATGAATAAACGATAGAGGGTAAATAAAAATCTCATTTGTTAATCTCAAAATTTTTCTTTCTTATTGTCTCGGTTTCTATAACATTTCTCATTTCATCACTTAAAAGGTATACAATTCCTCTATTCCATTAACTTTTATGACGTCAGAAGGTAGGTCATGGAAGTTCGACACATTCCACTCTGTATAATCTTGGGTTAGGTTTATTTTCCTATCAGACAACGCGATGGTATTCGTTCTACATAAAGGTGGTAGTAATTACGAATGTAACCTAACCAGACCATAGAGTCATTGATAAAAACTAGACAATATCGTGCCGAATTATTTTGACCGTGGCGATATTATATCCTGATTCATTTCTAGTTACAAGGACTTGCTAGATATATTCCAAGGCCTACGGACTGACTTTATAAAAGCAGATAAGAGCCTCACATAATTTGGCATTTCAGCGTCGAAGATAATTTTAGATATATAATGTGGGTTTTTCCTTTAAACGAAAATGCAGTAATTTTCATGAAAAACCTCAAGAATATCACATTTCAAACATATAATTTCAATATTATATTTTTGAAAAAATCTTTGATCACCTAAAACTGAAAAATAAAAAATGGGGATTTGCATTTAAAGGGATTTGTCTTGAGTGCACGACATGGCAACGTCGAATTTAGCTTTCTCGGAAAGAAAAGGACGTCAAATGTGTTACTTTGCTCAGAAAAACAGAGATAGCTATACTTCGATCTGGTTAGAGTAGAAGACAACGACCAAGGAATAGAAAAAGAAGAGCACAGACTGTCATACTGTCATATTAATGAAAAATCGCAAACGGAAATTGTTTGGTTATATTGACGAAGAACCTCAGAATGAAGAATATGTTGTTCTTTATTCAAAGCAGAGAACACGTGTGTACCACAGAATAGGAATAAATATTTCATTAGTCTATAACAGAAAAGGGTATTCTACTAAACACCGTTGTCACTTCGTGCATGCCTGGCAAATCCCAAACCCCAATTTTGAAATCTGATTTCGACTACTTTCTGAAGGAAATTTGGGAAAATGATGAATCAAACCCATAATAATTTAGTTCCAATTTGCATTTGCAGTAAAAACCCATATTCAGGAAAAACCCCCATTGAAACTTCAAATTAATTCTTTCTCTGCAATGAAATCCGTAACTTTCACAATGATCTTCTCAAAAAACACTCCAATTTAGATGAATATTTTCGCCTATCCGTGCTGGATGAAATCACTTCATAAACTAGTACATAGATGAATCTCTGAAATGACCAATTTTCGGAACAAAATTACCGTGGTACTCCGAATAAACTGGGCTATTAACGAAAAACAAGAGTTGAGCACGGAAAAAATAACTTTCTCTAATTACCACGTATCTACCCATTAAAAATTATCGAATAATTTATCGTCACGCAACTAGAGAAAAGATGCACAACTTCTTAATTAGTACAGTCGTAATAAGTGGAAGTGAACACATTTTCTAACTCTCAGGATAATTTTTAAGACGACAGAATCGCCTTTCGTTGTCGTTTCTCTAAGTTACATTGTTTTCTAAATAGGGTATTCGTAGGTGGAAAGAGATATTCTGAACAGATAGTGGAATCAGATTGGAGTATTTGCATAAACTTTATGTTCTATTCTTTCATTTTCCCCTTCCACTTTTTGCTCTCAAAATGATTTAATTCGTCGTTTGAATACAATGACTTTGACACAGCTGCAAAGTCTTTATTGCCATATACAATCACAGTTAAAACGCATTCCAAATAATGCTAATTTTTTTTCTTTCAGATTTTCTTAGGTATAATCCTAGAAGTTACATTGGTTCTTAGTAAAGCTGTGGAACCAGTGAGGAAGCCAACAGACCAAATTGCAGTTGAAACAAAAAAGTAAATACCCATTTTTAATTATTTAGAAGCTCAAAAATATACCCTGTTATTTGTTTCACCCAAGATGCATAGAAAATATGAGGTGTCGATACTTTCCTTCTATTCCCCACTAAAATTTTAGGTCCAAAACGCGGTCCTTGAATTGTCAAATGTTGTCCTACTGGGCTCTGTAAACGATGGTGGCGCTAAGGTTGCTTTGTCAAGTCCATACAATTAATTCCAGTGAATAAGAATGAATTGAGTTATAATCTGATTGATCTGATGAAACTATTTCCTAAAATATGACTCAGATATTTGAAATATTATGGATTCTTACTAATATATAATAGGAGTCTATCAAATGTGGAACATCTACTCATTAATTATACGAAATATGCAGGGCTGGGCAGTATTTCAATTACTTGTAATTGAAATACGTATTTGAAATACAAATACGTATTTTGTATTTGTATTTCAATTACTTCTTGAAAATGTATTTTGTAATTGGTATTTCAAATACCTGACGCTGAAGTATTTGGTATTTTGTATTTCGATACAATGGCAAAATGGAAAGGAAGAAAAGGTCCTGCGCAATGGTCATTTCATCATGGAGTTAGAGTTAGTCAACTTCTAAAAACGGGAAGAGCTAAGAGCTTACCATCCTTGAACATTATCCTAACATAAAAAAATGTGTTCATACAATATAACACAAGTTTCTGCCATCAGGACCTGTAGAAAGATTGTGTTCTTCAGCAGGTTTTATTCATTCCCCAACAAGAGGCTCTTTGTCTGATAATACATTCAAAAATCTTGTGTTTCTGAAAGAAATTCTTTATTTAGCGATAAAATAGCTGAGCTGATTTAGTTGTACTCTTTTCACATTTCACGTAACACCCGAATGTATTTTGTAATTTGTATTTCAAATACAAATAGTTAAAATACTGTATTTTGTATTTTATATTTCAAATACCCAACTCGAAATTATTTTGTATCTTGTATTTCAAATACCCGCGAGAAAGTATTTTGTAATTTGTATTTCAATTAAGCCAAGCATGTATTTTGCCCAGCCCTGAAAATATGTATAAGGAAATAAGGATCGATATGAGGTTTATTGTGAGAACACTTTCATGGATGAATACAAGAAGTCATTTCGAAACCAAAACAATGGTGAAATCGAAACGGGAGATTTTATTGGATAGTTTGGATCTCCTTTCATAAAAATATGGTTTATAAATTTTGTATGCACCTATTAATAAATACCTATTCAATTCAAAAGCTATAAGTTCTGTTACATACTTATGAAAATATTCAGGGGAAATGTTCATCTTTACCATTATTGTAATTGAAATACAAATTTTCACTTGCTGTTCATGTTCATACGAATTTATCAGACGAATTTCAAACCAGACAGATTAATTGCAGTATCTATCGTTCCAAATGATTTCTTGAGGTATTTTTGAAAAGGCAACTCTGGAAGACTTCATTTTCATGAACTTAATATTGAGATAATAAATACCTCTTCAAATAAACAGGTATTCAAAAAATATCAAGTTTCAGACTTGTGTATTCAGAGACGAAGGAAACCTTTATATATATAATATCGCCATTCTGACTGAATGAAATGAATAATCATAACTGAAATTCATCAAAATGAATTTATTTTCGGAAATTCTTGAAAATAATGTATGGTCCAACACGGAAAATCAGGAACAAGTTTTGATTTGCCTAGTTTCGATATGACAGGTCGGTATCTTCCGTAAATATTTCAGATTTTATATGGCAGATTTTCCTATGCTGGCATCTATCGGCAAAAACTGAAGTAGGACAACAAAGCCGTATTTTGACAACATTTGGACCTCATTTCGGACCCAAAATATGTCAAAGAGTGTTCGCACCATATGTATTCTAGGCATCTATGTTTTACCGTTCAAAGAATTGTGTATGAGATGTATTGAATTTTCAATCCTATTCCGATCCAGTATTCACATATCAAAAACCTAGAAAAGCACTGACCTGAGGTCGGGAGCTTTTTCGCGCTTGTTCACATTCGAAGCCATTTCCTCAAGACATTTTGCATGAACTTTTACACCGTCATTTTTCAACCAAGTGAAGAATTTCGATTTTATCATATCTGCATTATTGATATACTATTAGGAAAATAAAATTTCGAATGGATATATCTACGAAATTATTGAGGGGATTTTAACTTCTCACGAATTCGACCTTCTCAATTAACCCCCAAACCTGCTATGAAAATACGGAGTCTCTTATAGTCGTGTTTTCCGGATGTTGTTCTGGTTTATACGACATATTTTTTCCTAATATCTCCAGAAATGAACATCAGATCGAACTGAAATTTGAAAAACTGTCGAATACTATTTTCAAGGTCTCTGCCGAATTTCATCGAAATCTCGTCAATAAATCAGAAAAACTGTTGATTTTCGATAAAGATGTGGATAATTTTCGTTGATATCCTCCAAATAATTACGAAAGTGTTTGTCCGAACTCAACCGAGATATTCAAGATCCTGAAAACTTTAAGATTCTAAGTCCTTTCTTTAGAAAGTTAAAGCACGCACGGACAGCCGGACAGAATCAAATTTGACCAATTTCAGCTCAAAATTCGAAAATTACAGACTTTGTGACGCAACGATAACGCGCTGTTCCCCAGAACAAGCGCGTAAAAAAGACATGTTCGTACCTTAGAACTGAATATGGGAAATTATTACAAATATTTGTTTCATACTCAATTAATTATTTATAAGATATATGATGATAGCTATTAACTAAGTTGAATTTTCAATACTCAACCTAATTATGGTTTCTTAACAACAAATACAACTCATTTCTTGATACGCTCCACGTAATTAATAGTTGTGCTCAATTCCTCATAAATAATTTCAGTTTCATCATAGAAATGAAAGGCTTCAGTTATTCCAATATAATAATAATTATGGTAAGAATTCCTGAAATTTGGGAAGTGTATTCAATGGAAAATTTTTCGAAGATAACCTTCACTCCTACTGGTTTCACAATTCTTTGCTTAGATTGACGACTGAATGGCATTGCCGTCGGAAGAAGCACTATTGATTATTTTTTACCATCCAAAGTATCGAGAGATATATATGCCCACCCCCCCGAACAGGATTGAGTGGTTCATTTTGGAGTTTTCAATGATTTTTCCCCTCAAAATTTTGACATAAAAATGTAGACAGAAAATGAAGAGATGAGATCATGGAAATACAAGTTTCGCAAAATATTTTTTCTGAAAATCACTGCAAAGTTCCATCGTCTATGAAAAAGATGACCGTGAAGACATCGGAGAAATAGTTTGAACAAAATAATACAAAGGAACAATCCTTATCCGTTATCCAAATTCAATGAGCATAAAAGTTATAAATGTTTCAATTAAACTGTTGTACTTTCTCAGTGTCACCTGTCAGCAATTCAGTAATATACTGCAATGATCCAAATTACTCGATTGTTTAGTAAACAATGTGAGGTTAATGTACCTACCTTCATCGTTCCATAATTAAGAGCATTGGACCGTTTCATTTCATATATTTCATGTTTTATTAAGAGCTCGAAAACGAGCATTACAGTATTTGGTATAGGTACAACAGGGTAAGCAGAGGGAATGTAAACGGGGTACCATACAGTTTTACGTCTGATACAAGAGCACAGATGAAAACCTCAGCAAAAACTCTGTCTCCCCGTATAACTGTAGTAATTTGTTTAAAGAACATGGATGGCATTTTTTTCATAGGAAAATATTTCTTTCGTCATCTTGAATTCAATTTTACAAAAGATCTTGACATAATTTCTGACACAGAAAGAGGGACAGAAAACCAGCAGGCAGCAGTAAATAGTCACATTTGCTCTCTGACCGGGAGGGTCTTTCGACCAGGTTCGGTCCTCCAAATGATGATATTTCAGATCTTCAGGTTTACGAAGAACTCCACAGGCCCCTTATAATGGAGGAATCATCTCCCGTAGATCCATAATTGGTTATTTCAAACTAGAAAACTAATAAAATATCGGGAATGAATTGAAAAACTTGTGACAAGTATTATGTCAGGATAACTCAAAATATTAATACTGAACAGAAATATCATTGTGAGCATTCTTTTTTATTATAATCTCATAGATAATTTTATGACATTTATTTTTTGGGCATAATTTCCGGCATATGTCCAAGGCGGCTACGAGTTACACAGTCCAGTCCAATTTGGCTTGAATATTGGCTTCTAATGCTTCAAGAGAGCCGTCTTGTTGAAACCGAATGCCGTCGATGTATAGCTGTTTCATTTTTGGAAGAAAAAAATCAGTCAGCATGACTTGCAAACGCTTGCCATTCGTTGTAACAGCAGCTTCTTCATTATTTGTCTTTAGTCCTGGTGTAAAAACGATTCATGTTGAATTTCCGAATTTCCATTTGGTGATTGATTCTTAAATCTCAACAGAGACAGTCTCTAGTTCCAGTTCGAAATAAATTTTTGAGAATTCGAATAGGATATATTATGTCAACTAAATTCTGAATATATATTCACGAAACTATGGAGCTGATTCCACCCATAAATACAATGGCTCGATGTGCTGTGCAAGATTTTTTGGACATGTGAATGAATAACCAAAAAGTGTTAAAAGCAGAGCAGCCGCTCTATTATAAATAGATAACATAGCTTTGAGACTAAATTATTGAATTCATATCTTTCACTATTCAACTATTAAAGAGCGATCATTCCAAGAGGTTCATCGGAGAAAAACAAAAATAATAGAAAGTATGATTCCAACATTCACATAATAGCATTTCCATACAATGAACATCATACTAATTTTTCGCTGCAAGCTGTTTCACGCTAATTGAAACGCCATCAAGTCAAGACGAATGGAAACAAACTTTCAACGATATTGGCTGAAGAGATTATATCCTGAACACAGGAAATGTAATATTATGGTCGAATCCAGTTCCGATACGAAACTTACATAATGAAAACACATTAATTCCGTGATGTTCCCATCTGAATACTGCATCAACTTTCATTTTACATAAAAAGTTCTTTGAACTTGGACGAATTTGAATATTCCAGTCGCGTGTTGTCCAGACAAGGCGTTAGAAATTGTTTTTATAATGAAATCATTTCGCTAATCCTTTATTCTGAAGAAAGCGTTCACATTTTTAGAGGGTGTGACAAAAGCAATACCTACTTTGCAATTTGCGAATGTCGAGTAAAAAATCTCCTATTACGATTAGGTACATTCGACTTATTGATGAAAATGAGTTATATTTGTCCGCAAAAAAATTACTTTCGGAAAAAAGAGACGCATCAGCGACTTCGAATTTGAAGCATAGTTTTGAATTCGAACAGCGCCGGCGTCTACGTGGAAAATCAAGCCAAAATCCACTTTTTTGTTTTCGCTTTTGTCAAGTGTACTTCGTTTCCATTAAATAAAACCACGTTCTGTAAATTGAACCCACCTTTTACCTTTCATTCCATAAAAGAATCAATGAGTTTTTCAATCTACTGAATTGAATCTTGAGATTTGCTGCATGCAAATAAATAAATTATCGTCAATGAAGCTTTATACGAAATAATCAATCGTCGACTGTTCTGTACATTGAATTTTGAAAGGTCTCTCATATGTTGCTACTCAACTGACCATATATCAGAAGAATATAGTTCCTACCGAAAATCACTATACAGGGTGCGTTACATTCCACGTTACCCTGGACTTCCTCTTTCCTATATCTAGCGGTTTTTACGCGCTTGTTCTGGGGAACAGCGCGTTATCATTTCGTCACGATGTCTGTAATTTTCGAATTTTGAGCCGAAATTGGTCCCAATCGACTAGGTTGTATTCACTGGTGAAGAATCCGTGGTCAAAATTGATTCTGTCCGTCCGGCCGGCCGTGTGCGTAACTCTCGAAAGGAAAGACCTAGAGTCCTGAAATTTTCAGGTTAGGTTAAGATCCTTAATATCTCGTTTAAGTTCGTTAATAGGCCAAATCTGCCGAATGGTTTTTGTGCAACAGCCATTTGAAATTTTGATTTTTCAATAACTCGAAAAATATTCGTCTGATCGAAATGAAACTTGATTGGACGATGAACAGTGTCAATGAGAAGAATTATCCATGGAAAATTGGAAAAAAAAAATTAGTTTTTTTTGAAAATTTTTATATTTCATTAAAATTTCACCATTTCGCAATGTGAACAAGCGCGTAAAAGCTGCTGAATTCACGGCAGTGCTTTTCTAGATTTTTGAGTGATCAATTGATTCACTTCTTTTCCGTTCGAAACATAGATTCATTTATGTATTGATTTGGGAAGATTTTGCAAGTTTTAGGTTTGTCCTGGGTTTTCACCCCAATATCTGAAACAGAACTATTAAAAATTAAATAATTTTTTTTATGGAAAACGCCTTTGCGGATTGCAGTATAGAACTATTTGTCACGGACAGTTTCTTGAAAAAAAGATTGCCTAATGAACAATACAGGACTAATTTAAACGATGAACAAAGCGAACTGTGACGTTTCAGAGTACAAATCTGACTCTTTCATCAGATGATCGAGAAAATTTGGAGAATTAGTTTTATTTTGTGAAATTGGAAGAAAATAATTGTGCAAACTTTCTCATTTGTCTGATGAAAGAGTCAGATTTGTACTCTGAAACGTCACACTTCACTTTGTTTATCGTTTATATTATTCCTGTATTGTTCATTAGGTAATCCGTTCTCCAAGAAACTGCCTTGATATATAGTTCTACACTGCAACCCGCAAGGGAGTTGTCCATGAAAAAACAATTTTTATTCAATTTTCAATGATTCTATTTCGCATATCATGAGTGAAAACCCAGAAAAAACCTTAAAAATTATAGATTCATCTCATCATTTATTTACTTCGGCCCTTGGATACCCACAATGCTCAAAATTCGGGTACCTATAAATTACTGATATCGCGTGTATTATTCACGCATAATGATGAAGGTTAGTTCAAAATTACACAGGTTCTTCAAAATCCAAGATTTATTCAAGACATATTAAGACGAAAAGTAATGCTTTTTTCAAGATGTCCTGTATATTATAATATGTGTTGAGTAAAAATTAAATGTCTTTTCAAACGATATAATAATATGCTCCTAGACCTTAATCTTGAGGTTTTCAAATTGAAAAGTAAATTTCATACCAATGGTAAGATGTAAATCAATAACTTGCTCGGAAACTGCTCGAGAAAGGTAAAAGGAAGAAATAATCAGGAGGCTGCAGTAAGTAGGAAAAATGAAATAACGTACAGGATGTTCAATCTGAAATACCAGAGTTATTAGTACTCATTTATGAAAGCGGCAACATAACAAAATATTCTAGATCAATACAGCGGTGGTTACTACCCAAGAAACCAAATTTTCAATATAC
Source organism: Myrrha octodecimguttata (assembly GCA_958510865.1). NCBI lineage: Eukaryota > Metazoa > Arthropoda > Insecta > Coleoptera > Coccinellidae > Myrrha > Myrrha octodecimguttata. The sequence goes on along the minus strand of OY294056.1, from coordinate 69,884,148 downwards.
AAACGTACTTCCCATTGAAGCATTGTTCTTTTATACAATGCTGAAATTCCCAACTGTATAAAATACCATTGTACGAAGAGTAGTCTTTATCCAATTGATATCGAAGTTCTTTGCATATACGCTCTTCAAAAACAAGAGAATCGAATACGGTTTATGACTGAAAACTAAATTTTTCATTCTGTGAAGTTAGTGAAATAATTTTACCACTAAATATTCACCCTTAATATCTCTACCTCAAAACAAAAAAGGATGAACTTTGGTTCACAGGTAGACATTCTATGCGGTTGGTTCCGATCAATTTATGTCAACCTTGTGAACGTTATGACAGCAACCCCAAAATCTTAAATGGGAAGGAGGGTTGACACCTTATTCCGAAGCTAATTCCATCATTTTATAAATATTTTATACAATGATTCCATGACGTTTTCAAAAATGACCTTTTTTATTAGTATTTCTGCAATTTATTGTTCGGTAGAAGCGAAGAAAATAACAAATCAATGTTAACAACAAGTTAACTATTATCAAGAAAAAAAATGTTCATCATGGCATCTGGGAGTTCTATTTTTTTCCAAAATGCTGTTATTGGACCTATTCGGAAACAAAATTTCATCAATTTTATGGTTCATTGCAACTCTAACTATTCTTCTTCATTTTATTTTTTGGAAGAACTAATAAAAAAGTTCGAGTATACGGCATTTTTCAAAAGGCCATCGAATTAACTTCAAAACAAGGTGTCACTCTTCCCCCCTTCCCATTTGAGATTTAAGGGGTTGCTGCTCATAGGGTCACTACAAATTGACACACTGCAGATATATTCATTCTTATTCAATTCTCCAAAAGTGCTCTGCATCTATGTAACACAACTATTTTGCGTTTCAGCAGAGCCCAGAGAAGGGATGGCTATGATTATCCAGCGCCTGCGCAAAGCTTCAATGATGGACACCAAGGAGGAGATTTTGGCGGAGGTGCTGGCGGGTATGATCAAAGTGGCAACCATGGATCGTTTGGAGCAAGTGGCGGAGGATCCTTCGGATCAAGCGGAGGAGGCTACGACAGTGGATCATCATCCCATGGACAAAATAACGGTGGATATGATAATGGAGGCAGTTCGAACATTGGAACCAGTGGAGGAGGATATGATTATTCTGGTGGAAACCATGAGGGAGGTGGTTACGATTTTGGCAGTACGGGTGGTAGTTCCGGCTATGACTTAGGTGGTGGAGATCATGATTCCAGTGGATACAATTTTGGAGGAAAAGTTGAAGAACACCATGTCGTCGAAGAGGAACATCATGAAGAGCACCATGACCACCACGACCCAGGGTATTGGAAAAAGAAAATGATATGGAAAAAAGGATGGAAGAAAATCTGGAAACCGGCGAAAAAGAAGATCTGGGTCCCATCTTGGAAGAAAATCTGGAAACCTATCTGGGTACCGACCAAAAAACCAGGCTGGAAAGAAATCCAGGTACCTGACTGGAAGAAAATCTGGAAACCAGTTTGGAAACAGATCAAAGTCCCAATTTGGAAAGATATCAAAGTAGCTGATTGGAAAAAGATATATAAACCTGTTTGGAAACCAATCAAAGTACCTGCCTGGAAAGAAGTTCAAGTACCTGCTTGGAAAAAAATCTGGAAACCTGTTTGGAAAGAGATACAAGTGCCAGCTTGGAAGGAGATCCAAGTTCCAGCCTGGAAAAAGCATTATGTTCCTGTTTGGGTTAAAGAAGGAATTCCTGGAAAGCATTATTTGGGAAAAGGTCACGATGGTTCCGAATATATTGCACATGATATATGGAAGAAAAAACTCATCTGGAAACCAATTTGGAAAAAATATTGGAAACCGGCGAAGAAACAGATATGGGTATCAGACAAAAAGTTGGAATGGAAAGAAGCGTGGAAACAGGTATGGAAAACTGAAAAGAAACAAATTTGGGTTGAAGACAAGAAGCTCGTCTGGAAAGAAGCATGGAAGCAAATATGGAAAACTGAAAAGAAAGAAATATGGGTACCTGACAAGAAACTGGAATGGAAAGAAGCTTGGAAACAAGTCTGGCGCACAGAAAAGAAGCAGATATGGCTTCCAGATAAAAAGTTGGAATGGAAAGAAGATTGGAAAAAGGTTTGGGTCGAAAGTTCCAAAGATATTTGGGTTCCAGGATGGAAAATGATCTGGCGTCCAGTTATCATATCGGAATGGTTCCCTAGTCCAGATCATCACGATAAACACGTTGAACACGGTTGGGACAGAAAGAGCCAACCAGGAAGCAAAGTAGTGAATTTGACGAATAACAAACTAGCCAAAAGGAGTTCTCAATCAGCATCCTCGAATTCGAATGATTCCAGTGAAACCAAAAAGACCAGTTGGTCATTTCCGTCGTAGCGCAATCATTGTACCTTTCTCTGTAAATAGTTAGTTTTAAGTTATTTTATTGTATAAAGAGATATATTTACCTGACTGACTAAAATATTCCGAATAATATTGTTGAATAGTGTTCTAATAGTCGATGTTGTTGAATTTTTATTGTTGTTTATTTCAACAAATAGAAAAATTACATGTTTTTTATTGTTATCAACAATTCCCACTCCACAAGAATATTACTATTGGAGCATATTAACGGAATACGATGTAAGAGGATGCACAGGGTGGGCCAAATTGGAAATTTTTGCAGGGAAGTCCCTATTTCTGTACTATAGATAGACGAAAACTGAAGGCGTTGTCTGAATGCCAATTGTCATGAAACATAGATAGTAAAGCAAGGAGTAAATGATTAAAATTTGGAGAAAAAAAAGGAAGAACAACTTTTTTCATCAAATTTGTTAATAATGTGTTTGTCCACCGCGGTTAGCTCTACACTACCTAACACGTCTAGGCATTGATGCAAGAAATGGTCTATTTCTCTTTGAGGGATACTATACCAAGCTACCTGTATTTCATATCTCAGAGCCGCCAAAGTCCCTAAGGGCTGGGGTAAATTTCCAAGCCTTCTACCCATGATGTCCCAAACATGCTATATGGGCGAAAGATCGAGGGATCTGGGCAGCCATGGCAAAAGATTCACATGGGTTGCTTCAAAAATGTTCAAACTAACTCTGGCAACATGAGGTCGAGCATTATCTTGCTGAAATATTGGATTCTCGAGCCGCTTAAGGTAAGAGAGAATATATGGCTCCACTATTTCTTGAAGGTAACGCCGCGTTGTCACGTTACCTCGAATAAAAACTAAAAGTGACCTACTTGCATGTGCAATAGCACCCCATACCATACCGCCTACTGCCCGGTGTACATTACGGTCAACATCAAAATGAGAGTCACGTCTTCCTCCGCGACGTCGTCTGAACCTTCTTCGTCCATCATAAGCACCCAAAGAGAATCGAGATTAATCAGAAAAGAGGACCTGATGCCATTCCACATTCCAATTTTGTCGTTCTCTGCACCACTATAATCTTTGCCGGCGATGCTCAACCGTAAAAGGTAACACAAGATGGGGTCGATAATGCTCCGGTTCAAAAGACCTTATACGGCGGCAAACCGTTCAGACAGTTACAGGATGGCCTTGTTCTCCTTACAACTCATCAGCCAAAGATCGAGTTGTCACAAATCGGTCTCTAATGGCCATAAGTCTTAGACGTCGATCTTGAACTTCATTTATGCCCCTTCGAAGTCCGGTGCCTACTCTTCTTCGATTTTGGGCATTATCAAACCACGCTTGACAATATCTCATATCAGTAGTTGGATTTCTGTTCGTACGGTTAGTGATTTCTTGAAATGACAACCAGGCCTCCCGTAGACCAATAATTCGACCACTTTCGAATTCACTTAGCTGGCGATAAATTCCGCGTACACGTGCTCTAGGCATTTTATCAACAATTAAACATCGACTTTGGATATCCTCGAAGATCTGGTTTGCTGTAAATTAAAAAAAATTGGAAAAGACGACTACAATATTTAAGAGACAGAAAATGTTTACATGAAAAAACCTTCACTATTTTTTTTTCCAAATTTTAACCATTTAGGTTATACTATTTATGTTTTACCAAAAAAAAATTTAAATTTAAACAGCTCCTTCTGGGTGCTGCAGTTTCTTTGTCAGTTAGTTATTGTGAATAAATGAATACATTCACATAACATTATTAATACCACTTGTACCGTAAGCCTTATTCATTATGGGTTGACAAAGGAATTTTTCCGACACCCACAAGATTGGACTTGAAGAAGCTGTAATAAGCCTTGTGTAGCTTCGATTTCATCGGTGGAAGCACTTTGAGCGAAGAGTATTTATCAACAGATATTTCTTTGTTGAGACTCCTTTGTTTCGAACGGTCAGTTTTACCTCTAAAATCTACGTCGTTCCTTTATGATCAGTTCAACAGGAAGATTCCTGGAAGGAATAGCATTCCTCTTGAGTAACTTTCTCTGCTTGGATTAGGGGCCTGCAAAACATCAACAGTCTTCATGAAAGTGATCTATTATTTCATGAGCAATTATAGTGCTTACCTCTATAAAAATAATCATCATAGGTAAAATGCAGGTAATAGACTCTCATAAATCTTGTTTGTTGGTTTACCAATTTCTTCATTCGCCAATATAACAATGTTAGTAGGTAGTATGAAAATTATTCAATTTATCCTCGAATTATGTCATCTTGTGCAGTCCATCTATATCGATCGAATCCAATTAAATCTTGTTAATGAGAACCTTCAAAGATTTTCGGACAAAAATATCGTCAGTGGATAACTGCCAAAGTGATTTTTTCGTGCAACAATGTTTAATTATTCCAAATGGAAATCTTCCAAAGCGTTGTTAACAGAATGTATTCATGAGTGAAATTTATTTCAACACAACAATTCATGTTATTAAAAGGAATCTGAGCATCAAAAGGTTCGATAATTACTCTTGTAAATCACTGCACGCATCATATTTTAATCAATGTCACAATTCACGCGTGAAAAAACGAAACATCATTACAATAACTTCAGCATAACTCGGAAACTGAGAATTGACTGCAAACAAATCCTAGAAATGCACTAATTTGAAGACAGAAGCTTTCACGCGCTTGTTTAAATTCGGAGCAATATTCTCTCACCAAATTTTGCATGAACGTTCACGCCATCATTTTTGAATGAAAAATAAGACTCCACGCTTCTGCATTTTTGGAAATATTGAGAAAATAAAATTTCGAGAAAATATATAACGGCTGAGCGTCAACACGATAACTTCCTGAAGAACCAACTTAGAGACCCAATAATTGTAGAAAAGACATGTAGCTCAATGCACTGACTAAAAACCAACCGATCGTGTCGAAGAAAGTTGGAAAACAGTTTATGTGAAGACAATTGGAGACATAACCTAGTAAGGATAAATATAGAGTACCTATATTCTCCATTTCTATGCTGGAACTTCACAGTTAGATAAAGATTATTGGACAAGTGAATATTTTGGATATCGAAACCACAGCAATAACGAAATACATTTTTTTGGAATATAGAAAAAACAACCTGGTAAGGATCTGGAAATGATATTTTAGCCAATATTCAATTACTCTTTGCGTTCAAATTGGAATATAATATTGTCTATAAATGTTGTCCAGGAGTATTCTGGAAATCATCTTTATTTTCAGCCATTTGAGAGCAAACAGTAACCCGGGATGGTAAATTACGGCTTCGTGGAATTCGACAACACAGCAACATTGGAGTTCCATAATACCTCGTTAGCATCTCGAGGTCAGGCACCAGTCCACGTTATGCATGCTTCAACGATGCCAATAGCAGCGAGAAATATTAGAATGCGTTAAGCCTCGACGTTAATGGGAGAAAACAGGGATTTTCTGTGGATAACTTTTGGAGTTGTACGCACTTGTTTTTTAATTTATTCAAACAATGAAAACGCTGCAAATTTTACAAAGGGTTAATTATTTTCTCAGTTGAATAACCCAATATCATTGATACCTTAAATAAAACTTATTCATTATTCATAACTGTTTGGTTTTTCACGACACAAAAACCAATTCCATTAAAATATTCATGTGAGACATTAAAATCTCAGTATTTTTTTTCTCGTACTCCCACTTTTGAGCCCTTAGGATACACCGATCCTGCTGAAAAGATTGGACGATCAATCTCGAACGACATACGATTTTTCTACCAAGTTTCACGGATTTCGGTACAGTATTTTCAGAGAAAAGTCCCGTACAACGGACGGCGGACGAATGGATTTTTATTTCTCAGTTCATTCTAATCTCTCATCAAATAATGAACCAAAAGGTTCGTGGTGAAGCTTATAAACCCATTAAAATATACAACAGAAGTTTGAACAACGAAACAGAAACATTTGACCCAAAAAAACAGAAATTAATTGAATGATTACAAGAAAAAACGCTGCAAATTTTACACAAGGGTTTATTATTTTCTCAGTTAAATAACCCAATATACCATTGATATCTCAAGAAACTTATATATTATGCATAACCCACTGGTTTCTCACAACGCAGAAACCAATTCCATGAAATAATTCATGTGAACATTGAAATCTCAATAAAGACACTTGTATAATTGAATAACATTTTCACATGCAGAACGCTAACTGAGTAGCAAAATTTAAAATAATATTTGGAATGAGAAGAGACGTTCCACAGTCGTTTCACCTCTTTGAAAATCTTACTATTTTCTGCAATTGTTAAATTTCGTGTCGGTATTCTAAAACTGAAAATGAACTTCAAATCAGATAGGGTTTGCCCTTTTTGAGATATTAGGGAAATAACCTCAATATTCAAAATGGTCGCGAAATTTTTTGCCAATATCTGCACAAATAAATATCAGTCAAACTGAAATTTGAAACACTGTTTCTGAATGTTGACTTTGAAACCTGTACCAAATTTCATTGAACTTTGATGAATATGTATCCGAAAAAAAATGTTCAAAAAAAAAGTTTCTCACGAAATTTCGCATTAAATCGAGTGTCTATATTTCACAATTAGGTAGTCATGATGTTTCAATTCGAACGCGTTCGTATTTCTTGATACTGAGGAAATAAACTAAATCTTTCAAACTAACACCAATACGTAAAACAAAATTCGAGACTTTCCCCTAATATCAAATGTGTAGATGTGATTTCTACTAGGATTCAACTTTGTTCTGAAAAATATTAATGAAATGAAAAAAACCTTCCTGTGCAATTGATCTGAAACACATTTTTTCCACAGTGCAGATATCCGATTCACTTGATTCACAAAGTATCCACCACACAAACTGAAAAACTAAAGTTGTTTTCAATATCATTTCTGTAACAATTAAATATATCGTGAACCTCATCAGGTTGAATTCGACAGAATAATTCTAGATTATAAATTTCGTTCGTTGTAATCGTTGTCAGATACACTCAACCAAGAGGGTGTCAAATCCAAAAGTCTGTTTGATGTAAAGACGTAAAATTCAAACAAGTAGTTTGCCGACAACCAGATGATGATACATGCGGAATATTTTTGTCTACGCTATATCCCTTGTCTTAGGTGACGACCCGACACAGACCCCATTCAGAACAGGTAGATAGATCATCGGCTCCTAACTTTAGTCTAAGGCTTCAACCCTCAGTATTAGATCCTGCTGAAAAGCTTGGAGGATCAATCCCGAGCGACACGCGATTTTTCTACCAAGTTTCACTGATTACGGTTCAGTACTTTCTGAGAAAAGCCCCGGACAACGGACGGCGGACGGACGGGTTTTTTTTTATTAGTTTATTCAAATCCAAAACGTGAAGTCTGAAATTTTCAGGGGGGGGTTAAAAATTTTTTTTTGTTGGTCGATCGCTAATGTTTATTATTTGATTTTATCAAATAATAAACCAAAATTGAAACAAAACCGGTGGTGAAAGCGAAAAAAAATCCTGGGCATTCATATCTGTTCTTGAAACTGTTGAAGACGGTAGAGGCCTCTTTATAACCGTGGATGGTAGCTTATTCCATTGGTTGAAGACCTCAATTCTTCTGCGAGAATGCACAAATTTATTTTTATTTTCCCAAAAATTCTTGAATATAAAAAAGTGGCAATATTGCGTACTCGTAATATTTTTTCCAACTATTTGCGCCAAGAAAGCTGTTTGGAAAAACGAACTCTCGCCTTTAAGTCACCCCATTATATTGGAGTGGTTGGAGCTCATGACTCATAATCGCAAGGTCTGGGGTTCAAGCCCTTGGCAGGGAAATAACTTTTCCGGTTTTCATGGGACCGTCCAACCATTCGCTGTTAGGTAAACAATTAACAGTGTTGTTCGTAACGAGGCGCAAGAAATAAGTAACAAAGCCTACACAGAACACACCCGGTATCCTAACTCGTACAAGCTGTAAGCTTCTGAGGGATTTTGTTGAAGCCTAGGAAAGTCGGAAAAATACAAATACAAATAATGTGATCCTATAGGTTGAAATGCAATATTGTCGATTAAATGTTTTCCTGAACAACCTATATGGTAATATTTTATTCAATACTTAGCTTCAAGATGGATTTTGTACCATTGGTTTCATTCATAGTCCCCGTCTCCATTCGTATCGTTGGAAGTAACATTTTATCTACGGAAAAATCAATCTAAGCAAGGAATAAATATACAGATTGTCCAGCGTAATTTATATTCTAGACACAGGTCCACTATTTATTCAGACATTGTGCATATTACAATGCCCATGAAAGTTCTTTTATTATCTTCCACAGTAGCAATTCTGATTAGATTTTTCACTTTTGTACTCATTCAGTCTAGAGATACCGACAAAATGCAAATGAAAATTGAAAACGAAATCGAACGATCGCTTATAAGAAGAGGCAGCGGAAGAAGTAAAGCCAATTGTTTATCGATAACGAACTTTTAAAGATTATTTGATTGTAGATATACTCATCATCGATATGATCATAAATATGAAATTCGTGAGTAGACATTCTGGAAAGTGAATTGATGCTTTTATACTGAGTTTCATCGCTGTGAATTTTAAAAACATTCTGTTTTCAGACTTTGTGGTGCGTCCTTATAATCTCGGAAGTGTTTTTGTTGACTTCTGCGGCATCATTTCGTCGTAAATCTGAGTGAGTTTAAATTATTGTTATATTTTTGGTTGTCAGTGACTACATTGAGTCTATTGAATTTTTCAAGATTTCGAAAACTTTGAACGGTTATTCAATAAAAAGAATACATGAAACCCAATCTACTGACCTGAGAAGTCCAAATAAACGAACTTATTTTACATCAAAAAAATTACAATGTAGCTTTGAATAAGGGACCCATTCAGGCATTTATGACAACAGAGTGAATTGCACACAAATGAAAATTTTCAAAAATTTTTCGTTCATATTTCATAAACTCCAGTAGATGGGTACTTACATTGAGTTTTCAAACACAAAAAAAGTATTTGAAAACTCAATGGTAGTCTTATACAATATTTAAGAAAAAATTTCGATTCTTGTTCTCATAATATTAAAGGTTGATATGATGAAGAAAATATGTTCAGTTTTCTTTATTTCTGTGCTTTAATTTCTCATTTTTATAGGCTGCATATCTTTTCGTCAAATTATCAGAAAATTTTATTATTTTTTTTAGAATTAGTTCGGAAACTTAAGGAGTTGTTCGCAGTACAATGTTGGAAAACTTGAAACATCTTTGGATCATGATTAAAAAGTGTGTCAAAAAATTCACACTTAAAATCAAGCTTTCGGATTTATATTCCAAAATCAGCCCTTTAATTTCAACTTGTGCCTTCACATTCAAGAATATCATGGAGAATATTCTTTTTCCTGTAGTCACAATATCAAAAACTCATCGTTGTTCATGAAACATAATTCCAGAAAAAGTCCTGAGGATTGCATGTTTTTAACTGACCTCCTAAAAAATTGTTGATCAAAGATCTATACAAACAAGGCTCATAGAGCTTTACAAACACCTGAATACCTGAGTCGGTCTGATAGCACCAAAATTTTTAGTAATTATCTCGACACATACGAGTACATTTTCCCTTTATCATATAAGAACCAAAAAAAAACCATATCGCTGAAAATATGAGAATGATTGTAAACAAGTAGGTATATAAGCTTCCTGTACGCATACTTTGATAGCTGAGAACATTTGGCCAGCGAATTATTATTACATTCAACAGCATGAGGTGCATCTACCGGATCGAAATTTCTGTCAGTCAAATACACACACGCAAGATTATTCATAGAAACAACTTGTCCTTGATGAATAGACGACTTCGGCCCAAGTTGCCAACCCACAATTTTCTTCACAAATTTACTATCACTGGGAAACGAGAATTTCAGGACAAATTCGACATAATAAGGTTCGCGTTATTTATAAATATCCGTAAAAGATGCATCGGCTCTTCAAACAAGATAATTCCTTCCAAATATAGGTTTTTGTTAGGCTGAAATTTAAGTTGGGATTCCTGATTTCATGTTAATATAGTGTCAAGTTTATAAAGGATATGTTCTGCAAATCTACTTGGTTACTTCGGTTGTCGGTTTTCCGTTCTGTAAATATGAAATATTCGGTTGGTTCTTGAAAAAAAGGTTCATTACGGAATTTGATTGATGAAAAAGCAATCTTTCTGTCACCTGAACATAGACATATTAAGTCTATGCACCAGAACGACAATCAATGTTTTATGGTAACATAACCATAGCATAGAACAATCTTTATTTACCTTATGATCCATAGACCATACCTAGATTTTTTCCATTGTTGATTGTTGTCTCTTCTATATTCTATGGATCATAAAGTAAATAAATATTGTTCTATGCTATGGATATAGTACCATAGAACATTGACTTTCGTCCTGGTGACAGAAATAACGTTTTTTCATCAAGCAAATTCCGTAATTAACCTTTTTTTCAGAAACCAACCGAATATTTCATATTTACGGAATAGAAAACTGGCAACCGAAATAACCAAGTTGATTTGCGGAACATATCCTAAATAAATTTGACACTGTTAACATGAAACCAGGAATCCCAACTTAAATTTCGGCCAATCAGAGATGATTTTAACAAAACCGAGGCATCTTTTGCGGATATTTATAAATAACGCCATCCTCATCATGTCGAATTTGTCCTTAAATTCCCGTTTTCCAGTGATAGTAAATTTGTGAAGAAAATTGTGGGTTGGCAACTTGGGCCGAAGTCGTCTATTGGCAGTTCACGTTCACATAGAGGGGGCTTTAGTGGATCAAGATTCATACACGTTCTCATAACGTTTGAATCAAATACATTAATAAAATAAAAGATCTTCGTCGCATTCCAAAGTGTAACGATTGAAAACTATATAAATATCAAAAATAGAATTTATTTATAGAATGCTTCAAAGGCATGAAATTTTATCGAATAAAAATAATATAAATAAAAACACTTTACACAATCCTTAGATGTGGTAACAGTATCCAGGTAGCGAAGAACAACTTTCTTACGTTCAGTTTTTTCGATGTTAGGTAATTACACGATTATTTGCATGGCAACCAAGAAGAAACTCACACAATATTTTTGAAGCTCCTCGAAAGAAGAAGCCATAATCAGCAAACAAAATTATAAAACACATCTTCAGAAATGATGGTAAACCGTTTTGTGCAAAGAATCTGAACAACTGATCTCTCAGGCTTGCAGGAAGGTCATTGATGAAGAGAAGGAACAACAGAGATCCTAGGACGGATCCCTGTGGCACTCTTAATTTCAAAATGTACTCAGATGATAGAGTATCTCCAACTTTGACATTTGCCGGAAACATATGTATATATCGAATTCAATGCTCTGTTATCGTTCTTAGAAGAAGCCATTAATGGTGCCCCATTAAAGAACATTTTCGCGGCTAATACTCTGATTCTTCTTCGAATACCATATTTTTCAATATCCAAAATTAGTATTACTGTCGCGAAATGATATTTGTTGTTCGGATCGTACTGTCAGTAAATAAAAAAAATCCAAATTTTTTTGTGAAATGTTTTTTTCGGAAATTATCTATATTTCAAAAACACCCTTTGCTCTCATCTTGGACTTTATATTTTGCATCTGTGTACCAAATTTCACTTTCATGCGATTATAGTTTTGGAGATATTGGAAAAAAATATTTCAAATTTCGTAGTTTTTTTCCTCGGTATCGTTATTTTTTTCGGAATTACTCCAAAAAAGATGCTGTCTTCACGTCAGTGCTTTTCTAGGTTTTTTTCTTATTCAGACGTATATGTGTGCACTCTGTGATATAATACATAACATTAATAATATGAACATAATAATTTTTTCAGCAAAATTCATCTCAGAGACGGAATAAATATTCAAGGAATATGGAAAAGCAAAACGCAATGGAAAGCTCATTGGGTAAAGCACTGGGAGACAAGATTGGTAAGTTTATTTTCACTCACTCACATAACATTTACTCGAATATTATCAATTGCTGAAGGATCATTATACGTTCAAGAGGAGAATTGGAAAATCGAATGCAATTTTTTTCGATTACTCAATTACACAAAAAATCATAGATTTTTGTTTATTGTAAGAGTTTTTTCTACATTGTTTTTGAGTGAAGAAAAAATAAATGAAATGATGATGAAGGCATTCCTGATTTAGCTTGAGCATTAAATGAAGTTTCCATTAGAGTTCATTTCCCGTCGCCTCATTTTTCCATAATTTGGTGCACCAACAAATTTTTTATAAAGTGAAAAGTTGGGAGAACTATTTTTCTGAAAGTTTCATAGGTTATGTTTCCCAATATTTATTGGTAAACTCATGAAAAGGGAATTGGTTCCTGTGTTGTAACCTAGTTTTCAGGAGATATTTTAGAAACAATGTTGATCAACAAATATTCTTGCAATAATAAGTGACTGTAGGAAATTCAAATGTGATATTTCGAATAGTCGATCAGAAATATCCAGCTCCTACTACATATACGAATATTTTTCAGACATGGGTTCCTGTCTGGAGGACAGTATGGGCACCTGTAGAAACAAAAGAATGGGTTCCCTTTCCACCACCACCAAAATGAAATCTCTTGAAAAAGCCATACTTATGAACAATTTAGTTTTCAATCAGATGACTTTATATAACTTGAGTTTATACATGTTAATGTTAATTCTAGAATCTAAGGCGACACCAAGTAAGAGTATATCGCATTGACTAAAGTGTTTCCAAAAATTAATATGAAGAAGAGAAGTATCCCACAAATTCACCAAATTAATCGAACAATGTATGAAATTCAAGGGCCCTAAATTATAAAACTTATCCTGCATATTTTTTCCATCAGTTCACATTTGAATATGTTCTCAACTTTTCATCTTAAAGTATTGTATTTACAGTGATTTGTGACTATGTTTCAACATTTCTTTTTATTTATATCTATTTATTGTCTATGATTATATATTTATTATTCAATAACTGTGTTTCATTCTCACATGAATAATTTTTTTATTTAAACCGTTAGGTTTATATTATACATAAGTGCACCACATTTCAGTCCGATCCAATATTGATTGCCGAAGAAATTGGAGAAAAAATTTCACAAATTATGTGTTTTTTTCCACGATTTCTGGATTTACCTGAACAGTTTTCATCACGATCATGATGAAACTTCGTAACTGGTCGGTAAATCCAGATTCACAATAATGTGCAAAATTTCTTGATGATCGCATCATTATAATACAATCAAAGAATTTGAACGTGCGCGCAAAAGCTGCTTTTTTAGAATTTCTATAATTCACAACTAAAGTATTTCGAAAAAGGTGTTCATAAATGAAGTGAACCCACAAATTTGAGTGCCATACATTTATTTAGCTTTTTGGAGCTATATTCTTCCGAAAATTAATATTTCAGAAATAACCACAAGGAAAAAACTAATATTGAACCAATCATTTTCATTGATAATTAACATTAACATTCAATATGTATAGTTTTAGATGATATAACGTCCAGTATGAGAGTATAAAATGCCGTTCTGAAAAAATATTTGTTCACATTGGTGTTGACAACTTGAAAATACTGAAATGTCCTTCTATATAAAGAAGATGCAATCAATCTATTCGATTCATATCTACCTACACTGAATCAAACATCGTGCGTGATTAAAATGAATGTACGTGCTCTAATAATAAAATATAAATCGAATGTGCGAGACATGCTCGAAGTTTTTGGCAACAATATCTAAAATTCAATTTCGTCCTTCAAGTAGAACTCACTTCAAAATTTATTTCGCTCGCGGACACAGTAAAAACCTTTCTGCATTAAATGTGGGAGGACCCAGTAGCATCTAAAGTAATATCTTACCCCCCATATAATTTTTCATGGATCGAACAGAATAAACTAGCGGCAATGGCATGTCCTAGTAGTGAGTCGAATTACCAATTCTTAAGAGATCAAGGGATACATCATATATTAACTTTATCTCCAGAAAGTGTTCCAACAAAACTGAAATATTGGAATTTGGGTTGGTCCAGGATTGACGTTGAGGAATTCGAAGCACCGACTGTGGAAAATATTCTCGAATTTCTTGAATTGTGTGACAGTTGCAGGATTCAGAAACAGGTAAGTCACGATATTTAAATATCGTCAGTGTTTTGCCGAAGAAAATCCTGAATAATAATAAAGTTGTGCCAGGTTATTTACTAGGACGCATCCACCATTTATCTACACTTTCATTATAATTTTTTAGTAAAAATTGTTCGGTAGCAGAGCTGTCAAAGATACTTTGAAAAAGGATCTAGATAAGTTACTTTTTGATAGACTATCCGAAGTTACTTGGAGTATCTAAATACTCTTCAAAAAAAGGAACTCAGATATGTATATTAAAGTTCCTTTTTAAAAAAGATAAGATACTTCTTAAGTTCCTATATATAAGGTTGGAGTTCCCTAACGTTTTAGATGAAGTAATGTTTTCTTGACTTAATAAGTTAAGAGAATAGGAGAATTTGAATGCTCAAATTTCATTGACGCCAGAATTGGAGATTGGAATTTTTTCTAATTCTCACCGTACGAAGAAGAATTGGAAAGTTTTTTCTGAAAATTTGACCAGCAGAAGTCAGTATAAATGTAGCAAAACTATATTGAACAACTTTTGACAGATGAAAATGAAGGTGCTAGGCTCATCCCTTTTTTCCAAAATCTTTTGTTTCGAAAAATAAGTACGAGGATGGTCAGGAACAATTCAGCGGTACAAATTATCTTACGTATACCACAAGTGATGGCATATAGATTTTCATTCCGAAAAAAAAACGAAAGTGCTGGGCTAACGCCATCCTTTTTCGACCGAGTACTAGATTTCGAATTGGTATTTTTGGAAAAATAAAATTTCTTCGATTCGGCCTTTTATAATTAAGCTCCAAAACTGCTCTACAAATATTGAGTCTTTAAGTTGTTTCTTTCGAAAGTTCTCGTGTTTACGATCGACCTTTAGGACGCGTAAACACACAACCTTCAAAAACTTCTGACTGCAAGTCAGTGTCAATTCGTTGAGGGTTCCAAATACGGTTCTAATACAGAATGATTCTGTTTTTACTTTTTTCAGGCCATTGCAATCCATTGCCGCATGGGAAGAGGAAGAACAGGTGTGATGGCTGCATGCTATTTAGTTCATTTTCAAAATTTAGCACCAGAAAGAGCTATAACAAACATAAGACTCATGAGGCCAGGATCCATCGAAACTTATAGCCAAGAGAGGGCAGTTGTTAAATATCATGACTACATGAGGAAAGTAGAAGATGATTTTCAATCAAATTATGAGGCAAAATATATCACTTAATCCACTTCCTTGCAAAAACTAATTTCTTCCTGAAATTTTCATTCAATTGCATGAAGTTGTGATGACTTATTGTATCTTTAAACATAATTCATTTCTTTGGTTCATGCTCAAATGTCCATGAAAACATAAATGTTCCTCATAAATGCTTACATGCAACCGAAAGTGTTTACGGAAATAAGGAATGACTCTCGCAGCATTCAAAAGATGAGATGGGCCTACACAAAGCACATCAATCATTACCCAAGCTGCATTTCCTTACCCTGTCAATAAAGAACTGCATAATATTCTGTTTATTTCATTTTCAAAGTAGATCTTTTTTGTGAGTGATAGAACCGTCTGAAACATTTGGATAAGCATTCAATTGCTGTATACAGAGTGTAACAGCCAAATGGAATAAATTCGATAACGAATAAATGAGGGCGTGTTGGGAAAAACGCTCGGACACGTCGATTTGTAATTTTAAATGCGCATATTTTTCAAGAAAATAATATTATATAGGGTGTTCCATGTGACCGTGGCCAATCCCAACTTTCTTATTTCAAATGCAACCCCCTGTATATTATTTATTTTTTAGATTCTTCAGAGAATTCTAGACACAATTCATGCACAATGTCCTATTCCTTTCTTTAACTATTTCGGAAATATTAAGTGTTTTCAGATTTAGTGCAAAAATCAACGTTTTAAATAAAAATTATTTTATTTCGCAAATTCGGTACATTACACTCAAAACCTAATAAGTAATACTGATTATTTCTTAATTAAAAAAAAACATTAATGTCAATGTAGGAAATGTTCAAAATGCTCACCGCGAACGTCTTGGCAACATGCTAATCTGGTGTAGAATTGTCTTCTAACGTTACTCAACATTTCTGAAAACACTTAATATTTCCGAAAAAGTTGAAGATGGGTATAGGACATTGTACATGAATTATGTCTAGAATCCAAAAAATAAATAATATACAGGGGGTTACATTTGAAATAAGAGAGTTGGTATTGGCCACGGTCGCATGGAACACCCTATATAATTTTATTTTCTTGAAAACTATACGCATTTAAAATTACAAATCGACGTGTCCGAGCGTTTTTCCTAACACCACCTCATTTATTCGTTATTGAATTTATTCCATTTGGCTGTTACACTCTGTATACATCTGAAGCAATTTGGAACTGATGTATAACATTGGGTACAGGCCCTTGCCAGATTCATATGTGTAATGAGTGTAGGCCACTTATTTCTGCCGCCCCATGCACCTTTCTAAAATAATAATTTTTCATTTGTATTAAGAAGAGTTACAGAAATCTGCTGCCCCTATACAGCCTATTAACAAATCTGGTACTGGTATAGGTTTGGTGTATGCAACATACTATCCCATTTCTGGATACAGAGTCATTGGAAAATATTGGTCTGTAAGATAGCACAATTGAATCGTGGAAGTGTTTACTTCTTCCCGTGAGCTTAAATCATTCAAAAGCTTCTATTGAAAGCATTTCAAACCTAACCTTGATCAATGAATTTTTGGCCAAGGATAAGTCAAAAATCTGGTCAATGTACTCAGCAATGAGTCACCTCTGGTTCGCTATCTTTGATAACGAACAACACGGTTTTCTTCCAGGCCGCTCGACCCTGAACAACCTTTTAGTAGCGACTGACGACTGGAGTAGATCATTGGATGCGGGTATTCCGGTAGACGTCGTGTACTTGGATTTCGCTAAAGCTTTCGACCGAGTTCCTCATCGTCGCCTGATTCATAAACTGGAGCATTTTGGTATTCGTGGCAACTTGCTTTGTTGGATTAAGTCTTTCCTCAGCGAGAGAACATTCAGAGTAAGAGTTGGTGACGCTTTTTCTACTCAAGACGAACGGGTCACAAGTGGGGTGCCGCAGGGATCGGTTCTCGGACCGCTCCTTTTCTTGCTCTATACATCGGATCTTCCCAGATTGATCAGCTCCAGATGCCTCTTGTTCGCTGATGATGCTAAGTTGTACGACATTTCATCTTTGACTATAAACAAGCTGCAGTCTAGTTTGGACGCGATTGCTCGGTGTTCCGAAGAGTGGATGTTGCCCCTCAACCTGGAGAAATGCTGCGTGCTACACATTGGTAGGAACAATCCCGAACTATCATACGTGCTCATGGGGCGACCTCTTGCCGTTGTCAGGAGCCATTGTGACCTTGGCGTAGTGGTGAATTCCGATCTAGATTGGTCGGAGCACATCTCGACAATCTGTAACAAGGCCAGGAGGACTACATATCTCATTAAGCGCTCATTCGGCGGCAATATCCAGACAGCCAAGTTGTTGTACACAACTTATGTGAGGCCAATTCTGGAATACGCGGGCCCAGCTTGGTGGGTCACCTTAAGATCCGACTCCCACCTTCTTGAGTCCGTGCAGAGATGGTGCACCAGAATTCCATTCCCGACCACCTCTCGACCAGACTACCCTGCTAGGTTGAGACTATTTGGGCTGACCAGCTTCGAGGATCGGCGTGCCAGGGGAGACTTGATCGTGGCATTCCGAGCGAAGCATGGTTTTTTCGGTGTGGACCTCCGAAAGCTGTTCGTTCTGAACCGAAATAACCTTCGAGGCCATGAGTTCAAACTTGCCAAGGAACCATTTCGTACTTCCTGCAGAATGAACTTCCTGTCCAATCGAGTCTTCGAGGCTTGGAATCGCCTCCCCGTTGAGGTGGTAAACGCGAGTTCGGTGAACGGGTTCAAGAACTCATTCGATAGACTTACGTGAGGTGCTTGTGTGAAGACGTTTTTTTTCATTGACAGTTTCTTTTTATAGTGCAGAATACTTTTTTTTATGTTTTATTTCATTTGAGTGCATAGGTAACATGTACCTCCACTCTTATCAATATTTAATAATAATAATAATAATATCACCCTAGAACAAAACAAAGTACCACCTAGGTGACTCCTTTTTGTGTGCTAGAGCCCTGCGGCATAAAAGGAAACGAGAAAGCCGATGGCCTTGCGAAAATGATCCCGATGGTAACATCTGCTGAGCCAGAATCCTCGGAGAGATAAATGGACCACTAAAGGGCAGCGGTTTAACAATTGGAAATATCAGAAGAGCCATTCGAAAAAACAGAAGATTCGTGGAATTTTCAGCGTTTCAGAAAGCTCCTGTAGAGTTTTCGGGTAATGATGAGACTGCTTTCATGACACTGCCGGTACAAATGTATGTTGTACACCATGGCTAAGTTAGCAGATCAAACAAACAGGCACTGTGGATCAGAAACAGCCAAACCTATACTTTGCAAATCTACAGAGCTAACTAGCGTATTTCTTAATTCTTAATCCTCATGATGTGACAGCCAAGGACATCATCAGATTTGCTAAAACAGTTTACGATGTATAAGTGGGATGATAAACAACAAGATGCACTGGAGAAACTCCATAATTAGCATTAAAAACGTAAATTCAGAGTTGATTCCTTGATTTTAAGGATTCGCTAATTTCTTTGAGTTTCCAAAATTTTAATTATGTATGTGAACATCAATGCGAAGAAGTTTCAAGAGTTTGCTGTCACAAAGTTCAGTAGAGTGATACAGGATTATTTTCGAATCAAAATGCGTAAAGTACAAACACTTTGTTGAAATGATTGTATTGAAACACGAATCAAATAACAGCAGTATTAACTGGACAACACCTGTTGCCTTAAAGTTTGAGATCTTACTGTGTTTCTAATGGGAAAATGAAAGCAATTGCTGGATGGAACAGTCAAAAACGGTTCCAATAAAAATTATTCATTTATTTTTTCATTTGATTCTATAGTATTATTTTCTGCGACAATATTTTGCGAGTTGTCCTTTATATACATTGGCAAGCGATCTCCCCAATCGGAAGCTTTTGCGCATCGAAATGAAAGTCTGAAATTCAAAATGGCTGTTACAGAATACAAGAAAAACAAGTCAAAATTTCTTACTTTCCATATTTAGAAGCAGTGAACACAGATTGTTCAATTTTCCCTTCACTAGTACACAAATTGCATATAACATGCTTATGTCTAATTAATGTTGGATTTATTAATCTGGGCCACTGAGATTCATTTTCACTTCTTTCACCTATAAAAAAAATATTTCTAGATTTTCTTGAAATGATAATACCTTCTAATTAACGCAGGGTCTTCATGAATTATTTTAACAACCCAGTTGGTTTTGAGACATCCATATTTTGCGCTACATACCCATACTGCCCACATTAGCCAATTCGTGCATAGCGAGCATAATCAAAATTTCTGAATTCTATGATAAATATAGACAAGGCCCCTCAAAGAAGAGAGAGAATAATTCAAAAAAACTGGCATGCTACAATAATTTATGAAACCCTGTATGACAACTAATATAAATTACGAGAAGAAGTGTATGAACCTTTCTTTAGTACGATGTAGGAATACTTCTCCACTTGTAATGTTTGTCGGTTATCCATGAACGGCATGCCATAATATCGTACACCAAAATTGCAAGGTAAACCATCATTTAACATGAATCGGGGGCAAACGTTATCTTGAGCACACTATAAATAGCGGAAATTAAAATACTTTTTAGTTTTTTAGAACTGAAGAAAACCCAGCTATCAGATAATTCGTTTACTTACTGGTGCAAAGACATGACTGTTCCCAAGACTTAACACAAAATCTCGAACTTCATTGATTATCTGAGAAATAAATTGGATTGAGTTGTAGATGTATAATGAGTCATTGAAAAATATCTGAACTAATAGAATTATGTAAAGAATAATGCATGGATGTGGCACTTATAAGATATTTGGAGTCAGTGTAAATGGCACTATGATAAACACTGAAAATTAATTCTTCCAACTTTCCTAATATTTGATGATTGAAGTATCCATAAAATTCAAGACTCATAGAGTGTGATTTTATATGTATACTTCATTCGATATTATAAAGTCACTTTGTAGACCTTGAGATAGGTCTATCAAATTTTGTAACCAACACTGAGCCAGGTTGGAACCAGTGAAATGTTGTCAAGGTCACAATAATTCGGTAGGATGTTAAAAATTTTCACATATTTGTGTCGATGACTATATGGTTTGGTTAGGTTACATGCAATATAACTATGAACTTTGTATATAACGGGCAACTCCGTGTTGTTATCTGATAGGAAAATTAGTATTGGTTTCGTGCGTCGTTTGACATTTGTCATACGTTGGAGGTAAAACAAACTCACTTTCCCGCTTTGTTTATGTTATGAAGTACAGCATTTTCAACAATTTCAGGATAAATTCACAAGTTTGAATGATTTATATTAATAGAATTGGTGAATAACTAGGTCAAGTTATTGTTTCGTTGTGAAATGCAACATAAATACACCGAGAGACGAAGGAATCCGATTTTTCAGATTTATTGTAGTGTAGACTTTATATTTGAATATTTGCATTTTTGACCCGTTCCCCTAAATTTTATCTGGTATTGGAAGAAATAGAATACTATGTGAACTATCCCAGAGAAGGCAAACATCCTATATTCGCGCCATAAATCGAGAAAACTGTTCTGACAAAGTAACAAACTATGATGGAGTTTGTTGGAGACATTTCCACAGTGGTGAAGGAATTGTGTTGATTTATCTATTTAATTTGTTCTGTTTAATAAGTTGAATCATGATGAGATATAATGATAAGAATAATTCGTGTTTTACACATTTCAAGAATTATATCTTTTTGACACTACAATAGCTGGCACGTACCGATGTGGCTCGACTGCCCAAGGATGTAACTTCTACATTTTGTTGTTTGTAATGTATCGAATTGACCTTATTGCCAATTAAAGATTTTGAAAGCCCTAATGTTGCATCTGCACAATAAACATTTTATATAGATAGTAAAGCATTTTTTGAGGATGAGTCGAAATCGGTGTTCAAGGAAAAAAAATTCATAGGAATTATTTTATTTGTAACATATATTCAGTATAATAAATATACAATTGAAGATTATGATAGCACTGACATAGCAACTGTAGACCAATATTGTAGTAATTTGATAATTTGCAAAATAGAACGTTACTTGAAATAGTACTGAGAAGTTCTCTGGAACCCATGTTTTTTCCATTCTATACATTTGTTGGATTCCATTCTGCTGTTTATTTTCAGGAATTAATGAGCCAAACATTTTACTGTTTCATTTTCAATAGTTATACCTATAATAAATGCTATCTCTGATGTGGATACTCTAGGCTTTAGAAGACAAGGATAAATACTGCAATTTTCATTTATATCGTTTTGAACGATAATCGTCTGAGATTGAATATCAGTTAATCAGATCCATTATCACAAAATTTCACTTGTAAAATTAATAAAATCACTAAAATCTCCGACTAATCGCTCTTAGCCAATGTAAACAAGCGAATGTATTCCTTGGTCTCTCAGTGTATTTATGTTGCATTTCACAACAACACAATAACTTGACCTCACGGGTCTAGTAATTCACCAATTCTATGAATAAAAATCATTTTAACTTGTGAATTTATCCTGAAATTGTTGAAAATGCTGTATTTCATAACATAAACAAAGCGGGTAAAGTGAGTTTGTTTTACCTCCAACGTATGACAAATGTCAAACGACGCAGGAAACCAATATCCTAACATATTTTAATTATATAGAGTGCAAACTTCCAAGGTCAACAGAATGAATTCATAAAAGTGAATGGACTATATCTATTCAGGATTATGCATTGCTCGAAAACATTCTACATTTAATTGGTGTTACTTATGTGCTCACCATTTCTAGATACAAAGCCTACCTTTACCTACCTTGTATCCAGCTAAACTTCCCTGTTCCACAACAATCAAATACTTTGTTGTTTTCCGCCATAAATTTTGGATTGCTTCCATCCTACTTTGTAATGAAGGTAATTCCATAAGAGTGTAAGCCGATACCACAAGATCATACGGTGTCTATAAATTTCAAACACTTCAAACATCATTTTGCAAAACTGAAATAATTAAACTCACTGGTTTGCTTGGAAAGAACTGCCTGTAGTAAACTCCACGCATTGGAATTTGTCTTTCTCCCCTACCACCTTTCAGTAAAAGTTCTGACAAATCATTCATTGCTGAGGATGAGTCCACATTGAAATATTCTGTGAAGGATTTTGGCCAGATTGTATTAGCTGCCCTGGGAAATAATAATTGATCAGAAACTGCAAAATTTCATTTAATATCGATACATTCTTGCCAAAGAATGTATCGATATACCTCCAATATTGTTGGGTAAACCATGCGACTACGAAATCTATTTATTTTCACTCATTCTCATATAGGTATGCTGACAGTTTCAATAATAAACATCAAAGAATGATTAAATCTAGATGAATTTCCATGTGTCCAAGGTTAGGTCTATATCATTTAATGATCAAAATTTGCAAAATATAGATAATTACTACCCTAATACAAGAATGCAATAATTGATATAAGATTCTAGTAAGTCCAAAAAAATCAAGCATACCATGTAACAGTACCAACTCCTGAGCCAAAATCAAAGAGTGTTTTTGGTTTCCATTCAGCATCCCTTGATTTGATCTCTGATAATATTTTGATTAAAACAGCATATTCTGCAGCTGACCTTCCCACTAAATAACACAAGCTTTGAGGAATATCATATTTCACAGAGTACCAATTATACACAGTTTTCTTCATTAAATTGGTTAACTGGCTTTTGATGACATTTCGATCATTCAATAGTTCTTTATTTGTCTTTTCTAAATTGTTAATTACTTTCTCCCTGAGTCCAGATATGTGAATTTTCAATTCTTTCTGTTCCATCGGGGGTTTCTTGAATTTTAAATATCTGACAAAACTTTCACTCCTTTTGATGATTTCTTTCCTAGATGTATCCTCCTGCTCTGTAACATAAACGTTAAACGAACACAAGTCATATGATTATCCGAAATGCTTCAAATACAAATAAAATAATTCCATTAGACCACTCATATGTTCATAATATAATTAAATTACTAAGATGCAGTGACAGTTTTTAGCTTAGAATAAATTACCTCCAAGCTCTCTCTTATTAAATTAGGAAAGTATAGAATAAGCAATATTATCGATTGAACAAGAAATTGGCAATTACCTTCCAGAATGATTTTCGTTGCTTTTATGAAAGAATTTGGCACATTTATTGTTTTACATGGAACTATACCAGGATGTTTTCGAGGTTTGTATGTTTCTTCCTGCAAGTCTTTTTCAACCTTCTCATCGAGCCTGTATTTCCATTTACTGCTAGTTGTTACTTCTGGTAACTATAATAATGGAGATTCTAGATGAAATAGAAATATGATTTCCACACAACTTACGGCATTATTGAGGTCGGTTGAAAGCAGCCTCCTGCAACTTCTACGAAATAACATGTTCAATGAATATTTTTTTGGTTTCAAATATGCAAATTATGGAAAATACAGTTTTACGATTTTATCAATTCGAAATGTTCGTTCATATTTATTATTATTCCAGAAAAACCATTTCAAAAAAATAAATTAAGTAGGGTTATGTTTCTGTGCGATATTAAGGTTAGGAGTTTAACCATAGAATACAAATATGTTTAATGTTTAATGTAATGTCAGTGTCAGTTGCATAGATTGTTAGATTATATTATTCTATGGTTATTACACAGAATTGAGAAGTATTACTTCTCTATTCTGTGGTTATTATAAATCTATGTTCAGCTTGAATTTGGGAACATTCTATGAAGTCTTCATACTGATACTGCTGATGGTTGAAAAAACTAGGCAGGGAATAATATAAATATAGTACTGTTTTTTCCTGCTTGTTCTCAGAAAAAAGAGTGCTAGTCGCCCAAATACCTCACACTGTTGCCACAGTTGGTCTGTGCTATTGCACTAAACACTCTAGTCGAATTTCCAAAAGAAAATACCAGGGAACGAAGGTACTGCATGGGTTTATACTAGTTTGGTGTAAATCAAAAGATGCTATTTGAGTTCGTTGATGGACCATATCCGCATAATCCTTTCAGGAAAAGATCCGAAATGGACATATGAAATTTTTCCCCAATATTATGGAAATATACCGATGTGGTAGGTGTTGTGAATTTGTTCAGTTTCGTGAAGATAAATAATTACAATTTTTTTCTTGTATATTCAATATCTCAGAATCTATCCAGCTGATCTGTCGGATCAGTATTTTTGAAATAATTCGGAAAATGAAACTTCGAATAGGTATATCGATGAAATCATTGTATATTATAATGATAACAAGTCATACCAGTAATCATACCATTTTCGTGTTTTTCATTCTGCCTCAATGAACAGAACACCACCTAATAAAGACGATTTATTATTATTATTATATACGTATTTTTTGTGAATTTCAGCGACAGGAATTTTTCGATCGATCATAAGGCCTAACGTAATAAACACAAAAACTTTTCCCGAAGAAGAATTATTAGAGATTCGAATTTGTAAAACACTTTCGGGGCTTCATTAAAGTTGAATTTGTGAATGTTTAAAATAAATCCGCCCGTCATTGAGACATCCGAAATTTTATTTTTACTGTATTTCCAGGAATACTAATCCGTTCGAATTGATATCTAGCACTGAGATGGAAGATAATTGTGAATTTGTACTTGCAAAATTTGCAAATATACCTATATCAAGGTTGCAAAATCGCTTCATCGGGGAGAAATGCTCAGAGCGGTCAATATATGGATCGAACGAGCTCCCTAACTTCAAGAAAGTGCTTTTTTGATTCTCTCTGTTTTTGAATCAGTTCGATTTTCACCTGTAAACATATACATAAAAAATTTTCGAAAAAAGTATTTTCAAAATTTACTGACAGCATGATCTGAACAAAATTTCGTGAAAAGTTGTTTATGATCCAACTAATTGCCAAGTTTCATTCAAATCGATTGATTAGTTCTCGAAATATCAGGGAAAAAACCTCAAAATTTCATACGACTATAACTTCGAAACCGTTTGGCCGATTTTGCCTGTTATAACGATCTTAACCTTCGCATTTTCAAATGTAACCAATCCTGAAATATTCAAGTCGATAGAATCCTCTTTACGCCCGTAGTCGTGCCTACGGCCGGCCAGCCGGACAGAATCGATATCGACTCCGGATTCGTCATCAGCGAATCCAACCTAGTCGTTTGAGATAGTATTCGGAAAAAAATTCGACAATTACAGACATTTGGACGAAACGATAGCACGCTGTTTCATTTGAACAAGCGCACAAAAACCTGAAAAATAATGCAGAATTCTCCCAAATTTCCTTAAATCAATATTTGATAGGAAATTCCCAAGTACGATTTTCTGTTTAACTTGCCCAATCGGAAACACGCCACTGTGTAGGCATCGACTCTTGACTATGCGCGTCCCGACGTGGAACGTCGGTTTGACGCAAAAAATAGGTTAGTTCACTCCAAAATGAGTGTAAATAGAGTGAAGTAAGTATGAAGTTTGCGGAGCATTTGTCAGCACATATCACACCAGAATGGAGGAAGCAATACATAAATTACGAGGTGAGGAATCTTCGTTTTTCCGAAAGAGCAAGAATAATCCAATTTGAAATTTCAGGAAATGAAATCGATGCTTTATGCTGCTGTAGAACAGTCCCCTTCGGCAGAATTAGTTGAGCCTGAAATATTGTCCAGGTATTTCGCGAAGTTTGACGAGCAATTTTTCTCATATGCCGACAAAGAATTAACAAAAATAAACACTTTTTATTCGGGTAAGTACTTCAAAATATTTGAAAGAAATAATGTTTTTTCTGTCGTACTGAATTAGTTGATTGTTTAGGAGAACAGCTGGCTGTTTGAAATCACCTATTAATATAGATAAACGGTTTCATGATAAATTTAGAAACATTCAAAATTAATTATGAATATGAATGAATGACGAAAATAAAATAATATCAACTAGTATAAAATAGTAAAATGCAAAATTCGAGGTAAAATCTCTTAGCGAAAATACTGCAAATACCTGTTTTATAATTTCCTGAATATTTTCTTTCAAATTATTGCATTCAACAAATTTCTTTCATTGCCAGACGACAATCATCCATGTGTAGAATATTCAGAAGCACATTGAAGTATTTTTCGCAAATGAAAATTACTCCCTTCGATAGAGGTATATCGAATTGATGTTTTATTTGGATATTCCAAAATATTTCGATTATTGTTAGAGATTAATTGAACTTCTTCATGATAATTATCAGTAATTTCCAAAATATTAAAAAAAGCAAAGTCTCAAAACTGAGATATGTGCATATTTTTGAATGTCTTGATGATTATCTTTATTTTCTTCCATGTTTACTTATAGTCACTAAAAATTTAGTTTTTTCGAATAATTTTGAAAATACCATAGCTGCATTGGAAAACTCATATCTTCTTGTACTGTCCATCACGAAGGAACTAGAATAACTGGGATCACTAGGTGAATAATTGAGGGCAGAATGATCTTTACTATTATTTTTGAATGTGTTTATAAACCTTCGAGTATAACTCATTTGAGATTCGAATTAAATATACATTTGATAATACATTTCTCGAGATTTTGGTAACTTTATGCACTTTGATGGGTCGAAACTATTCATTTTTTAATAATACCTAGTTTTAAGAATTTCAAAGAATAATATTTTATGAAACCATAAGAGACTTATAGAAGCACAACCAAAAAAACATTTGCTCGTTTACTCCTTTATTAGTATATTATCTTATTTTTTGAGGGATTGGAATTCATCAAATATATATGAAGTGTTTTGAAGAATCATTGAAGAGAAAAAATCATCAGTTTATCAATTACACCTAATATTGCAATTTCGAAGAATCTCACTAATTCAAGTCTGGCCATTTTTTATCATCGCAAATATCATTAACGAAAAGATTTCTATAGACTGATATATAATACAATCGCGGTGGTATGAAATGTAAGGAATTTAAAACAATTGATGTCAATTATTAACCATCCAAACAATACCATTGAATTAAACGAAATTACTCATGATTTACAGATTATTATCACTGAACTCCGTTCAAGAAATGCTTATCATTTTTCGCAAAACGAAATTGAAATTATGCGATACAGCTCAGAGATTCGATTTTGAACATGTATTGATTCTGGTTTGTTTCCCCACAAATTTTTATGAGGTGATTTATACTGGATGTCTGGTAAACCTTAAACAATATTCAATAGTTTCTTCTTGAAATGATCATATCTGCATCAAAACGGATAACAAACAATCCTCCAATTATAAGTTAGTGCAATTTATTGATTTGAAGATATAAAGTGATAAAAGATTTGAAACTGTATTTTTTTATTCTGCTGAATCTTGCTCAGCAGTGAATTAACTATATTATTAATTAATATTTCATCATTTCATTTCAATAAATTCCCAACAGAATACTTTTTTTTCCAAAATTGTAAAAATTGAGGAAAGACCAGAATATTTTCGCATTCACTTAGCGGAAATATGACCCCTTCCAGTAATATCTAGACTGTGTTTTATTTTATTTTGGAGGGTGGACAAAGTGCCCATATTTTTGTATGAATGTTATAATTTTTCCCAGAAAAACGAGTCAAATTTACGAGCATAAAAATAGGTAGAATTTCTATCTGTCCCTTCATCCCCATTTTTCACAGAAATATATCAATTTTTGAAAATTGTTTCATACATACAAAAAGCGACTCATCAGCAATGTTCAGTGAAAAAAATTCCGAATTATTGCCAATATAGCTACATGGTATCCAGATTATCCAGGAAAAGAAGCGATTTTTCACGAATTTTCAAAATACCCATTATCTCAAGAACGGTGAAAATTTTACCAGAAAAGTTTTCGATATTCTGAGTGACTGTGACCTGGTCTATCACCAATTCAAATGTTGTTTAAGGTTTACTGGACACCCTGTATATCATATGGGTCCTAAAATTTCAAAACAGCTTGAATAGCTTAATTCGAGGACTTTTGTAGCTCAGGATAAGATTGAAATAAAGGTACAATTTTCAGCAGCATGATTCATTTCCAACCAAGAACTAGATATCGATTCGATCGGATCTGTCTTTTTGAAAAGAATTCAAAAAATGAAATTTCTGATGTATGATTGCGGAATCATGAGTTCATTTTACTTATTCATGAATGTGGCTTCCGTTTGAGTTTCAAGGTCATTGCTCTACCGGTAGCTCTTTTCTAAAGTTATTGCGTTTACGATCAGCCTAACGGATGATCGTTTAATGGTTGTGTAATAGATTGCTCCTCCAATTTCATTCTTGAAAACTGAAAGATTTTTTCAGAAAAGCTGGCAGAAGGTACCAGAAAATTCGCAAGTTTGCAGAGCGAACTCAGCGAGGCCCAAGAAGTTGAAAATTTCAAGCCAGGAAAGATTTCCCTGACAAAAAATATCCTCAGAAAAAACAATGTTCCGGCCCGAAAAATTCAAGAACTGAAACTGGCTTTTAGCGAGTTTTATCTCAGTCTCATCCTCCTCCAGAATTATCAGAATTTGAACTTCACAGGATTCAGGAAAATCTTGAAGAAACACGATAAAGTAAGTTGAACCAGAGGAAATTGAAATTCAGATGTCACAAGGCTATTCAAGCCTCTCCGAAAGTTCTCCATATTTTCTTATTTGCATCTTTTTTTTTTATAAAATCACACGATAGGTCTTACAATCAGTCTATCAAGTTTTAGAAACTAGAATTTATAGTCAGATTGGCACTCATGAAAAGTCATCACGGTCAGGATAATTCGGCGTTGTCGTTGTCATATCCTGCATATTCTAGTCAAAAACTGTATGATTTGATTCATACATACGTAACTACAACATTTATACAGAACGTACAATGTAGCGTAGTTATCGGACGGAGATATAAACCTAACCATACATTTTTAAATACTCAGAGTGGAATGTGGAAAACTTCCATGACTTACCAACTGACTTCATGTATTTGAATTATTAAATTTTTTTTCATGGATTTCCTTCACCTGAATTCAGTAATTGACTGCTTATCTTCTGATTCCAGCTTTTTAGCGTTGACGTAGGAGCCAAATGGCGAGTAAAACATGTTGAAAGTTCCCATTTTTATATAAACAAAGACATAGACAGACTCATCAGAGAAACGGAGAGTACTGTGACGCAGGACTTGGAAGGGGGTGACAGGCAGAGAGCAATGAAAAGACTGAGGGTTCCACCACTGGGTGAACAACAGAGCCCTTGGATAACCTTCAAAGTAGGGTTGTTTTCAGGGTCGTTCATGATTTTGGTGATTGCAGTGATTCTTTCTGGTAAGATATATTTGAGATATATATCAAAAATATATATTGAAGAGGTATTTCGAAGTGCAAAAAATTGGAACATCGTGAAGACTATTGAGAGTACTGCGAGTACAGGGTGCGACAGAGCCGATTGACGAGTTTCGAAGGGTCATTGCTTAGATTGTGGTGGTGGCAGATATGTTCGGAAGAGTGTATTGTCTTCCTAAGGCCCTGTAGATTTCAGTCGTTACAAGAATCATCTTGCTTGAATAGTGAACTAGGGATCGTTTAAGAGTCATTTCAATAAATTTCCTCTACCCTCTGGTAATACAGTCGAAAACTTGGGCTCGCCAACTCGACGAAATAGGAATTACACGACGGAAGGCGGACATGGACAACCGAGAACGTTAGGAAAACCCGTAAATGTGCAGGCTGTTCGAATAGCAGTTGAGTAGTCACCAAGACGATCTGCGAGGAGGCAGGCGATAGCTTTGGGATTGTCAAACTGATCAGTCAGGAGAATTCTGCATGCAGATTTGTCATTTCATCCATATAAATCTTGCTTGTTGAGTGCGTAGACTTCAAAAATAGTAGTGAGCATTTTTCCTTAAGAGCAACTTTCTTATGTAGTGATGAGGTACATTTTCATCTTATTGGATCAGTAAATAAGCAGAATTTCTGATACTGGACTGCAGTAAATTCTAGTTAACTTGATGAAAGGCCATTTCACTGACCTTAAGTCACTGTTTGGTGGGCTGTACCCCAATAATTTGTAGCGACAGGTCCTAACTTTTCAGAGGAGAAACTTTTACTGACCTAGTAATTTCCCAGCATCATTTTTCGATATCGAGAACCTTTCTACAACCTGAATCGGTAAAGACTTGCCAAAAAACACAATCTAGATTTTATCTGGTTCCGGCGGGATGGAGCTACAGCCTACACAGCTCAAATTTCATGAGCTATATTGAGACATATGTTTCCAGGGTGGCTAATCTCACTGAGAAGGGTCGTGGGTTGTCCACGGCGCTCTGCTGATCTGAGCAACTGCTTTCCTTGTGACTACTTTTAAGATATGATCTATTAGTATCGTCCACGTACTATGCTATAACTCAAGCAGCAAATGACCGAAAAAATCCGGGACATACTGCTCGCTATATTCGGTCGAAAGCTTCCGAATTCGACCACGTGTATCGCGGCTGACAACCGCCATCTTAGATTCCTTCCGACTCTTGTCATTTTTTCATTAAAGCCCTTGAAAACTCGTCAATCGACTCTACCACACCTTGTATTCAGTTAGGTATTCAATGTTCTTGCTTCATAGACAAAATTATGCGACATTTTGAGAATTGTATCTCAAACAGGATCTCTGAGAACATATAACAGATGGAGGCCTTCAAATATGCTTCAGTTATGAAAACCCATCCTTCTGACCAACTGCAAATTTCCTGTCAAGAAATGAAGGATTCAAAATAGAGAATTTTCAGGCATGTTCCATAAGGAAAGGGATGACTGGAGGATTGCTTTTCGGCTTTACAGGGGCCCATTCCTTATTATAGAATTCCTGTTTCTCTGGGGTATAAACATTTACGGTTGGCGATCATCTGGGGTAAACCACGTGCTGATTTTCGAGATGGATCCGAGGAATCATCTATCCGAACAACACATCATAGAACTAGCGGCTATATTTGGAGTAATCTGGTCCATATCAGTATTATCATTTTTGTACAGTAAAGAACTTGGCGTTCCTGCTTATGTCAACCCACTGGCCTTGATAGTTGTTATGGTGGCTTTCCTGATTAATCCTTTGAGAATTATGAGACACGAAGCTAGGTTTTGGGCGTTGAAAGTTTTGGTAAGTGTCCTCAACGTTGATTTTTCACGATGCTGGTAGTAAACCATCCTGTTGAAATAGGTATGAATATGAATTTGGAAAAAGCCTCTGCGGTGGATATTCTTGAAATGTTGCACAAATAAAGAGTTAATCATTGAACGTTTATAGATATTTCACCCAACAACATTTCATGTAGTATCTATGCTATACGAAGAGCTTCATTATATGTTACATTTTTCTTCTATGAACGTTCTTGATAGGAAGTTTCAATATGAACGTAGCGAAATGGTGAATGCGGTGGTCATCTTCAGGCCGGAGGAGAACCACCTAGTCTCTACTTTATCCTGACTGAATCAGGAGTTTTTTTCCCCTCCTCAAAAAGAACAAAGAAAGATTGTGCTATCAGTGCATAGAAAGTCTTCTTTCTGAGTTTTTTAAATGAACTTTTGAACTCAACCCAGCCAGAAATACGCCTGCGCCTTCGCCATTTCGCAACACAGATCATTTGTGGGTTCTAATTCATTTTATAAACCCTGTGAGCGCGATGGCAGCAACCTTTAAAATCTTGCATGGGAAGCTGGGTTGTGGTACACCTTGTTAAGGAGGTAATCAGATGGCCTGTTGAAGAATGCCGTACACCAGACTTTTTTTGTTAAAATAATTTATTATTCTGAACGAGTAAAGAAAATAACTTGAGAATGCAATAACAAATTCAGTAATATTCTGGGAAGAATGTCCACAATGGCATCTGAAAGTCCACTTTTCTTCCACATGCTGGTATTATAGTGAATGCTGTTGTTGGATCTATTTGTGACCATTTTTCATGTTCCATTGCAACTCTTGCTATGGTAACCATTTCACTCTTTTTTCTGATGGACTAGCAAAAAAGGTCGAGAGATGTTGACCAATGGAGTCAATAAAATGTGCCTTTTCGACGTACACAACGTTACCAATCCTCATTACAAGTAAAAAAAAAATCTAGTAAATTGAAGAAATCATTTTCATTTCACGAATACTCTTTAAAGAAAGTATGATGAAGTCATTAACATCTGCCAAGAAACTTTCATTCTTATCTCAACATGGTGGAGATAAGTAATCGTTGTGATTATCAATAATCGAATATTTTATTGAAAAACTGCTTCAGAGTAGAATCGTGACCGCTCCCTTCGTGTATGTCACATTTGCCGAATTCTGGATAGCTGATCAGCTCAACAGTTTGGTGCCAATTTTTGTCGACATACAGTACTTTATCTGTTTTTACGTGACAATTCCAGACTGGAACAAGGGTGTAGGTAAGATACCCAGTTTCATGTCCAAGATAAGGTTAATTCTATCCATATTTCAGATGACAATTCATGTGTGGAGAACCATATGATCCTCAGACCCCTCATGGCTTGTCTTCCCGCTTGGTTCCGATTTGCTCAGTGCTTGAGACGATACAGGGATACAAAGGAAGCTTTTCCACATTTGGCTAATGCGGTGAAATATTCTACATCTTTCTTCGTGGTGATATTTTCCGCATTGAACACGATATTCTCTAGTAAGTTTGAATTCGGGGGATGTGATAGAAATTCTAGAAATTTACCTACGTAAAGGGAGATTGTTCGAAGTCATCTACCCAGATAAGGACCCCACTGACTGTTGTTCACGCTGCAGAATAATTTTTCGAATTTCTGATCAACTTATCCCCACAACATTCCACACAAACCTCTAAAGGGGAGGCCACACATACGCGATCGCGTTCACGATGGTGGTCACGTTCTGCCTGAAACATATTAATATGCGATCAGATCGCGATGATTTTTCACAGTGTCTGTCAAAATCTTTATAAAAACGAAAGGAGGTTCCATAGAGTCATGCGATCCCGTCTGAACGCTGAAAGATCGCAGACAGATCGCGACAAGTGTGTGCTGCTCCACCAGTTCAATGTAATTATCTGATCGCCATCGCTATCGTGATCGTGATCGCGTATATGTGGCCTCCGCTTAAATCATCATGTCGTAACGTAGATGTTGAGCTTGATAGGATTTGTATTTTTGGGAATTTTGCATGAGAAAATAGGAATCACAACGGATATATTTCTTGACTTTCAAACCTTCTTTGGAATTTGAAATTCTATTTCTTCAATACTCCAAATAAATCCGATTCGATCGACTTCAGATTTCGATATTTTTCAGTTTCTTTTCATATTTTCACTTCCGATATCTGAAAAAGAAATATTATTTTTTTTTTTTTTATACCCTTGTGGTTTGCAGACTTCGAACTATTTGTTGAGGGCAGCTTTTAAAAAAATGTTGCCTTATGAACAATTACGGATAATGTAGAGATCGATGAAGTAAACTGTAAAGTTTCAGATTCTATATCTCAATTCTTAATCACACAACTAAGAAAAAAGTTGCAAGAATCTATTTCTTTCAACGCTTTCTCAATTCAAGACTTTTGTGTAATTGACATTTTCATTCATAATTCAACATTCCGCAAGGGCGCTTACTGTAAATGATAATTTTATTAAATTTTTAACAGCTTTTTCCTAGATATTGGCAGTGAAAATCTATAACCACTATATTAAGTGGAAATTTTCTTGAAATTAGATAACAGAGGCGAAAATCCCTTTGCATTAGACTTCCATTGATTGGGAAACTCCATTCGTAGTAATATACAAGATTAAAAAAAAAATCCGCTATTCGTTTGAAATTTCAGGAGATGAAATGGTGGAAAATCCGTTCTTCTATTTTTGGATCGGTGCATCAATTGTAAGTTCTTGTTATGCCTATACGTGGGATATAAAGCTTGATTGGGGTTTGTTCGACTCTAAAGCTGGAGATAACAGGTTTCTACGAGAAGAAATTGTATATTCGTCCATGGTGAGTAAAATGAGTCTTCTCAATTCGTTCAACCTTTTGCGCGCATGTTCTGGGGACAGGGTGCTATCGCTTTGTCCAAATGTCTGTGATTTTCGAACTTATTCACCAAAATGGTCCTGAATGACTAGGTTGGACTCTTATGATGAATCCGATGTCACAATCGATTCTGTGATAGTACACGATAACTGTCGAGAGAAACAAGCTAGTTTATCGTCTTGAAACTTTCAGAGTATTTCGCGCATCACAATGCGACAGTTAAATTCGTTGATGGTCCGAGTCGGTCTAACGGTTTCGGAGTTATATTCATTTGAATTTTGGAGGCCATTTTCTCAATATCTCAGGAACTAGACTACAAATGCATTTCTTTATATTGGAAAGGCTATGTTAAAATGAAAGAAAGGTTTGTCTTTCTTATGCAATTTCTTTATTGGCAATAAATGCACTTGGAAGGTTTCTTCACTCATCGAGTGTTAAATGAGAACTAACTCTAATAATATAGAAAGAATCTAGCATTCCTTAAAAAACGAAATGCAAGCTTTTCTCCATGGTCCCTCTGCTCATGCACGTGTATAATGTAAACATTCTGAAGAGGCATTTCTGCTCGAAGTCAACTATAATAATCCTAATCTCAGAATTTATTATTTCGGAGTGGACCACAAATAAACGTATTAATGATAAACTAATGCGACTTAATTTTTGAACATTCAACAGGGACTTGAAAATCTAACACTTTATCTCAAGATTTAGGATCATCGGGAGTATCCTTTTTCTATGTAACATTCAAAATCTTACCTGAGTTGTTCAAACACAAATAACACTTCATTAGAATTAAAAGAGATCGAAAACTATATGAAAATTGATAACTGGCTATAAAAAGCTGTTGTTCTAATTCAAATATTGAATTCAAACGAGACTATTTGATGAAGGTTTTTAATACATTGATATATTTCTGTAATACCCTTACATAATATCATTCGAAATTGGTATCTTATAATAAGTGTACTCAATCGTGGACGAACATACGAATTCTTGAATGACAGAATGATTATTAATTATTTTTATTTTGTCATTCAAGATGTCGTATACGTTCGAGGACAATGAAGAATATAGTAAAATATCAATATCGAAATATATCATGTAAAGGTATAACATGAAAAATTGTATCAGTTGATGATTTCGTTTGAAATCATTCATTCACGTAAAGATGTCATAGAAATAAGTGAGAATTCTCGAATTAATATACAGGGTCTTCCTCAACTGGAGGAGCAAACTGGAAGGGAGATTCCATGCATAATTTCAAGAAAAAAGTCCGGTTAACATGGGACTGCAAATATTTCGATTTCGAGATGAGGGTGTTTAAATTTGAATGCTTTTAAGTTTCTTTCCATCCTATATATAAATATTCTTTTGAGAACTAGCATTTTTACGTGTGATTCAAGAGCACAAATAAAAACCTCAGCAAAACTCTGTCTCCCCGTATAAGTGTTGTAATTTGTTTAAAGAACATGGATGGCATCTTTTTTATTGAAAAATAATTTTTTCGTCATCTTGAATCTATTTTACAGAAAACCAGCAGGAAGCAGTAAATAAAATTACCTACATTTGATGTTCGACCGGGAGAGTCTTTCGACCAGGTTCGATGCTCCAAGCGATAATATTTCAGATCCTCAGATGAACAAGAACGCTACAGGCCCCTTATATTGAGTTTATCGAATCATTTTAACTTTTTGCTGTGGATCAAGAAAATATCCTTAGAAACCTATAACGAACTTATTCACCGTAGCTTGCCATAAAGTAAAGGTTGACAACGTAGCTAATTTTTTCAAACCTTTCAAACTAACAGTGGTTCACCAAAAAAAGGTTCTGCAAAACAACAGGGGACAGTGTTTCATAGAAATATCACCTTCTATATTAACAATCGAAATCGGCATGTTAAATAGTGTAAATTCTAAATTGTAATATCTATGCCAAATTTCAGTCGAAAAGTTTATGAAAATATGAGGAAAAAATTGAAAATAATTCAAACTTTAACATCCTGTATCTCGAAAACAAAACGTTTGCGATGCCATGTTTATGGGACTCCTTGAAATTATGGAAGGAATTTCGCATCTTCGTTTGCAGGGCTGGGCAGTATTTCAATTACTTGTAATTGAAATACGTATTTGAAATACAAATACGTATTTTTCATTTGTATTTCAATTACTTCTTGAAAATGTATTATGTAATTGGTATTTCAAATACCTGACGCTGAAGTATTTTGTATTTTGTATTTCGATACTTTTGTCTTCGAAATATTTTCGAACAAATACATCTAGCGTGAGCGCTCTACAGAAAATAGTTCCTGAATCTCCTTTCAGATGGCGCGATGTTCATCTGCTTCATCTAGTTCTTTTGCTAGCAATCATATTTTCGGCAAATGGAAAGGAAGAAAAGGTTCTGCGTCATTTCATCATGGAGTTAGAGTTAGTCAACTTCTAAAAACGATAAGAGCAAAGAGCTTACCATCCTTGAACATAATCCTAGCATAAAATATCTAGAAAAGCACTTACGTGAAGTCAGCAGCTTTTAAGAGCTTGTTCACATTGCGAAATGGTGACTTGGAAATTTCAATGAAATAGGAAAATTTAAAAAAAAAAATTACAAAAAAAATATTTTTTTTTTCGAATTTTTCCATGAATAATTCTTCTTATTGACACTGTTCATATTCCAACCAAGTTTCATTTCGATCAAATGAATATTTTTCGAGGTATTGAAAAACCAAAATTTCAAAATGGCAGTATCACAAAAACCATTCGGCAGATTTGGCCCATTAACGAACTTAACTGAGATATTCAGGATCTTAACCTAACCTGAAAATTTCAAGACTCTAGGTCCTTCTTTTCGAAAGTTACAGCGCACACGGCCGGACGGACAGAATCAATTTTGACCACGGATTCTTCATCAGTGAGTCCAACCTAGTCGATTTAGACCAATTTCGGCTCAAAATTCTAAAATTACAGACATCGTGATGAAATGATAACGCGCTGTTCCCCGGAACAAGCGCGTAAAAATGTGTTCATACAATATAACACAAGTTTCTGCCCATCAGGACCTGTAGAAAGATTGTTTTCTTTAGCAGGTTTTATTCATTCCCCAACAAGAGGCTGTTTCTTCAAAAAACTTGTGTTTCTGAAAGGAAATTCTTTATTAAGCGATAAAATAGCTGAGCTGAAATAGTTGTTCTCTTTTCACATTTTACGTAACACCTGAATGTATTTTGTAATTTGTATTTCAGTTACAAATAGTTAAAATACTGTATTTTGTATTTTATATTGCAAATACCCGACTTGAAAGTATTTTGTATTTTGTATTTCAATTAAGCCATGTATTTTGCCCAGCCCTGTTCGTTTGTGCCTCTAAATAAGGAACACTCTGTTTATTCGGCACATCTTCCATACTGTGCATCCCATTCATTTATTTCCTTTTTCGAATCCATATTCTGCACAATAGAACAAACGTCGCCTGCTGCGAAACCCTCTTGTTACTGAGTGGTAGTATTGTTAGCATAATGAGGGCTGGTTTCTCTATTGTCCATATTTGTGACCCTGTCTGACATTAATGAAAATGTTTTGCAGTGGTTTTACTACTTTGGCATCATTGAGGATCTCATTCTCAGATTCGCGTGGGCATTCTCCATGTCTCTAACAGAAATGGGCTATGTACATGGTGATTTGATGGTTACGTTGCTAGCTCCTCTGGAAGTTTTCAGGTAAAGAATTAGTCAAGAATTTCCCTCTAGGTTCGTACAGGGTGTACCTTATGAAATATTATATTATTATTACTGCAGTTCTTATTCCTCCATGAATCAATTCCTATAATTTATGACATATATTGCAACCAGATATGCATATCACGTCAGAAAGTGCCGAAAAACGTTTTTTTTTTAATTCAGAGCAGGCTTAAAAACTACTCTCAAGAGATTACTGTTAGCGTGTAATGAAATAATACCAGGAATGAGGAAGAAAATGTTGAGTGAAGATGACACCCTAAGAGGCCAACAATTAATTCCAGCGATAGATAGAACTTTCATAAAGATTTCTCGAGATGTAAAGGCGAAAAACTTTGTGAAAGACAAAAGGTTTGTTGGTTGTACCTACATGAACTACACTGATTACACTAACTCCACTGATACTGTTCGGTGTGTTTTGTTGTAAACTTGCACTCTGTTTGTTGCGGAAATATTGGCAGTCAGTGTAGTCACAGATGACGTGTGCAGTGCATAGAGTAAGGTTATCTTCTGTGATGGTTATGCGTGAATATAATCATAGACGTCTCTGTATCGTGGTAGGACGAATTTTGTTCTCTATTTGTGATTATTTTTGGACGAGATTAATTTTCATCATATCGTTATTTGAAATGGAGTTTTTGTCCGCGACGACTTTAGAAAAACTTCACGACAAATCTACATCACCTCGATGTGGTAGAGAAAACACGAGAAGCATAGAATTCTGTCATCGTGGGATTGCGTAAAATCATCTATCATATATTTGTATTCTGCGAGAATCATAGAACATATTGAACAGCACTCCAGTCATTCAGTTATCTGTGACTACTCAGCTGCACTGAGAATTGGAAGTCACTGGAGTGGGTGTTGTTAGTGTAGTTCATGCAGGTACAATGAACAAACCTATAGGCATCAGAGCTATTTCCTGGAGATTCAAAATAGCGAAGCAGACAGTGTCCAGTTTGAGAATTTTCAGAAATACTTGGAGTCGTCGAGAGTATTACTTTGTATAATTTGTAGCAGGCAAAATATCGTCTAAATTTTTCCATTTCGAGTTTACGCTCCCTTACTCAAGAGTTCTTTTGCATGTCTTCCATTCATCATTAGAATCGAATAGTATATCCATGAGATTACGGATTAAATTCAATAGCCGTCAAATATTTCAATTTTCAACGATCTTTCAGATTTGGCTCCACTTTTTGGCAGATTGAACCATAAAAACTTAGCGCGTTCCGTGACGTTCTGGTTGTATCCACTCTCTAACAAGTGACGAAGGAGGTTATCTACTGCATTCACACTCAGTAGACGACTTCGGCTCAAGTTGCCAACACACAATTTTCTTCACGAATTTACTTTCACTGAGGAACGGGAATTTCAGGACAAATTGATAAGGTTCGCGTAATTTATAAATATCCGTAAAAGATGCCTCGGCTCCTCAAATGAGATAATTCTCTCCAAATGTAGGGTTTTGTTAAGATTTGTTAAGAAATTTTTATAGGATATGTTCCGCAAATCAACTTGGTTATTTCGGTTGCTGGTTTTCCATTCCGTAAATATTAAATATTCGGTTGGTTCCTGAAAGAAGGTTAATTACGGAATTCGATTGATGAAGAAACGTTCTTTCTGTTACCAGAACGACAGTCAATGTTCTACGGTAACATATCCATAGCATAGAACAATCTTTAATTCCTCAATCATCCATAGAACATAGAAGAGACAACAACCAACAATGGAAAAATTACTGGGTATGGTCTATGGATCATAAGGTAAATATAGATTGTTCTATGCTTTGGACATGTTACCATAAAACATTGATTGTCTTTCTGGTGCATAGACTTAATATGTCCATATCTGGTGACAGAAAGATTGTTTTTTCATCAATAACATTCCGTAATTAACCTTTTCTTCAGGTACCAACCGAATATTTCATATTAACGGAACGGAAAACCGGAAACCGAAATAACCAAGTTGATTTGCGGAACATATCCTTTTTGATCTTGACACTATCAACATGAAATCAGGAATCCCAACTTATATTTCAGCCTCACAAAAACCTTTATTTTGAGGCAATTCTTTTGTTTGAAGAGCCGAGGCATCTTTCACGAATATTTATAAATAACGCTAACCTTATCATGGCGAATTTGTCCTGAAATTCTCATTCCCCAGTGATAGTAAATTTGTGGAGGAAATTGTGGGTTGGCAACTTGGGCCGAAGTCGTCTATTTGACCGTGTGTCACGATTTGACCATTTTGAATACCGAAAATTCGAAAATATGACAATTAGTGAAACATGCAAGAGAGATTTGGCTCGTCATTCTTGACTGCGATGGTTTGAAGGTTCTCTATCGTTGCACCGCGTATCCCTGGCCACAGCGTCGGTACGCCTAAGTTTTCACGTTTGTTATCTTCCAGGATTTCAAGCATAGCTCTCCTGGTGGAAGGTATAGTTTGGATATACTGTTCCAAAGTGGACGGTAAGCAATTTGATTATATTTTCAATAAAACTTCATTATGCAACTCGACTCACTGCTTCCAACAATTTTTTCACACTGGAACTCTGAACGGACACTTCTAGTATTTATTTATTTATTTATTTATTAACGGGATAAACCCAATTTTACAAACGAACAATACAACAATAATAATTAATACAACCTAATACATATTGAAGTACAATGCAAAACTTCCAGAAAAAAAAAAACTTCACAGATCATAACAAATTTCGATTGACATAACGCACAATGGAGGGGTAACTGAGGCAAAAAAAGTCTATGCCTGTTCTACTGGCAGTGTTTACATGTTGCGAGATTCTTGGAATTGGCGAAGCCCTGGTATAATTGTACCTGTAAGTCCTGAGACATAGCAACATGGTATCATCAAACATAGAATCGCAAAACCTTCAAAATTATGAATCCTCGCCTATTTAAGATTCGTGAGAAAGGCCACTCTAGTGAATGACAAGATAGACACATAGGGATTTGAAATCACCACAGTTCCTGCTCAAAATGAAAATTTCTTTGCCTACGCGTATTCCACACAGTTTCATACTTGCAGATGCACTATTTCATAAGGTCTAACCTGTATGTGATGTAAATATATCTGGCTCCAATTCATGTGGCATTCATTTTTTCCGTACATCGATAAAATTGTGAATCTGTTGAAAAAGAGGATGTGTTTGTAATTTTATTTCTTTCACATCGGACGCAAATTATGATAATTTCCCTCGGTATGACTCGGATTTCTTCTTACCGAAGTCTTCATGATAATATATTTCACAAGAATAAGAGTCAGGAATTAGAAAATTTAGAAATATTTATTAGCAGAACTTTTATCGAATTACGAATTATAAAGCTTGCGTAGTGCGTAGGCCATACCAGTCATAGAGTCTTCTCTTTTCAACAGATCGGATTGAGCTGGTAATGCCATCTACTCACACTCAGATGTACAGAATGGCGAATGATCCAGAGTCAAACTTGGTTCTTTTATCAGAACTTTCTTGAAAAGGAATGTATAACATTTATTGAAAGGCTCAATCTTTCTCTTTTATCCAACAAAGTCAAAACAATGAACTGAACTCACGAAAGTTACAACGCGAAAACAATCTACATCTGCAATAATCTGGTCGATGATATCACTACTTTTCTCTCATTCTTCTATAGTTATAGTTTTCCAAGCTGATTCCGAGTTCTTTCATCCAAAACTGGTTCCTTAACATCATCTTTTTTTATAATATCTCACCTTTAATCACAATTACATGAAATTTTTTCCTTCCATAAATAACTCTAAAATTTCTTCCCATTCAATTTGAATTTCTCTCTTTTTAAGCGCTTGTTCAAGGGAACAGCGCATTATCATTTCGTCACAATATCTGTAATTTTAATTTTAAGCGGAAAGCATTCAGTTGAACACCTTGAAGAAAACTCCGTGATCAAATTCAATTCTGTCCGTCTGTCCGTATGTACTCTAGGAAAGGACCTAGCGACTTGAAATTGTCAAATAAGGTTTGCGGTCCAAATATCACGGCAATGTTCGTTAATGGGTGAAATCGTTCCAATAGTTTCGGAGTTAAACGCATTTGAAATTTTGAGGTCACTTCCTCGATATCCCATGAAGTACAGAATCGACCAGACTGAAACTTTGTGAACAGTTTTGGAATATTATCGTGCTACATAGTGCAAAATTTTGTTTGGATCTAGTTGTGATAATATTAAAAAAAATATTTCTTCGAGAACTTTTCGAATTTTTGATGAGGAAGTTTTTTTCTTGAAAATATTGATTAGATTTCAGCGAAACTTGAAACAAACCTTTGAGTCAATATTCAACAACACTGTTCCAAATTCCCAATCTTTACTTTCGGAGATATAAGGAAGAAAATATGCCAAAGTTCGTTTTTATTCGATATTTTAACGTTATCTCGTCTTAAGAAATACGAATTCAATCAATTCGTGTTGATCTTATAGATTGAATTTAAAGTAAAAGCTCCTGACCTCGAGTAAGTGATTTTCTAGAATTTTTTCATTAGTTTTTCCTTTCGAAAAGAATCGAATATTTTGGCAGAACTAGAATTAAGGATATTCAAATTGAATTATAAATTGTCCAGTAACCTCTGATGTTGCTATGTTGTTCTCTTTTCAATCATTTCCAACTTCTCCCCAATTCAATAGGAAGAAACTGACTTGGTTTTTCACATTTCCAGAAGATTCATATGGAATTTTTTCCGTTTGGAAAACGAACATTTGAATAATTGTGGTAAATTCAGAGCAGTCAGAGATATTTCTGTTGCACCGTTGGATACTTCAGATCAGACTTCGATTTTGAGAATGATGGACGAGGAAGATGGTGTTACAAATAGAAGAAAGAAGAAAACGGGATCTAAAAAGAAAGAAGAACAAAGACTCACGCTTGAAGGTGAATCAACAGATGATATGGATAACACCTGAATCAGAAAAATTTAAATATCAGTGTTATATTATTTCGTAATATCATTTAAGTACTAAATGGGATGAAAATGCATTTATTCGTTTGATGTCTAAATAAATTATTTTATCAAGTGAATGGAGTTTCATTTAAATCGAATAGGAATCTTTTTCAGAAATGACTCAATAGATATCAGATTCAATAATTCTTGCAATCCCATATATACATGATCGAGTGTAATTACGAATTCATAATTCAGTGAATTGTACTTTATACTTCAATCACATCACTATTCAATTTGGTAAATATGAATTATTGAAGTGTTTATTTTCAGAACTGAGTTGATTTTGAGAAACTAAATTTTTGGCAGATTTCATATGTTTCAAGAACACGCATCTGAGGGACTCAATGGAAAATTCTGAAAAAGCAGCTTTAGCGCACATGTTCATGTTCGTTGTCAAAGCGGTTACCTTTTCACGTATTGACCCTGCCAAAAGCAGCTTTAATTCATGATAGAAAGATTTGGTTATCTTTTTTGAATATGGTCCCCATAAATTCCCACATGAAATAATCATTTTTGATCAAGTAGAAAATATTCGATCCGATCTGTTTTTTTTTGGAAATATTTGGAAAACAAATTTCTTTATGGTAACATCTACGGAACCATTCGGTGGATTTAACTCATTCTCGAATACGGAACTTATTCTGTATATATCG
The DNA here is from genome assembly GCA_958510865.1 of Myrrha octodecimguttata. Classification (NCBI taxonomy): domain Eukaryota; kingdom Metazoa; phylum Arthropoda; class Insecta; order Coleoptera; family Coccinellidae; genus Myrrha; species Myrrha octodecimguttata. Next base: position 69,840,080 of record OY294056.1, on the reverse strand, counting down.
AGTTTCTAAGCCGCATCTTCTGGAAGTTACTATGTTTACGGTAGGCCTAACAGCCGGACCGTAAGCACAATAACTTTCGAAAGAAACAACTTAGAAACTCGATATTTGTAGAGAAGGTTTGGACCTTAATTACGAAGTTCGTGAATGGGTAAAATTCGCCTAATGATTCCGTAGATATACCCATTCAAAATTTTAGTTTTCCAATATTTGCAAATACAGATAAGATACAAATGAAATCCAGTAATGTATCAAAAAAAAATAGTTCGAAGGTTCATACAGAATTCAATGAGGATAATATGATAAAAAGATCACAGAATATTAAATATGTATCTGAAAGAAAAAATTTTTATTTTTTTTTCGAATTGTTCTAATGAAACGATCATTACGAAATTCTGTACAAAGTTGTGTTTCAGCATCTTCAAACTAGGTGCAAAATTGTATCATGATTTAATCAGTATTTCTTGAGTTATACCGAAAAAAAACAACGATATCGGGAAGAAAACCACGAAATTTCATATATTTTTTTCCCATATCCCCGAAAACTGATAACCGTATCGAATTGAAATTTGGTACACTGCTGTGGAATATGGAGTCTAGAGATCGCGCTCAATTTTTTTTCGAATGTGATGAACAGTTCGCAAAAAAAATTTTTTTTCGAAAAAAATTTTGAAAAAAATTCTGTTTGAAATTTGCTGCTGGTATGATCTCAACAGAATTCCGCGAGAAGTTACGCGTTGCTGTATTCCAACTAAATGCCAAGTTTCGATCCAATCGTTCCAGTAGTTTTTGAATTATCGTCAAAATAATGTCAAAACTTCAAAAGGCTCTAACTTCGAAACCGTTTGGAAGATTTTGTCCATTAACGAACCCAACCGTTGCATTTTGAAATGCAACCTACCCTGAAAGTTTCAGGTCGATAGGATTCTCCGTACGACCGTAATCGTGCATACGGACGGCCGGACAGAATTTATTTTGACGCCGGATTCGTCATCAGTGAGTCCAACCTACTCGTTTGAGATCATTTTCGGCTCAAAATTCGGATATTACAGACATTTGGACAGAACGATATCACGCTCTTCTCCTAGAACATGCGCGCAAAAACTATAAAATGATGAGATTGATGAAATGGACATAAGAGACTTACTGGCGCGATAAAAACGATTTTCACCCACAGGACAAGCGCGTTAGCGACTGGGAATCATGCCCAAAACCCGCGAAATTTCGATATCACACGCTGAGCACGGTCCTGCCGCATCGAATTGTAGGCGCCAGTCCAAGGAAGATATGTCAGTGTTCATAAAGTAATTTTCGGCGTCGCGAATAATAACCAACATGCGATATTAACCGCTTTCAGTTTGATTCGCTTGAAACGTGCGGTTCGTGCGGTGAAAGTGCGAAAAATCAACCCCGTTTCCCGAGTTTTCTCCGAGTGATTTCCCCCGATCGTGAGTGGTTAGTGATACCGCGGGTCTAGTTGGGTGCACGACCAGTTGGAGCCGGTGGTTTTCCTTCAAATCGGCAGGAACTAATTCGGAATGAAGTGAACGGGAAGTAACAGGTCAGGAAATGAGTTTTACACCAATTATGAGATAGATTAGGTACCCTACGGTTTTGTTGAAGAGTTGTTTCAAAGCACGAGTGCAGATTTGGTTTTGTGGAAATTTCAATTGGTGAATGAAGCTGAAGTTTGATTTTCGTTATATCTTCTCCATAGTCAGTTCGAGTAGATATTGGAATATTTTTCTTCTGCTCCCATGTATAGGCAGTTTGGTATCATATGCAGAGCGATTGAAGAAAGAAGGGAAATCCAGAATGTCCATAAAGTTAGCAGAGCCACTTGCACGGAAGTCAATGAAAACCATCTCATTAATTGTCGTATGTTTGTCGAGAATTTGTCGTGAAAGAAAAAAAATTTGTCGCGCTTCTAGTTTTTTTTTAGGGGTGGCTCTGCTAACTTAAAATCAAGCTAGCGGAGTCATTCTAAAATATGCATCGAATTCGATCAGAAATGTTATAAATAATTGTCGAGTATTTGTCGTAGACCATCTAGCCTGAAAAAAACAGAAAAAATCACGTTTTTATAGGTTTCAATGAAATGTTCTGGTTTCTTAGGAAATTTGTCAGATTCGGCAACATTGCATTGGTAAATTGATATTTCAGATATATTTTTCGTATCATTATTGACTGATATTGGGTTGTATATAATCTTCTATTTCCCGAGATGGACAATTTTCGTTTCAATGCTGAATAATGGAAATATTCCATTCTCACGGATATTCGATCAGAAATGTTATGAATAATTGTCGAGTATTTGTCGTAGACCATCTAACCTGAAAAAACTAGAAATATCAGTCGCGAATGTTACGGAAAATATACCTGAAATATCAGTTTACCAATGCAGTATTGCCGAATCTGACAAATCTCCTAAGAAACCAGAACATTTCATTAAAACCTAAAAAAAAGCTATAAAAAATGATTTTTTATGTATTTTTCACGTTAGAATGGTTCTGCTAAGCTAATATTAAGTTAGCAGAGCCACCCCTTTTCAAAAAAACAAAGATGTTTTGGTCGTCCTTCAATCGTTCAGCTCATTTCCGGAAGAAAAAACGGTCATCTAATTAACTTTCTTGTATCACAAAGTTACGTCGATGTATATCCATGAGAATGGAATATTTCCATTATTTAGCGTTGAAACGATAATTGTTCGTCTCGGGAAATAAAAGATTTAAAATATACAACTCAATATCAGTCAATAATGGTACGAAAAATATACCTGAAATATCAATTCACCAATGCAGTGTTGCCGAATCTGACAAATTTCCTAAGAAACCAGAACATTTCATTCAAACCTATAAAGAAGCTATAAAAAAATGATTTTTTCTGGCTTTTTCAGGCTAGATAGTCTATGACAAATACTCCACAATTATTCATAACATTTCTGATAGAATTCGATGCATATTTTAGAATGGCTCTGCTAACTTAATATTGAGTTAGCAGAGCCACCCCTTAAAAGAAACTAAAAGCACGATAAGTTTTTTTCTTTCACGACAAATTCTCGACAAATAAACGACAATTAATGAGATGGTTTTCATTGACATCCGTGCAAGTTGCTCTGCGAACATAAATCCAGAAACTAGGGATATTATGATTCCTCTTATGAATGTTGCTGGTTAACGAGATATAGAGTGGGAAATTTTCCAAAAACCTATAATTGATCATTATTGAGAAGAAACAAGATAATTTATATCTCTAATAATCATCTTTGACCAACGTCTATGTGTACTTGTTATAAAAGGAAAAAGAAGAAGCCGTTTCGGCTAACCTAATATCTCCAATGGATGAATTGTTAAATTCTAATGAATATAATGGAATCTTGAGTTGAGGGTTAGATATTGGGGAAAACATAAATTTTCTCACAAAAAAAACTCATTTAGGGTTTCTTGGTGATATTTGTTCCACTCTCAACCGAAAAAAAGTTCGCCATGTTTTGTTCTTGTAACTTGTGCCATCAGTGAGCTGAATTGAAATGAAGTAGATATTGCGATTTCCCAAATCAGAAAAACCTTGGATGTCAATTTTCATGGAGCAAGTGCAGAATATTCCATAATAATGGCAATTTTTCGATTTCTATGAAAAAAACGTTCACACCCTGTATCTCATAAATTAGCAACATTTAGCTAGTTGACCGTCATTAAATTACGAGTACCATCTTTAGTTTTTGAATTTCCCATTCAGTTCAAGTCACCCTGTATTTATCGTAAATAACGAACCTTTGTTATCCTCTGAAAAATCTTTGCACATTTCTAAACGTTAATGATTTATGATCATTTATGATTCCAATTATCTTTAAGAGCAAACAATACCTCAAATATAACAGGGTGAATTCTGTAGGCCAGAGTTCGTTTTTTTCAAAAATTTTTCTTGATGCAAATGGTTGGAAAAAATTGTGAAAATGCGCAATGTTGCCACCTTTTTATATTCGAGAGTTTTCGGGAAAATAAAACTGAAATGTAGTGAAAGATACGAAAATAACTAACATTCTAATATTTGATGAGTCTATTGGCAACATTAAAGCATGCAGACTGTGGCCAGGTGCCTGACCTTGAGGTATTAACTAGATTTTTTGAAACCTGAATGTGGCTGTGTTGCTGAATTCCACGGAGCCATAATTCATCAGCCGGTGGTACTGTTTGCTCTTGAGACTTCTTCATAAAGGATATGTAAAAATTTTCAGTATTTTTCTTGTTCGACAAAGCCAATTCTTCATTGAATAAAATAAGCATGAAACATCATGAGGAAGAATCATTGGAGTATGCGATAATAATCTAGTTTGAAAGAGTTATCGATAATTTCAATATTCTCAAACTAGTGAATGCATCGGCACCTAGGATATTCAGGTCGATTCTGTTTGCGTATTGCTATGAACCTTGCTATTCTAGTCATATTGCTATCTTTCTAATTTATAGTAATATGGCCATGATGTGGCGTATTCTGTTTCGAGTGTTATAGCAATGTTTGTTATGAATTTTGTCATAACAATATTGCTATCATAGACTTCTATAATTGGTGATTTTAGAGCTGACAACACTGTATTTTGTGACTTTAGAACTACAAGGAAGATGAAAATAACCCTAATTCGTGAGTTTTCTTTATGGTTTCGCATACATAACCTCTATCTACGGCTTTCTTTATTCATGTAAACATCGACATAAAAATGCTAGGAAACGAAACGAGTCAAATTGGCCAATTACCAATTTCCTGGATACCAATAAAATATTGATTATCAGAAATCGAATGCAGCAATTTTATTCAGGCGTTAATAATTCAAAATTCGATAAACTTTTTCGTTGGCACTTCAAAGGTATTGCTGTTGTTGAGATGATTAGAATAATCATCTCATCTGTTGCCTATGCCTGTATCTTAGTCTAAGAATTTTCCTTGAAAAATAATATTCTAGAGAACCTTGAACACATTTCCATTAGCATATACTTTTTTTATTCATGTAAACATCGACTTATTCGAAAATGTTATGAAACAGAAAAACCAATTAAAGTCAAATTGATCTATAATATTTCCTGGAAACCGATAGAATTTTGGTTTCCAGAAATCAAATGCAGCAATTTTATGCAGGCGATAATAATTCGAAATTCGATGAACTTTTCTGTTGGGAATTCAAAGGGATGGCTGTTGTTGAGATCATTAGAATAATCAGGTCAGCTGTTGCTTACTATACCGGTGTTTTAGTCTAAGAATCCTTAAAATTAAGTATTCTAGAGAACCTTGAACACATTTCTATTAGCACATTCTTCCCTATCTTCAATATTTTCGAATTCTTGGAAGATATAATACTGAAACAAATGGATCTCTGAGAGATTCCTTTTCTAAACTTTCTTGTTATGAAGCATAGCAAGTACTATTTTGAGGTTGCTAAGATAGCAATGTTGATAGCAAGATTCTTGTTAAAGTGACAGACCATATTGCTCAAAATCGTTGACCAGAATACCAATAATTCCAATCTTGTTATGATAGCAATATCTTTTTTTTATAGTTGCTAAAAGGCACAGGAGCCAACACCGATTGCTATTTTCAGAACGTCCAGTATGTTATGTGGTTGATAATAGTGTATGTGATGAGTTGATAAGGTTTTGAAGCTGCAAAAATTGCGTGTAATCGAATGTTCGAATAATTTTCTGTCCTCCTATGTGCAAGAAGTCACTGAAAATTTTGTTTGTGTCGAATAATTCGGAAATACTGAACATTTGCAAAAAGTAAACACAGAAATGGTTAGTGGAATCAAGGGAGCTGCAGATAATATAAAAGAACATTATGCTTGATTTCAAAGAATGTTCAGCAAATAGATTTATCTGTTTTAAGGAACAATCGAAATATTGGAAAATACATAGGGTGTTTTCATAGAAAACAACCTAAGTCTAAAACAGGGTGTTTCGTCATAAAATGGACAAACATATATAGCCGTGAAGATGAAATTGTAAATTTTATTTTTGCCTTATGACATTTACCCGGTTTTTGAAGCATAAGCGAGATGCAGGGAGTTTAATGTCAACATTGAGTAATATTCTGATAACTGTGGTAAGTTATGCGTGACCTTTGAACTGAAGATTTTTTATCACATTCCAGTATTCGAATTTATTGCCAAATTGGATAGCTTTATTTGAGTGTACGCGATTTCCAAGGCTTTTCTATGAACAAATTTCTCCGAAATTCAAACTCAACTTTGTTTTACATGTCCACAGTAGGAAAATATTTCGTCAAAAATGGTTCGAATCTCGAAAGATTGGACTTACCTTCGTTCTGAACATTGGTGTGAAAACAGAATTGAAAAATATTCATTGGTTTTCATTTTGTAGCCTCGGAGCACTGAAATAATTTTATTTGAAAAATTGGTGGCCTTACGCAGGTCAAAATTGTGGTAATAGGCCACCAGAATGAACTGGATAGAGATATGAATTTATTAACAAAAATGAATTTTTTCAAAAAAAACTTTGGTGAGAATCGAACTCTCTCCTCATTTAGATATTTGGGTCAAATTCGATGAACTACCTTTTCTTGGTAATTGAAATTGATCAGAATTAATCCAATTCATACTCGAGATGTAACGTGACTCACCTATCCGAAAGTGGAGCGAGTTCGATTCCCATCAAAGTTTTTTTAGAACTTTCATTTTTGTTGTTAAATTCATATTTCTATCTATCCATACAAATGAAGAGTTTGGATCAGGATATTGAAAGTTCAATCAGTACAGAACGAAGTTCGTCTCAAAGCTGATGACATTCGATTTAGGAGATTGATTGATTGAATGTTTTAATTAAAAAGAAATATATAGGTGGATAATTATTTGGGAAATTAGAAATGGAAATTTACCAATATCATTTATGGATCTTCTTTTAGGTTTTTTTTGGTTTTAATTTTCAATATCTGAAATAGAACTATTTGTCAAGGGCAGTTTTTTGGAAAACAGATTACCGAATTAACAATACACGAATAATATAAATGATAAACAAAGCAAACTGTGACGATTCAGAGAACAAATCTGACTCTTTCAATAGACAGATGATAAAATTCAGGATTATTTTCTTTCCTTAATCGATACTTATCATGTATGGACAAAACAAAAAAACTTTTCCTACTTATCATGGTTAATCATATCTGAAGATCGAAATTCTTAACATGGCAATATTTTCAGGAAATATACAAATTTTTACCTGTTCTCGAGATTCTGAAAGGATAAACGAAATTCTCATTATATGGCTCAGAAGTGCGTGGTTTCTCTTGCTAGATAAAAAAATAAATGGTCCCTCTAATAATCCGATTTCCTTTACTGATACATCCTTCGATTCGAAATGGATTATTAAAAAGGTATTTGATGATTTGAGCACCATACGTAAATATTGAAATGATGCTCTTGGGGGAATCAATCAATTTACTCATTATCCATGTGAGCTGAAAGAAGTGACGAGTTTTTATATTATATTCTCACCTGTCTAGAAATGCTCAGAACATCGAAATACACATTCCGACAAATGCGTTTAAATCAGGCATCTTGAACTCTCATTAAATCTTTCCAACATAATCTTTCAATCAAGGTGAATAAAAAACTAAAGAGAAAAGACAACAATCAAAGAATCTCAAACCAATATTGAGTGATTCGGAATTCTTCTTCAAATTCAACCTCAAATAAAAACCTCCAAAGACTCAGGAATCATTTGATTTCGATTGTCTGCAGTATGAAATCGGTAATAATTCATTTGATGACCTCATATCTTCGCATTATATTCTGAGTTTTTTCAGGCTCGTGATACCTTTCGTGGTCCACACAATAAAAATAGTACGTAGCCGAAATTAATTCTGTTCAACCTGCCAGTGTTTTATATTTGGACAATATGTCGCAACGGAACCTTGAATCTTGTGACTTTTCAAATATCTTACTAGGGTATTTATTGGTGGTGCTTCAAGGGGGAAAATTTGCAAATATTTTTAAATTTTTTCTCAAAAAATTTGAACTGATCATTTTCAATTTAATCTATGAATCTCATATTAAATGAAACATTATGATGGAAAAATCAAAAACGATAGTATTTCTGTACCTGCATGTAAAATCATTCATTCTCTTTCGAATATATTGAGGAACGAACACCAGCTTCAACAATATTGCTCCATCTCGCCTGGCGGGGTTTTGAAGATTTTCGGTATAGCTTCGATTAGCCTTTTTTTTCTCAGGTTTTAACAAGGGAAAACTGAAACTTTTTTCACGAACATTAGATATTTCTATTTGAAAATAACTGGTGCCATGATTCAAAAAACCGTCTGAAGGGTATTCTGGAGGTTTTTGCATTATTTTTCTGTTTTTTTGATGGATTTTCTCTCTCAGTATCGGAATGAAGTGAACGACCAACAAAGTGAATTGTCTCACAAGAACGAAAGCTTACAGTTTACATTACCTCATAATTTTTCACTAAGCAACATTTTTTTTCGAGAAACTGTCTTGACAAATAGTTTGTTTTCGCCTGGGCAATTTCTATATAAAATTATTTCTTTTAATTTAAATACTTTTTCCTCAGGCATTGGGGGTGAAACCCAGAAAAAAATCGAAAATTCAACATCCCTAAAGTTTTGGAAGTAGAATTGAAAAAATGAATTTATACTTCCATAGTTTCGAAACGTTCGTCAAATTATAGAAATTCAGTATTATAACTGAGTCGATCCTACTCTCCTAAAGTTTCTTCATATGTTCGTTCTTGATGTAAATTTGACTTCAGCAGCTTTTGCCAAACGACAGACTGTCTACAACAAAATGAGCTCACATAACTTAGGATATCTCTTATCCCGACCCATTTCTCATATCTTGGAATATCGATCTATGAACTTGACTTCATTTTACGGTTCCTAGAATAAATATTGTAATGACTGTTTTTTGAGAGCTTTGAGTAATAACACGAAACAGAAATATTGTTGGAATTATTTTTACGCGATTGTTCTGGGGAAACGCGAGTTATCGTTTCGTAATTTTCCAATTTCAAGCCGAAAATAGTCTTAAACGATTCCTTGAAGAAAAATTCGTGGTCAAATTCAATTTTGTCCGTCCGTCCGACCGTCCGTCCGTATTTGCTTCAACTTTTGGAGGAAAGGACCTAGCAACTTGGAATTATCAGATTAGATTTGTAGTCCAAATAACTCGATTTAGTTCGTTAGTAGTTAAAATCGGTCGAATAGTTTCGGAGTTAGGCCGATTCGAAATTTTGGGGTTATTTCCACGATATCTAATGAAGAACTGATGTAATCAGATTGAAACTTTGTAAGTAGTTTGAGAATACTAACGCGCAACGCAGTACAAAATTTCGTGTTAATCCAGTTATCAGAAAGTTTCAGAAAAATGTTTATTTGAAAAGTTTTCTTGACCTCATTTTTTTCCGGAAATGTTGATCATATTTCAGAGGAATTTGGCACAGACCTTGAAGCTAGTATGCAAAAACAATGTTTCAAATTCCAATTCGATCCGATATTTACTTCTGGAGATATAAGAGAAACAATATGTCAAATTTCCTTGTAAATCGAAATTTTGACGTTATTTCCTCGATATTTCCAGAAGTACAGATTCGCGAATAGATGACTTCTTCAGCAACGAATTTAAACAAGCGTGTAAAAGCTGCTGACTTCACGTCAGTGCTTTTCCAGATTCTTTATTATTATAATTTGGTGAGTAATTCCATGGCTTTCATTTTCTTTAATGGCAAGCTGCGCCGTCTTGTTGAAACCAAATGTCCCAACAAGTTGAGAATGGTGAAGTTCGAGATTTCAGCGTCTTATTCAACACTTCACGCTATAGTAGCAATATTCTCTTCTCTGCTAGCTAGGACGATCATATTAACCGTTAAATGGATGAAGTGCTCAATGAGCTTCGCGAAAAGATTAACTTTTCTCGAAGTAAATTTACACAACTCGAAAGTGTTGGTCTGGCATGAAGCGATTCAGGAGGAATTGGCAAAACTCAATGAACAGAAACGTCAACACAGTTCGACATTATCAACTGTCAAACGATAGGTAAAATCCAACTTTCCATACAACTAAAATCACCCATTATTTTGTAATTTCTTTTCTTTAAGCTGTACATTGAATTCAACCATACGTTCCTCTCATCAAATAATTATTTCTTTTATTCAATACTTTTCTAAATTCGGCTCCAGTAAAATTTTGAAATTTCAACTAATAGATTGGTTATTCTGAAGAAACAGATAACCGTGAGAGATATCTGTGGAGAACAAAAAGAGCGTAGGAGTGTTTTAGCTTATTGGGAAATATTTGAAGGCTTATAACTTTTAGCCTGAACCGAATATCGAAAAATAGCAAAATCGATTAGAGGATCCTATGGTTTGAAATTAATATACAACTTGAAGACTCACCCTGTATGTTTGCTAAAGAATGACACAATAATGTTGTGCAATTTCGACACAATGTCAGTGATTTCCTAATTTTAACCCCAATAAGAGAACAATCTCCAACACAGCTGGAGATTATTTTTATGGCAAAATGAATTTCGATTAATTCATGTTTTCTGTCATTTTGAGATCATTCATCAATTGAAGTTCTTCAGTGAGCGTTCACGCCTGAGGAATATTAATCAACAAAAAATGACTTTCCAAGGAACGGGGACACGAACGATACAAACTCTTATTTCCGATTATTCTGAAAGAAATTACCCTTATTTCGCTGCTGGCTGTTTTCCTTTTTCAATCTGCACGAACGTAAGGGGTTCTATATCGTGTCCAAGCCTATTATTTGCTGTCAAGGACGGTTAAAATTGATAAAGTTCCATACAGCTCAATCCAGTATAGAGCAAATTCGAGGTGGAGTCTATTCGGGCAGTATCAGCAGTTTTTGAGCGCATATTCTAGGGAACAGCGTGTTATCGTTATGTCCAAATGTCTGTAGCTTTCGAATTTGCTCCTGAAAAAGGTCGCAAACGACTATATCTCAAGATATTCTCAAGGATAACGACACAGAACTGCTCCCATTCTTGCAATATTCTCGGGATCATTTGGTAAGAAAATTTGAACCTATTTATGAGATTCCGCAGTGTTTCGAATTTCAGTTTGATCCTTGTTTTATATAAAGGGATATTGGAAAAGATATGTCAAATTTCGATGTTCTTTCTTCGATACCAATGTTTTTTCCCGGAAAAACTCAGAAAATGCTGTTCCAATCATAATTACCTTCGTAACGAGTTGAAAAATACTGATGTACAACATTGTCCAAAATTTCGTGATTATCGTATTATTAGGATAATTGAAAAAAACTTTTTTCTGAATATTTCATTTTCTGCGATATTCTTATTATATGAGCCTCACGAAATTCTTAGAGCTGTTCGTTTTCAATCAAGAATTAGATATCAATCCGATCCAATCTGCATTTTAGAAATATTAAAAAAATTACATTTTGAATGGGTATATCTGTGGAATCATTAGGTTGATTCAACATAATTACGATCTCAATTTCTAGAAGCAACAATGTAGAAAGTCGATATTTGTAGGGTAGATTTATGGCTCGATTACGAAAGTCTGCTTCGTGAATGGGTAAAATCCACCCAACAATTTCGTAGATATACCCATTAAAAATTTGGATCGAATTTGAATCTGGTACTTTATTGAAGAATCACACCTGTAGGCTCATGCACAATTTTATGAGACCTATATGGAAAGTCGTTCGCCAAAAAGTAAAGCAGCATTTGGCGGCGTAAATACGCGAAAGGTCAACCGACCCCTTTGGTAAAGAATTTGAATGAATTTTCACCGGACTAGTTCCACGCAGTATCTATACTCAATTCACTTTTATGAAATATCCCAGTTGGCCAGGATTTAGGTCCATCAAGGTTTTTTACTTAAAACTGACACAGGTTGGCACTCGTGAAATATCGCCTATGTCAAAATGATTCTTAGCGACGTTGCCAAATGCCAATTTCTCTCAATCTCAACATAACATAATCATCACTCTTGAAAACTAAAAATGCCGAAGGTAGTTTTGAAGAAGAAGAGACAAAGTATCAGGAAGTGCTATGTAGAATTGAAAACTGCTTTTTCTGATAGTACCCTGATAATTTGGAATCAATAATTTATCACAAGCTATCCAACATTTTCGATGTATGTGAGTGAAAACCCAATTCATTGTATCGTTCACATAGATTCCCAAGAACTTTGTAAATTGAGTTAGTTTTTTCAAGGTTTTGAAGTTCTTCTACAATTTCATACTGAAGTATTTCAAGTTGTGTAACAAGGTATTTAAATGTATTCTGTAGACTCATTTCTTGAGAATTTCGAAAAGTAGGGAGTTCAATAAGTTTGTCTGTTCGGTTAGAAGTTTCACTGCAAGGTTATTCGAGTAATTTTATTTTTTTTTCGGATGAACTAATGGACTACTCTATCCATTATTTGTCAGTAAAATTTCAACACTCGATTCTAGATTTCCTTACGAGAAAAAAGCATAACTTACTCTTCCAACCACGTTTATAGTTATAAACAGAGAAAAAAGTTTCGTCAGCATTCGTCAGGTCTTTGGAATTATTGAATTCACATAATATTTTTTCGAATTCATTATTTTCTCAAAATAAATTCGAATTTCGAAAAATACGTAATTACTACGACCTCTATGTAGAGACGACATCGTTGTGTAGTTATCTGACAGGAAAATGACTATAATCTAACATTTTCAAAATATACACGGTGAAAATTGTCAGAAAATCATGGCCAACTGGAATAGTTCATGAGAGAATGGAGTGTATATTTCGATTCAGTAAGAAAACAACGAAATACTTACAAAGATCATGGAAACAATAAACCATATGGAATGACGGTAAAATATTGAAACACATTTTTTGCCTGTGATACATGAATTCCTCGAAAGTATGTCATTGTTGATACGAAGTTCTGATAAACTCAGTGTAGAAATATTACTTTGTGCGTGTTTTTAATTGACCTTAATTCAGACTATTACGTGTTCAGTGCAAGTTCATGAAATTGCTCGCATCCATTTTATTACAGAAAAAAATACATGATATGGCACGAAACGTATGCCATGTTGTCGCTGATAATAGCCTGAAAGCTGCAATCTGTCTTAGTTTTCTAAGGCGAGCATGTTTTCAGTTCATTATTCAGTCGGATTAATCTTTGTGATTTGATGGACCCCGAAATTTTACAGTTTGAGTTTTGAGGGATTCAGATTAAATGAAAAATCTTTCTGTTCACTACTCGCTGTCCTTTTTTCATCAGAGCTCGTTTTCAGATCTGCTGTATTTGAATTCAAAGTTCGCTTGAAAACAGGCATTATATCCAGAATCGCAAACAATGATGTCGACTGGCTCGCTGTAATGAAGTCTTCATATTCTCTCTAATTCTGTATTGTACTGAGTATCGATTAAAGCTTATACTGGGAGGATTTCGCATCATTTTTAGGTTTCTTTGACAATTTGACAAAAGTCTCAATTTGAAACGAAAAATTGAAATCGTTTATATTTGTTTCTGTATTGTTCATTAGGCAATTTGTTTTCCAGAAAACTGCCCTTGACAAATAGTTCAATCCTGCAATCTGCAAGGGCGTTTTTCCATGAAAAATAATTCTTATTTAATTTTAATAGTTCTATTTTAGATTTTGGGAGTTAAAACCCAGAAAAAACCAAAAAAATAATCTATATTGTACTTACTGAATAGGGTATGAAACGTGAGAAGCTCAAACTCGACAGAGAAAAATTTGGACGAGTGTCCGACTTTTTCAGGTGGTAGATGGGGGATAGCAAGAAAAGTTAATTTGAGAAATCAATACGTCGAAGATTCTAAGGTTTAAAAAAAAATCTCAAAATTGACACAATAGACAGTAGATTCCGACCCCTGCACCATTTTGTATCCAACTTTTGACTCGTTCAAGCAGGGATATCTGTTGCTAGAACTATTCGATGCTTTGCTTGTTTAATTCTTTTAAGACTAGATACAAAAACTCCACCTCAAATTCGTTATCTTAAAACGTACTAACACTAGATAAATGAAAAATTCCTCCAAATCTGTTATCTCAGAACGTGCTAGTCAGATTTTGTAACGGTTTAAAAGTACATTTTAACAATAATATAAACGAAGTAGTAGTTAAACACTTCAGTAGGTCAATTTTTACTCAACACATATCGAACTCTGTGTTTTCGATACTGTTGCGCAATCGCTTCTGACGAAGGTGGCGCCTGAGAGCTCCTGATTCGTTCGGCTTCTTTCTTTTCTGGCAGAGTTTTCAAGGTGTAAAGATCGATTTTATATTAACGATCAATATCGATTAATTGATTAATTCTCATTGATTTTGAGGAATTGTTACCTGTGTGCTCTAATATTAAGTATTAGGGCACTTTTCCTGGAATCTAACTTCCTCGAACCTCACTCTCTGGGTTCTCATCCTTGGGATACCGAGTACCTGTTCACCTGATTTATAACGTACTTTTGGGACTTGTCCGGCATTATCTAAGTACTTCCTCATATCTACCTGATAACTAGTACCTGCTAAGGACATACCAACTTGCGTAACTACCTGCAATTCCACCTGTGATACCAAGCAATTCAAGAGCACAAACCAACGATAATCAAAGTTGGATCAAAAAGGCCCACGACCTGAGATCTTCGACCACCAGCACACATGCTCTAGCCGATTGCTAGATAAGTGTTATTTTTCTTGTGTTTCGATAATCTGAGCTCAGAAATTCTTTGTAAAAATATGTAGATATTTGTGAAAGATTAATATATTGGATTGGTTAGTAATCCAGACTTTCAGTTTCCTCTCCATGCAATAGGTTGAGTGAGTTCAAGGCGTAAATATAACAATTCAATTACCTTATTTTCCTTTGTTATACAAATTATTCCGTTTATATCTTTTTATTGTTATACCATCATATCTTTATATTGTTACAATTTCTTGGAATTTCATCTAAGCCTACACTCCGTCATTTTTCTATCCGTAAGCCCAATTTCTGTTGAATAATTATCATTTCGGAAAGTGTTAATCAGATTTCAACAAAAGTTGGCATAGACCTTAGGATCAATATTCAACATTTTAAATTTCTTCTCGATACGATATTTTCTGTTGAAAAAACTCTCCTCGGAAAAGTTAACAACTCCGAAGATCAACTTAAAAAATTGTTTCTCTGTTATATTTTCCCAGTATATTAAGCTTAAGACACGAAACTTGGTGAGTATTATTTTTCAATAAAACTACACATTTTGGAATTTTTCAACCCTGAAATATGCTCAAAAGGGGTTGAAATAGTCAACCCCTAAGATATTTTTTCTCAGTTTTTTCGAAAACATCGAGATCCTGTCTCTCGAAAACGAAACGTTTACGGTCCCATGTTTATGGGACTTTTTCCTTGAAATTATTCAAGCAATCTGCCCTCTTCGTTTGTACTCTCAATTTTAGAGCACCCTGTATACGTTATAATCATTGACTATTTGAATTTTACTGCCGGATTGATTTCCCCCTGAAGATTCTGGATGGATTTTTATTCTTTCAAAAGCTAATAAACGAAATTGATTGCAAACTGAACGAATGAATGTTCCAATTAATTCTTCTCAAAATTTTTCAACACAGGATATCGGCGAGTTATGAGAAAATCGGTTATTCACAGATAGATCGGTTACTATATAGGATAATATTATCTGCATTGGTGTGCGTAGTATACAGGGTGAGTCTTTGACCTTGCAGAATATTTTAACAGAAAATTCCTGAAGCTGAAAGAAACACATTTGTCATCTACCATTTTTTCCGATTTGGCCTTGATAAAAAGATATAGGCATAATAAATTTTCATAATAGGCTAGCCGCCCCTGGAAACCTGAACACTGAAGTTTTTCCAAACCTAAGATATACCATTCAAATCTTCGAAATAAGCAACTCTGTTATGAAAACAAGCGTCAACTTACTTTTTACATTCCAGTTGGTGAAAAAAGTTGTATTTATAGTACAATAAACAAGTTAGGTATTCCAAATTTCGTGGGCGATAAAAGTTGAATATTCTTCTCTTGGTTTCATTTTCGATAATGAGGAATTCATCTAGCTATCACTCATATCAGCTCTGAGATTCATCTTCAATTCGTTATTATTAATTTTTTTTGTTTTATTTCAGATTATCAGATTATCAGATTCAGACATAACCCATTCAAACTTTCATTTTCATAAATAAATAAAACAGATGTACCTCATTTATCTATGAACGTACAAACGTTGCCAAATTGACGAACAGAATATTACAACAATAACAAATATGCTTATTCTATGTATACACTTGTAAAGTCTATGATTCTGAACTGAACTATAAATCTGTGGCTCCGTGGTTTTAAGGTTATGTCATCGTGGTTTTCTTTTGAATAAAGAACAATGTTCTTTATTCAGAGTGGTTTTCTTCCACCATGGGTTGTTATGTTATGGAAGCGCATTTGAAGAATACCTCAAAATAAATAGTATCGAAGTTCTGTACATAATTTCAAGAAATTTGGGTCAGCAGTAAGATTGCATTCAAATCAGTAAGAATCCCCATTATCATGGAAAAGTGAGAAGTTAATCAATTACACTACACAAATTAGCTCGAAATTGAAAAATAAGCTTCATGAATGGATAGTGGTGTGGAAATTTGCTTGAACATTAGGAGTATTTAAATTGTAGAAGTTGAGGTGAGCTTATTCATATTACTCCACTTTCGAACTAACAGCCAATTTACAATGGACATAACTTAACCGTAAATTTACTTATACATAAAATGTAAGAATTAAACAACAGAAATCATAAGGAATAAGAATAGAACTGCATTCGACTTATGGTCAAAGTCAAAAGCAGAGTTGAACCTATTCTGAAGATTTTGGTACTTATGAATTTTGTAGTTTCCTCTTTGATTTTTACGCACGAGTTGCGGGATTCTTACGGTTACGTCCATTGTGAATTGGGCAAAGTCGGCTACTCCGCTTACAAATCATTCCAACTGAAAAATGCTATAGGATTCCATTCTCAATTTTTAGACGTGGCAACGCGGAAAAATTGAATTCTGTGAATTTTTTGAACAGAGTTGCATTCAGCCGAAGTACCCAATTCTTGGAATTTCACAGATATTTTTATTTTCGAATTTCAGATTACTCGAAAACGGCGCATCATACGAAAAAAAAATAAAGAATACTCTTACTTTCCAAAATGGTCAAAAATTCGTTGAATAGCATTCAAATTATTTTTAAAAGTTGGATTCTTTGAATTTCTGGTATTTTTATGAAATGTTATGGTCATATTGAAGAAACTGGAGGATGTGGATGAAATTTTGTAATCGAGGAACATTCGTCGTATCAATAAAAACTATATTCCAAAAATCATCCCATTCGATGAGATCGTTCGCGAGATATAATCGAAAATTAAATTTTTTTATGGATTTTCAACAGTTTGTATCTTACTAACCAAGCTGAATCGGAAAAAATGGTAGGGGAAAAAAGTGTTTCTTTTGGCTGCAGGAATCTTCTGTTAAAATATTCTGCAAGGTCAAAGACTCACCCTGTATAAGAGTGTTAAATATTCGAAAACCATGTAACTCTGGAATTCGATATCTAGGTTATTCCAACATTCTCCTGAGAAACCCTAGGCTTTCCCCATTAAAACTGAACCATTTCCCATATACGAAAGAAAGTTCATTACTAGCTCAGATGAAAAATTCAATCAAGCCCATCCATATAACATTTATTGGTATCACCGAACTTTATATTCTGTTTAACCTGACGTTAATGGTAAATGTCACGTCTGTCAGCATTTCGCCTTGACATTAAACTGATCTTAAATATAGTTTTAATGTCAGGAAATTTTCACATTCATGAGTGCAATAGGGGGTATCATAACTTAACGTGTTTTATATGTCACTGCATTTGGAATGGTCGATATTTTTATTGTTGACAGGAATTATTATCGTTGAAATTGTGTGTCAAGGTGATTCAACCTGTTGATTTCTGTTGTTTCGTTTCAGTGCTATCAGGTTTTAAACTTCATACAGAAATTGGAAAGTGGAACTTATTTACTAGAATAATGAAGGGCTGAAGTTTGAAATTTTGTTTTCATGTAAATGGATATTCCCCGACTAAATTGTCTAGTTGCAAAACTTATCAAGTTTTTCGTTATGTCTCCATGAACAACACGATTTTACATGAGTGTAGATAGTGTAACAATGATACCGTTCGGTGTGTTTAGTTGTATACTTTCTGTTCGTTGCGGAAATGTTGCAAGTTTGTGTAATCATAGATAACGAGTGCAGTGTCCAAAGTAAGGTTATTTTCTGTGATGGTTATGCGTTAAAACGAATCACGATCATCTGTTTTTGTCTCTGGTCATATTCTGCTATCTAGGTAGCAATCACTGGCTTGAAATTGTCCATTTTACTGCTACTTTTATTTGCTTTATTTAAACGATTAGTATTTTCTTTAGCTGATATTCAATCTCAAACGATACACATCAAAAACGGTATTAAGGAAAAAATGCATTATTTAAAATTGAACTCGTCTTTCGAAGCCTGAAGAATCGGCATCAGAGAATGGTTGGCTTTTTAACATCCAAAAAATAATAACACAATGAAATGAGACATGGGTGTAGAATGGAAGAAACATGGATTGGAGAAAACTTTTCAGTGCCATTTCGAATAGTACTGTATGACACAAATTATCAAATTACTATTATATTATTCTGATCATAGTCATCATAGTGAACTCATGATTGAAACTCACGCAACATGAGGTTGAATGTCCTTACGATTGAGATGGAGAAAAATGTAAATAAAATTTGTTAAACTTTTCTTGGGAAACAATACTTTTCCGGAAACTGTCGATCAGATTTCAATGAAATAAGAGGATATTGGAAACGAATAATGTCAAATTTCGTGGCTATTGGGAAATTTGAGCTCATTTCCATCCATGAATTGAGGTAACTAAAAAATATTTCTAAATTTTCAACAGAATTTCATAAGACGCAAGAGTATTTCACTGAAAATTCCACTCATGTGATTTTTAACCAATCAGAACGTGTATTTCTGACAGATCACCATCGCAACAGATGAATTTTAGTGGAAATTTTTTACCCGTGGGTACCCAACAGCCAATTATAATGGAAGTTTTTTTGACGTTTTTTAATGACAGAATATTTGTTCAATTCATCTGCTGAAAGTGCGGAGGATCTTGCCTTTTCCTTGGTTGGCTCTATTTGTAGCTTCCGATGCTTAGCATTCTTTGCAGCTCTTGCATTGACAAATTCTATGTCAGAGAATGGATTAAATTTGCGATTATACCTTTCGAAAAAATATTCCTGCAACTGCTTAGCTGTAGAGTTCCATAGAACTTCGATAATACTCTCCTTGTAGTCTCCGGAGTTCTTTTTTCGCATGTTGAAGGCATAGTCTTCAAGAATAAGCGCCAGTTCTTCCATAGGTTTTTTCTGCGCAAAGTTTATAAACTGCTTCCATACACTTGCCTTCTTAGTATTTGCAGTTGTCAACTGCTTAATATTCTGGCGAATGTTTTCTTTACACTCTTGACCGAAGCGAGACATTTTTATACGTAGTGCTGTTTTTGAAAAATTCAAAACAGAAATAATTTCAAGTCGACAAAACATTCTATGTTTTGCAAGTACTTGATGAAGACGAAAACTGATGCTGTTGTAAATAAACACATTTGGTGTGAAATTTTATTATCGAATACCACACGAGGCCAAATCAAATCCGGAAATATTTTCTCGCTCATGAATATTTTTAGAAAATTATCTCTCATCTTCGAAATAATTTTCGGAAATAATTTGACCTCTATTGGTATTACTAGTGAAAAAACTAGCTGCCAAGACTATGGCAGTTAAGAGGAGAAACTTCGATCAAAACATTCTAGTATATTAAGTTCATGGAATTTAATTATCCAGACAAATATTAGCCGGTGTTATGGTACTCGGTAAAAGGAACTTCATTTTCATCGAAAAGATACCTCGAAACCGTTCTATACAAAGAATCAAAACAAGTGGAAAACACCAACCAATCATAATATAAAATGAGAACTTTCCTTGAAATTAATGGAAATGAAAGAGGATGCCCTCACTGATACTAACCTAATAGAAGGAAAAATGATAAATCATCTCCTCCTTAGCCAAACAACATTTATAATCATTAGTGTGAAAAATATCCAAATGATTCGAAAGCAGCCATCATTCTCTAGCACGATCGTACTTCTTCGAATCAATAAGAATTAATTCATTCACTAATTCAACCTAAGCGTGTTGAACGGTAATCCTTTTATCTTTTTTATCTTTACGATGATTATGAGTTCGTCGATATCACGTCCCAATGAATTCGGTATGGGTCGCATGCGGTATTTGGCGGCTAATAATAGAATGGTCACTCCTAGATAGCAATTTCGCCAATTTAGATAATGCATGGAAATGATGAATCTATTATGATTACATTTTTGCGCGCATGTTCTAGGGGAACAGAGTGCTATCGTTTTGTCCAAATGTCTGTAATTTTCGATGCCTGAACCGAAAATGGTCTTAAACGACTGGGTTGGACTCACTGATGACGAATACGATGTCAAAATCGATTCTGTCCGCCCACCCGGACGGCCTTCACCACGATAACGAGCGTATTCTATCGACTCGAAAATTTCAGGAAGGGTTGCATTTCAAAATACGAAGGTTCAGTTCGTTAATGGGCCAAATCGGCCGAATAGTTTCGGAGTTATAGCAAATTTGAAATTTTGAGGTTAATTTCCTCATATCTCAAAAACAACTGCAGCGATTGAATTGAAACTTGGCATTTAGTTGAAGCATAACGACGCGCAACTTTCAGCAGAATTTCGTCGAAATTGTAGGGTTACCAAATTTAAAAAATTTTTTTTTTCTGAAACTACTGTTCATATTCGAGATGAATTTCAGTTTTACTTTGAACTTCATGTTTTAAAACGGCCATCAGTTTTGGAGATATTGGAAAAAATATGTAGAATTTTGTGGTATTCTTCTGGATATCGTTGGTTTTTTTGGAGTTTTGAGATGTTGAACAACATTGTGCAAAATTTCGTGATGATCGTGTCATCAGAACAATTTAAACAAAAAAATCAATTTTTTTTTCAAATATTCAATATTCTGTGATCTTCTTATCATATTATCCTTATTAAATTCTGTATGAACCTTCGGACTGTTATTTTTCGATAAAGTACTGGATTTCAATTCGATCTAAGCTGTATTTTTGGAAATATTGGGAAAATAAAATTTTGAATGGGTATATCTGTGGAATCATTGGGTGGATTTTACCCATTCACGAATACGGCCTTCGTAATTAAGGTCCAAGCCTTCTCTACAAATATCGAGTTTCTAAGTTGTTTCTTTCGGAAGTTATTGTGTTTACGCAGTCGGCCGTTGGGCATACGCGCATGTTCAAATTCGTTACCGAAGCGATCATCTACATTGAACATGCGCGCAAAAGCTGCTGCCTTCACGGCAGTGCTTTTCTAGATTTTATTGTAATACTCTGGAAAAGCACTGACGTGAAGTCAGGAACTTATTTTTTGCTTATTTGAATTGTTTGCACAAGGTAAGCGACCACACTTGACAAAATTTTTGGTAAAATTAGAAAAATAAACTTTTTAATGGGAACGGATGTCTAAGGAATTATTTTGCGGATTTTGCCCATTCACGAATTTGTCGTTCGTTATTGACCACCAACACTTTTACAGAAATACCCAAAAATACCCCATGAATGTTATGCGATTTTTCGTAGTTTTCGAGCTATGATAAATTTTAAGTTTTTGCAATTCATCATGCCAGGGAGGTTTCAAAGTTCATATCTCATTGTAGTAGGTATTTTGCAGATTTTTTTAGTTACATCCCCTTGATGGTTGTTTCAATAACAAAAATAACTCAGCTTCCTGAAATGATTCAAAAGAGGCTAGAAAGTTAGTTTTCAGTATGATTCATTCAAACATTCAACTTCGATTTAAAAAAACAAAAAGGAGTTTTCATAACTTCTGGCTGGGTTCGAAAACTTTGTATGGTCCTAAGCTACCAAAATAATAAGAAAAAATATTACTTTATTAGTCTTTCTTTGTTGAAATCGGCCTTCGAAGGCAGATTGCATAAAAATCTTTGGAACACGGTTAAAGTTATTTTTCTCTTTAATATCATTCTTACGGTGAATTAAAGTCAAAACTGTGATTTTAAAGTAATTTTATTGAAATTCCTCTGAAGTAACTTTCACTCGTGTAATTTTCACGATAATTATGTTCTCACTACTGATTAAATTGTGAACATATTTAAAAATTGGTAGTTGTGAAATGAATTGCTTTTGGATGAGGAACAAAAAGCACAAATTACTGAAAAATTACTATTTACCAATCTTCAAAATTGGGGTTTAGGTATGGCGAACGCGGAGGCCAATCGATCAGCCCTGTACGCCCAATCCATCTCAATGTAAAAATAACAAGGGCTTAATTATTCTTAAGTCACATTTTCAAGATCAATTCACCATAATAATGATAAAAATTGTAACAATAATTTTAATCGTGTTTCGAAGATTTATAGCCTATCCGACTTCGAAGGCAGATTACAACAAAACACGGGCTAATAAATTACTTTTTTTTTCCTATGATTTTGGTAGTTTTGAACCGTGCGAAGTTTTTAAATTCAGCCAGAAGTCATGAAAACTCCTCTTTGTATTTTTAAATTAAAGTTTAATGTTTAGGTGAATCCTAGTGCATACTGAAGTTCTAACTTTCAAACCTTTTCGAGTACCTTTGAGTAATTTCAGTAATTTCAGGGAGCTGAGTTATTTTATATTTATGGATCCGCCCCTGACCTAGTGAAGGAAGTGAATTAAGCTGGGTTCACGTTTATCCGGACCATAGAATACACAGAAAGATTCATCTATTTCGCATAGAACTAATATTAGGTATATGCATAGATATAACATTAAAATATAATTTCTATGGGTATATGCTATTTCGTGACCACACCACAGACATAGTCCCTGTCTATGAACTAGACTTCCCATAACCATAACATTATAGAGAATGTTTTCAGGTTAGTTGATTGGCTTCATATAATTCATTTATAAAATTCGTGGAAAAAGTATAATTATGGAGTCTTCAATGTGTATAATCTTACAGTGGAATGAAATTGGATATTGCATGAATATCAAGTTGACGATCAGTACTTCAAATCCAGTGTAGTGAAATGTTTTCCTTGCGATAATATCGTAAAAGCACCAAATCATAAGAATAAGTGAGTAAATGAGTTTTCTCAATCTTATTTCTTTGAATTTCAAACCTTTGATTGGGTTTTCTCCAAAAGAGATCACCTTAAGGGATATCTGTGAAGAACTTGCAAACAAAGCGCAGGAATGTATTAGCACATTGAGAAATATTTAAATGCTCATACTTTTTTACCTGAGCCGAATCTGAAAAAATGGCAAATGAAAAAAGTTTTCTATTTGATGAGAGAAATCTATGATTAAAATGATTCACTCTGTATATACCCATGCACATTTTGATTTCAGCCAATAATTCCAAAAAAAATTTCGAATCGAATTGAAATCCAGTAAGGGTTGAAAATTACAGCTCAAAGTTTCATACAGAGTTTCGTGAGAACCATGTAAAAATGCTCTCCTTTACCCCGAAATGCTCCAGAATTCGAGGCGGAAGTTGAGGCAGAACTCATACCATTGTATGCAAGTTGGCGGGACTCAATTTGAGCATGTGTTCGATTAAACCGCTCAGGAAACTTATCTCTCCTTTCTGAACAATGTTACTCCCTCTGGAAGCTCTTCTCTTTGGAACTGGTAACACTCCTATGCTCCAGGTTAATTCATTTTCAAAATCGTCATTACGTTAACGAATGATCTTTCCAATTCAAGTTTGAAAGATTAGGGTTACTGCACAGAAAGGAGATATTATGAGCAATTTTATGTGGAAAATGTCCCACTCATGCAAAGGCAAAATTAACAAGTCGAAAAGATTTTCCAAAATCTTCATTTCACTACTATAAACCTATGTTTTCTCTTCATTGTGACGTCCTGTATACAACGAAGTAGTAAAATTATTTCTCCTCAAATTTGAAATCACATATATCAAACCTAGTTGGAATCACTCCTCCAACAAAAACAAAACCAGGATTTTAATTCCCCATAAAACACACCTCAAAATAATACGAATGTTATATTCAAGTATACAATGTTCACGGTGGGATTTCTGTCATAATCAGCAGACATTGTTGGCTTGCAAATGTGATGAGTCTCATCCGGTCTACTCTGCACGCACGCTAAAATCTCGGTGAAGAAGATATACATCATTTAACTTCATGAATATATTTTCCTGGCGTGATAAGAATGGTATTTAAATAGACTTCATTTCCGTTTAACGAATTTGAAGGTATGGATAGAATGTGAATAATAGTCTTGCAAGTAGTTATTACTTTCTAGTGGATCTTGATTCCCAATTCTGCAATCCAGTGGTTCGTTGGAGAATATTGTTACATCGAGTGGCTTTAAATTCAGAAAAACTTGTGTCCTGGTTATCTTCTAGGGATGTTGAATTCAATTCTATCCGGCTGTTGCCACTATAAATTGAAGATGAATAATTCTAGCAACAACATTTCAGCTAGATTGCGCATTGAAATGCAATGGTTGATGAAGCCCATCTGCCGAACAGTTCCGGGGTTATACTCCTTCGAACTTTTGAGGTTATCTACTCAGTATCTCAGAAAATACTGATAGCAGTCAAACAGGAAATGTTCGAGTTTGCGCTTTGACTATATGGGATGACTATTGGATCTCGTTGAAATGGGCTAATTCTTCAATATTTTGTAGCTTCTGAACTGCCGAACACAAAATATGATTGAAAAAAATTGAAGAATAAACAGTTTTTGAACAACAGCCAGACAAACACGAAAACTTCGGAAAATTGATATCCTATTTTTCATACATACCTATAATTAATGCGCAGACCCGGACTTTTTGTGTTTGACTGAGTATAGCTCGAAAAATGTTCGATCATAAGCTTTTTGGCTATGACGTTTTCAGTGTAATAGTCCATAATTTGGTAATCAAACTTTTCATCTACTTTTAGATATATGATTCTGGATGAAAAGTTAATTATTCCACTGAATTCCAATCTTAGAACCGAATGCGATGATTCATTTTCGGGATTATTGGAAATTTGCAGCGTTTTTCCTTATAACTAACGGACCACTGGTCGGAAATCATCCGGGTGAAAATTTTTGGGTTAAATTATGCAACAGTAATCAACGTTAAGAGTTTCATGAAAATTTTTGGGAAATAATTTCTTTTCCGTCCAACCACCAATTTTGAGACCTTTCAGTTCTGTACTTTCAGAAAAAAGCCCCAGACAACGGACGGCAGACGGACGGATTTTTTTTTATTAATTCTTTCAAATCAACATACTTGAAAATGTAAACTGTCAAATTTTCAGGGGGAAAATTTTTTTTTTCGTCGATCACTATGGTTTATTATTTGATGAAATCAAATAATAAACCAAAATAAGTCGAGTCCACTGAGATCCAATTTCCCATAGAATCAGTGCAGTGTCCTTTGGCACAAAATCATTGAGCTGAATACGTTACAATAGTGTGTTGAATTTCAGCTCGAATTGATATTCATTTTGCGAAAGAGTGGAAAAAATTTGAAACATTCCGTTATTATTTCCTTATCGACATTATTATTTCCCGAATAACTTAGTAAATATCATCTGTGCAACCAATTTGAATTTCTAAATTTTTTTCCATTTGGAATAGTTTTGGTTGAAGATGAATGAAATTCATTTCATACCCAAGTTTTCGAAAATTTCACGAAAATTCGTGAGGGCGCTTCATAACTACTCACAGGTTTCAATTCCATTCACTTCAGTTGGTTATATCATTGCATAAAGACTGGTGTCTTCATACTATGGTTATATCGTCCAAAGTTTTTGGCGGCTTCCACTCATAAACATACTCAACGGGAGCATTCGAATGATCAACCTAACCTATGTTTTCAAATCAATAAATTGTTGAAATTTGAGTACGAATTTTCCTTTCGTGAGTAGAATATGATAATAGAGGATCGAATTCAGTTCGGAATCCGAAAATTATGTTTTATGGTCGTTATCATGTCCAATCGTAACACAATAACTTTAGAAAAGAACAACTTGGAAATTCGATATTTCTAGAGAAGGTTTGAACCTTTATCACGAAGTTGTGAATAGATAAAATCTACCTTACGATTCCACAGATATGTTCATTCGAAATTTCAACTTCCCAATAACTACAAAAGTACAGATTAGTACATTAACGAACTCGACCGTCGTATTTCGAAAATCCAAACAGTCGCTTCATCGGCTTGATACCATTTTCGGGAAAATATTCGAAAATTCAGACATTCGGAAAAAAACGAGTTCCCCGCAAATTGCTAGTAAAAACTAGCGAACAATCTATTCTTTCATTATTATATCGTTCATGTCTTTTAAAGGACCCAATTTTTTCAGAATTGAAAATCGGTATTTTGCAGGCTTAACATACTAACAATACTTTCGGGAGGATGTCTTGGCGTGAAAATCTCCTTGGTAAATTATTCGAGTATTTTCCAGGAAATCGATCCTTCACATAATATCCAATGAGTGATTACTTCTGCAATAATTTATGTGCGGTCTAAAAGCTCTTTCCAATGAGCTACTTTATCCATCTAGACGCGTAATACAAATTAATAGTTGCTCAAACTTGTGAACTTGCCTGCTAATAACTTCCTCGAAAGTTCTTTCTACCGTCTGCAGACATGACCTCAAGAATTATTTTAGGTGATCAATACTCGCTATCAAATTTCTTCTTCATCGTTAAGAACGTGTCAACAAGTTTCTGCAAATATTTGCTAGACTTCATACTCAGAAAAACAAGATAAGGAAGGCAGGAAAATTTATTTTCCTCTGGTTATCTATTTTAGTCACTCTTCCTCCTTCCTGGGGGTTAGTACCATCCTTGTAGAATATACACTTCTCGATTAATAAGCTGATGTTGACTGGCACTCTGTAAACAAACCGAATTGAGTTGCTTTTATCTAGATAAAATGGAGTGATCATTTTATTACTGTAATGAAATAAGGCTGAACTAGACGACGGATTACCAATCCAATGAAAAAAATTCCAATTAAGTTTTTCCAAGCAACCCACAGTAAGCTGTTTTATTACCAGTTGTTTATAATCTTCGTTCACAATTCAGAATTGGTTCGTATTTTTACCACATCAGTGAGTTAAATATACTTTTATCCACACTTATAATAATAGCAATAATTGATTAATTCAAATGGCATTTGATACGGCCGCGCGAAGTTGGCGAAAACTTGATAAAACATATTCCGAAACTAAGTTCAATATTCAGTTCCGAATTTGTTTCAATTTCTTTTGTATGAAACTTTTCATGCACCATCATATTTTATGAATGAATCGCATTGCTATGATTCGGTGCTGACTTCACACTCCTCACCAGCATTTTTCAGTTTTGGAAAAATTTTGATGCCAATAATTAGTCAGCAATTTGTTTGAGTTTGTTTTGTTAAAAAAATTTCAATATCTTCAGTAGATGTTTTGATATTCGCATTCATAACATTTAGTGCCAACTTCACGCTCAACACCAAAGTTTTCTGGTTCCGAAAAAATTTCAATGTCAATATTCGGTAACCAATTTGTTACAATTTGTTTTGTTAGAATTACTTCAATATCTGTTCAAGTTTTCGTTAGTTCACCATTATTGTTTTCAATGAAGTATGAAGTTAGCGAAAAGTGTTCACTTCTTTTACTTCTTTTCACTTTTTTTTTGCGCCAATAATTTGTAATCAATTTGTTTCAATTTGTGAAGTTGAAATGAGTTCCAGAACATCGGTAACTGTTGAGTTATTAACAATTTTGTGTTTTATGCAACTTACTTCACGCGGCCATTTGATACAACTGGGAATACATTACAAGTGTTCAGATGAAATAATTCGTATATAAATGTAATAATAATAATAATAATATAATAATAATAATCAGTTTATTTCACAAATAAACAGTTCAAATCAATATGTGATGGAAACATATATGGAAAACTGAAAAAAACATCAGAGATGTTCCAGAAATAAACTTAATAAAACTCAACTTTAAGAAAGGGGTAAAATGAAGTGAAACAAAATTAAAAATCCGGAAGAGCACTGACGTGGAACAAGTAGTTTTTGCGTGTATGTTCAGATTCGTAACCATATTTTCACGTATTGACACCACCAATCGTAACTTAACTTCTTGATGGAAAGATTTGGTTATCTTCTAACCATATTGTTCCCATGAAATTATGTATGAACCTAATCTTACACAATAACTTCCGGAAGAAACAACTTAGAAACTCAGTATTCGTGGAGTGGGTTTAGACGAAGGCCTAATTCGTGAGTGGGCAAAATCCAACCAATGATTCCGCAGATATCCATTCAAAATTCTATTTTTCCAATATTTGCGAAGATACTATAAGATCGAATTGCAATCCAGTACTTGCTTGAGAAATTTCGGATTTAAGGGTTATACAGAATTTTGTGGGGATAATAAGATCATATGATCGCAGAATAACGAATATTTGAAATATCATTTGAAAATATATTTTTTTCGAACTCCTAATGACACGATCATTAGGAAATTCTGCACAAAGTTACCAATCAGTATTTTCAAACTAGTTTCATCATGATTGAATCAGTATTTTTTGAGTTATTCTGAACAAAAATGAATACTGAGGAAAACCCACGAAATTCCCATTATCTCCAAAATTTATTTTTATTTATGATCATTATATATATTTTTTTCCATTATCTCTGAAAATTATGATCCTATCGAACTAAAATTTTGTACACAGCTGCGAAATATTGAGCTCAAGGTTTGAAAGAGAAAACATTTTTCTGAAAATATGTCGAAAGAATTTTAGTTTTTAAAATTAGTGACAAGACAATCCCAACGAAATTATGTTAAAAGTAGCCCGTTGTTATATTCCAACTTACTGCTTAGTTTTAATCCAATCACCCGAGTGTTTTCTGAAATTTCAGGAAAATAACCTCAAAATTCCAAATGGCTATGACTCCGAAACAGTTCGGGTGATTTTGCACATGTGAGAATTTATCCGTCGCATTTTAGAATGCAGCCTACCCTTGAAGTTTCAAATCGATAGAATTCTCCGTACCCTCGGACCGTGCATGTACACGGTCGGCTGGACAAAATCGATTTTGACAACGGATTCGTCGTCAGTGAGTCCAACCTATTCGTTTCAGACAATTTTCGAAAACATAGAGCACGAGTTCGAGGGTCCCAACGATTTCCTGCAATCTTCATTTTTCCTCTAAAACCTAACTCTTTTTCATTTTCAATGTGACACACCGTATATCGTGGCTAACATATCAAAGGAGTGACAATACAGAATTATTGTTACGGCCATGATGTCTGCCCGAATTCGCAAAATACAGACATTTTAATGGAATTATTGCGCACTCAAAGGAGCGTGAAGTGAAAATCCATTTTAATATCCAACTGCGATTTCCGGAATGATTCACCTGATTAATGCGAAGAAATTCGATGAATTCGCGATTGTCACTACTACATGTTTTCGTTCTAAAATATCTCATTCCCGATTCAAATGAAAAATTAGAAAAGTTCAGTGGAATGCGCATCCGTTGGCTACAATCCAATGTGAAATGATTCGGTACCAGAGAATTTTTGACCTATCTCCACAATATACCTGTTTACCCACAATTTTCACACCATAATTGAACGTACAACAGTTCAATTCTAGATTTCGGCCGATGAGTTTGTTAGATAATTCATTTCTCGACATTGGAGTTGATTATTTCTGAGTCATTAGGAGTGAATTGTATTGAAAGATACAACCTCTCACAAAATTTTGTTGTGATCGTACTGTCAGTAAATTTTTGGAAACATATTTCATATTCGAGAAACAATTCGCTCATACATTGAGCTTTATATTTCTCAGCAATGCACCAAACTTTAATTCGATACCGATATTATTTTCGGAGGTATTGATAGAAAACATGTACAATTTTGTGGTTTTTTTCTCGATATGATTGTTTTTTCAGAATAATTAAACAAATACTTATTCAATTGTGATGAAACTTGGCAGCTAGTTTGGAAACGGCGATGGATAACTTTGTGCGTAATTTTGTGATGATCGTGTCATTAGAACAATTTGAAAAAAATTTAAATTTTTTTTAAATACTACAAATTCTGTGACCTTCTGATCATATTATCCTCATGAAATTCTGTATGGACCTTCGCCTAACGGCCGACAGTAAACACAAGAACTTAGGAAATAAGCAACGTATTCGTAGAATAGGTTTGGACCTCAATTAAGAAGGCCGAATTCGTGAGTGGGTAAAATCCGCCCAATGATTCCATATATATATATATACCCATTCAAAATTCTATTTTCCCAATATTTCCAAAAATACAGATTGGATGGGATTGAAATCCAGTACTAGATCGAAAAAACCTAGAAAAGCACTGTCGTGAAGTCAGCCCCTTTTGCGCGTATGTTCAAAGGATATCACCAAAAGTGAACATGCGCGCAAAAGCTGCTGACTTCACGTCAGTGCTTTTCTAGATATTTCAGTCACGTACTAGATTTCGACTTGACCAGTGTGTATTATTTACATGTTCATAAAAAGGTTTCATATGAAGTTTGAAACAAGAAGAATATCTAAAGCCGAGTTCAGATTGGTGTAATCCGAACAGCGAATGCAATAACATTTGATAAACGATTCGGCGAATAGTGTGGGCGGCACTCGAGCTCAGCCTCGAATAATACATTCAAATGCATCGTTCGAGTTGAAACCCGAGTTCTGACGGAGCAGAAAGAACGCTGCCTCGAACCATAAAACTCCCTGTGATTTATTGCATTCGCTGTTAGCATAAAGCCGGGCCCCAAATGAGTGTAATGCGAACAGCGAAATCCATAAATCACAGGGAGTTTTATGGTTTGAGGCAGCGTTCTTTCTGCTCCGTCAGTACTCGGTTTACAACTCGAACGATGCATTTGAATGTATTATTCGAGGCTGAGCTCGAGTGCCGTCTACACTATTCGCGGA
Source organism: Myrrha octodecimguttata (assembly GCA_958510865.1). Lineage (NCBI taxonomy): Eukaryota > Metazoa > Arthropoda > Insecta > Coleoptera > Coccinellidae > Myrrha > Myrrha octodecimguttata. Next base: position 69,808,913 of record OY294056.1, on the reverse strand, counting down.
ATCGTTCATAAAATTTTTTTGCATTCGCTGTTCGGATTACACTCCTCTGAACCCAGCTTAACAAAAAATCATGGTTTCAAAATGAATCGAAATCCATATGCAGTCAACAAACTATGCATAATGAGATGCGGCGAATTCATAACAAGTAATCCACAATTCTGTACTAGATTTATAGCGATGCGTAGATATACGGAAGGTTTCGGTGGACTAATGTTTATTTATAAGACGATATTATGTATGCGATTACTTTCAAACAAAATGGGGTAATAAATCCCGCATGGAAACTCATAAAATGTTTTCATGATTATCTATAAACAAGGAGTACTTCGGTTTTAGCGTGGGATTGTTTCTGTAGTGAATTCGACACAGTCCAAACGACGGTTAACAAGTTATGACATATTAAATGATGAATAGTTTTTGGTTTTTGCGCGCATGTTCCAGGGGAACGGCGTGCCATCGTTTTGTGCAAATGTCTGTAATTTTCCATCATTGAGCCGAAAATGGTCTTAAACGACTAGGTTGGACTCACTGATGACGAATCCGGTGTCAAAATTGATTCTGTCCAGCCGGCCGTTTAGACGATAACTGTCGAACGGAGTCAGTTAGCGACTTGAGACTTGTAGGGTAGTTCGCGCATCCGAATACCGCGGTTAAATTTGTTAAAGGGCCAAATCGGCCTAATAGTTTTGGAGTTATAGCAGTTTGAAATTTTGAAGTTATTTCCCTCATATTTCAGAAACTACTTGAGTGATTGGATTTACTAACTTGGCAGTTTGTTAGAGCATAATGACGCGCAACTTTGAGCAAAATTTCGTTGAAATCTTATGGTCACTCAATCATGAAAAAATTTTTTTCGAAATTTTTCCCGAAAAATTATTTTTTCTGAAACCATTGTTCATATTCGAGAACAATTCCAGTTATTCCTTAAGCTTCATATTTTACAGCAGTGTTCAAAATTTCAGTTCGATACGGCTATTAGTTTTGGGGATATTGGGAAAAAATATGTAGAATTTCGTGGTTTTCTTCTCGATATCGTTGTTTTTTTTCGGTATTACTCAGGAAATACTGATTCAATCGTAATAACATTTTGCAGCTAGTTCAAAGATGCTGATAAATAACATTGTGCAAAATTACGTGACGATCGTGTCATTTAAACGATTTGAAAATAAAACTTCAAATTTTTTTTTTCAAATATTCAATATTCTGTGATCTCATCATATCATTAAATTCTGTATAAACTTTCAAACTGTAATTTTTGATAAAGTACTGGATTTCAATTCGATCTAATCTGTATTTTTGGAAATATTGGGAAAATAACGGCCGGACCGTAAACACCATGACTTCCGGAAGAGCTTTGTGTAGAGTCTCGTCTAAAACAAGCTGAAGATCACTATTCAAGAATGAGGGAATTCTAACACTACCATCCGCATACATTCTTGCTTGTTTGAAATATGTGGTCGAGAATGCTGGAGATTTTGAAACTCTTGGAAGTTCTCATGGTTATCGAACGAGACACAGAGACCATCTAATCATTCGGCATCACCGTCTCACAAGAACCCAAACTAGTGCTAATTATATGTGCGCTAAATTGTACAACAAGTTGCCAGATTGTCTGAAAAAACTGAATCCGAAAAGACTCATTCATGAGGGGAAAGAGTTGTTACTCAATTATAGTTTTTATTCGGTGGAGGAATTCCTCAGTTATAATTTTTAGCTTTTATAAGTTGTTTGTTAGATTTTTCAAGTATTCGTCGTATACATTGTATATGTATTATTAATCAACTCGAGTTGTATAATGTGATTCAACTTGACCATGTAATATTACTGATTTGATGGTGCAAATAAATATTATTATTATTATAAGAAACGACTTGAAAACTCGATTTTTGTGTAGTAGGTTTGGGGCTTAGTTAAGAGTTGCTGTATTCTGAAGGTTTCTTGGATATTAATTCTCAAGAGGATATCCTGGACAACAAATCGTTACTCGTATTATTTTCCACCGACGGCGTATCTTGATGTGATATCTTCTCAATAAATTTAAAGATGTTGATCTGATCGAATTGAAACTTGGGAGTCAATTGTGAAATTCCAGCGCGCAAACTCAGAAAAAATCTCTGAAAGAACCTGTCAGATTTCGCTCGAATTTTGCGTGAACGTTGAAGCCATAATTTCTCGATCATTCAGGTGTAGTCATTTTCAACTCGATAGAATTTGTTTTTCTGGAATTACCGTGGAAGTGAAATATTGAATGAGTATTTAAACAGGGTGTTACTTACTCGATGATAAATATTTCAAGTAGTGATAGTGCACAACATTTCCAACAAAAATGTGGCTGTGTTGCCAAAATAGCCGCTTCAGCAACGAATTTGAACATGCACGCAAAAGATGCTGCCTTCACGGCAGTACTTTTCTATTTTTTTTTTTTTTTGATAAATTACTGGATTTCAATTCGATCTAATCTTTATTTTTGGAAATATTGGAAAAATAAAATTTTGAATGCTTATATCTACGGAATCATTATTTTCCCAATATTTCCAAAAATACAGATCAGATCGAATTGAAATCCAGTACTTCACCGCAAAATTACAGTTCGAAGTTTCATACAGAATATAATGAGGATAATATGATAAGAAAATCACAGAATTTTTTTTTTCGAATTGTTCTGATGACACGATCAGCACGAAATTTCGCATGAAGTTGGCTTTCAGCATCTTCAAACTAACTGCGAAGTTTTATCAGGATTGAATCAGTATTTCTTAAGTTATACAAAACTTATGATCGTATCGAACTGAAATTTGGTGCACTGCTGTGTTTTATCAGGATTGAATCAGTATTTTTCGAGTTATACCGAAAAAAGCAACGATATGGAGAAAAAAACCTCGAAATTTGACATATTTTTTCCCGATAACTCCAAAACTTATAATCGTATGGAACTGAAATTTTGTACACTACTGTGAAATATGAAGCTCAAAGTCCGAGTGGAAATTTTTTCTGGATATGATGAACGGTTCACGAAAAAAAAAAATTTTTGGAAAAAAATTTGGAAAAAAATTTTTTTTTTTAATTTACTGACTGTATGTTCCTGACAAAATTTAGCTCAAAGTTGCGCGTTGTTATACTCCACCTAACCGCCAAGTTTGAATTCAATCGCTTGAGTAGTTTCTGAAATAAAAAAATAACTTCAAAATTTCAAGTGGCTATAACTCTAACTATTCGACCGATTTGGCCCATTAACGAACTCAACCGCGGCATTCCAATGTGCGACCCACCCTGAAAGTTTCAATTTGCTAGTTCACTCCGTTCGACAGTTATCGTGTCCTCGGCCGGCCGGCCGGCCAAACAGAATCGATTTTGACACCAGATTCGTCATCAGTGAGTCCAATCTAGTCGTTTGAGACCATTTTCGGCTCAATCATCGAAAATTACAGACATTTGGTCAAAACGATAGCACGCTGTTCCCCTAGAACATGCGTGCAAAAATGCATCGTTCGAGTCGAAAACCGAGTCCTGACGTAGCAGAAAGAGCGCTGCCTCGAACCATAAAGCTCCCTGTGTTTATTGAATTCTCTGTTCGCATAAAGCCGGGTCCAGATGAGTTTTATTCGAACAGCGAATGCAATAAATCACAGGGAGTTTTATGGTTCGAGGAGCGCTCTTTCTGCTCCATCGGGACTCGAACGATGCATTTGAATGTATTATTCGAGGCTGAACTCGAGTACCGTCCACACTATTCGCCGAATCGTTTATAAAATTTTATTGCATTCGCTGTTCGGATTACGCTCATCTGGACAGCTTAAAACTGTATGAACAACTTCTGGCTAGTTTTCGTATTTTCATCGTATTCTCGGAGCTGAGTGATATTCAATTACGCTCATCCTTACAATACTCAATTATGAGAAGTGATAATGTCCAATATTCACTCGTTAAATCTATAAATCAAAGTTGTGGTTATCCGCAACAAAGATGAACTATCCCATACGCCTGGACATAACTCGTAATTTTATTATTATTGTGTAGAAAAATGGGAAACACCACAGAGTTAGTATCTCAAGTTGAGCGATTTCTATCTCAGTTTCTCGTAACATCTTCCCTTTTGTGAACTCCCTATCCATCGAAGTTTGGTGTTATCTTGAATTATTGTTTGAGACTTGGCAGTTTATCCCCATTTAGTGTGGGAAAGTTCGGGATAATGTGTTACAAGCCAGGGGTGGGTATTCTGTTCACTAACCGTGACTACTGAAGGACGAACAGCCCTGGGTCCTACTGCGATAGTACGAATCTATAGATTTTTGCTCTAGAAAGTTAAGAAGAACTTTTCTGATGAAATCAGCTTGAATGAAAAAGTCCACTTCGAAATAAGAAAACTCGCAACTTCGTGAATGTATTGATAAATGAGAGGAAATGAAAAACCGGAGTTTATTCAGTAGATGCCGAACAAAAAACATTGCTAAAATACGCTACTGATGTACAAAGTAGAAATATTCTTTTTTCGTTTGACTTATAGTGAAAATTCCACACATGTGATTTTTAACCAATCAGAACGTGTGTTTCTGACAGATCACAATCGCAACGGATTAATTTTAGTGGAAATTTTTTCCACGTGGGTACCCAACAGCGAATTATACTGGAATTTTTCTCGACGTTTATAATGACAGAATATTTTCTCGATTCGTCTGCTTAAAGTGCGGATGAACTTGCCTTTCTCTTGGTTGGATCTATTTGTAGCTTTCGACGCTTAGCATTTTTTGCAACTCTTGCGTTGACGAATTCCATGTCAGAGAATGGATTAAATTTGCGATTATACCTTTCGAAACAATATTCCTGCAACTGCTTAGCTGTAGAGTTCCATAGAACTTTCATAACACTCTCCTTGTAGTCTTCGGAGTTCTTTTTTCGCATGTTGAAGGCATAGTCTTTAAGAATAAGCGCCAGTTCTTCCACAGGTATATCCGCTGTGTCGAAATCATACGCTTTTTCTGCGCGAATGTTTATATACAGAGTGTAACAGCCAAATGGAATAAATTCGATAACGAATAAATGAGGACGTGTTGGGAAAAACTCTCGGATACGTCGATTTGTAATTTTAAATGCGCATATTTTTCAAGAAAATAATATTATATAGGGTGTTCCATGTGACCGTGGCCAATACCAACTTTCTTATTTCAAATGCAACCCCCTGTATATTATTTATTTTTTGGATTCTTCAGAGAATTCTAGATACAATTCATGCACAATGTTCTATACCTATCTTTAACTATTTCGGAAATATTAAGTGTTTTAAGATTTAGTGGAAAAATCAACGTTTTAAATAAAAATTATTTTATTTCACAAGTTTGGTACATTACACTTAAAACCTGATAAGTAATACTGATTATTTCCTAATAATTAAAAAAAAACAAAAAAAAACATTGATGTCAATGTAGGAAACGTGCAAAATGCTCGCCGCGAACGTCTTGGCAACATGCAAATCTGGTATAGAATTGACTTCTAACGTTACTCAACATTTTTGAAAACACTTAATATTTCCGGAAAAGTTGAAGATAGGTATAGGACATTGTACATGAATTATGTCTAGAATTTTCTGAAGAATCCAAAAAATAAATAATATACAGGGAGTTACATTTAAAATAAGAAAGTTGGTATTGGCCACGGTCGCATGGAACACCCTATATAATTTTATTTTCTTGAAAACTATGCGCATTTAAAATTACAAATTGACGTGTCCGAGCGTTTTTCCTAACACCCCCTCATTTATTAGTTATCGAATTTATTCCATTTGGCTGTTACACTGTATAAACTGCTTTCATAAACTTGCCTTCGATTTCCTAGTATTCGCGAGTGTCAACTGCTCAATATTCTGGCGAATATTTTTTTTACTTTCTCGACCGAAGCGAGACATTTTTCTACGTCCTGCTGTTTTTGACAAATTCAAAACAGAAATGATTTCTAGCTTAGAGTTTCACTGATGGGTTGCCATGGTAACTAAATAGTCAAGTCGACAAAACCTTCTATATTTCGCAAGTACTTGATGAAGACGAAAATTGATGTTGTTGGAAATGGTGTGGAATTTTCTAATACCGAATACTGCACGAGGTCAAATTAAATCATTTTGACCTCTATTGGTATTACTAGTGAGAATTCAATAGGTCCCTTGAGTCCCGATTTGACCATTTTTAATACCGAATAATTCAGAATTCGCGAATTGTTGAAGTGGGTTATGGCATACATTATGATTTTTTATCGATATATAATGAGAAAATCATAAAATTATGATTATTCGTGTTACGTGTGAGAGACCTAATAGGTCTCTCTAAAGGGTGTATTTGAATAACACCGAAAAATTTAAGGCGTGGTTCTGTGATGAAAATTTAGGTAGGTATTTGGTATAAAATTTTTTGAAAAACCTCCCCCCGGAAAAGTTACACCACTTCGAGGGTAACTAACAGAAATTGTCTAAAACTAAACTAAAGACACGAAACTTGGTAAATATTATTTGTCAATAAAATTCCATAATGTATTCACGAAGACAACGAAAGGAACGTGAATATCGCGAAAATAAGGAAATTTCCTAAAAAAGAGTCGACTGTTTAATTCGAAATGTTGATATTAAGCGTGAAGTTCCGGATTGATAATCACCCAATAACTTGCAAACAAAAAATTATTTGGTTTCAACTTCTGAAAGCTGCAATGCTTTCATTTCCATATAATTCCATGAACGATTTCTGTTGAAAGAATACATTCTGATCAAACTACTGCTGAAAATGAAGACTTATTGTCGGAAACACAACGTCTTTATAATGCAGAAAGTAATAATAGTCCAACAACTTTTCACTGCAAATTATGTTTCAGAAAGGAAACGAGGTTATTAAGTTCTTCCTAGAATAAGCGAGAAGTTGAATTGCTCCTTAGAATTGTCTCGAAGCAGCCATTGTAATCCTTGTTGATTCAAATATACAAACTGAGATATAATTACATATAGATAAATGAGATACTGGATTCCCAAGAGCTTTCTGTCAGCAGTCAAGCGCTTTATACACAAACGAAGTGTCTGTCTACCTAGTGAGTCTTGAGTTTCGACTCGAGTGACGGCACTCCGAATGATCGCTTAGGTGGTAAATATTTGTGAACTTCGTTCTTCGTGCGCCGAAAATAAATATCAAGGATTATTTCAATTATTTCAATATTTTTTGGATTGGTGGTATTATAAGTGTTGTGCAGAAAGAAAAGTATTGTCGAATGCAACTAGGGTTAGGGACATTTATCAAGGCATAAGTCCCTAGTGTGTAAAATTCCAACCTTCCTTTACTCTCTGACCGGGAGGGGCTTTCGACCAGGTTCGGTCCTCCAAGCGATGATAGTTCAAATCCTCAGATAAAAGGAGAACGCTACAGGCACCTTATATTGGGTAATCATCTTCCATAGATCCATAAGTGGTTATTTCATACTAGAAATCTAAAAAAATATCGGGAACAAATTGAAAAACTTGTGAAATATATGATGTCATGATGAGGAAAATGAAATGATTGTTTTACTGTTGAAAAGGAATATAGATGGATAGAAGGCAGGTTATGGAAGTTGGAGACTCAAGGAGTCAAAAAAAGACAATAACATTTGGAGTTCCATATGGTACTGTATTAGGCCATGTTCTATTTATAATTTAAATGAAAAGCCTACCCAGAACGAAGCAGTCTCAAGGTCTTTTTTCCTTTGCTGATGATGTTTTATTCTTTTCCAGGGGAAAACATTAAAAGAACCGAGAGAAATAATAAATTGGTTCAAGCATAATAAAGTCACCTCAAATATAGACAAGACTAAGTATATGTTCAGCTCTTATGCCTCGAGTCATCCAGATCTGGGAAGGTCCTGTTTTTGATGTTGAAATCTGTATAGCTGGATCAAAACAAAAAGTATTTAGGAATAACAATTGATCCATAAATGAGATGGGATAAACATATAAAATGTTGTGAACAAGCTAAGGGGTCTTCTTTTCAAGTTCAGATACCTGAGTAAACAAATTGTTACTTCTCAAAGAAATATACTATAGTGTCAATCAATTTCCAAGTATTTTGAGCGTTCGAAATGCGCCCACTAAATTCGTCAATGGGTAAAATTTTACCAATGGGTTTCAGAATTATGAAAAACTGGCTTTACCCTCAATAATTCGAGAGAGACTGATAACAAAGGTTATGAAAAGATAGATGCTAGTTGAGTTGATTTCCACGTCGATCTTTATGGCGCTCACTTCGTAGCTACTCTGACAAATACAATTTAGAGGTTGAATTAAAGTTGGAACCGAGGCTAACGTCCAATGAAAACGTAGCTGTCATTTCTCACCCTGTGCGGGAATAAAAACTCCGAAAAATCACTGACGTGATGTCAGCGGCTTTTGCGCGCATCTTCGAATTGATTGCTGAAGCGGTCATCTTTTTACTTATCGACCTTATCAAAAGCAGCTCTACTTCTCGATGGAAAGATTTGGCGATCTTCTTTCATATGGTTCTCAAAAAATTTTGCATGAAACTTCGAGCTTACATTTTCCATCAAGTACTAGGTTTCAATTTGATCCGATCTATATTTTTGAAAATTCTACATAGGTATCTGGAATCATTGGGCGAATTTAACCAGTCACTTAAATGACCTTCATCATTAAACTCCACATCAACTCTACAAATATTTGTTGAGTAGTAAGGAGAGCCGTCTTAGTGAATGGGTTAAATCCACTCAAGCATTTGATTTTCCTAGTTCAAAAATGAGGACTTGATCGAAGTAGAATCCAGTTCTCAATTGAAACATGACAGCCTGGAGGTTCTTATTGAAATTCCTGACGATAATCTCTAATCTGATTAGAAGTTCGCAAAATATAAAATATTTGAGAAAAATTTTTTTCAGAATTTGTTCGTGATCCATATTGACTTGACGAATAGAGCTGAGATAATGAGAAATATATGAGAATTATATAAGCAAGATGATTCAGGAAGAACTGAAGCTTTGTCATATTTCATTCCGCAGCCTGTAAGTCTGTAAGTCCTCTAGGCCAAATTTCCCAGGAGTAAACAAATCTGTCACAACAACAAGTCATTGGCTCAAATCCCGACTTTCGGCCCTTCAAGAATCAGAATGGAAAGAATAGAGCTTCGAAATACGAACTCCTCACCAACAAACATGATTGATTTCAGTGAGAAAATCCTTTCCTGACTTAGTTTCAGATTGATGTTGTCGAATATGTGGGTGCAGCAGCTATTGTTAGAGCACAAAAAGTTAAAGTAGATAAACATTGAGGATTTCGGGACAGAATGCCAACGGCGGCGCATCGAGGTCACGATCATAGCAGTAAATTTAGAGTTGATGAAATATATGTTAAGGTTGGCCCGACTAAAACCGGACCTATATCGCAATCGGGAAATTAATTCAGTGGATGTGTCTCCTAGAGGTTAGTGATTGGACGTCAGCGTTCTGTAGTTGAATTCCTGGATTCATTCTGTGCCGAAATTGGTCCCAATGCAGCAGGATTATATCGAATTTCTAAAATTAATCTGAGAGAAATTGCACGGAGTAACTATAGGGGCTATATTGAAGGTGTTATTTTTCAGGTTTTTCTCACGTTTTAAATCATTATATCTGAAAAAAAAAATTTTTGAAAATTACATCAATTTTTAAACACGTCCTTGTGGATTGAGGTATTGAAATCATTTGTCAAGAGCAGTTTCTAGAAGGGTCTAGAGGCAGGTTTCATAAAATTTTGATTGCCCGATCAAGGGCTTGATTGTCAACTAACTCTAACTTCTGTCCTGGATTTCAGTTTTTTTTTTCAACTGACTCATCGAATGTGAATTCTAATAAACGCGTTGATCATCTGTCAAAAGTTTTGTGAAACCGACAGTATATGTCACATAAGTCTTGAAATACTAAATTATCGGAATTATTTCTTTTTTGTATGATGGAGGAGTCTTCGTTGATCGTTTGCATTATTCCGGTTTTGTTCATTATTAGGCATAATTTTTTTCATATTATCTGCCCTTAGAAAATTTAAATCCCGCAATCGTGATAGCAAGAATGTGTATAAATAACAGTTTTTATTTAATTATCGGTAGTTTTTTCCACAGTGAACACCTAGGAAAAAGCTGAAAAATAATGCCAAATTTTCCCAAAATATACTTTAATTGATAATGTTGAAAGTGGTCATACTTTCAAAAAGGAATTCACAAATTCCTCCGATTGATGTGCCGAAATGATTTATGTCTAGTTCTTCGCACGGAAAAAGATAATGGCTGGTCTCATAAAGGATATTTTGAATACAAAAGAAACACTAACCTGGCCTCATCAGCTTTTACACGCAAGCTCAATTTTGTTGTCAAGGCGTTAAGTGATTTTATATATTAAGTATTATAACTTTGTTAGAGGTTCTGGTACATGAAATTGGAGTTTCGATTTCGAGTAGCGGTATTTCCACGAAGTATTTAGTGTTTTCCAATGCTGGATTTCGACCCGATCGTGTCTTCATTTTTAAGCGCTTATTCTGGGAAACAGCACGGAACTGAGATATGGATTCGTCTCAATGTCCGTAATTTTCGAATTTTGAGCTGAAAGGGGGGTTTTTCCTGGATTTGGGTTATTACTGCAAATGCAAATTTAAACATAATTATTATGGGGTTGGTTCATCATTTTCCATTACCTTCAGAAAGTATTCAAAATTAGATTTCAAAATTGGGGTTAGGGATTGGCCAGGCATGCACGAAGTCACAACGGTGTTTAGTAGAATAGCTCTTTCTGCTATAAAATAATGAAATATTTATTCCTATTCTGCGGTACACACGGGTCCTTTGTCAATATAACCAAACAATTTCCGTTTGCGATTTGTCAGTAATATGACAGTATGACAGTCTTTGCTCTTCTTTTTCTATTCCTTGGACGTTGTCTTCTACTCTAACCAGATCGGAGTATAGCTATCTCTGTTTTCGTAAGCAAAGTAACAGATTTGACGTCCTTTTCTTTCCGAGAAAGCTGAATTCAACGTTGCCATATCGTGCACTCAAGACAAATCCCTTTAAATGCAAATCCTCATTTTTATTTTTCAGTGTTAGGTGATCAAACATTTTTTTAAAAATATAATATTGAAATGATATGTTTGAAATGTGATGTTCTAAAGGTTTTTTATGAAAATTTCGCATTTTCGTTTAAAAGAAAAACCCCCATTGGCCTCCAACGACTAGGTTGGACTCACTGGTGAAGAAACCGTGTTCAAATTTGATTCTATCTGTCCGTCCGGCCGTGTGCGCTATAACTTTCGAAAAAAGGACCAACAGTCTTGAAATTTTCAGATAAAGATTCGATCCTTAATACCTCGTTTAAGTTCGTTAATAGGACGAATCCGACCGATGCTTTCCGTGTTGCAGCCTTCTGAAGTTTCATTTATACGATAACTCAAATAATATAATATAATCTGATCGAAAAGTTTGGTTAACAGTTGTATAGGTATCCATGAGAAAATTCATGCAGAATTTCACGAGGAACAAATCAATAGAGAAATTATTTCAGAAATTCTTTTACTTCAAGACCATACCTCCAATTCCGTTGAGGTTTTACTCAAATCGACACTGAAGCCTCTATTGAAGTCCCATCAAATATGTATTCAACGAATTATCCTAAAAATAATATCTGGAGGTTAGAATATTCGTTTGCAAAATTTAATAAAAAAACGATCAAACTGAAACTTAAAACTTTGTCGTATAATATTGACCTCAGACTGCGTGAAAATTAATTGCAATTTGATGATTTATTCCCGGAAAAACTTCAGGAAATCTGTCACCTCACCTGAAATTATCCAAAACTAAATTTCATATCTTCCAGAACACAAAACCCCTTAGAATCACCATTAAAAGTGAGCTATTTCTGGTCCCAGAATAGGTTGGATATACCTACCCACATAAAAATATGCCATTTGGAAGTCACGTTGATTTTCTGGAAAGCAATTTCACAGCAGTAAAATTTCATCACCTATCGTATTTCATGCAGATGTGCTTCTCGCAAATGCTTTTCGGGCTATTGCTTCTTCAAAATATACCCAAGCGAGAATTAAATAAATACCAGTGATTTCCATGAGAATTTTTGCCAACCGAGCTGGAAAATATATTTATGTTATAGCACTTTTATGGACTTTCAAAGATTGAATGCGATAACAAAAGATACTCGCAATGAGATTTATATATATGATTAGAGATTCCTACGGTTTTTTTAAGAATAAATAAAACACATAATTTGCATTCATTTTCAAAAACTTTTTATTGGGAATTGAAGTATCAGTTATGACATTTATATACAAAAAACAATATCTGTCAAATGGCCTTCTCTTGCAGCTCTACAGACGTCCACTCTTTTGTTAAAATTTTCAATGACATTTTGACATAATTGAGGCTATATCTCACTAATGACACGAATAATTTCATCCTTTAGTTCAGGAATCGTTTGTAGATTATTCTAATAGACCTGGCCTTTCACATGACCCCAAAGAAAATAGTCCATCGGCGTCAAATCACATGTTCTTGGTGGCCAATTGACACCACTGTTTCTGGAGATTATTCGTCCAGGAAATTTTCGTCTCAAGAAATCAACTGTGTCATTTGCAAAGTGGGGTGTAGCGCAATCCTGTTGAAACCAAATTTCCTCTAGATCCATATTCATTAATTCAGGCCACAAAAATTCGATTATCATCCGAAGATATCGATTACCATTGACAGTTACAGCTTCACCAGCAGAATTTTCAAAGAAATAAGGTTACCCCACCTGACCATAATGCACACCAAACAGTGACTCATTCGAGATGCATAGGTTTCTCATGAATAATTCGAGGATTTTCTTCACCCTAGATACGAAAATTTTGTTTATTAATGAAGCAACCAAGTTGAAAAAGTTCCTCATCGGAAAACATAATTTTTTGAGAAAAAGCAGATGGTTGTTCATTGATGAAATTGACAGATGAACGACGTTTTAATTTTCTGAGAACAATTTTCACAGAACGCTGATTTTCATAAAATAATTCAATAATTTTTGGGTGCAAATGATTGAAAAAAAGTTAAGAATGCGCAATGTTGTCACTTTTTATAATCAAGAATCTTGGGGAAATAAATCTGAAATGAAGTGAAAAATGGAAAAATAACTCATATTTAACATTCTCTCGAAAGAATTAAGTACATCCAAAAAAAAATTTTCGAAAAATAATCACTGAAGCCCTCAGAACGACACTCTATTTTCATCTGTTAACGTCGAAATTTCATGCATTTAGATATTTCTCGCTGTTATTGGCACCGTTAAATCACGCAGAACGTGCGCAGCAGCCTGACCTTGAGATATTAACAAGGTTTTTATGAAAATTGAATGTGGCTGTGTTGCCAAGATCCACGATGCCGTAATTTGCCAGCCCGCGGTACTTTTTGCTCTTAAGGAATAATTTGAAAAATTCAAATGACCATTACTCAAGTCGTTACCTCGTTCCTTCCACAGTTATTTTGTCCTCAGGTCAAATAGAATCGGTCGTTTGAGACCGATTTCAGGAAATATTCCAAAACTAAAGACAGTTCGACAAAACGATAGCGCGCTGTCCCCTAGATCATGCGCACAAAAATGTTTTTTAGAGGAAATAGGTGGCACAAAAGTTCAACCCTGTCGTGATGGTTATTTTTTTTTTCGGATCATACCCATTCGACGTATAACCTCCATTAGTTCAATGAAAAAAAAAACAAATTTGCATAATTATGCCTTATGAGCACATCCTGCATTCATTCTATCCTTCTATGCTGCGAATGCAAATTTCCATCGAATGGACCCGGAAGTGTGCAAGAATAAAGAAGCCTCAGTGATCATTCCCATCAATTAAAATTTTCCCGACATCTCTAGCTTTATTATATTCGCTTTTCTTCCCACATGTTTTGAGCGTATTTCTTTCAGAGGAGGGCGGAACCCCCGTGCTATCGTTGCTATGTGTTGCTTTGGATCGAACCGAGCTCGGGAAAACTCGGGAAAATGTTCGGAAAAGCTTTGGGGAACGGCCAGTTGGTTGGAATATCATCAACGAGAGCTCCTTATATATTTCCACGAAAATTGTTCAAACGCGAATTTGGATTTTTGTGAATCGACAATCCCTTTCGACGATTATTTTTCCACTCGTTGAAAATGGTGGGATAACAGAAATTGTGCAGAACTTATCTTATCTGGCCATAAGTGTGAATTTCATTGAAAAGTGCGTGCACAGCGCGTTGGTAGTGAATGAATAAAAAAAATTACTCAATTCAAATTCCCGCGTCATCATGATGGTACCAAGGATTCTGTTGAGATCTCTCGAATGAATTTCAGGAAAGGAGAAATGAGTGATGTTCCTTATGGTTGTATGATGAACTGTCCAGATTCTGTGTTTCAAGTGAGTTGAATATCTATGTATTTCCCGGAAAATCATCGAGAGGATACTCGATCAAAACATGGTTAATTTATTGATTGTATCGTAAGCTCCCTGTGGGTACAGACTATGACATCAGCATATGAAATTTTCATTCAGGTATCGATACTGTGTAGGTTCCTCTCATCGTAGGTAATCTAAACAAAGGCAGTGAGTTTTGTATCAAAAACACAGAACGTGACGAAGAAAACCAGTGTGATCATTTATCCTCAAAATTTTCAAATTTGAGAAAACAGATTTCCTCAAACTTCAAAATTCCTTGAATCTGCAAAAACCTCTTGATCAATTTTCAAATTGCCTAATCAATTTCATCTCATTGAAACATTCGATTTTAGTGCTTTTATATATACCATAATAAACCAAGTCGTCCACATTATGTCAATTTATGTGCCATATTCATAACCCATAATATTCATCTTCATCAGCAGTTCCGTAAGAGAATAACCTTATATAACTGGGTTGCTGTTGTTACTTCTGCTTTCATTTGAATATTCTTGAGAGGGATTCCAGGAATTCATTATCTTAACTGGGTCATCTTCATTGACGCCAAAGTAAGAGTAGGAAATACTATGTTTTCAAAAAATATTTTTTAGAGATGCAGCAATATTTATATCAGTGTTTGTTGCCTTCCCCTAAAACCATCTCATATATTTTAGCATACGATTTATTCAGCTTTGGCGTTCTCTCTGTACAGTTCTTATAAATATGATAGTTTGGAATGATCCAAATTCGGCGATGATAAGATCTTTGTTGTACGTAGAGGCTGGTTAAAAAATATTAATTTTACCTTTTCCTCTTCCCTCAAAACAGAAGTATAGTAGGGACGATATTATTATTTTATAAGACGTCTTAATTTGAAGAAGTATGAAATGAAATTTTGAGTTTCAATAAACTTGGTGGTCAAAATGGGGCGATTTCAATTTAAAAATTCCTGAAACTTTTATACTATCATTGAAAGAGTTGAAAAAAATCAAATACGGTTTGCTGAGATCTCCACTGATTCATACACTATTTGTCTGGTACAAGTTTGTGTAAAAATGTTGCCTAACAAATAATATTGAAAACATTAACACAATTGAAAAAGGCATCTGAAACATCTGTGCCTAGACCTTTATCAGATAATTCACTAAAAAATTGAATAATTGGCTTTCTTTACGCACTTTTCAAGAACTTCACATTTTTTGAAATATTTTTACTTTCGTTTCGTATATACGAAGAAAATTAAACAAAAGTTCATCTTTTTCATGTGAACTAACTGATGTCGAAAGTCTAATACAATTGAACTGAAAGCTAGAAAATGTACGAGGAAGATATAAATGAAAAATTAAAGATAAATATACATAAATGTACATGGACTATCAAATGAATCTCTGAGTTTACTTCATTCGCTCTTATGTTAGTGACAGGCTATGGAAGTTTGACCCACTCTACTCTGAATAATTGCACACGTCAAGTTACGAAAATTTAATCAATCTATTTCAAGACCTACCGCCTGATTTCATAAAAACGAATGGAGTATGGTTATATTGTGGAACGTCGATGAAGTCATGTTTCCGTTTGAGACGAAATCCAAAATTATACAAAATATCCGCTTCTTTTTTTGTGGATGTTCCTCAGTTGTCAGAAGCTCACCAGTACTGTAAAAACTCAATTCAATTTTACGTTGGACTACGTCAAAGCAGATTTTTCAGATAACTCATTTTATCGATGACATTTACTCAGTTTCTACCTAGTAAATTAAACTTATGCTTTATGTTCCTAGCTGGTAATTATCTCGGAAATATTAGACCTCGCTAGAAACTATCTATTGTGTTTATGGCCGGAGAAGACGATAAAATTTCATTGGCCGCTTTCAGCAGTAAATTGTATTTCGGCTCAAAATTGTTGAAGAAGGGAGATGGTTGCTATATGAGAAGACTCAAAAACTCAGTACCCAATTAGTTATTACGACCTTAGAGTGACGAACAACATAGACGTCATATTTAGAAGGCGATTGCTGTCCGCAACATGTGATACAAAATTTGACACTTTGACCGCAATCAAAACAAACTTTTTGACAAAGCACTTACCAACCTGTGATGCGATATTTCACTCAATTCAAGGGATTCTCCACAAACAACACACTTCTTACATCCCATAGTAAATTAAAGTATTGTAATAATTCGAAAAATCTTGAAATAAACAGCTAGAAATATCTAAAAACTCGTTAGAAACTCGCCAAACCAACTGATGACAGATTGACCGGCGGTATACTGTCAATGCGGCATCGTTGCCAAAGCTTGGATTTCAGCAGATAGATACTGAAAAGGGTAAATATTCTTCTTACCACAAATTCGAAACTAAAGAAAAATATCTATCATGAAATGTTTTAATTTCCATATTTAACCGAGAATTACTAAAATTAATATTTTTATTTCATTTAATATACCATTTCAATAAGATAATATCATTGCGCATTTCCAAATATATCACAATCTGACAACGTCGACAAAAGCATGTTGCGGACACCAAAAAACTGCGTTGTTTGTTACTCTGAGGTTATGACAAATACTCTACATTTAAATAAATTGTTCTTCCTCTTCGAAGTATTTGCAGTCACCCCATATTTAATTCTGGCTTTCCCTTTCATCCTAAATATATCTTCTTCCTTGTACTTTCACAAATTCATCGTCATGCATGCCTGTTAAGAGCTAGATTTGTCACAATGTACAACTTCTTTCCATTTCGCCTCAAAGTGGAGGTGTATTTGGCTACACTCCAACCTCCAACAGTTTACGTGCTTGGCGGTTATAAGTTTTAAATGAAGCCGCTATTGCCATACCCCTCGGCTATATGAAGTTTGCACTCTGATTGGACACAAATGTCCTTGGCAAATTACAGTGCATACCATTTGAACTGGGAATTTATATCTTGGGATTCGCAGGACTGTTTGTTTAATTAGGTAAAGTGCCTTTGTGAATCGATTTTCTGAGTTTGTTTGAGCAAGAACTGTTTCTTCTCTTTGATGTAATTTGATCTTACGGATTCCTCATTTCGTACTTTTGATGTGTCAACAAATTGAGTGAAATACACCTGATATTTACCGAATAATTAAGGTAATCATAGATTTGGGTTAAGAGTAGACCAGGTGAGCAAGGTTGCTCGAATAATTCGAACGATTAGTTTCATGGTACAATTGTTTTAGCAATTCTTTTATTCAGTGCAAAGCTCTTTGGTGAAACGTAGGCTATATTGCACCAAACTGCTTTACAACTTTTCTACTTTACATAATTATCAATTTTTGAAAGGAAAAGGGTTGGAATCAGCAGTGGAAAATCAAGGCATCAGAGTATATACTCTATTCACTTTTATAAACTCTCCCGGTTGGCCTTGACATTCTGTCACATTTCACCGTGTATAGTTTGAAAATATTAGGTTATGGCCATTTTCCTGTCAGATAACTACGCAACGTTGTCCTCTCTACATAGAGGTCGTAGTAATTACGTATTTATCAAAATGTTTATTTACTTTGGGAAAATAATGAATTTGAGAAAATAAAAAATTATGTGAATTCAATAACTCCAAAGACCTGGCGAATGTTGAAGAATCATTTTTCCCTGTTCACACCTGAAATATTTCACGTATATATACAGTTACGCTATTTTCTTGTATGGAAATCAAGAATCGAGTGTTGAAATTTTACTGGAAAATAATGGAAAGAGTCTATAGTCCGTTACTTTGTGATAAAAAATGAAAGTACTCGAATAACCCTGCAGTAAGACTTCTAAACGAACAGACAAACCTATAGAATTCCCTACTTTTCGAAATTCTCAAGAAATAAGACTAAAGTAGACATTTAAATACCATGTTGCACTACTTGAAATACTCCAGTATAAAAATGTAGTAGTACTACAAAACCTGTGTCACCTTAAAAGAACTTACTCAATTTACAAAGTTTTTGGAGATATATGTGAACGATACACTGGTTTTTCACCCACATACGTCGAAAATTTTGGATAGCTTGTGATGAATTATCGATTCCAAATTATCAGGGTTACTATCAGAATAAGCAGATTTCAATTCTACATAGCACTTTCTGATACTTTGTCTCTGCTTCTTCAAAACTACCTTCATAAAGTAAAATATAGATACATATGAGTTCTGTGACCACCTTCGGTATTTTTAGTTTCCAAGAGTGATGATTATCACAGAATACAAATACAATTGGCATTGGCATACGGCAACGTTTCTGAAAATTATTTTGACATTGCCGATATTTCACGAGTGCCAACCTGCGTCAGTTTTAAGTAAAAAAACTTGATAGGCCTAAGTCATGGCCAACCGGGATAGTTTATAAAAGTGAATGGAGTAAAGTAATGCCAATCTTAAGTATTCATATTTCAAGAGAAATATTCTTCAAATGATTTTCATTTTTGAATTTGGTAAAATGTGAAGTGATAAGTCGCAAAGTTAATGTGGGATCAAAAACGACTCTAGTTTTTATTAAGTGGGACAACCCTTTGGTTGATCTCAACTATTTAGATCTACATCCCATTTTGTAGTGTCCTGACATTATATTCGAATTAGTCTAAAGCCTTCAACTTATGTATATCAGATGTTGATTAAGCAGCTGAATCCTGAGCTTTGAATATTCAATCTTGCAAATCACGCAACCACCCTATAATAACAAACCACGAAAATAATAAATTGCTAGGAATATGATTGGTCAGAAAGGTAAATTGTGGAAAAACGTTATGATATTTAGATGACCGCTTCAGCAACGAATTTGAACATGCACGCAAAAGCTGCTGCCTTCACGGCAGTGCTTTTTGAAATTTTTTTGTGATAAATTACTGGATTTCAATTCGATCAAATCTGTATTTTTGGAAATATTGGAAAAATAAAATTTTGAATGGGTATATCTACGGAATCATGGGGCGGATTTTACCCATTCACGAATTCGACCTTCGTAATTAAGCGAACTTAACCGCGGCATTCTGATGCGCAACCTATCCTGAAAGTTTCAAGTTGCTAGTTCGCTTCTGTCGACAGTTATCGTGTCTACGGCCGGACAGACGGCCGACCGGCCGGACCGAATCGATTTTGACACCGGATTCGTCATCAGTGAGGTCAACCTAGTCGATTGAGACCGTTTTCGGCTCAATCATCCAAAATTACAGACATTTGGACAAAACACTAGCACGCTGTTCCCCTAGAACATGCGCGCAAAAATCGCTAATTTCTAGAATCTCCAGCTCGAAAACAATGTTATTTGCTTATATTTTGCCATTTCCAACAATTTTCATCGGTAACTCGTCGATTTTCAACAGATTTTCATCATTTTCGAGAAATTCTCAACCGACAGCCGTGACAACAACAAACCCATGTATCTTGTCTATGAACAAACCGTACTCGATGGTCCGTCAGAATTTTTCGGAGAAAAAACAACAATATATCGAGAAAAAAACCGCGAAATTTGACATATTTTTTCCCGATATCTCCAAAGCTTATGATCGTTTGGAACTGAAATTTGGTACACTGCTGTGAAATATGAAGCTCAAAGTGTAAGTGGAATATTTTTTTGGATATGATGAATGGTTTCCGGAAAAAAAAAATTGGAAAAAAATTTTTTTTTAAATTTACTGACAATATGATCCTGACGAAATTTGGCTCAAAGTTGCGCGTCGTTATACTCCACCTAACTGCCAATCCAATCCAATCGCTCAAGTAGTTTCTGAAATAAAAAATAAATAACTTCAAACTTCAAGTGCCTTCAACTCCGAAACTTTTCGACCGATTTGGCCCATTAACGAACTCAACCGCGGCATTCTGACGCGCAACCTATCCTGAAAGTTTCAAGTTGCTAGCTTGCTTCTGTCGACAGTTATCGTGTCTACGGCCGGACAGAATCTATTTTGACACCGGATTCGTCATTAGTGAGTCCAACCTAGCCGATTGAGACCATTTTCGGCTCAATCATCCAAAATTACAGACATTTGGACAAAACGATAGCACGCTGTTCCTCTAGAACATGCGCGCAAAAAGGTAGAATTAAAAAACTTTCGAAAGCAAGTGAATCTGTGTTGCTGTGGTTTCTTTTGATTGTCAATTTGACAAAAGTCTCTAAGAAAACGAAAAGCAAAAAAAATAATTCTGTATATTTTCTCGTTTGTGTGATGAAGGAGTCAGATTTGTACTTTGAATTATTACAATTTACTTTGTTGATTGTAGGCATTGTTCCGGCAAAGTTCATAACGCAACCGTTCTTTCTAGAAACTGGCCTTGACAAATAGTTTAATCCGCAACGTCGTTTTTCCATAAAAAAACAATTTATTAATCTTTAATAGTTCTGTTTCATATATTGGGAGTGAAATCCAGAAAAAAACTTTGAAAAACATTCATCCTCATCAAAATACGGGATAAATTCCAATCAGTATCAAAAGGAACTATGAGTTTCATTTTCGAAATGCTTCTCGCATTTTGGCAACTCCAGAAAAACTTTTTCAACGTTGGCAACCACTGGTGTTTTGTTAGTTTCGATCCCAGTTAAGCCTCGGATATCCTTATATCATAAATATCATTCGTTTCACCAGCAGCATTATCCGAATTGAGAGAAAGTAGGGGAAAATATCGTCCTTTCACCATGGCTTTGTCCTGCTGGCGCCACACTTTGGCAGGAATCACCGGATTATTCATTTGTTGACTTTTTGTTTGTTGTGCTTCTTCCTCGATGGTTTGATGGGCACTTTTGTGGCCGTATATTTTTTACTTGCGAACTTCCGAACGTCTGAATGGGATCATAAGAAATGTATCGGAGTAGTAAAATATTTGGGTGAAGAATTTTATCGGTCACGAATACAATAGAGGATCTCCATATCTGTTCCTTAAATTTTATGGACCATAAGGAGTGAAAATATACAAAATTTCTGGTCGATTGATGGCATAATCTACAAGGTTGAGACCAATATGAAATAGACAAATAATACTCTGTGAAGGTCGAGCCTTTTTGTTGGACATTGATTTTACCCACAGAATGCCCGCATTGAATACAATTTTTTCAAATACCATTTTTCAAGATTCGGCTCAGGTGAGAAGAAATTCAAAAATTTCTTTAGTAGTTGAAATGATTATTCCGAATGAAATGAATTCCTGAACTATGATACATATTCTTCAGTTTTCCTAGTTATAGACCTACAGGTTCATAAAACTAGAATAAATCGGAATAACGAGAGCAGATGAAGTTTATTTATAATATTAAATTATTCATTACCGTTCATTTTGGAAATCATCGGTTTCGAGATATTGAACTCTGAATGTTCAAAAAAATTATAAATTCAAAGAATTGCACTATTTTCTTTGATTTGTTATTCAGTGGAAAAAAGCTTCAACTCTTTATGAACTATACCTACTCTGGTATAAACCACATAAATACTTCTTCATTCCATATCTATAGTATCCAGGGAGTCCATTGAATTTTATTAATTGTTTCAGACTGATTGAGCGATTTCATTTAATTTTCCACAAATTTGATGATTTTAAGCATATTCAAGGGATTTTAACCTGAGAATAGAACATATGAATTGAGTGAAAAGTCAGTTATTTTTCAGAGTTTGGGAACGAAACCCTAAAAGAACATATGAACCTACTGTTGACAAAAAAGAAGATATAACTGATTCATATAGGTACAATCTATGGTTTAAGAAGAAATTATATTGAAATATTTCCACTTTGGAACCATGGTACCTATCCTAATATTACGAAATGCCCCAAAATAGTTAATTTAAATTTCATATTATATAGAAATTTCAATTGAAGAATATTTGCATTTTTTTCGATCGAGTCAATGAATATGTCTATGGGAAACGCATCTCAAACCCCTGGAAGAGATTTACTTCAAGTCCTGCGATGAAGCCTGAAAAATAAAAGTTCACGGAAAGCTTTCAAGGCCATAAATAACGAATAAATAAAAGTTTGTGGAGCTCTAAGATACTGCGTTGCTTTTAGCAAATCATGAGTTATGAATGGCGACTCGTATATTGTGTACGGGGGTGAGAAATGTTTGGGATTAAGGCCATCATTTCACCACCCCCTTACACAACTATTACACCAGTTATTCGGGAATTTCCGAAATCAACTGAACTTATACGAATAAAATTTCATTCCCAAAAACTTTCGTCCTGCCGAATTTAGTCAACGTACCAATGGCAAAGTTCAACCCACATCTGGTTGTCAGCCTTTAATAAATTTTTCGCTGTAGTCAAATGATATTTATGAATACTTTCCCAACAGATAATTTGATTGACCGTCATGTGTGATACTCCCATTCTTGGAGCTATTCGTCGAGAATTTAAAATTAGTTCATCACCAACTGATTTCAAAATTGCGTAAGATTGGACAGTGGATACAGGACCGACTTCATTTTTCATCTTCTGAACATTGTCTTTTCCTCGAACCCGGTAATAAATATTTGGAATCAAAATGGATTCATTACAAAAAAGGTAGGAAGTCTCAGTTGCCTACCTATCTACTACAATATTTTCCATTGCGGCGCTCATGTTTCGTGGTAGATTTGATTCATTTCCCTATGTCAATGGTTTCTTCTCGCGTTAAACGTGCCACATATTTGAGGAGGTGAGACTTGAAGGAAGCTTTCAAAATCATAAAATCAATACGTTTCTCCCGAAAGTTTTCGCGAAAATAGCGGATGAAATTTGATGTTTCCTTCTTTATTATACTATATTTCCCTCTAAAACAGATTTCTTTCAGTTTTGTCGAATTTGATCGGGTAAAACTAGAAACGGTGAATGTGGGATCTTGTTCTCTTTCGATTTAGGGTTAAATAGTTGCCTTACGTCTTGTTGTTAGGGGTATGAACTCTGTTTTCCGGAGCAAAGTAAGGAAGTTTCTACAAAAGACAATAGTGATATCTGAAAAACCATGGGGTTTGAAGAAAGAGCTAAGGGCTCATGTTCTGTTGAACATGATCTGTACTAACACCTCCTTCAATATTTCACATAAACTCTGTTACACCCTGTATGAAATGGGCAGCTTCCATACCCGCAAGCCGGCCTAGACATTATTCTTGCTTGGAAAAAGATTAGAAATTTCATTTACGTATATTTAACTTATTGAATTAATATCTGGGCAAATAACTGTACCAGCCAATTTTATGAGCCTTGCCATGAAGTCATAATATTTATGAGAATTTTGCACGCTCAACGATCATCCAGGGTGCTATCAAATCATTTAGATTAAGAAAAATCTAGAAAAGCACTGCTGTGAAGTCAGGAACTTTTGCGCGCTTGTTCAAATTCTAACAACTAGATCAACACGAAATTTCGCACCTAGTAGTGTTGGTTACGAAGTTTCAATCTGATTGCATTCGTACTTTTCTTGAGATATTGCGGAAATAACATTAAAATTCCAAAGAACGACGAAATTTTGCACATTTGTTTCCTTATATCTCCAAAAGTAAATATCGCATCGCGTTGAAATTTGGAACATTGTTGTTAAATACTGATTCTGAAGTTTGTGCCGAATTTTATTGAAATCCAATCAATATTTTCAGAGAAAAAAATATTTCCATCAAAAATTTTGAAAATTTCAGAATAATTTTTTTTTCCTATTTTCTAACGACTATATCCACACGAAATTTTTCTTCACGTTGCGCGTTGGTATGCCAAAACTGTCCACGGAGTTTCAATTTGATCGAGTCAATACTTCATGAGATATCGAGGAATTAACCTCGAAATTTCAAATGAACCTAACTCCGAAACTATAAAACCGATTCTACCCATTAACCGAGGTTTTTGGACTCCAAACCTAATCTGACAATTTCAAGTCTCTAAGTCTTTTTCTTCGAAAGTTAGAGCACATACGCACGGACGGATGGACAGAATTGAATTTGACCACGGATTCTTCTTCAGGGAGTTCAACTCAATCGTTTAAGACCATTTTCGACTCAAAATTCGAAAATTACATACATCGTGACGAACTGATAACGCTCTATTCCCTAGAAAAAGCAGCGCGTTGAAAGGGAGCACTTTGACAATTTGCCATAGGCGCTTAAATCCTACATCCGGCTCTTCTGAAATGCCACGACAGTTTTGTCTCAGTTTCAAGATATTGGATTTACATGGGTAGTTTTAAATGCAACACTCCACATAGACATTGAGTACTCATTGGGTTAAAACTCAATGATATAGACGAGAAGATACAGAAAATCAAACATACATAATGAATGACATGATCTACAGTTGATGGCACTGTGTAATCCAATCTTTATTTGAGTCGGAGGTTATCAAAGAAATATAAGCTCACCGAACACAAACATTTGCTCGTAATAAAATATTTCCTTGTAGTTATTTCTGTGTTGATGTCTCCGGGAGTCTATTTTCACTTCTGAGCAATACGCCAAGTACAAAGTGCGTAATTGATGTGACGAATAAAAATTTCGACACAGTAGTCCCGCTATGCACCTCATTACCGACAGAAAAGCCTAGGAATTCTGTTACCTCCGGTCTGTTTAAAGACACCAACATTTGGTACATCATTTTCAGAAATAATCTCTTCAAATAGTGAAGTGAAATTATTTTTTGGTGTCTCATATAAAGGTCGCGTACTTGACAGAAGGTTCTGTTGAATGGATAAGGTGTGTTTCACTTTAAGTGACGATATTTCATTTTGGTTTATTTTTTAATAGAATCAAATGATAAACCTTAGTGATCGACCAATAAAAAAATTAACTCACCTGAAAATTCCATAGTTTACATTTTGAAATATGTAGATTTGAATGAACTAATAAAAGAAAATTTGGCCGTCAGCCGTCGGTACTCCGGGGCTCTTCTCTGAAAGTACTGAACCGAAATCAGTAAAAAAAATCGTGTGTTGCTCGATTTTAATCCTCCAAGCTTTTTAGTAGGATCGGTGTACCCTAAGGGCAGAAAAATGGGGGTAGGAGGGAAAAAGGAATATTTCTCGAAAATTTACCACCGAATTTTCATGAAACTCTCAACGTTGATTACTGTTGCATGACTCAACCTAAAATGTTCACACGGATGATTTACGACCAGTGGTCCTTGAGTTATAAAGGAAAACGCTGAAAATTTCCAATAATCCCGAAAATGAATCATCGCATTCGGTTCTAAGATTGTATTTCAGTGAAATAATCGATTAACTTTTCATCCAGAACCATATATCTTAAAGTAGATGAAATGATTGATTACCAAATTTTCAACACATATCGAGAAAGTTTTAACGGATTCGTTATTATCTTATACACACAATGTGCAAATGCGCCATCGATATTCTTAACAATTTCATAATCGTGAGTGGTTAAAATTAAATATTTTTGGGTTTTGTCTCCCAATATATAAAACATAACTACTTAAAATCGGATAAATTATTATTTATAGAAATCCTCCTGCGGATTACGGGATTTGAGATTAAATTCCTTCAAGGAGCTTATTCATATCCATAATGGAACTTATATATTATTCATGAATCATTGGTTTTTTACAACACAAAAAAGCAATTCCATGAAGAAATCATTTGAAACATTGAAATTTTAATAAATACTCTTGTACAACTGAAAACCACTTTCACATGCAGAACGCGAATTAAGTAGCGTAATTTAAAATTATGAAGATTTCCGAAAATTCTGTTGATTGGTGGTTTCCATCAACATGTGGATATCCGTTTCTGGTTTCAGTCGAAATCCAATATTTTTCTTAATGAGAGTTTGAAATAAGGGTAAATACAAAAGATAATGAGCATGTATATAATAAAACAAATTGGAGGATATATGCAAAAAAATCAATAACAAACCGGAAAACTCATCAATTGTCGAGAATCTAATACTAAGGGTAGGAGCCTCAGACTTGGGTAGGAGCTGATGATCCACCTGTTTTTGTTCTAGGATCTATGATTCAATTTTGGAAAACTTCAATTTTTCCAGCCAGGTAGGAATCGAATGAAATGAAACAGTTGAAGAGATTGCTCGCCAATATCGCAGTTTTCTGAATGAATATTCCGAAATTCAAGAGGCTTGATACGGCTACTCTTATTTCAGGATTTTCTTAAGAAAAACTTTGAATCCCGCTATAACATTTACTAGCCGATAGTGGCGGAGAATCTTAAAAATTGTTTCATTCCACTGTCAAACTTTCTCACTTTTGATACTCGTGACGATGAAAGTGTGTTAAATAACGCTAAAGAATTTGCACATTAAGCTAGGAAAATAATGAAACTTTGTGTAAAATTTGCAGTGTTTTTTCATGAAGACGATTAGTATAAGATCAGAATCTACATCGACCTTTACCTAACTGAAAAGAAAAAAAACTTATTTTATAATAAATTTAGTATATTAGAAAATATATCCAAAATCCTGGACAGAATATTTTTAAAGAATCTAGTTTTTACTTGGACAAACTACTGGGTTGCCAGGTATAAACAGTTATGTCGATGCCAGGTACTTTCACTCGATAGGATGATAGAAAAACTTTTATATCAGCATAGGCGCTGTTTTATTGTGAACACATTGATGTAGGGTTGTCTGCAAAAAATCAGTCCTACTAGAGATTTTCGAATTTTCGAAGAAATCAAAAATTTTAAGTTCTTCATTTTATTTATTTCCTTGAACAGTTACTTTTTTGTAATACGTGGTATGGTAACCAACAGAATCGAGTGCTGCTTTAGTTGGTTCAGATTCATAATATTTAAATTTTCTTACGAAAAATTAGGTTCAACGAACAATTTTCAAAAGTTTCATCAGTAAAACATAATAAAAATAAATACCACACTTGAAACCGTTTACACAGGCCACTCTCAAAAATTCGATTAATCCATATTTTGCACTAAAGTTAAGAATACTTAATTTTTCATTAAGTATCCCTCAGATTCCGCCGAATTTCGTATACATCACGAGGACAATACTTATATTATCTTCGCATGAATGTTGCGTATGAGCTTTATCTATGAGGTTCAATATCAATATATCCAAATTGGAAATTCGAATTTGTACTATAGAACTGTTAGACCAAAAAAGGGGAAAAATACTCTTATCTACCCCCATCATAGAAAATGCCAAAAGCAGAAACTTCGGTGAACTCGTCCCTGAATTTTATTGCACTGTTCTTGAGTGGGCAATTTGGCTCCCCTCCAGAAGTTGAGTATTGACACGAAAATAAAACGAATTGCCAGAACATAATAACATACAGGTGGTGTAGGATCGATAGACTATTCGGGTCCGGTTGTTATTCTGAATAAATTATATCAGATAACATTAACTATTCACGCCTTGCTGGCGTATTTTGAGTAATTCGTTTGCATATTACAATCGATGAGTGTAATTCCGGTCAATAGACGAATGAAATCTAAATTTTATGCATGCCTTTAAGTTCGTTTTTACTTCCGACGGATTACATCTTCAGCAGAAATAGGATGGTTTTGTACAGGAGGGTGAATTCTTTATAGCAAGCCATTTTTGCTGTTGATATTATCGATGTAATGGTGTTTATTTCGATTCGTGCAACATATTGATTGTTCGGTAGGACAGCACGACCTCCTTGCTTGTAAACATTGGGTGATAAGTGTTTAACTGAAACCGGGTCGTTTCCGCTTGTAGTTGATCTTGTTGTAGTAGTTATTATTGTGACAATTGCCATTCTTGCAATATATTAGGTTTGTTTTGGTTCCCAAATTCAGAACTATCCTAAAACAGTTCAAGAACTGCGTAGAATCGATGCACTGTTGAGGCCAGATTCTGAACTATCCTAGAACAGTTCTAAAGGCGATGAAACCAAAACACGAATTAAGTTCGGGTTCTGATCGGGATCGTAGAGGAAGAAAAATTTAGTTCGAGTTGACAGAAAAGGGGAATGTTTATCATGTCCTATATATGTATGTTGTCTGTGATTTAATTGAAATAAATATGCAGAAGTCCTTGTCGCACGATGTAATATATACATTTTTTGGGTATACTTGCGTCCCTTTAATTTTTTCTTGTTGTGAAAATCATTTGTCTGAATTTTCCCCATGTTCCAAAATGAACCAACAAATTATTGATTGATATAATAATGAATTTATTGATGAACGTATCTCATATATATTTTTGGGGGGACTTGCGTCCACTTAATTTTTTTTGTGGAAATCGTTTTCCTGAATTTTCTTCAATATTTCAAATATATTATGAAATGAACCTACAAATTATTGATAGATATAATTATGATTTTAATGATGAACAGATTTCAGATTCATTCAGAGAAAAATCCATTCGAAACATTATTATTCAATAGAGGTATAGAGGAATCTTGCATTCATTGAAATTAATCTCGCCATTTAGAGTTGAAATAAGTTGATACTAAAAAACTGCAAACAGTTATTGTAGAATTGCTACTCTGAATTAGAATGTATGATACATATCTCCCTCGTGAAAATGAAATATGTATACACACAATCACTTCTCTTAAGTCAAAAAATCTTTGAACAAATTGTAAAATCGAATTTTAAACAATCAAATATACAGAGTGTAACAGCCAAATGGAATAAATTCGATAACGAATAAATGAGGGGGTGTTAGGAAAAACGCTCAGACACTTCGATTTGTAATTTTAAATGCGCATAGTTTTCAAGAAAATAAAATTATATAGGGTGTTCCACGCGACCGTGGCCTATACCAACTTTCTTATTTCAAATGTAACCCCCCGTATATTATTTATTTTTTGGATTCTTCAGAAAATTCTAGACATAATTCATGTACAATGTCCTATACCTTTCTTCAACTTTTTCGGAAATATTAAGTGTTTTCAGAAATGCTGAGTAACGTTAGAAGACAATTCTACACCAGATTAGCATGTTGCCAACTCGGTTGCCAAGACGTTCGCGGCGAGCATTTTGAACATTTCCTACATTGACATTAATGGTTTTTTTTTGTTTTTTTTTTTAATTAATAAGAAATAATCAGTATTACTTATTAGGTTTTGAGTGTAATCTACAGAATTTGTGAAATAAAATAATTTTTATTTAAAACGTTGATTTTTGCACTAAATC
Organism: Myrrha octodecimguttata; assembly: GCA_958510865.1. Classification (NCBI taxonomy): domain Eukaryota; kingdom Metazoa; phylum Arthropoda; class Insecta; order Coleoptera; family Coccinellidae; genus Myrrha; species Myrrha octodecimguttata. The sequence goes on along the minus strand of OY294056.1, from coordinate 69,779,440 downwards.
TGAAAACACTTAATATTTCCGAAATAGTTAAAGATAGGTATAGGACATTGTGCAGGAATTGTGTCTAGAATTCTCTAAAGAATCCAAAAAACAAATAATATACAGGGGGTTGCATTTGAAATAAGAAAGTTGGTATTGGCCACGGTCACATGGAACACCCTATATAATATTATTTTTTTGAAAAATATGAGCATTTAAAATTACAAATCGACGTGTCCGAGCGTTTTTCCCAACACGCCCTCATTTATTCGTTATGGAATTTATTCCATTTGGCTGTTACACTCTGTATACAAGCAAATACTTACACCCTAGCTGCTATCCCTCTACCTAAGGTTCTTAAACTGGCCACCGTGGCGCTGCAATCTTAAATTCAGACGCCAATTACAGATGCGCGAACAGGTGACTGCTTTGGCAATGAATTTGAGCCAGCGAGTAAAAACTCAGGTCAGTGCTTTTCTAGAATTGTTTCTTAGATTAATGGAATAGATGATTCAATGTTACTTCTAGCAGCGCTAAAATTCAACAATTCCACAAATCAGATGATTTTTTGAATCACATAAATATGATGATATATTGCAAGATATATTCGAATTCTGTCCTGAAATAGGGATCTGACATCTCAGACAAATTGTATTTCCTTTACTGAATAGATCACTTGAATAAATCACTTGATTCAACTTTACCCATTAAGTAAGCAGCAGAAACTACGAAACTTTCACATGAATACAACACGGAATATGGGGAAATTGAAAAGTTTTTCGTCAGCGAGTATGGAAGGTGAATTCAGAAAGATTCATCTGATTGATGAAACCTTTATATTTTCAACAGTCGCGAGTAAATGTACGGTATGAAATACTAGAATGATGAACATTCCTCATAAATCGCAGGAATTCTCGGAATCTCCATAGGTTTTGATACAATACTTCCCCCAAAACATGGTCAGGTGATCAGAAAGATTCAATTTTCTTTCCATAAATTTATTTTTGTCAGGTGATAAATCAGTGAGCCGATTCTTGAATCTCGATCAAGAATTGTAGAGTATGACAATTGACATATGTTCATGTCGGTTTTCTCCAACATCTGCAAAATTTGTGAGAGTTCTGTTCGACATTTCGACTATATGTTTTCAAGCAAATATTCAAGAAATAAACTGAATGCAAGATATCGAGAAATTCCAAATCGGAATATAAAAAAAACCTTATCACCGTTTCCTTCGACTTAGCAACGAGTGGTACGAAGTCTGGAGATATAACATTCGATTGTCAAGTGACATTCTGTTCCATGCGCAGGCCATGTCTGCTTGTTGTTTATATTTAACTTAAAAAACTGACGCAACATATGGTAATTGTAATACTCTTCAATTCTTGATCGAGATTCAAGAATCGGCCCCCTGGTCATCAGTAAGTGGTCTTTCTTTTCATCGTGTGTAGATGTGTAGCACTGGTGACTTTTGTTGCGGGCATGTCCTAGGAATCCTATCGAATTGAAACTTTCAGGGTAGGTTGCATTTCAAAATACGACGGTTGAGTCTTTTGATAGGATGAATCAGCCAAACGGTTTCGGAGTTAAAGACATTTGAAATATTGTGGTTATTTCGGTGATATTTCGGAAACTACTGAAGAGATTGGATTGAAACTTGGCAATTAATTGAACCATAACGATGTACAACTTCGAGCAGAATTTGATGAGATCGTTGTGTCAGTAAAGGCAAAAAAAAATTTTTCAAAATTTTTTTCGAATCGAATTTTTTTTCTTGAAAACTATTGACTATATTTGAAAAAAATTTCGCACAAACCTAAAGATCTATATTTCACAGCAGTTAACTTTATTTCAGCTTGATACCATCATAACTCATATTGGGATATTGGGAAAAATATATAAAATTTTGAGGTTTTTCCTTTCGTATCGTTGTTTTTTCCGTTTAAACTTACAAAAACCTAGAAAAGCACTGACTTGAAGTCAGCAGCTTTTGCGCGCATGTTCAAATTCGTTGCCAAAGCGGTCATTTTTTCACGTATTGACCCCATCAAACGCACTTATGGTGATCTCCTTTGAACATGCGCGTACAAGCAGCAGACTTCACGCTTTTATAGGTTTTTGTGAACTTGCACTCTGTTCGTTGCTGAAATGTTGCAATAAAGTATAGTCACAGATTATGAAATTCTGACTTCGTATTCTGTGAAGTTTCATCTGGATATATTACTTACAGACCCCTTACTTCAGATGCCCCCTGGGTTCCTATTCTTGAATCAGCTGTTGTCAGGGAAACGCGGTGCAGTTTTGATGGAACGATAGAGAAAGCTTACCATCACATTCAAGAATTGGGTCCCAGGTCTATAATGCTCACTCGTCTCGCATCCCCCATATGAACCCTTTTATGTAGATAAGAATGTCTCTTAGGGACGGTATTATAAAATTTATTTTTACCACATAGAGCAGTTAACTCTCATTTTCGAACCAGATTTCAGAAGTTAACTTTCAATTATCTTTAAAAAATAGTTTTACTATTGCCGAATGAAGATAAGCACCCTCTGGTGGCTATCCGAGTAACCCGAGGTACAGACATTATCATTGACAAGTTAAAAGAAATGTTAAGAAAATGAGAAAGTTTATGCATTTTTCTTGTCGTTTGTGTGATTTAACAAGTGCTTCTGATGAGGAAAAGCAAACTCAAATGACCCTTCCCATAGATTTCCACAGCCTGGTCAAAAATTTCGAGTTAGGGTGAAAGAAACTTTCTTTAACAAGTCGGTCCTGAAAGTGTTGAAGAATCGATATAAACCAACAAACAAGATTTATGAGAGTCTGTTACCTTAATTTTTCCGATGATAATCATTTTGAAATAGGCAAGCACGAATTGCTCATGAAATATTAGATCACATTCATGAAGACAATTTTTTTTTCAGGCCCCTAATCCAAGCAGAGAAATTTACTTAAGAGGAATCTGCCTGTTGAACTGATCATTAAATAACAACGTAAATGTTTTAGTGATAGAACTGACTATTGAAAAAAAAGAGTCTCAACAAGGAAATATCTGGAGATGAATACTGTTCGCTCAAAGTGCTTCTGTCGATGAAAGCAAAGTTATACAAGGCTTATTTATTACAGCTTTTTCAAGACCAATCATATGAGTGTTGGAAAATTTAATTGTCAATCCATAACGAATAAGACTCACGATACAAGTAGCATTTGTTTTATGTGAATGTATTCATTTTATTCACAACTAGCTGCCCGGCCCGGCTTCGCACGGGAGGTGTAACTAAAGAAAAACACTAAGATAAAATATATTATGCAGTGAAAAAAACACCCAAATGTCTAAATTATACTTTATTGCAATGCCCTATTATGTACAATATTTTTGGTTTTTCCTTCTTGCCAGAAAACAAATAGAGCAGATGGATTACCAACTCTCGAGCAGGGATATACAACTGCCCATGCGAAAAAATGGTCAATTCAAGGTTTATTCCACAAACTTGTAAGGATTAACTTTGTGATTTATTTATTGTCATTGCAAATGGAAGTCGCACTGGAAACTGGACACGCTTAAATTCATGAGGAAAATTAGATGGCATTAGTGGAATCCTCGGAATAATAATAATAGTGATAATAATAATGTTGTTTATTAAGATAATCAAAGGACCACAAAAATATTATAACGACAGATAATCACAAATAATCCGTGAATTTAACAAACACAAAAATGACCACAAAAGTGCCAGGCACTTGTGCGTGGTAAATATGAATTTCTGAGATATTTACGTGTGAGTGATAATTATGTTTTCAAAATCCTAAAGAATCTACAAAAAAAATGAAACATATGTGAAGGTGAGTGCTACTTCAATTTAAAGGACATCCTCACCTTTGAACTTTCCTATGATAATAGTACCTTCTATCAAGTTTGTAAAAACTCTTTTAACAGAAAGTCTAGTTCTGTTACACAATTTTGGCTGATTAAGGTTGCGTAACATGATAATTTCAGAGCCAACATTCAGCTGCAAATTATGTACACAATTCCTCTAAAGATATCAATACCTCATTATGTATCTCAGCACTAATTTCTAGTTCTGGAATTGCTGTTGTTGATTGTACTCGATGCAAAATGTTTTCAGCCATATGGTCTGTGTATTTGTCCCACAAATGATGGAGGTTCGATGGATGGCATGTTGAAATTATGATGGCAAAAAGTGACAGTATTTGATATGAAGTAGAAGAAATATCAGAATCAGAGAGTGTATGATCCCAAAGTATCATTCTCTAATAAACGTAAACGTTGACAGGCTTCTCGATATGTTGCGCTTATCCACCATCAATGGTTCGCAAATATTCGAAGGAAGTTGGTCCACGAACATTCAGCAATAATAAACGCAAGTAAAAACATTCTTCATTGCTCGGGTGAATTGTGGAAATGCCCCAATGCATTGGTTGAATATACATTCACGTATCCCAGTATGGACGGTCCTCATTTTTGCCGTTGCAATTTTTTGGATGATGCATTCCATGTAAAGTATTTTTGCATTTCTGAGTAAAGCAATGTTCTTGCAAATGAATTTCTTATGCATGTCTCAAAAAAGCTTGTCAACGTTGTGGCTGGTGAAATAAACTCGTTGTCTATTCTCTAAATGGACGGCTAAATGAACTACAGTGGGATAACGTTCATGTATGGCAAATGAAGAAATTCTCCAAATAGATTCATTACTGCTAACATATCTTCCCATCTGATATTGTGACACCTCATCGTTACTATTTGGAGCTGTAATACCAAAAACAGCCATGTCGCTGCCTTTCGTGACGTACTTGCGAACATATTTAATAGATTTTACCGAATTACAGTACTCAACATTGCAATGTGCCTTGAATGTTTTTGACAGAAGCGGCGAATATGGAACAACCCAGGCGTTGTTCACTACAACATCCTTATTCTTAACTTTCAACGCTATTGTTCTACCGCCATCTTCAACAGAAAGACGACGGTACAGGGGGTAACCATCATTACCTGTTATTGTCTCTTCCAATAAAGCACATGGATAACGCTTGGAGCATTTGTTGTCGATCATACATGGTGATTCACGATTGTGTTCACCACACGGTCCATGCATCATGTTTTTTATCACTATTTCATGCAATTCTGGATTTACATCTGGATCAGGAATTTCTGCACTGATGATTGAGTCGAATACATTGGGTCTGCTTTTTTCAGCCACCCACAGGAGAATGTGAGCATGAGTCAACCCCTTCGAACCATTTTGGGTTGCACGTGAAAGTAATAAACAAATTTGGTCGACCATAATGAAGCACTTAAGTCATAGCATCTTGCGCATATTCGTGCATGTGTCTGGAGCTTCCCACAGATGTTGCTGGTAAAATAGTAAGTCGACCGACATTATTTCCATTTCCATCGGCGTTCATGGCATCGCGCAAATGAATATAATCTTTGAACGCAACTTTCTTTGATTCAAACGTATATATGTTAGACATTCCATTTCAATTTTGACATACAAATCAAAGGCGAATTGATGGAACAACGATATGCATAAAAATTCATCGAGCTGACCTTCTTGTTTGTTTCCTGAGGAGTAAGAGAATAATCAACATTAATAAGGAATTGAAACATAGAATTTTTGAAACAATATTACTCTGACGAACTGGTGGTAAAAGCTACGAAAACGTAGTAGAAAATAATAAATAGTGCACAAATCTAAGGAACTTATTCTCTGAAGATATCTTATTGAAATGCATTCTTACTATATTCTTCCATAATGGTGCATTGAAACGTCTCCCATGTTCTCCTGCTGGCCTTTTTCTGCTCTGATCACTAATTTATGTTTGATGGCATTATTTCTAAAGCTAGGAAATGGTTTCATGGAGAAGAAAGAGCTCCAGTAGTAATAAATATTATTTATTTCTAAGGCTGTTTTGAACAATTGTACCAATTGATTATGTTCATGCAAAAGTTATTGCAATTGCACGATGATTTCTTGTCTTGCTGCACGATTGATGGCACAACGTTGATTCATTTCATCCTCAGAATTTCTAAGGAAATAAATCTGGAGGAACTTGTATTCACCATTAACTGGTGGTAACAATGCTCCTGCACGATGGTGAATTTGTTCTAGAATCTGGTGAAAAAAATTAGAAAAGTTTTGTTAATGAGTGTTAACAGAATTTTCATGTTTGCAGGTAATGTTATAATCAATGTGTAATATGCTTGTTTGATATAGAAAATGAAATACCTTAAAAGTTGGGTTGGAACCTCGTTCCTCAATTATGTTTGAACCAAAAGATGTCATTTGGAACACACTATTGTAATGCTGAATATTCTGCAAAAAATGTTTTGATAGAGGTTCTTGGCTTGAAAGTAACGAATTCACAGGTTCTGGTGGCGTTGTCAGTTGTGGCAATTATATTGCCAGCATAATCGACTGTGGGATCATATCATATATTATATTTTCTTGTACCTCACCTGAGATCGATAGTATGGATTCATCGGAAGCTGAGACAGATCTTGCTTGAGAGCCTCTCATTCTGTTGTCCAATCGCTGATTTGAAAGTCATCTTGTGTTACGCGTCCGCCGACCAATATTTGGACGCCTCATTGATGGCATTTTTATAAATGATAATGAGTAACACAAACACACAACACAACGATTGATATCAAGCACAATGCTATTAAACACTTTCAAGAAATACGTTCTACTGAAAATAACAAATAACACAGGTGGTTCGTTTATATAAATGCAGATTGAAGTAACCGTAACCTAACAACCTAAGTGTCGAACGTCGAAGTGTCAAAGTAATCTATGTATGATTGCTCGCTTTGTCGAATACTTCATACTTACGTTTAATAGAGTTCTATGGTTGGAGGAAAAAGGAAGGCTCCGTTCTTTTTTCCGTGATTTTTTTTCGGGAATATTCCGTTATACAAACCTTGACCTGAGAATGATGAACACAACAAAAAAAAAATTATCCAATTTGGTGCAGTCGTTTGAACGTAGTGCTTGCTCAAAATATCGATAGACCATAGATCCTTTTTTATTTATATAGATATATTGAGTATTTAGTCCTTCGCTATAAAAATAGCCAAAGTCAATCTTGCCATTCGGATCTGAAAATGAATAGTATTAAAATACTGTCCAACCTTGGAGATAACCCCGTAATTTTAGAGTTGCTACACTCAATAAGATTGAGGAATGATATATACCTATTTTATAAGAATGAAATATGTACTTCCAGTAATACTCTCGTCAACTATAAAAGTCTTTGAATAAATTGTGAAATCGAAAATTATCAAACCAAACACTAACAAACAGTACAAAATCGACTATCAAAACAAAATCCATGTATGTTCCTAAGGTTCCAAAACTGGCCACCGTGGTGCTGGAATCTTAAATTCAGACGCCAATACCGGCCCTTATTCAATGCATGAATGAACCAAGGGAGAATAGAACAGTTACACTGGATTTCAAACCACAAATGATTAACGTCGAACATATTTCTAAATGTTTTCTGCACCTCTGAGGGTTCTACGTAGATGGCGCTTGTGAAATTGTCTTCACAAAAGTACGATACAAAGCACGACTACGTTAGATGAATATTTTCCGATCAATATTCCCAATGTTTTTTTTTGAAGATTAGTAGTGAACTTAAAGAATCTCGATTTCAAATCAAGGACAATCTTCAAAATCAGCCTCTCAGCACGAAAACGTAATTCACGACGAAATGGTTATTTTAAATCGAAGTATAGCACCAAGCCACGAAATAAAATGACTTAATATCCAACAAGGACAATCGCGAAAACGGCAACGTCCGCAATCCTGGTTCGTATTCAGGTTGTTTTGCGAGCGATTTCAGAAATAAATTGGGTCCGGGACTCGCAGGATGCCAGATTGAGAGATTTCCATTACTGGAGAGATTGTTTGTAATTTATGATCGGATAGGAGACGGCGTATGCGTGGATAACATTATCGAAAACAGGAGCAGCGGAAGAGGAATAGGATGATCCTCGGAAACAAGAGTACAGATTGAAACTCCTTTTTATCCCATTTTCTAGGATGAGTCAGGGGCTGGTTCGAATTCGTTGGCAGAGCATTGACCCCACCTTACGCATCTTTACTTGTTTATAAATACATTTTGTGATCTTTTAAACATATGGTGGTGAAGGCCAATAGTGAGCACAATAAAAATTGTGAAAAATCCAACTAAGAGACTCAATATTTCCACAGCGAGCTGGGATCTCAAAAGTCAAGGGCATAACCAACTCAATAATTCAGGAGATATACTCATTCCAAATTTAATTTGCCCAAAATTTCCAAAAATACAGATAATATGTAATTCGAATTCAGCACATTCAGGAATGACTGCTTGAAGGTTCCTGAAGAATTTAGTTAGTACTAGTTACAAAATAAAATGATAATAATAAATAATAATAATAATAATAATAAATTTTTCGAAATATTTTTCAGCGTTGTTTGATTGTTGGCATTTTCCATCCTATTTCCAAGTTTAAATTCAATCGAGAAAATATTTTCTGAAATATAAATTTTTGTGATGATAAGATCCTCAAGGTATTTTTGCAACTGAACTCAGGTTGGATTCTTCAACTAATTACCAAGTCTCAATTCGATTACCATTGAATTCTCCCAAAAATTTGCTTCAGTGATAAAATGATCACGAAATTTCACAGAAGTTTGAGCACCAGTCACTATCATACCTTTCGATATTGATATCTCATATTATAAATCCTTATTTTCTTCAACGTACTTCATCTTGAATGACAAATTTATTCATTATATCAACTGGCATACAATGATTGAAGTCAAAATCTTGAGCAGACGGTTATAATAAAATACAGTACAAAAATAATACTAGGCCCAGCGTCTCCTGTCGTCCGATTTATGAAATTATCGACAGCATCTCGGTCACAAAAGAAACGAGAATGACATGAAACTACCGAAAAGCTTGTCAAATTATAAAATATCACAAGGACGAATACCTTGTCAAATGCTTTCTCTGGTTAATGAAATGCTGTAAAGAACACTCTCGAAAAATTTTATGACTTCAAAAATAAAATTTTGTTTTATTTCAAATATGAAATAAAATATTCTTGATAGGATTACTTTTTGGAAATTTATTGGAAAAATGTCAACGATACCGAGGTGAAATTCCAGATATTGTTTCTCCAATATCTTATCCTATAGATATCGAAAACGGTGCACTGTAGTTTTTATCAACATCTGGTGAATATTTAAAAAAAAAAAATGTATAACATATTCTCGAGAATTTTTCGATTCAAAAAAAATATTCTGAAGCGCTGCTATTATACCACTAAATACAAAATTAAATCTGACCGTATCAGTCCCTTTTTAAGGTATCAAGAGTAAATTGGAAGGAATTGTCTAATGTAAGATTATTATGGATATCTCTTAGAAGGAAGCCTACTCAATCTCAGGTATTTCATGAAGTGAGAAATTGTGCAGCTTCTGACAACTTGATGCATAACTAATTCCGGCGTTTTCGTGGAGAAACCATTTCCAATATTTTTGAGACAATTTAGTGGAATAATTCCGATGGAATTGACCATACTAAAAGCAATTTTACGTGAAGGAATATTATTAATCAATCACATCTCACTCCAAATATCACAAATCAGGTTACCAAATTAGGAATTTTTCAATTTTCCCCACCAAGCGTTAGCCACGTGAATCAACGGAATCCGATGTGACCCCAAAGCCTTGTCAAAACGTGCTTAATCAATTGTTAGTGGAGCCCAAACCACGTTTCAAACAAATTCTCTTGTTCCTTGTTTGCATTTCCGGTGGCGCCCGTGGCCTAATCGATTGAGCAGAAAGTTATTACTAGAAATCTCCGGATTAATCAAATCAATTCCCGCAAATACACTCATCAATTCGCAGGAGTGATTCCGCATAAAATAGCATTTGGGAAACGGAATTCAATAATATGCCTACCTGTCAGACCCAGTGTATAGAAGTTAAATCGGAATAGAGATATGCCGAAAATTTTTTTTCCGCTAAAATTTACTTACAATTACAACTTTTTTCTTTATTGTTTCATTGAAAACAAAACTGACCTTGCGATCAAATAAACTGCTATTGAATTAGAAATAACGAGTGAAGACCATCAATTTATTCTAGCGGTCGATTCGTCTTTTTGGACAAATGAATTGAGATGGTAGTGAGAACAAAGTAGAGAAAGACAACGGCACAAGAGCGGTTATCTAGAGTTCCAAAATGGCCCATCTCATCTTCCTCCGTAGGTGGAATATAATACGTAGAGTATCTGAGGTGTACAAAAGGGGCGAAATTGGGACAACTTATCTTCATTATAAAAATGATTTCTGTTGAGACTTATTAACGCTGGTAAATTAATAACTTGAGAAAAATATATTTCATCATGTTGAACGAAAATTTGAATGTATTTTCAAGTTTATTTTGAAATGAGAATATAACTTCGAATTTACTAGATGCAAGTGATTGCATAATGTAGAAATGATCCTACCAATACTCAATAACTAGATTTTAATATCACTCTCTGCAAGAACTCATTTTCAGCTTTCCTTACAGAAAAATTTCCCAAGGCAGACATGTTAAGATATCTGAATGAGCAGTAGGTACGCATTTGATTTTCGTGTTGTGGCCATTTTATTTTCACCAGAGCAACTACATTCATGCCATTTTAATTATGGATGATCACATCGTTCATTGCCGACTATTTTGCTGAACAAAACAGTGCTGAGGTTTAAAAGTTCTGATGCATCCTACCCGTTCATGGCTGGACACACAATTGCATGGCGAATCGATTTCTTGAACTCTGTGTTATCTATCATTCACTAAATTCTCCAGGTAGCTTCGAAAGGTAAAATCACAAAAAGCTAGATTCATCTTGATGGGAATGTCTTTCATGGGACATTTAATTACAGTTTATTTTTTTACACGATGATCAACACAACCTGAAATAAATCCTTCATAATGTCAGTGTCCCATATAATCTATTAATCGATACTCAGTATCACAGTTTGAGGGTCTGAATACGATCTGCCTCATAGTTTGAGATCCCATTTTTTCTGAGAACTCGCTCTTTTGAAAACTGGCGGTTCCAATGGCCTTCTTCATATACATACTTCAATTTTAATGTGGTCATGAATTTTCCATCAGCCAGACCTTTCATGTAATGTTTTGGTCACAATAATAAGACTCGGGTCCTTGAGAAAAAGTCCACAAAAGACTTGTGGAATATAAAACTTCATAAGCATCATATTATTTGAATATAGTGTTAGTAGTTCAGTTAATCGTTTCTGAAAACCCACAATAACGTGACTTTATACTGAAATAAGTGCACGCTGAGGCCTAAAATTCGTGTTACTCGAAAAGCAATGTGAAATTACTAATTCATCATGTCCAGTATTCCATATATTTACATGATTCGTTATACCAAACCACCTGTATCTAATAATCAATAATGCTTCTAGTTCCAAGCACTCCAACTAAGAACATTGGAGGAGAACTCTTCAGCAACATTGCCTTACTCGCGTGACATTAGATTTGTTCAAACACCCAGTTCTGTTACTGTCTTGAACCCATTCAGAACTGACTCAATTCACACGTCAGCGCTCATTCTAGTTCGGGACTAATGGATATTTCGAAAGTGTTGTAAACGAATCATTCTTGGAAATTCTCTTGTTATAGCCTAAGGGCTGTTTGTCACCCGAAAAATGCAGTCTCTGCCAGATGTGGTTTTATTGCCCCTGGCTGCATTCGAATGGCATGTAACTGCTGACCGTTTCAATTCGTCGCTCTCAGTTCTTCCCTATAACCAAGAACTGAATTCACCGTTCTAGAACCGGCCTGACGACAATTCATTTCACGTTGGAACACTTGGTTCGGAATTGCAGAATCAGTTCGAACGGCGTTGGAACGCTACTATCGATAAGCGCACACTCCGCCTGATTCAGAACTGGTTCCAGAGTGTGTATGAACAAACTTATTGTTACCAAAAGTCGACTAGCTAGCTGATGCATTTCCCCAAAAAATGCAGCTTTAGCATTAAGTAGCGCCTGGCCTCTTCATTTGACAATGAGCCCTAATTATGACAATAATTATGGGGCTGAATTTGTCCAGCGCCATCCTTTGAGCTTTCTGTTGTCTCTTTCGAAAACCATCGATTTCAATGGCCCTTGATATATACTTCAATTTGCTAATGAATTATTCCGCAATCAGACCTCTTCGTGAGGAAACCATAATAATGCTCTCGTACTTGATAAGGAGATCATGAGAGAAAAATTTTTTGACCATAGTAAGAATCTCCATTTATTGGGAATCATTATATGATTATATTCAATCATTCCTGAAAATTAATCACAATGTGATTTCATTCTGAAATGAGTGCCAGGTGATGACCCAAATAGTGTTGCTCATAAAGCAAGGTAAAATAACTTTTTATGATCCAAAAACATTTGTATCTTATAATCACTCCTACTTTTAATTCCAAGTATTCCAACTGAGAACTATGTATCGTAACTCTTAAACAACCGTGCCTACCTCGGATGACATTGTTAACAGTCGACAAACTGGATGAAATATTTTCTTTAGAGACTAGAGAGCTAGTTGGTAATGTAATGATATAACTTGCGTTGGGCTTTTTTATTATCCAATGAGCCCTGTTGTACTCTTAATGACACAATTAGAGGATCTGAATATGTTCTGTGCCACCCTTTATACACCCTGTTCTCTGAGAACATTCTCTTTGAAAACCTGTCGGTTCCAATGGTACTTCCTATATATTTCGATAAAATATCACTCAGGTTCTTAAGAACAAGTCCAAATAAAGCAAAATTGAAGACCTGTGGAATAGAAAACTTCATGTCATGGAATAGAAAACTTCATATCATTTTTCCATAGTGTGAATGTAGTTGATCATTTTATCATTTATGGAATTCACATGCACGCCGGAAACCGAAATCTTGTTGTCCTTAAAACAAAGTGAGATCACTTCATCGTGTCTAACTGTCTCATATAATAACATGATTGTTAATCCAAAACCACCTGTGTCTGATAAAATCAATACTTCTCCTTGTTCCAAATACTCCAACTAAGAACTCTTCAGCAACAGTGCTCGCGTGACATTGTTACCAACAGTCGGCTAACTAGATGAGATATTTCCCCAAGAAATACAGCTATCGCGTTAAGTAGTGATATAACTTGCGTTGGGCCTGCACTTCCATTCCATTCATGGTTTGCCGAACGATATGCCGTTAAACATAAATACGGAATGGTTAAGTTATACGACCATTTAAAAACGTGAATTTCACGAGCATCGGAGCGCTAGAGACCATTATATGTGACAATAAACTGGTAATGTGACTTCATACGAACACGAAATGGGCCATTAAATTTAGATTCGGATGTTGGCGCGACCATTCGTTAATTCAATATTATCAGTGCATCCCACCGAGGACATGTGGAATTGTGGCAATGTAGAGGATGAAGGGTTGATGATGATTCATTACACGCATCGGTATTGTACTCCATTGTCTCTTAATTGTAGAGCTGTAATTTTTCAACGGGAAATTTTTCCGAAGTGGATGAGGTTGTTGGTGGAAATTTCAGGAATCAATTGAAGAGGACGCTCATGATGTGTGTGTGTGTGTGTGTGTGTGACAGTCAGTGCCATCGAAAACAATTTGAAGAAATTGAAAATACAAATTTCATTCTTGTAAGACAGAGTGTCCAGACAGGGAATTGATGGTTTGGATTTTTGTGTTTACTATGTGAAAGAGCTGTGCTGCATTACAGGGTTTGAAAAGCTTCGTGCACCACGAGCATAATGAATTCGAGTTCTAAAATATCGGATCAACTGAGCTAGTACGAGATACTTATTGTTCATCATCTGTTAGAGCTGAGGGAATGAGTAAAAATGCTTCTGCTGGCCAAAAAACGTCTTTATCCATACTCAAAGAAAATCAAGCACTGCTTATCGAAAATTCTTCTTCGCTGTCAAGGAAGACATACATGTACATCTGAATGTCTTTATTTTCCATGGGTTCGAAAACTGATGGATGGTGGTCATGCTAATAGAGTTAAATATGGAGATGATGTTCGCGAAGTTCATTGAAAAAGAAACATTCTGTCAAAACTCCAGGAGCCCTGATCTCGATCATCTCAACTTGTTTTCAATGCAGGAGTAAGTAGGATTAAAAACAATAGAATAAATCGACAAATCTGATGCCATGGTAGACCTTGGTCCAAGTTGCCAAACCAAAACTTTCGAGAACTCTGGTATATTTATCTATCGATATCCGTGATCTGAGTCTCGGCTATTCAAACCAGATAATTGGATTCAAATATCGGTATTTGTAGAGATCATGTTTGATTGGCTGAAAATCGTTTGGGGGTCCTGATTTCACACCAATAATGTCAATATAGTTTATTGTATGGTGTTCAGCTTCCGTTATTTAGGCTGCTCCTTTTCTGTTCGTAAATATTAAATGGTCGGTTGGATCCTGAGAAGAGGTTATTTGCGTGCCGTGCTTGCTGATTGAGAAGCTTTATTTTCTACGGGAATTTCGTGATATATCCATAGACCATAGTTAGTTAGTATATCGTCATTGGTTTTCTTTTGTCTGAGTGAACCAGGAGTTTCTTCAGTTTCAATGAGTAAGTTCCGTAAATAACTTTTTTTCGGGTACCAACTGAACATTTCATATCTACGAACAGAAAAATAACAGCCGAAATAACAAAGTTGATTTACAGAGCCTATCCTATTCGAACTACATTGGCATAATCGAGGTGAAGTCAGGAGACCTAACACAATTTTCATCCAAACAGACTTGATCTTCACAAATCTAATAATCTGGTTTGGACAGCCGAGTCTTAGTTTACGGATATTCATAAAAAACGTGAATCTCATCATGTCGACTTCGTTCTAAAAGTCTCCTTTCCAGAGGTAGAAAACTTTTGTAATTTTCGTTTAGGAAACTTGGACAGAAGTCTCCTATTAGAGAACAATATCAGATCATAAATGGCGCTCACGCGAGTATTCTGACAATGCGTAACAACTAATCTACGTCCGCTATTGGCAGCATCATTTTTTCCTTAATGATTTCGTAGTTCATTGTCTTCAAATGAATAATAAACAACCCTCTCGATCATTCATATTTTATTCGTCTATCGAACAGCTGACACCCTTGTATATCCTAGATGATTTCCGAGAAGTAAAAGCATACTTTATTATACTTCTCTCCACTATATCGGTTAAGGGTTTGTAAAATTGTCCTGAGATAGGGCCATATAATTTTTATTTTCACGTAAGTAATCTAACAGTTAATAAATATCTAAGATCCTCTCTGCATGTCCAATGTGAGTCGTTCTGATGATCAGTAAAACCTTCAAATTTCAGTAATCATATAACTATCTCCGATCGAGGGGAGTATTTTTTGATTTATCGACAGATATTCTTTCAAGTGTTATTTTCATCATATAAAATTTGGAGTTTTTTATTCCAAAAGTGGTTTTCACACAGTTTCACTCTCAGTGATTTTTCTTGAATCCTGCATGCCTCAAATCGAAAATTCCCAAGAAACGTATCCTCAGATGTCGCCTTTTTCACGATATCGATTCCTCTCAGAATCCTCCTAATCTCCATTACCTACTTGATAACTAATTTTATTCCAAAAGTGGTTTTCACACAGTTTCACTCTCAGTGATTTTTCTTGAATCCTGCATGCCTCAAATCGAAAATTCCCAAGAAACGTATCCTCAGATGTCGCCTTTTTCACGATATCGATTCCTCTCAGAATCCTCCTAATCTCCAACCGTGCTTCAAATTTTTTATGAGCAGCTTTTTTCGACCTATAAAACTGTCACTATATAGCGATTAATGAAATTTGGATGGCGAAAGATACAGAAAATCCCAAATGAAGACACATACCCTCTGAGGGCCCCTTCAAAGCTACAGACGGCATTATATCTAGGGTAAGAGGGCGGCATTCGCAGCAGAAGATATTCAAACGGAAAAGGTCAGAGTTCACGACAGCTTCCCTATCTCTTGATGTTTTGTAGGTGGGAATGCCAAATGGTGTAAATTTTCCGGTGGCATTTCTGTGACCGAACAAAGAGTCAATAAGGGTGAATGACGGGGCACGTATATTGGGGATATTTCACCCTTTTGTTGTAATATAATGAGGATATAGCTATTCTTTTCATGCGTGTTCAATCGAGTATGGTTGAGTTTCCTTCTATCTCATAAAATTACATACAGGATATTTCACCATAAACTGGTCAAACATATATAGCCGTATAGATGACATCTGGAAAGTAATTTTTGCCCTATGACATATACCCCGTTTTCGAAGCATAAGCGAGATACAGGGTGTTTAATGTCAACTTTGAGCAATATTCTGATTACTGTGGTGATTTATACGTGACCTTTGAAATAACATTTTTGGGTCACATCTTAGTATTTTCTGGTGGTCAATTCAATTGTTCTGTAGAATTCGTGGAAAAATATTTTAAAATGGCGGAAAACCAACAAAGTTGGAATTTTTTGTTTTCGATTGCAAAATAATTTTTTTATTATTCAATGTACTCAATTCTCTAAGATTTTCCGTGAAAAAATTTTTCCAAAATTCAAACCTATCTTTTTTTTCACATGTCTACAGGGAAAAAAAATTCACCCAAAATTGTTGAATCCTTTCGAGGTTGAACTAACCTCCATTCTGAACACTGGTGTGAAAACAGAATGAAAAATTATCAAATGGTTTTCATTTTATAGCCTTCCAAAGATTCCGCTCGGAGGACCTACTTAAATAATTTTCATTCAAGAAACTGGTGGCCCTACAGAGTCCAAAATTGTGCCAATGGGCCCATAGAGTGAGCTGAATAGAAATATGAATTTATCAAAAAAAATATTTTTTTTTTCAAAAAACTTTGATGTGATTCAAACTCCCTTCACTTACGGACAATAGCGTCGCGTATAAATTGGATTTATTCTGATTATAATGACTTCCGTTACCAGGCAACGGTAGTTCATCGAATTTGATCCTATTTTCCGAATGCGGAGAGTTCGATTCCTCCCAAAGTTTTTTAGAAAATATTTTTTTTCTTGATAAATTCATATTTCTATCCAGGTCTCTTTGGAGGCCTATTGGCATAATTTTGGCATCCGTAGGGCCACCAGTTTTTTAAATAAAAATTATTTAAGTGCTCCGAGTGGAGTCTTTGGAAGGCTATAAATTGAACACCAATGGTTATTCCTTCATTCTGTTTTCACCCCAGTATTCAGAATGAAGGTGAATTCAACCTCTAAAGATTTCAACAATTTTGGGTGAATTTTTTTTTTACTGTAGACATGTAAAAAAAAGTTGAGTTTGAATTTTGGAAAAGTTTTTTCACGGAAAATCTTGGAAAATTGGGAAGATTGAAATAATGATAAACAATTTGGCAATCGAAAACAAAAAATTCCAACTTTGTAGGTTTTCCGCCATTTTGAAATTTTTTTTCCAGAATTCTATAGAAAAATTGAATTAACCACCAAAAAATACTAAGATGTCACCAAAAACCGTTATTTCAAAGGTCACGTATAAATCACCACAGTTATCAGAATATTGCTCAAAGTTGACATTAAACACCCTGTATCTCGCTTATGCTTCGAAAACGGGGTATATGTCATAAGGCAAAAATTACTTTCCCAATGTCATCTATACGGCTATATATGTTTGACCAGTTTATGGTGGAGCACCCTGTATACAGCTTTACTGAGAGCTTTAGAACTTTGAATTGTAGTATTCATGTGTTTTTGTGTTGCATTTTCGAGCTCCTGTAACTATTTGTGACTTTATGTGCGTTGTCTTGATGTTCTATTTTCATAACCTAACTTTATGGTGTGGAAATAGGTGGAAAGATAACCTTCGCAGTCTTAACACACATTCTGTATTATGTGCTTAAATGTATGGCCACTGGGTAGGATTGATGTAAATGTGAAAACTATATGTATGAAATAACCCGTAAAAGCCAAATGTTGAGTTCGCCAGCCGCCCAACATCCTTTCAGAGTAAAAATATAAGACAGAAATATTGTTAGTATGAATCTTTCATCATTTCAATCTGGTAAATGATTTACATTTTGACATAATTGAGGCTCTATCTCACTAATGAGACGAATAATTTCATCCTTTAGTTCAGGAATCGATTGTGGATTATTCTTATAGACCTGGCTTTTCACATAACCCCAAAGAAAATGGTCCATCAGTGTCAAATCACATGATCTTGGTGGCTAATTGACTTCACCGTTTCTGGAGATTATTCGTCGAAGAAATTTTTATCCCAATAAATCAATTCGGTCATTTGCAAAGTGAGGTGTAGCGCCATCCTGTTGAAATCAAATGTCCTCTAGATCAATATTCATTAATTCAGGCCACAAAATTCGATTATCATCCGATGGTATCGATCACCATTGACAGTTACAGCTTCACCAGCAGCATTTTCAAAGATGTGACGTCTAATTACAACATCTGACAATAATGCACACCAAACAGTAACTCGTTCAGGATGCATAGGTTTCTCATGAATAATTCGTGGGTGTTCCTCATCCCAGATACGAGAATTTTGTTTATTAACAAAGCCACCAAGTTGAAAATGTGCCTCAGCTGGTTGTTCATTGATGAAATTGACGAATGAACGACGTTTTAAATGATCTAATGAGTTAGTTCCTGTGTTATTTGAACCTCATATGCCTTCAGAGCAAAATCCTTGTGCAAAATACGCCATGTTGTGGACCCACTAAGTCCAACTTGTTGTGAACTTCGTCTAATGAACATTCCAGGGTCTTCAGCAACACTTTCACGAACCAAATCAATATTTCCTTGTGAACGACCACTACGACTGTATTTTTCACTTTTTTGATCTTCCACCGAACCGGTCTCTTGAAATTTTTCAATAATTCGACCAATAGTGCTTTGAGATGGACGATTATGTAAACCATAAAATGCACGTGATTTTCTGAAAACACTTTTCACAGAACGCTGATTTCCATGAAATAATTCAGCAATTTGAACGCGTTGTTATATCGTGTACGAAGTCATTTTTTATAAATGTCATACACCACACTTCTCAACTGTCGAAATACCCATACAGTCCGCTATTTATATTTTATTTATTCTTTAAAGAACCGCGCAATTCGAAACACCCTTTAGATTTGAATGAACTAATAAAAAAAATCCGTCCGTCCGCCGTCCGTTGACCGGGACTTTTCTCTGAAAGTACTGAACCGAAATCTGTGAAACTTGGTAGAAAATACGTGTGACGCTCGAGATACTTCAAGCTTTCCAGCAGGTTCGGTGAACCCTTAATGCTAAAAACTGGGAATAGGAGGGAAAAAATCATTTCTCGAAAACTTACCACTGAAATTCCATGAAACTCCCAACGTTGATTATTGTTGCATAACTTAACCTTAAAATTTTTACCCGGATGATTTCCGATCAGTGGTCCCCGAGATAAAAAGAAAAACGTGCCTTTTACCCTACCTCTTTGGTGGTGTTGAAAAGAGTAAGATTTTTTAAGCGGTGCATGAAACGACTGTGGAACGTCTCTTCTCATTCAAAATATTATTTCAAATTATGCTACTCAATTATGGTTCTGCATGTGGAAATGTTATTCAATTTTACAAGAGTTTTTATTGAGATTTTAATGTTTCACGTGAATTTTTTCTTGGAATTGGTTTTTGTGTTGTGAAAAACCAATAAGTTATGAATAATATATAATATTCATTTATCTTGAATCAATGGTATTGAGTTATTTAACTGAAAAAATAATACACCCTTGTCTAAACCTTGGAGCGTCTCATATAAGACTTGTTTTAAGAGCAACTGAGAGAAAAAAATTCATCGAATGTAACAGAACTAAAAATTTCTAAGGAATCAATTCTAAGAAATCGATTAAAAATAATGACAATTTATGCACAGATTAAATTTTACGTAGCTACTTCTCAGAAACATTAAGCAAGGACAAAAGATACATTTGGAAATGTACCAGGAATGGTTGATGAATAAATAACGCTTGCCATGTGCCAAACTTTTTCTATCCTGGCATAGAAGGACATAAATTGAACCTGCTCCAATTTGGCAAGTTCCGCTTCTGATATTTTCCTTCAAGGGGGTCTGATATATGTGTTCTTCAAAGGGTAGCCTTGGTAATAAAATATGGAAATGTTTTTGCTCCTGTTTCGATTCATTGCTTTCGGATAGGCCATTTTTCTCCATAATTCAGATATATATTTTTTTGTTTTGGTGGCCTGAATACAGAAAATTGAGGTTTGGAAATGATATTTCTCACTTTCACAGGAAAGGAATGTTGTGCTACCATTCGATGAGGATGACGAAGATATTTTGAATTAGCAGACAAAACTTTTCCGAAAGAAAAAGGTTCGTTGATTCCGTGTCAGTAATCATTTTTTCAGATCACTAATAATTTCGAATTTTTAGTCAGAAATCCTCTGTAACAACGAATTCGTTTTCTGAATTCAAAAAATGAGATAATGCAAAATCTTACCAAAAATACCCTTCAATCGATATTCGAAAAAAACGCCATGGCTTCAGTAGAGTTATTTGAATTTTGTTCTTGTATTCTTTTGTATTGTTATAAGGCAAATTTTTTTCAGACGAAAACCATAACTTTTGAGTTCCAAAATAAAAAAAGGATACTTTGTTGACTACTGGAGAATTCACAGAATGAATTGCAACGAAATAATTTTTTTGAATTTTTATCGATAATCAGAAAAATTCCAAAAAGTATTCTTGAATTATTTCATTGATCAAGAATCATATCCCGAAGTATTCCTTTCAGAATATTCTTCAACTAATTTCTGTATGAATAATTATGAATAATAAATCTTCAAAAGTGTACAGGGTGTATATTTAAGAGGACGATTCTCGAAGCCATTTCAAGAAAAAAACTTCATAATAACCTATGTTATTTACGTGCTAACTTTTTATGATACAGGGTGATGAGGTTTCAAGGGAAATCTCTTTTTCTTCAACAACAATTATGCAATTACAGGTATTTCTATGGAATTTGGTACACGTTTTCACTGCATTAATCAATCAATGAATGGGTTTCGCATCGAATATTTCTGGATCTAAAATTTTATTAATTTTGAACAAATTTGATTTCCTGATTTCACTTCGACCTGCAATTGCATTCAAAATTTTTTTCCCCCAATATTTCCAAAAATACAGATTGGATCGAATTGAAATTCAGTACTTGCTTGCAGACATAATGTTTAAAATGTCTGGAGCAAGGCGTTGTAACTATTACAATCTGACCTGTTCCGTAAGTAGGTACTCATCTCATTATATTCAATTCCAAGTCACGTACAATTCAAGTTTGCTCAATCTTTATCTTATTTTGAAAAAAATCAAATTTCGAATTAGTATATTCGCTGCTATTGGAGGATCAAGTGCTTATCTTCAATTTTCGACTATTTATTCATACTTAGCTCGTTGAAAATGGAATATAAAATATCGAATGAGTAGCTGCGTAGGAGACGACCGTTCGACGTCAAAGTGGAGTTTGTAACTTTGTTCAGCACGACTATTGAATTCAACGAATATTCTCCTTGACCTAGGCTAGATACACCGCTTATCCCCACCCAAAAATCTACTAAGAAGAGCATCATATACATTGTTTAAAGTTTTCTAAGTCTCAAAAGGTTAGGTTTCGTCAGATTATTTTTGGGGCTGAAATTTCGTTCACGGTACTATCATTCAACATTCAACATGACACTCGTACCAAGAACTTCGTTGATGTCGGACAAAGTCGTGCTAATTATGAAACTTCACTATCCGAATTTTCCAGATAATACTTCTCTTTGTAGATGTTATGGGTAGTGCTATATCGATAAATTTTTGCCAAATTATCGTAAGCCGCAAAGTACTACCTAGCGGCTTACGATAGTTTGGCAAAAATGTATCGATATATAATATTTGTTGATTTACTTAAGGATTAACATCCTCGTCTTCATGATTTATCAAAATGAAGCCATGTCATTTCAGTAATGAAAGCTTTTTACGCGCTTGTTCTTGGGAACAGCGCGTTATAATTTCGTCACGATGTCTGTAATTTTCGAATTTTGAACCGAAATTGGTCTCAAACGACTAGGTTGGACTCACTGATGAAGAATCCGTGGTCAAAATTGATTCTGTCCGTCCGGCCGGCCGTGTGCGCTGTAACTTACGAAAGGAAGGTCCTAGAGTGTTAAAATTTTCAGGTTAGGTTAAGATCCTGAATATCTCGGTTGAGTTCGTTAATAGGCCAAATCTGCCGAATGGTTTTGGTGCTACAGACATTTGAAATTTTTATTTTTCAATAACTCGAAAAATATTTATCTGATCGAAATGAAACTTTGTTGGAAAATGAGCAGTGTCGATAAGAAAAAATTATCCATGGAAAAATTCGAAATTTTTTTTTTTTTTTCGAAAATTTTTCTTGAAAATTCTTTTTGAAAATTTTTTCAATTCATTGAAATTTCACTGAAATTTCCAAGTCACCATTTCGCAATGTGAACAAGCGCGTAAAAGCTGCTGAATTCAAGTCAGTGCTTTTCTAGATTTTTTTGTTACAAATGTTCAATATTTCTTAAAGTTTATTCAATCAATTCATGTTTATTAATGAGTTCACATAGTAATAACAACACGTCGAATGCACGCTCCAGAATTATAATTCAAATTTCCAGAATTCACTGTCTTTTCTTTACCCACCAACTTTCCGAAACAGGAAATACTGACACCCGAGGCTTGTCATTTCGAATGAATGACAACAAATAGTTCTCACCTGGGATAGAACTATCGATTTTCCGACCTATCGTACGTACGCTTTCAGTTCGTTGACATGAATAGGTAAACCACAAAGGCTTTCAACTTTCTATATTGATTCATTTCAATGAGGTTTTCCATTCCATAGAGAACGTAATTCAAATTCACAATATGGGAGTATTTTCCCATCACATTCCGCGGTAGCAGGCATTTGTATACATGATAAAATCGATATGTGGCAACATGAATAATTCAGCAAGGAAAATTGACAGAATCAATGTAACTGGCTTAAGAAAATGTCCTGGGATATTTCGAATATGGATTAAGCTAGAAATTCGTTGTAAATTCAGTCAACCGTAAATACTATTATCAATATTTATGCGGAAGCCTAATCATTGTTCAGAAAACCGAGATATGGTAGAATATTAACTTCAAGATAGGAATTGGTTTCACGGAGAAGAAAGAGCTCCAGTAATAATAAATAACATAATCACAATCGTCTTGTGGGAATCCACATGAACCGAGTGTTTCCAATGTCGTGACGGTTTTTTGTAATGCTGCAATATCGCAGTTACAGCGACCTGATGCGACAAAAGGATGAACGTCATACACATCGATCAAAGTATTCTGCACTCGAAGGTGAGACTCGCAAGATGCTCCTGGCAGATGGCGCGCTGTAGTTGTTATACTACAACGGTCCTTCTGAAAGGTAACAAGTATCGAGAGAACTCTCTGCGGTTTATCCAAGTTAAGTTGACCTGACGATCAATAATAATTGTGAAACAGCTGTAGTCATTCTACTTGGATCCGCTTCTTCGGTGTAGGTGTTTTGGTTGATTGGATGATTAGCTCTGATCAAGGGGGAATATTTGTTGATTTATCGACGGATATTCGTCCTTGTGATTATGTTATTTATTATTACTGGAGCTCTTTCTTCTCCGTGAAACCAATTCCTATCTTTGTTAGATGTTGGACGTTTTCGTCTTGTGGGAATCCACATGAACCGAGTGTTTCCAATGTCGTGACGGTTTTTTGTAATGCTGCAATATCGCAGTTACAGCGACCTGATGCGACAAAAGGATGAACGTCATACACATCGATCAAAGTATTCTGCACTCGAAGGTGAGACTCGCAAGATGCTCCTGGCAGATGGCGCGCTGTAGTTGTTATACTACAACGGTCCTTCTGAAAGGTAACAAGTATCGAGAGAACTCACTGCGGTTTATCCAAGTTAAGTTGACCTGACGATCAATAATAATTGTGAAACAGCTGTAGTCATTCTACTTGGATCCGCTTCTTCGGTGTAGGTGTTTTGGTTGATTGGATGATTAGCTCTGATCAAGGGGGAATATTTGTTGATTTATCGACGGATATTCGTCCTTGTGATTATGTTATTTATTAACTTCAAGATTCGTACAGAAGTTAATTTAAATCTCATGAATATTTCCCGAAAAAAAAGTTGTTTCGAATAAAAATTAAAAAATTAATTCTCGAGAATATATCTAAAGAACACAATGATAAATCATATTGAGTCACAATTGTTTTGTTTTTTGAGATGAACGCAATTGAAAATTTGTAACTCCACTGATAATTTGTTTTGGCTAAGCACATTCCTATCTTTTTGGTGAAATTTACGCTTATCTATGTTGTGTTAGGGCAATGTATATAAAGAAAATTAACCTTAGAAATCCAACATTGGATATGAACTCTGGAAGTTTTTATATTTTGGACTTTTCATTCCCATTAGGTTTCTCCTATACCTCTATTGAACGGCCTCACCTTCTAGCTCTTTATCTGTAATTTGATTTTTCTCTTTTCATTGTTCACTTATTATTTGGTTTCATAGGAATAAAACACTCTCGTTGATTTTGTTCTGTTAATTTGTAAACACAGTTTTGGATATTAGGTTACCTGTTTGTGTTCCTTGTGAATAAATGAATAAATAAATAAAATTGAAATTGTTGAAACAGAGACTTATCATTTTCTTTTATTTCTTCTAAGAATGAAGAGCTTTAGTTTAAGCAATTACTCGTTTCATGATGAATAAATGACTCAACATGATTTTCCGTTGGGGTCCTTGAATCGAAACGATCTAAAATTTGGCAGACTGAGCCTGACCTGAGAAAACTTTTCTTCAAAAATTCATTTTTGAATTTATTAAGTTACAACATATACGGACGGCCGGACATAATTGAATTTGACGTCAGATTTTTCATCATTGAGCCCAACCTAGACATAATAAACCTTTTTCGGCAAAAAAAATAGAAAATTACAGACATTTGGGCTGAATGATGATGTTCTGGTTTCGTAGAAAACGCGTTGAAATTTTATGTCTAACTTAAATTACCTATGTGAAAACAGCAACCATTTTGTTTTCAAACGCTTATTTTCTGAAAAATAAGTCATCTCTGCACAAATCAATTCAATTGATTTCAATCAACAAAAAGAAAGAAAGTACACATTTCAACAAAAATAAACAATTTGAGTTGCAGAATATGATGTCTAAGTGAACTTGTATACTGTCATTTTCTGCAACAGGAATGAAAAACACTCTCCAATCCGAACAATATTTCACAATGATATCGAAAAAGAACTGAGAAATGGAGATTGGCTTGAACTGGGAAAATCTGAACAGAGATTTTGGGTATCCATTCTGACATAAAATACTGGATTGTTTTCAGAATTCTTTGAATGAAAGGATACATCAGACAGATTGAGAAACTTATGTTGCACACATTTAATGATTGCCACCTTCTGTGATGTTGTGTGTACGTAATTAAAATTTAATGTTCTGTGGAACGCCAAGGGTTTAGAATATCGGTCCGTTTTTATACAACCACTATCCCTGATCAACCATAGGTCCACAAATGAGATCTTACCTTTTACCTCTGTCTCATGTGTGAACTGATAACTGGCGGTCCACAAATGAGATCTTACCTTCTACCTCTACCTCATGTGGGAACTGAGAACTGGCGGTCTTTATGGAAAATGTCAAAGATCTTCAGAACTTCATTCACCATACTTTAAGGTACTGACATATATCGTCAACATAAACGAAGATCAAAGATAGAGATAGAGAGCACAGCAAAGACAGAATTAATTTGATCGAGTTGTTCATCACAAATTCTGCTGAAATAGGTGAAGCTGGGTTACCCATATAGATGTGATAACTTAAAGGCCTATTACACTATCCAATCTCCAGGGCCCGGCAGGCAGGGACCGGGTAGTGTAATAAGGAATCGGCAGCTAGGTTCCTGATCTAGGGCGATTGAGTAGACCCAATCTGCCGGAACCGGCATACCGTGCAGTGTAATAAGCGCTAGGGAGTTAGGGAGCTCAGTCGCATAGCAACGCAGTGAGCGTACAATACAAATAAACGTGTCATAAGCCTGAATGCGTTATTCTTTGAGATGTCGTACGCAAGAGAAAAAGCAATCTTACTTAATATAGTAGAAATATACAGGGAAATGCAGTATCTGTGGAAGAAAGACCACAAAGACTATGTCAATAAAGACTTGAGGAATGATGGCTATAAGGTGCTCTTAGAAATCTAAGAAAATATATAAAAACTTCGATGAAACGACAACAGTCAAGGTTATAATATTTAATAAGAGAGGTTGAGATATCAAAGAACTAAATCTCGAATCTTGATAAGGATCTCCAGTGGCTGGAAATCCCAATGTGACAACCAGTCTTTGTTGTGGACTTAAGCTTTCTCTTAAAATGGTTTCATCTTTTTTATTAACGAAGCTACTAAGTTAAGTAGCTCTCCAAATTAGTCTGTTTCTAGTCTCAAGTAGTTCCGTGAATCTGTTTGGTCTAAACAACGAAGTATTTGCATATTTGAGAGTTTTTCTCTGAGGAGCAAATATTTTTTCACCCATATTCCCCTCTCCTTCCATTTGGTGTATTTCGAGGTACTGACCGCCAAACTCACCACTAATGCAACTTTTTGTCTTTTTGATAATTTCGGAGACATAACGATTGGATATTCGTAAATGTCGCCACGTTGACGTTCAAATGACAGAAGTCAGACCGGTATCTAGGGTAGTGTAATAAGCGACACCCTACCCGGCAAACCGGGCACCCGGCATACCAGGCCCTAGAGATTGGATAGTGTAATAGGCCTTTTATTGCTTTAATGTTTATGCCTTTATGTTCTTTTTAGATCGAGGAAAAGTTTCTCGAAACGTAGCTGCACTGAATAAATTCAATAAATCAGTTCTTTGAGGCCGATATTATTCACTTTCTGAATATTCGAGCACGACATTATATTCCTATAAACTGACTAACGTTTATACTTCTATTCCAGATGAAAATGCCGCAACCATTCGGACTGACAGAAAGTACTGGCGGATGAGACCGGTGTACCCTGCCCGCTTGCAGTGGCGCAGCAGTACAACCCATGGATAGAGACAGTGATGGGGTGGCCGTGCGATGGAGCAATGTGCGCAACGACGATGATGACCTCGACATCGACGATGTGCACCATGCCAGCACAGGCTTCTCACCTCCCCATCAGACGCCTCAGCTGCCGCTGCAACTACAGCAACGACACTACTCGAGGTCCATGTCATCTCTACCTCCTGAACCCTTCATGATAATGCGCAACAAGGCGCTGAACAGAAGGGTTTGCATAAATGTTGGTGGAGTTAAACATGAAGTGAGTAAACATGTGTTGCCCAATTCGTATTCGTAGATTTTACTGCCCTCTTGGGTATTGTAACCTTAGTTCATTGGATTTCCCGTCAAATTCAGGGTATGATGAATTCCCAATCACATAGCAACTCTCTAAATTTGCTTGAATTTCTTTGACATGATCCAGCTCCCTAATTTGGTAGATCCAAACTAAGTTGAGAAGAAGTTAACAATGAAGCTGCAAATACCACCGACGGCAGCCATGGAGTTTTCGGGGACCATCTTCAACTGCGTATAAGGATGACAGAAGGTTCAATATACCTCAGAATAGAAGACAAAGAGTTTTTTAGGTTGCATAGAGAGGAAAGAATTTCACTAGTTCTCCAAAATTTTTTTAGTCCTGACGAGAACTACAGTTTTTGAAAACATAATCACAAAGGTAGTAAATGGTGACCAGATATACAAATTATAATTCTTCTGTTGAACTGTTGATGTTCGTTGCACCATAGAGGAGTTTGATTGGGCTTGTGTGGAAATGCATAACAATCAAGACCTAAGCTTTGGCTCGAAAACTATTGGCTTTTCTATGGGCTGAGCTGTATCGATAGCAAAGAACGAACTCAAGCTAATAACAGCTCGCAGTGACGTGATATCAACTATAAACAATCAGTGCCTTAGAAATTATTGGTCCTTCTAGATGAAAGGCCTTTTCTTCAGTACAGACCGAACTTAAGCTACTATCTGGTCACAGTAGCGTGATATATCACCTACATACAATTAGTGCCCGTGAGGAAATGCATAGCAATATTTCGAACAGATGTAGAGAAATGATCGGTTCCGCCAAAGAAAAAGCTTTCTCGTAAGCGGAGAATCCACCAAGGTTACTCTGTGGCCACTGTGCTGTCTGTAAGATATGCAAATACACAACTCTATACACCAAATACAGATATAGCACTAATAAGACTAGTTCTTATGAGCTTCGTAACTTAATGCTGAAGAACCTATTGCAACCTGTTATTCTTCAATTTTTTTTAGGTACTTTGGAGAACCCTGGACCGTTTACCTCATACACGACTGGGGAGACTACGAGACTGCAATACA
Organism: Myrrha octodecimguttata; assembly: GCA_958510865.1. NCBI lineage: Eukaryota > Metazoa > Arthropoda > Insecta > Coleoptera > Coccinellidae > Myrrha > Myrrha octodecimguttata. The sequence goes on along the minus strand of OY294056.1, from coordinate 69,750,886 downwards.
CACGAAGCCTTAGGAGAACTTTGCGACGACTATTCTCTCATAGACAACGAGTATTTTTTCGATCGACACCCCAAATCTTTCAGCTCCATCCTCAATTTTTATCGTACCGGCAAACTGCATCTCGTCGACGAGATGTGCGTGTTAGCCTTTAGTGATGACCTCGAGTATTGGGGTGTCGACGAACTGTACCTAGAATCGTGCTGTCAGCACAAGTACCACCAGAGGAAGGAGCATGTACACGAGGAGATGAGAAAAGAGGCTGAGTCCCTGCGACAGAGGGACGAGGAAGAGTTTGGTGAGGATAAGTGCTCTCAGTATCAAAAATGGCTGTGGGATATGTTAGAGAAACCGACTACATCGATAGCTGCTAGGGTAAGTTGGTGTTGAAATAGATGCTTTTGCAGTGAGTTCTTATATTTCCGATGAAATCAATTACTAACTTCTGGATGAGGTACTTCTTGAACCGATGTCTACAAATCCCTTAGTTCTCGTGAAAGTGGATCATTCAATATATTCTCACATTGTTTGGAAAGGATTGGAGAGCTCAAAGAATTATGGACGGTAGATTTTACTTTCAACTGGCTCGATGATTTCTGTTCCTTGAAGGTGAAGTAGCAGAATGGGGTATTTACTTGATTTCTGAAACTGAAGATCCTCAGAATTCAACCACACGAAGTTGACTCGGATTCCTCGTATACATCTTATGACGTGCTTGGGAGCGTTAGTCATGTGTTTTTTGAACTGGGTTTTCTATATGCACAGCTCTTGGACTAACCAGCTCTGGAATTTTGCCCTGTTACCAATGGGGTACAAGAGGTGATTTTACGGACAGATATGACAGCTGTACAACCATTAAACGAAGCTTGGCTCAAAGTAGCTGCAGGAGCTTTCTGGTAGAGTATGGTCAGGATATCAAGAATGTTTTCTCTTGTTCTAGTCCTAGCTAGCTCCCATTATTGTTAGACTCTGCCCTGCAATAGTTCATCCCAAGACTACAGAACGGTTCTGGTCCGTTCAATGTTACCCTTGAGGCCCTCTTTGCTAGTTCATATGCCTAGTGATTTCCTTCAATACTGAAACTGCAACTGAAACCTGAAAACCATAGGAAAGTCGCTTCGTTGCCTGTTGTCACTTGCTCTATGGTATTACGGCATTTCCAGGCTGGTCCGTTCAATGCTACCCCTAAGGCCTTTCTGCTAGTTCATAGGCCTAGCCATTCTCTTTAATACTACAGTCCACTGTAGCCCCGGAGGCAAGTCGCTTTGTTACCTGGGACCACTTGCTTCATTATATTACGGCATTCCCAGGCAAGTAGAGAGTGGATTGGTGATTCCAGAACCATCAGTGTGGCCTAGCTATTCCTATCAGCCCACCTTGAGGGTTTTCAGACATTCTTGGACGCAAAAGTGTCTTAGGCTGTGGGAAAATTCTGACGGCAGATATACCTCTTCCATTTTGAATTCTCAATCAGCTAGTTTTGTCTTATTCAACAAGAATTCTTATAGTAACTTCATCGGAAAAGAAGAACTTTCTGGCCCCTTTTTATGTTTTAATTTTGACCCAATAAATTATAATTCCCATGTAAATAAATCGTTAACTATCTGTTAATATTTCGTGTTCAGTATATATTTGGATAAACTAGTAGTTCTTTACAAAACTAGAATTTTATCGGCTAGTGCGATATCTTGATTGTGATTCAAGTGCGGATAATAAAAACAGATAACTTACAGTGGTATTCTTCAATTCTTGACTTTTTCTTCATCAAGTCTATCATGAAGTTTTATCTGTCCGCATTTGACAACCTACTAGATTTATTCCATCAACTTCCGAATATATTCATACAACGTTTATGAATGTGATAATTTAAGTCAATGGTATTTCGTATTTGAATTTTTTCGACTGCTTTCCAGCAAACCTTACCAATAAGTGACATGAATTTGCGTGGATACCCTCTTTCAAGATCATTTCAATCAGTGATTATATTCGGAAGTTTCATGTCAACTTGATTGTGATTTCTATAGAATCGTTGCTATCTATTCTGTAAATTAGTAAAAACAATTCCTCGAAATGACGTTGTTGGAGTTGTAATGAAGATTTATTTTGTGGTATTATATTCGCATTTCCAATTTACTGCAGAATAGCGTCAACTGCCGAAATTGTTCAAAATTCAAAACTCTCTGCTATGAAAATCTGATTCAAAAAAGTAGTATATGAAGTTTCAAGACTTGCACCTCTAATTTCGTCATAAACTAATCATTGTAACAAAGAAAATATCTTCGAGAATCTTAAATTTGGAGAAAAACCAAAAACAAACAAGCTACTGGTTGATTGATAAAAGTATCAGATGAAAAAGAGACGGATAAAATAAAAGCTCCACTTAAATAGCATTCCAGGTCCCAATAATTATTTTATACTAGTTGTGATTATATTTGGTCCAAATTCATTTTTCTCGAGTGTATATTCTTTGTGCCATTTATAACAATTAACTTTAAGATCTTGACTAACCTTTATTCTTTTGCTTCTGCTAGCTTTATAATATAGCTGGATGTTCAAACTGTTTCGACTCACATCACGATAGAAACGTTATTAGATATAATAGTTAGTCAGTTTCATCTCTAGTTTTCCTTGCTAGATTTAGATTTTAGATGAATACGTATTCCATTTGGTCAATCAGTCAAAAGTGACAAAAATAAATATTAATTTTCAAAGATAATTTACTGAAAAAATTGAGATAGGTATGAATAAGAAAAAAAAAGAAAATTATACAATAAAAAAAGAAACAATTTGAACACAAACGTTTCTCATTGAGCTCAGATTGTTCTAGATGTGATCAGCCGGAAGAAGTTGAAAATATAATTGTTCTTGCCATCTTGAACACTCATATGCTTGTATGTGTTTCGTATTGTGATAGCGATGGGCGTACGCGATGACTAGTTATAAACGCAATGCGGGTCTGGAATGCGCTATCTCTCAATTTGCTCTAACTTGGTTGAATAAAGCGTCTCAATTTTTCCCTATCTCTATAAATATGAATGATTTGACATGGTAGAATCAAAAATTCGAATTGATAATCAGGCGTATTCTGTTTGCAAATAGCGATATTGTCAGGAAAAAGATATTGCTTTCATAGCAAGATGAGACATATTGGTATTCTGATCATCGATTCTGAGCAATATGATCTGTAACTTCAACAAGAATCTTGCTATCAATATTGCCATCTTAGCAACCTCAAAATAGTTCTTCCTCTGCTTGATAACAAGGTTAGTTAGAAAGGAAATATTGCAGAGACCCATTTGTTTCAGTATTATTTCTTCCAAGAATTCGAAAATCTTGAAAAAGGGAAGTATGTGCTAATGGAAATGTGTTCAAGGTTCTCCAGAATATTTAATTTTTTGAGGAAAATCTTAAGACTTAAATACCGGCATAGAAGGCAACAGCTGAGAATATTATTCGAGCATCTCAACAACAGCAATCCCTTTGAGTTGCCAATAGAAAAGTTCTAAAGAAAAAAGAACTATTAACGCCTGAATTCAATTGCTGCATTTGATTTCTGGTAAACAATATTCCAGTATCCAGTTCCAGGAAAACCTATACGTAGAAAGAGGTTATGTATGCGAAATCATAGAAAACTCATGAAATGTTCACGAAGAAGGGTCATATTCTTCTTCCTTGTAGCTCTAAAGTCACAAAATACAGTGTTGTCAGCTCTAACATCACCGATTATGAAAGTCTATGATTTCAATATTTCTATGACAAAATTCATAAAAATCCTTGCAATATCACTCGGAACAGAATACGTAATATCATCGCTATAAATTAGTAAGTTAGCAGAATGACTAGAATAGCAAGGTTTATAGCAATACGCAAACAGAATCGACCCGAATATCGAAAATATGTACATCGACGTCGAAACGGAAACAGAATTGAATTTTGATTTAACCATTCAAACTACGTATCGAAACAAAACTGTTTATTGGATCAGATTCAAATGATAATTGAATTTGTCTTCAATATGATTGTGATCTATATAAACATGTCTTCGAATGAAAATTATATTGGAAATAAAGATCGATGAAAGCAAAAAAAACAAACTCAATATAAACAACGAGTCGAATAATTGCGCATATTGAAACGTAGATTGGTGAATAGGTTCCTTGAGATTTTAAATGCTAGAAAAACAGCTGAGTTGAGTGAAACCAAAAGCAGGGGTTTTCTTGTCCCGATTTTTTCCATATTCCGATTTTGCGCGCATGTTATGGGAAACAGCGTGCTATCGTTTCGTCCAAATGTCTGTGATTCTCGAATTTTGAGCCGAAAACGGTCTCAAACGACTAGGGTGGACTCACTGATGACGAATCCGGTGTCAAAATGGATTCTGTCCGGGCGTCTGTACGCACGATTAAGGGCGGACGGTAGAATCTATCGAAATTTCAGGGTTTCATTTCAAAATGCGAAGATTAATTTCATTAATGGGCAAAATCGATCGAACGATTTCGCAGTTATGGCCATTTGAAGTTTAGAGATTAGTTTTTCAATACCTCAGAAAGTTCTGATGCTATCAGTTCGGAACTTCTGAATTTGTTGAAGAATGCGAATGTACAACCTCGTGCGAAATTCTGTGAGGATTTGTTCGTTAGAAACTCAAAAAAATAAAACAATCCCTTCCAAAATTTTTTTCTGCTTTCTGTGGAAAATTCAGTTTTCATCGGAGTCTATCAAACAGCTTACCATTTATTTTGGCACAGACCTTATTAATAGGCGAAATCGGTCGAACGATTTCGGAGTACCTAATAGCCATTTGAAGTTTTGAGGTTATTTCTCTGATATTTCGGGAACTACTGAAGCGATTGAATTGAAAATTGGCAGTTAAAGATTTGCAATGTCAGTAGATTTTGAAAATATTATATTATATATTTTTCTAGGTTTTTTCATTTATTGAGACAGATATTAACTCAATTACTTTGAAGAAGTAGTTATTTGATTCTATCATATAGCTCGTGATCTAATATTTTGAATATAATTCGTCGAAGCCAAAATGCTCCAGGTCCGAATGCCCTAAAGGCTACAGAAAGGTGTACAACATCGAAATATAAGGCCATAAAGTCATCCATGAGCTTGTGTAAATTTTGAAGGTCTATATATCGAATAGAAACCAAAATATTATACGATGAGATTAAACAGTCTCCTTTAATTTTGACAATATATTCAGAACAGTTTCTCTTGAATTCAAAAAATGTTAATATTCTCGTAAACATAGTTTTATTTCCAATTTACTTTCAAGTGAAAACTGCAATAAAATTTCTCTAAATATGTGGGTATCATTCAGTATGTGGATCTTTTGCTGAGCTCAGTTGAGTTGTTTCTCATCTGTCCCCATTGTATCGGCATTTTCCTGCTTGGCTGAGGCTATTCATGTTCTTCGAAGCCTTATACATTGCTGCCTCGTATTATTTGGAATCTTACTTCATTCCTGAAAGACAAACGAATGTGTTGTCGGGAAAATCTTGTGACCTGTAGGTCACAATCTCAAAATCGAATTTCTGTCGTGAGCATTGCAAAGGAATAATCCACCCTGTGTTGAGAAATACTAATGCCGCTATTGCATAAAGAGTTGATCACACGCCAGTACATTGTGGATGACCACATATTGTATCAGATTATGAAGAATATTGCCTGATTAACGTGGCTGTTACACGAAAATGTTTTTCATTTCAATTGGCTCTATACTCAATTATGACAAGAAGTCATCTATTCCGAAATACCTTCCGATGAAATGAGAAACAAATTCACGTTTCAAAATTTCAATTCAGGATTGCATCAGTTCATTCAGCAGTTTTGGGCAAAATCATTTCGCAGCTGTACTAATAAGCATTTATATTATTTCTGCATTAAAATCTTGAGGACCACCAATTTACAGTTATTCAATTTATGTAGCGAACAATTAAGATCACTGACACCTTTGTGTCGAAATGCAGAAATAATTAGTTTCATAATGTATGATTTCGATTAACGTGTTACTATTTGGCATTTGATTTTTAGTTCTGCCATGGTCAAGTTATTCATTCCTAGTTTTACTAATCCCGATAGCCTTAGGTAACTACCATAGAAAACCGCTTTTAGACGCTTTGTTGACAAACCATTTTAGACAAATTCCGATTGATAAGAGGGCTCGTGCTGTTGTACATTGCTTCCTATTTCAAACCTGTTCACTTCCAAATACATCCATGCTTCGTCCTTTTCCTTCATTATCCTTACTAACAACCAGCTTCGACGAAACTTTCTCCATGAAGATTCTGGCCGAAATTAATCAATATCCTCTCATTCGAAGTCATTTAAAATTTAGAAGAAAACGGCGAAATGATAAGGTCATTTAGATTTTTTTTGTAATAATCCACATGATCAATTCATCCGAAATATTTTTTTCATGATTGATAAAAATCGGTTGAGTATAAGCTGAGATGATAGCCATTTTGGCCAGAATCAATTCCAAACGCCATAGCTTCTGCACAATCTCCCAATGGGTCATATGCACCAATTCTGTGGCATTGTGGTGGAGGTACTCATTTCATTGTCGAGAAGAATTTTTGGATGTTCTCTGTGTATCTGTGAAAGAAGATGTTGATTATGACGTATATTCCACTGATTCCTGGAGTCAATGAGAGTCAAATATATTTATCTCATTTGTGGAAATATTAACACTCCAGGAAATAAGTGAGCAAAACTATAAATTCAGCAGCATGAATCATCTTTTCTACATTACTGCACTTTTCCTGCTTGCTCCGATTGGACAAACCCTCTGAATCTGGTACTACTTGCAGGTTATAGCCATCGTATCCATCTTGTTTATCGTTCTGTCGACTATCGCTTTAACCCTGAACACTATTCCTAGTTTCCAAGTCAACGACGGTCACGGGAACATTCAAGATAACCCCCAATTAGCCATGGTAGAAGCAGTTTGCATCACGTGGTTCTCATTGGAATATATCCTGAGGTTCAGTGCTTCTCCGAACAAGTGGAAATTCTTCAAAGGGGGTCTGAATATAATCGACCTACTCGCCATATTGCCTTATTTCGTATCTCTTTTCCTGCTAGAAACGAACAAAAACGCTACCGATCAGTTCCAAGACGTACGTCGTGTGGTTCAGGTATTTAGGATTATGCGTATACTTCGAATTTTGAAGCTGGCTCGACATTCCACCGGCTTGCAGTCGTTGGGGTTTACACTAAGAAATTCTTACAAGGAGTTGGGGCTCCTGATGCTATTTCTTGCTATGGGGGTCTTGATATTCTCCAGCTTAGCTTACTTCGCCGAGAAGGAGGAGCATGGTACTAAGTTCATCAGCATTCCAGAAACGTTTTGGTGGGCTGGCATCACAATGACTACAGTAGGTTACGGTGATATATATCCAACCACACCTTTAGGGAAGGTCATAGGAAGTGTATGTTGTATTTGCGGTGTACTGGTGATCGCGTTGCCCATTCCTATCATTGTTAATAACTTTGCCGAGTTCTATAAAAACCAGATGCGTCGCGAAAAAGCACTCAAGCGAAGGGAAGCCCTGGAACGTGCCAAGAGAGAAGGCAGCATAGTCTCCTTTCATCATATCAATTTGCGTGATGCCTTTGCCAAAAGCATGGACCTTATTGATGTTATCGTAGATACAGGTAGGTTATCACGCAATTTCTGCATGTTTATACTTGTGTGCTGGTGTGTTATTCAGACGTTGATCAAGGTTGATGAATTATGAATTCGGAAGGAAAATTTTTCATGCATACGTATTACGTTGTGGTGGTGAAAATTCTGATACTTAATGGTTTCCGCTGAACATTAACTTTCCAAATGGAATAGGAATAGGAATAGGAAGCTTTTGATCTTTGCTTGAACTCAAAGCACCAATAACCTTCACTTTATGGCCATCGATTATGAGATATCATTGTTTTATGTATATTTTATATCATCCATGATCTTTCGGAATAGCAGTCTTCCCTTTGAGGTATACAATAATATGGTCACATATCAGTTTTAATTGTCAGAATATAAATGATAATGAAAATAAGTTATTTTAGCAAAAATAACGAAAATACAAGTCCAACATTTGAGTCCCGAATAACAAAACTGCTCTGATCACAGTACCAACGAAGGAGGTCATATAATAATATTATACCCCCAATCATTCAAAAATACAAATTTTTCTGTAACACCCTCACACAATATCTTTCGATATTAATAAATTTCGATATAGTTTATCGTTCTCAAGAGTAGTCTTGAATGACAAAATGAGAAATTATACCAACTATAGCATAAAAATGATTGAAGTAAAATACTTGTGAAAACGGAAACACGAGAGATAATATAATTCGAAAATAATACTAGACAAAATATTTTATCTTCTATTTTTCGATTAAGAAATATCAATAGTATCTACATATTAAAAATATTATTTGTCCAAATCTCACAAGTGGTCTCCACAACACTTCATTCAACTTGAACGAAATCGACATGAAACTAGGGACAAGCTTGTCGAATGCTTGTGCATAGAACAATATCGCACCGATTCCACAAGTTCTTCTTTCTTCGATAAATGTAATGCTACAAAAAACCACTTGTCAAGTATATCGTTAAATATTAATATCGAAAGATATCATGTGAAGGAATTACAGAAAGATCTGTATTATATTCAATAATTGCAATGAAATGGATGACAATTATTTTCTGAACTGACATATATTTTACATAGAACTGAAGAATATTCAAGAGTAATCTGATATGAGTGCTTCTGAATTACTAACAGTATACAAATCTCTTTATGTTTCTTCTGAACTGAGCTTTGTTGTGCCAAAACAGTATTTTTCTGGGAACCTTATATGAGATATCTCTCCGAATATCAGAAGCAGAAGTAGCAGAAATATGGAATTATCAATGATATAGTTTATTGTTGTAGACGAAAGTAGGGTATTCTAATGTAGCTCAAAGAAACATTTCGACGAATTTAACACTATACTTGTTCTATGAGCATTTTATAATCAAATTACGAAAGAAAATTGGTGATTCTTCTTCTTTCACAAAAATTTCAAAAATTCTGACAACATTATGTATTTTGCCAAGTCAAAACGAATGGTTTTCTTTCAAGATGCCAGAAGATAATCAGTGAGTTATTTTCGTCTCTTGTGACGAAAGCTATGGCTCTAGCAATTTTCTCACTCATCGCCAATATCAACTTAAGACTTGGAATTTTCGGTGACGAATAATGCCGTCTTTTACACGATTTAGTCATCAGACACATAATAGACGACTTCGGCCCAAGTTGCCAACCCACAAATACCGTCCAAATTTACTATCACTGGGGAAGGCGAATTTCAGAACGAATTCGACAGGATAAGGTTCGCATTATTCATGAATATCCATAAACGATGCCTCGTCTCCTCAAACAAGATAATTCCTTCCAAATATAGGTTTTTCTTAAGATCATCTTTGATTGGCTGAAATTTGAGTTGGGATTCCTGAGTTTATGTTAATAGTGTCAAGTTTATATAGGATATGTTCCACAATTCAACTTGGTTATTACGGATGCCGGTTTTCCGTTCCGTAAATATGAAATATTCAGTTGGTTCCTGAAAGAAGATTCATTTCGGGATTTGATTGATGAAAAAGCTATGATGTAAATAAAACATCAATGTAAAAGCGACCTTTCTGCCATCAGAAAGACGGTCAACGTTCTATGTTAACATATCCATCCATAGCAGAAAACAGTCTTTATTTACTTTAAGATCCAACCAAGTTGATTTGCGGAAAATATCCAGTATAAACTTGACACTATTAACATGAAATCAAGGATCCCAACTCAAATTTCATCCAATCGGAGATGATCTTAACGAAAACCTATATTTGGAGGGAATTATTTTGTTTGAGGAGCCGAGGCAGTAATACTAAATTAGGACGAAATTTGTGGGTCCGAAGTCGTCTATTGAAAATTGAATCATTTTCTCCTGTCCAATTGACACTACGAATCGATGAAACGGTAAATAATAACGATTATCCCTTTATTACAAAATGAGTCAGTTTAAGAACCATTAAAACCATAACCTGAAGATATATTCAAGCAATAGCTATTCTTAATCGTAGGAACCACCAAATGAAGACGGATTCAATACGTATTAGAGTTAATAGATAGACATAGATTTACTTTTATCCTCCTCTGCCAATAAAACCTGCTTTATCACCAACTAACCAGTACGCCTGCGTGACACAGTCTCTTCTTCTGCAGGTGAAACACACGCACTCCTCAGTAAAGGAGAAGATAAGCGCAGTTTCTCGTAATGCAAATTAGGAAAAACGATGGCATGCTTGCTTTTACGTTTTCAGTACAGAAAAATAGCACGAAATTTCGCATGAAGCTGCCTTTCATCGGTTTGTCATGCTTTGTTCGTTACAAAAAACCGAAGTCCAAAAGAGATGAGCTTGATGGACTTCTATATTACTAGGGCACAATATGTCGCACACAGACGGCAATAGCACAGAGGGCGAGAGCTTGGGCGGCGGGCGTAATCCCGCCCAGACTGGCGCCGGTTGCTTCAGAAACTTCGATCATTTCCCGAATCGTCATCGTCGAAGAAATTCTTCCACTTTAACTCCATGTCTTCCAACGAACGAAGGGATGCCGGTGCCTGTTTCGCCGCTATCGCAGAGGAGGTTGTTCGATACACCACCAGCTAATGAATTGGAGCTCCAACAGCCAATGGCACCGCTGGCTCAGGACGAAACGCAGTTCTTGGTTCAGACGCCGAAAGGTTATATTTCACCTGGGGTAAGTTGAGATGTTTTCGAGCTTTTTGAACATATTTTCTCTTCCATCTCTGTAAGTTGTGTCTTCAGTGTTCATCTATTTACTTTATTTTGTTTCGGTCCTAGATGCGCAGGTGACAAAACGGGTAGATATTGATTTGATATTTGGCGGAATTCACTGGAAGTGGAATTAGTGAATTAAAATTCGGTGTTTTCGATGAGGTTTTTGTAAGAGAAAATTTGACCATTTCCAACGAACCATTTAAGCAGGAATCATGAACGACGAAATGCGAAAGAGTACGGGGGAAATAATCTAATGTGCTAGGAGTTCTCCATGCCGTAACATGTGGATTTCGGCAAAAAAATTCAATTGGAAGTATTACCCTAAAAGGCATGAATCTAGTCGGTCTTGAGTTTGTCTCTTCTAGAACATTTTTGAAATTTGAAACACAATTTCAGCCTTTTCAGTGCGCTGTGTATTAGATTAGAAAATTTGGCGAAGCCGCTGATTTTGCCGTCGCAAATATATTGATTGGACATATAGAGGAATGTGTATTCTCCTGAGAAAAATCTGCTGTCTGAAGTAGGCGGTCTTTCAAAGTTCAGAAGAGATGGCCCCCATAAATGTTCTAAGTTGATTAATTTTTAGGTTATTTTTCTCACCATAACACCGATCTCTTTTTTTTTTCATATAGTACACGAATCATCTTTGAACCTTCACCCAACTAAATGCGTTAATTTCTTTCAAGAATTGTTTTCATTTATTGAAAAATAATTCAAATGTCAGGAAACCCCCTGACCCTTTCTCTTTCGATTTTCACATTGGCATTGGCGCAATTTAATTGAACAGAATTCTGTGTATTCGTCTACTACAACTGGCGGAAAGTACCCATCAGTCATATACGTTCAACAGCGATGAGAAGGCGTTGTTGCCAGACTTCACTACAACATTTATACATAATCTGTTTTAATAGAGTTCAAACAGTGCTCCGGTATTTTCGAATTATTTGATTGAATATAGTATATTCTTGAAATGAATCGCCATTAGTCAATTCTTTACGATTGAGGGACAATCTTCGAACTATATAGAAGCAGTAGATGATTGTTCTTATGATGAAAACAGTGAAGAAGCATCTTTTCAAACTTTGGGGGCCAATATCTTCGATACTTCGAGTTTCGATTGCAAATCGGTTGTTCAGCAGAAAAAACCCTTTTGTATTGATGCATTATCTTTTTCGCGACGGAAAAATTTGCGAGTTTGAAGAAAAAAATTTCTGAGCTTTTATACAGGGTAACCTTCGAGGCTGCGAAAAAAATTACATTAAGATGTTGAAAAATGAATGGTTCAATTCTTTATTAGTCTATGAAAATATGAATAGCATATTCATTTGTTCTCGTAATTTTTGGCATCAATCTTGCTGCAATGAAATACAATGATGAGTTTAAGTGAGAAATTAAAAATTCACATCCAAATTACCTGCTTCAGGACAAACTCATATAAACTTCAAATACAGGGTATCCCAAAAATTTAACAGTAACCCAAGCGACACCTTCAAAAACCCATATAAAACTAAAACCAAATGAAAGCATAATCTTCGATAGAAAATTATTCCACACATTCAAACCCTGAAAAAACTGACATTCGAAAATAATCGAATTTGATATTCAAATTCCTACGTACTGTATACCTCCCTATAAATAATACAGTGCTGTCCAGTCATAAAATCTAATAATAACATTTTGATCATGAGCTGTTTGTTGATTCTACATCATGTGTTCATTTCCGAATTCCATATCGACATAGCTCATCTTAGAGTACGAAATGATAAAATAATATTTATCATATTGAAAAATTTCAGTCGCAGATTGAAGTTTGAATATTTCGATTCAATGCAACTTATTTCTGTACCAAGTATATAGAGGTGTAAGTTTTCATCACAGGAAAACTACGATTGAACTGCTCACAGGGTGCTCCATTCCTATTGTTACTCGTTGAAACGCGGATCTGGAAGCAACATATATTTTTTTGATTAGAATAACACGATGGGATTCGAAAATTACTATGAGCCAATCAATCCGTAACAGATATAATTCTTTGAGGACATTAGCATAATATATACATGTTTCGGTTTTCATAGAATTCATCATCAGTGTGGCTCCAATTCTTTTGTTCCATACTATCAAACAAGTACTGACAACTGATCAAGCCCGCTTTAATGAACTCTATACTATCGCAGAGTTCAAGCGTCATCATATCTTTAGTTTGTTCACAGTGTTACGTTTACCAATAAAACATTAATAGCTTGAAGCCGATGCTTTATTGTGAGCAAGGATAAAGCTTTATGTTGGTGCTTTGCATCATTTTGAGCTTTCGTTTCAAGGAACAGGAAGAGGCGGTTGGAAATTCAAATATGTTCCAAATCGAACACAAGAGTCAATAAAAATTATGAATCGGAAGGACATGAACTGAGATGGACAAATTTATGAGGAATGAAATTTTTGATTCGGGAAAAACGATCTGTTCAACTTTAGAACATTGTTTACCGGGTAGGAAAGCTTTAACATTCCTGGACGACTGAAGATTGCTAATTCTCGGCTAGCGCCTCGACTTAGCAACACAGAGCCAAGGAATGTGGCTCTTCCTAAGAGGTAAACATACTTTTTTCTCGCAAACCGTTTAAAATTCTACAGATATTAATTAAGATAGGAATTGGTTCGTGAAGACAAGAGGATGAAAGTCATGCACATCGATCAATGTTTTTTGCACTCGAAGGTGGGAGTCGCAACATGCTCCTTGAAGATGGCGCGCTGTACGTAGTTATACTGCAGCGATCCATCTGAAAGGTGACAAGTATCGAGATTCCTTCTACGGTTGTATCTGAGGTAAGTTGACCTGACGATCAGTAATAACTATGAAACAGCTGTAGTCATTCTCCTTGGATACTCTTCTTCGGTGTAGATGTTTTGGTTGATTGAATGATTAGCTCTAATCAATCGATTAATCGACAGATATTCGTCCTTGTGATTATGTTATTTTGATAATAATTAATTTCGAAAAAACCGCGAATTATTTTATTCATAAATGATTGGCGATTTGAAATTCGTAATGAAATTGCTTGCGTTACTATGGAACTGTATAAATGATGAAATATCAAACTTGATGCGTTTGATTTTAATTGCTGGTGTTCGAAACAAAACAGTGTGAAATGATAAGTGATGATGAATTTTCCATTTCTGAGACTCCACCAGAATGATTGCCGAAGGAATCAAGGGAAAAGTACGAATATGCATATAAACGGTTTATGGCAAGACTAAAAACAAGAGTTCTTTCTCAGAATATAATGTAATGAAAGTCAACCCTTGCAAAAGTTAAATTAATTCCTTATAAACAACGTGTTTTCAATGATTAGGTAGAGCACTAACAACTGTAAGGAATAATCATCTCCTTCCAGTAAGGAAATTAAGATTTCCTTAGAGTTAAAATCTTGACTTTTTCCTTGGGAAATTTTTGTCTGGAATGTCAAAATTCCGAATTGCGGAAAAAAATATATTCATTTGTACATAATATAGAATGAAGCATTTATCGTCCATTTATACCTATATCTATTTAAATGTCGATGTATATCTTTGTTTTGTGATCTATATAAAGCCTGAGCTATGCATTTGTTGTCTGTATTATAGGCTGACAGCAAATTATCAGATTCCATAAAGAAGACAGAGAAAATTGAAGAAATGCCTAGTGAATTCGAATGTTGCTTTTGCACCTCGAAGGTAGTACCACCTTCTTTTTAATCATTCACAACGCTTAGATCATCATGCTTAGTTTTTCTAGAAATTGTACTGACAAAGTTTTTTTTCGTAGCGTCAATGGAATTTTCGGGATAACATGGTTTCAAATAATCAGTAATAACAGATTCCATATTTCACTTTGTAATGAGAAGCTCTGAATGATAATCAGTGGCACTAGAGGTATTACCCTCGAAGTACACAATTCCTTCAACCTCAAAAAAAATTTTTTCATTCTGCAAAATGTGATATGGAATGCATCATCAATGATTATTATCTTTACTAACGGATGTGATCTAACAGTTTGATACATATAGAATAATCTTCTTTGTGAAATCTTCTTCACTGAGTTCTTCATGTTCTCCATATACCTGGATATTTTAACAAGTTAAAGTTAACTTTCTGAGTTGAAATGCACGCAATATCAAACTAGATATACTAGAATATAAAATTCATAAATAGTTACTCATATTTCATATTTTTAACTGGCATGAAAAACATAGGGCATGGCATGTATAATAGCTCTCGTGCAAACAGTGTTGCCTTACACCGCTTTGAAGAGTGGAGATGAGGAGTTTTAGTAATAAGTACTTCAGATTGATTAATGATAATGTACACGAAAATGATAGAAATATTTATTTTCCAATTGTGTTTTCATTTCCTGTGTTGGGAATGAAGCTATTTTAACGTTGTTGAAATGAATATAATTGGGAATCTTGTGTCGAGGTACTTCCTGATTATTTCGATGGTTATGGCAGGGTTCTATTACAGGATGGTAAACTTGAAGATTCTGTTTCTTTTTCATTAGAAAGGTGGTAACGAAAAGCTTCTGCAGAGAATATAACAATTCCACCCAGTTCCCCTTGATGTAGTTTTCATTCTTTGCCGCGAAATTATAGCTGTAGGAAATAATAAGTTTCAGCTGAATGAATTTCATGTTTTATCTCAAAAATTTTCTGTTCATGCTTGGTTATAAGTTCACGATTGATATTATACTTTGAATTCTATTGAAAGGAATTTTACTGATATGAACAATAAATTGCGATTTTTCTTATCTTTTTAACATTCTAGGACACTGTTATATAATCTTCATTCAAATACATGATTTATTCTTCTTTATTTTCCAGAGGAAGTTGCCAATATATTAAGATTCCAAAAACAGTATATAGGTGCTCTGTAATCCACGAAATTTTTTTTCGTATATTTAGTATTATGAAAGTTTGTTTTTTGATGGAATATAGACTGGTTTGTGGAAAATGAATGAACTACTCTTTTTTGTTCTTACCTAGATTTCGAATAATATTTTATTCTTTTTCGGGGTCTTTCTGTGAATACAAATTGAAATCTATTACATCACAAACATCAACATTTATGTGAATCACATTTTTAACTTCATTAAAAACATATCTACTTACACAAAATGAGGTTTTCTAATTTTTCATGTACTACGCCTTTTTATATTTCAATAATATCAAGTTAAAATGTCAAATTGTCACCTTCTTTCTGTCATGTCAAATGTTTTAGTTATTCTTTTTTCTTTTCTGTCATGTCATCGAACTCTATTCAGTGTTAATTCATCTAGTGGTCCCATTAATGTGTCTCTAGGTCGTCGCCAGTTTTGCGAAATCAGATAAGTGTAGATATTATTCAATCCATTGGTGCCAGTTTTTTTTATTCATTGAATTTATCTCCTCATTTATTTAGTACATTTCCGAGAAAGTGCGTTTTTTATTATTCGAAAGTTAAAACAAAGAAGAGTAGTTCCTTCATTCTCCACAAACCAGTCTATATCCCATCAAAAAAACAAACCTTAATATACTCAGACTGTTAAAAAAAATCAGATTCAGTATTATATATATTATGTCTACACTGCACTTAATTATCTTATATTTTGAGTATGCAGCGGAGCAATGAGATAGCTTATATTTTGTCTGGTACCTAGCTAGGAGATTCGATACGCTAGATAACTAAATGTGAATGAGAAGGAAAATACTATTATTCAAACTTAGTGAACAACAGCTAAGTGGAAAAAAATTAGGAATAAAAACGTGTTCAAATGTAGATTTCGATTTTGTCTTAAAATCAAAAGAGGAAAAAAGAGTCGCTATTACTTTGTCTCTGGTGCCAGCAGAAAACTTTCCGGCCATTGTTTGAAGTAAAATATCATACAGGAACTTTTCACAAAATGAACAAAAATTATTTCATCCGAGAACATTTTTCGATGAAAAATTAAAATGAAATTTTCAGCTGGAACCCTTATTCGTTGAGTATGAAAATATTGTATTATTTAACGTCTAATCTTCAACACAGAGGACGTTATGTGAAGGGCACATAGGATACAGGGGAAACGTTAAAACAAGGGTACTGTATCTGTTTCCTATAATAGTCTAACCGTTTCTGATTAGATTACCCTTTACAAGAAGTTCAGTACTTCCTACTGGAATAAACTTCTACCTAGAATCGGTTCAGCATCTACGTACGGAGAAATCCGCCTGCTTAGATTTCAATGCAAAATGCAACTACACTACCTCGTCATAGTGTCGGGGCTCGGCGGAATCAGCCGAAGGATCGCTCAGGGAACGTATTTCTCCGTCAATGCGACCCCATCCTCCTTCAGTGGACGCTTACCTTAAGCGGGAAATCTTATACTTCGAGTCAAATATGTGGACTTAAAAGTCAGTAGCCAACGGCAAATCAATTCAACTACATTTTAACTAAATTGTCTCGTTTGTCATCTGATCAAAGTTCTCACAAAGAAACCTAAGTTCTCAGTATTCTTAGTGGATGTATTTCAGAATATTGGTGCGAATTAAGTTTGAGGAAACCTAATATATTTGAAGTGAATCCTGAAAAAGATATGGCTGTTATATTCATAGCATTCATAGGACACCAAAAAAAAATTATTGACATCCTATCAGAGGCCCTATTCTTGAATGCGATGGTATGAACGTTCTCTATCATTCTATCATAAACGCACCGCGTTTCCTAGTCAACAGCGTCGACACGCCCATTTGTTCTCTTCCCAGGATTCAAGAATAGACACCCTGGAATTAAGTATTTTCATTGAAGCCCACATGTTTGCATATATGTAATGTGTAGAAATATTCTCCTACGAAAGCACTCGATAAATTCATGGGTTTAGGAATACAATTTTGAAAAAAAAATTGAGAACGGACTGACGTGAACTCAGCAGCTTTTGCGCGCATGTACAAATTCGTTTCTAAATCGGTCATCTTCTCGAGTATTGACTCCGCCCGACGCACCTTTCCTACCTGATGGAATTATTTGGTGACCTTCTTATCATATAATCCTCAGGAAATTCTGTATGAATCTCAAGCACCCAAGTGAATAAAAGCAATTATATGCGAGTTAAATACTATACTTCGTCCAAGACTTCATTGGTAAAATTGGAATAATTCTCAAAAACCCACCATAGTGTTGTCAGGATGGTCAACTTATCCACGGGCTTGATTAATGACTAATGGGGGATTTTTCCTGAATTTGGGTTATTACTGCAAATGCAAATTTGAACATAATTATTATGGGTTTGATTCATCATTTTCCCAAATTACCTTCAGAAAGGTGGGATTTGTCATGCATGCACGAAGTGACAACGTTGTTTAGTAGAATTGCTTTTTCTGCTATAGAATAACGAAATATTTATTCCTATTCTGTGGTACATACGTGTTCTTTCTCAATATAACCAAACAATTTCCGTTTGCAATTTGTCAGTAATAGGACAGTATGTGATCATCTTTTTCTATTCCTGGGTCGTTGTCTTCTACTCTAACCAGATCGAAGTATAGCTATCTCTGTTTTCCTAAGCAAAGTAACACATTTGACGTCCTTTTCTTTCCAAGAAAGCTTAATTCGACGTTGCCATATCGTGCACTCATGACAAACCCCTTTAAATGCAAATCCCCATTTTTATTTTTCAGTTTTAGGTGATCACACTTTTTTAAAAATATAATATTGAAATTATTTGTTTGCAATGTGATGTTATGAAGGTTTTTCATGAAAATAACTGCATTTTCGTTTAAAGAAAAAACCCCCATTCTCCATCAAGAGCCATCGAAATATATGTTTAATTCAATTGTCGTGCACAATACAGAAATATTGTACGAATATATCAAATGAACTTTTATCCGAATTTCCGTTACAAACGGGTTTTTATTTGTGAAAAAACTAACACGTATTTAACGATATTTTATTCCGTTCCCTCAAAATTGATTCGTTATAAAGAAAAGTTCGCTTAAAAGGGAGCCGTTAGAGGCGGAAATTACTGTATTTGTATTGTTAAATTGAAATAAGAGAATCAAAACGCTGCAATTAATGTCGTTAATCATTTGTGATTTTCAGTCAGCTCAAAATATACATTGTTATAGACCTATATTTTCTGTTTGTTTCTATTGGCAAACCGGTCAGATTGAATTGTATTGCAGGATTGTCGAAATAGACTAGATATATTTTATATTAAGAGTTGTGGGAGGACAACTTTCATATTCATTTCAAATCAACCATGAGGTTGTATATCCTAAATGTTTAACATTTGGTGCCAAGATACTGATGAAATCTTGCTAATATTAACAGATGTACAAAAAACACGGATTTTTGTTGGAAGAAGGATCCATTTATGCATTATAATGTTAGTTTTGATGGATAACCGATTGAATAGTTATTTTCAGTTAGTACACTTCGGGTTATGGAGTTGAATATTCTGGAATAAAACACATTTTTCCTACTTGCAAACTAGGTATTTGCACTGGGATAGAATCATTGAATCAATCAATAACGAAAACTTACAGAAATGAATATTTCCAAAATAAAGCAGCTTTTTTAAACCGAAAATTCTATTACTAGATACAAGATTAATTTTATTCACAAACCTAAATCACTGTCTTTGGAATCAATCATATTAATGATGTATTTTCGAACAAATTTTTTCTTGATGATTTTCAATTCCTTTCATAATTACACATTCATGAATTGCTCTCATCAATTTCCTATGGATACTTTTATTCCATCGATGGGTTATTTCCACTATAGAAAATTCAATTTCAGTTCTAGCTAAATTGTATCTAAATACAGAGCTACTCCACATAAAACCGTCTTTCCTTCAATTCCTCAGGGATACTGTTTCCAAACTGATGACTCTCCGTTGCGAACTTCAATCGTTTATGTTCATAGTTTTTCTCTAATTGAACCCATAACTTCTGAAGTTAAACTAATATCTACAGAAGAACCAATCTCCGAAAAGTAACGAAAGTTTCTTGAAAATTGGAGTCACCATGCAATGTTTTTCAATCCATTCCTATTCAATTGGTAATCAAAGGAAGACGATTTTCTCATACCCAATAAATTCATCTAATCTTTTCAATTCTTCGTAATTATCTACGTTGTTGAAATTGGAGTAGAACAAATGGACCGTGTGATTTAGCATCGAAATTCTATCAGATTCACGCATATAACACAGAAAAACTTTTTCAATCAATTGATTTGTTTGCGAATTATTCAACTTCAAGAATGAGATAAGTATAATTTTCATGTATCAGAAGTATAAATATTTAGGTAGAATGATAATGAAAATATTCTCGATAAGTTTGTTCGTTGTGTCTACATGAACTACACTATTGTACACCGATGTAGATAGTGTAGCACTGATACCGTTCGGTGTGTTTTGTTGTAAACTTGCACTCTGTTCGTTGCAGAAATGTTGGAGGTTAGTGTAGTCATAAATTACGAATACATTGCATAGAGTGAGGGTATCTTCTGAGATGGTTTTGTGTGAATATGAATCATGATCATAGACATCTGTTGTTGTCTTCTTGTCTCTTATCTAAGAAAAAATCATTAGGTTGACATTGTTCATTTGCTTCATTTGAGCGATCTAAATTTGTTTCCATGACGACTTTAGAAAATCTCTCTGAAAAATCGCCATAACCATAGTAGAGAAAACAAAAAAAGCATAGAATTTTGTAATTTTGGATTTGCGTAAAACAGATTGAACTACTCTGACTACACTGTTATCTGTGACTGCACTGACTGCACTTGTAAGTCTGTGGAGTTAGTGTGCAATAAAATTTGCATACAAGTAGAATGACTAAACCTCAAGGAAAATGAAATGGGAAAATAGCAAGTGCATACTTTCAACTGAAAGATTTTCGAACTGAGCCATCCATACCTACAATAGTTCAAATTGTCGAATTCAACTGAGTCAAATCAATTTCTGTATCCTTTTTTTTCCTTCTCATCTCAAAAACGACTGATCCGATTCTTGAATATATTTGTCTGATGAAAATTACAAATATCGGATAATATCTATGAAGATAGATCATTTCAAAGCGGAATTGACATGTCAATAAACTGTTGCAAAATGGCGAATGCGTCGGTTCAGTGCGGTCACCTCAAAACGTAGTACTTCAAAGCAGCTAAGTCATGCTTCTGGTTATTTGAGCCTCCAACAAAATCGTCTGTTCTGAAAAGTGGTCTGCTTGATACATGCCTGAGCTTTTCAAATATTTATATATTACTTCCATCAACAATTCAATAGCTAGACGGTCTTCGGAAGAACTGAAAGTTCAAAGTCAAGTCCCCAGGTCAACTCCAGATATCATTGCTACGTACAATCTAGTTGGGCCATTAGATTAGAAATCAAAAATTGATTTTACAGACTGGGACATCTTAAAAATGAAATGTCAGAAATAGTTGAAATAGTTGTAGAAATTCGGACATTTTTCCATTGACAAAAAATTGTATGCACTCCATGTCGAATCTAACAAATGTATTTTATGTTCATGATAGTGGGAAGTAGACATATTTCATTTTCAGAGATTAATTCTTCCACAATTCGTCGTTTAGTATATTGATCGAGTCTCAATTTTTCTGAATTCCGTTAAAAAATCTTGTTGAAGATGGCACGCATGAAAAGAGAAAATAGATAACACTGTCATCTTTCAAGCATCAACATTCAAGCAACACAATTGAATATGAATATCCCATATTGAACTATTTGCTGAAGAGAGAAAATATATCGAATATTGTTGAAATATTGAACCTCAATTATTCCGAAGAGCACTACATCAATGCTCATCATTAAAAAAAACCTCGTTCCAGTATGACACGGATAAAAACGGGAAAAAGATGATACTATCATCTTTCCAGGTATGAACATTCAAGTAAAACTGTAAATAAATAACCCGTACTGAACTATCTGCTTAAAAAAAATAATCAAATATTGTTGAAATAAATTCGATCACCTCTTATTTACCATAGAAATGATATTGAAAGAAAATTGAAAAAAAATAGAAAAGCACTGGCGTGAGGTTCGGAGCTTTCGCGGGCTTGTTCCGTTGCCAAAGAGGTCATCAATATAAGTATTTGATCCTGCCAAACGCAGATTTTTCATATGGTCCTCACGAAATTCTGCATGAACCCCAAGCTATAATTTTCGAGCAAGTACTAGATTGCAATTCGATCCAAAATTTTGAATGGGTAAAACTATCTAAAGAATAATTGGCGAATTCAACCAATTTTAGCATTCGACCTTCTTAATTGAAAACCTACTCTACAAATATATTCCCCATGTCGATTCTTCCTAAAGTTGATGTGTTTACGGCCGGCCTAACCACTGATAGTGAGAAAAATACCTTCCGGAAGAATCTACTCAGTAGCTTGAAAATTGAAGTTTAGAGTTCAATTACGAATGCCGAATTGGCTAATTAGTAAAAACTATCGAATGATTCCGCAGATAGACCCTTTCAAAATTTCAGTTCCCCGATATTTCCAAAAATAAAGATCGAATCGCCCTTCAATGAAAAATGCCACCTTGAAGTTTCAGTCGAATAGGGTCTTCAGAACAATGAACAAAAAACAATTAAAAAGTCCTGCATTTTGTTGAATGGAGAGAGTTATTTTGCTCATTATTCTGTAGGCACTTATAGGCTGAAACTTCAAGGTGGCATTTTTCAGTGATGGTCGATTCCTAGTCGTTTGAGACCAATTGCAGCTCAAAATTCGAAAATTACAGACATGGTGACGAAATGATAACGCGCTGTTCCCCAGAACAAGCGCGTAAAAATAAGAAATACAGTTGTACAAAACTCCTCCTATGAGCTTTTCAATGTTTGTAAGTTTGTGCTAACCGTGTTGTGTTCAAAATGAAGAATAAACTTTTCCTATACAAAATTACACTGATGGCTTACAGGAATCTAAACTGAGGGGCTGTCGAGGAGAATGTAGACCACTCCGCTACAATAGTGTGTAGTTCCTCAGTTGTACACAGGTGAGTTAACACCTTGACACATTGTAACGTTTTCGGCTGTCGATTTCGAATCAATCAAACGTGATTGGGTTTCAAATAGGAACTGATTTTTCAATATTTCATTTTCACAATGGAAGCAGGTATTTATCGAATTAAATTATATTATCAATTAGGATAAACGTCATACACATCGATCAAAGTATTCTGCACTCGAAGGTGAGACTCGCAAGATGCTCCTGGCAGATGGCGCGCTGTATGTTGTTATACTGCAGCGGTCCTTCTGAAAGGTAACAAGTATCGAGAGAACTCTCTGCGGTTTATCCAAGTTAAGTTGACCTGACGATCAATAATAATTGCGAAACAGCTGTAGTCATTCTACTTGGATCCGCTTCTTCGGTGTAGGTGTTTTGGTTGATTGGATGATAAGTTCTGATCAAGGGGGAATATTTGTTGATTTATCGACAGATATTCGTCCTTGTGATTATGTTACATATTATCAATTGGATTGAAATTAAGAAATCTACTTCTGGGGATTTTCAGTTAAAAGAGAGGAATTTCTTTTATTATTTTCCATGACTGTGGGAAGATAGTGTTTTGAAATTCATTGAAGAGTCTAAGGTTATTGATTTCATTGAAAATATTGACTTCACTTTAAGTCATTAAAGTGTCAGTTAAAGAATTGAAACAGCAAAGGCACATATTTTAATCGCAGTAAAGTAACATAAGCAACATTAACCGAAAACGTCACTGATCTTAACTTTTGTTTGTTGTTGTTATTTTCTCTCTTTTCCTTGACTTTCTCCATTCTATTTCTTTGTTTCTTATTTTCTAATAATTTACTCCACTTATTAACACCATTTGATATCTACTGAATATTTCTCCTCGGAATCTACATTCTCCTCATAAATATTACGGTACGAAATAATGTCTGTATCAGTAATGTAATGTTATGTGTCAATGATCCACATGGAACTTAAGTCAATTTCAAGCGATGAACCAAAAGCTCGAAAGCAAATTCATTTTTTCAGAAGAAAATATTTGGCAACAAAATCCTGAAATAGGTCAATTTTTGTTTCACTTTCACCAAATTTATATGCATTTTTGAAGGATTTTTGTTGCACCCTATGCCATCCCCATCAACCCTCTAGATTTTTGAATTGGGAAAGTAGGTCATGTGGTACTTTATTGGCAAGGTCCTTTTTCTTTTTTACAGGCGTGCAGAAATTTTCAAGAAAAAATATTTTTTTGAAAATTGGTTAGTTCAAGGAGGTTTTCAGTATGTGCAGTTTGTCATGGCTCATCTACTTTGAGACGATGGTACCTGATGAAATTTATCACCGAATGAAAGTCGATCATTACAGTTTTGTTTATGCACAACTTTCAACCCCCTTACGAGAAACTTTCTTTTCTCTCCATTGAAGGGTTCGTAGGGGTTAAAAGTTGTGCATGAACCAAACTGTAATGGTCGACTTTCATTCGGTGACAAACTTCATCAGGTACCATCGTCTCAAAGTAAATGAGCCATGACAAAGAGCACTTACTGAAAACTTCTTTGAAGTAACTAATTACTCAAATAAAATTTTTCAAATTTCTGCACGCCTGTGAAGAAGATACAAAGACCTTGCCAAAAAAGTACCACATGACCCACATTCCCTATTAAAAAAATTCAGAGGGTTGATAGGGATGGCACGGGGTGCAACAAAAATCCTTCAAAAATGAATAAAATTTGGTAAAAGTTAAACAAAAATTGACTTGTTTCAGGATTTTGTTGCCAAATATTTTTCTTCAGAGAAAATGACTGTGTTCCATAATTTTGACGCGACGTTGTATAGGAAATATTTCAATGAAGTCTAGTCTCAGAAATCCGATGATTATCTCCGAAGAATCACAATGAACAACCTACAGTTGAGAATTGAATCCACTGTACGGATTGAAAAATTCTGCAAAAGTACTGACGTGAAGTCAGAAGCTTTTTCGGGATTGTCAAAGTACTTGACTCCTGATGATACGATTTTGAGATTATTAAGTTATATGACACTCACAAAACTTCGCATGAACTTTCACGTCGTCATTGTTACAGTTAACTGCATTTTAATTCGATGGACTATCCGTTTATAGAGACAATGTTAAAATTAAATTTTGAATGGATTTACGAATTTGGCCTTCATAAGCAAGTTTGAGGTTCCATTTCGAACACTACTATCTCTGAAAATAAAGATCCCATCAAATTTGAGGGTACTACTCAATTGGAAGATGATGACATGGAAGTTAATGTAAAATTTCGTGGGAACCAGTTCAATAAAAGATCGCAAATCGTTTTATTGAGGAGTGAAGCTGAGCAGGACAGTCAAATATCGATGAAATGAACGTCCAAGCTATCTATCATTTACCCCAATATTTCCGGAAAAATGAAATGGAATTAGCTGAATTTCAGTATTCTGGTCTAATATGACAGCTCAAGATTTCAGCAGAATTTCAACGGACTA
This sequence comes from Myrrha octodecimguttata, assembly GCA_958510865.1. NCBI lineage: Eukaryota > Metazoa > Arthropoda > Insecta > Coleoptera > Coccinellidae > Myrrha > Myrrha octodecimguttata. Next base: position 69,725,571 of record OY294056.1, on the reverse strand, counting down.
TAATAGATATTTTCTGAAATATTAAATTTTCGAAGAAACAATATTGGAAAAATATGCTTTCTAACCCTCTGAATTAACGTTGACTTGAGCAAAAGAGTTCAAAGATGAATATGAGCTCAGAAATTATATCCATTAACAAAGGCGAATTATTGGAAAAATAAAATCCACCACCCTTGAAGTCCAGGAATCAGCATATATCTTCACAAAAGAGTCGTTAATCTAAGTACGAATACAATTTGTTTCTTATCATTATGCGAAAAGAACAAGAATTAATCTTCTTCTCTTAATAAATTATCGGTTTAAGACAAATTACAGCCAGAAAATTTATTAGGTTATCTACGTAATTTCTAATCCGCCACTAGCAAGCGAGAACTTGCACGCCAAATCGAGTTTAGGTCACTTTAAGCACGCATAGTTTCCATTAGAGTACAATAATCCAGCAGAATGATGTACCTACTCGAACTTGAAAAGATAAATGATTCATTTTGTGGTCTTCCAAACGAACATGAAATTATTATTATATTCAATTGAATCAGATAGTGCTGAGATTTGAATTGTTCATACCAGGTAACCAATTTCTGAGTATTATGGAATAACCCGAAAAAACATTTATATTAGATTTAAATATACAGGGTGTTTCATTGGTAAATGAACAAACGGTAACCTTAGCTAGAGCTACCCTAGGCGAGTCCAAAAAACCTATATATGATAGGTCTAATCAATTCCATAACCGAGATAAAGGGTGGTTCTGATTTCTCTGATAATTTCAATTTCTCATAACTTTTGAACCACCGAGTATATTCGGTTGATATTTGGAACATATTATCAAGTTTCACAGGTCGATCTATTCATATTTAAATTACCAAAAAATTTCAGGTCCGTATCTTAAAAATATTGGAGTTCTTGCAAGCCGAGATTCAACACACTGTATATTGAAATTTTGGGATTTGATTGAGATATTCGAAAAGAGCAAAAAATATTCAATGGGGTTCAGAAGATTCCATCGTCTCGCACGTTATTTTGCTCATAGAATACTTCAGGGAAAAATTCAATTGAATATTTGAATTCCAATAAATTCTCAGCAAATTAGTTCATTGTAATTAAATCGAGAAATTTTTTCTCGAAATGATCGAATATTTGTATTCTTCTAGTGCTATAACTTCTGGATGTGTCCCTACCATATCAAGGATGTCTTTTTCGATGTCAAGGTGTTGCCTTTCTTCTTGTGTATTGTTCACTTTCGATGTAGGAAACCGGTTATAGCACTAGAAGAATACAAATATTCGATCATTTCGACAAAAAATTTCTCGATTTAATTACAATGAACTAATTTGCTGAGAATTTATTGGAATTCAAATATTCAATTGAATCTTTCCCTGAAGTATTCTATGAGCAAAATAACGTGCGAGACGATGAAATCTTCTGAACCCCATTGAATATTTTTTGCTCTTTTCGAATATCTCAATCAAATCCCAAAATTTCTATATACAGGGTGTTGAATCTCAGCTTGCAAGAACTCCAATTTTTTTGAGATACGGACCTGAAGTTTTTTGTTAATTTAAATATGAATCGATCGACCTGTGAAACTTGAACATATGTTCCAAATATCAACCGAATATACTCGGTGGTTCAAAAGTTGTGAGAAATTGAAATTATCATTGAAAACATGAACCACCCTGATGTATCTCGGTTATGGAATTGATTAAACCTATCATATATAGGTTTTTTTGACTCGCCTAGGGTAGCTCTAGCTCAGGTTACCGTATGTTCATTTACCAATGAAACACCCTGTATGGTGTCAGGGTTAGTTGCAAAAAGACTCCGGGGGAAGTTTCTCTGGTCGATTTCATACATTTAAAGCCTTTATATGGGTCCTCCCCACCAACTCCAATTACCAGCATTTCGATGGTGCAAATGAGATCTTCAGTAGTTGAATATCTTCATAATGGGTTAGCAACACTACAAATGGTCATTTTAGTGCTGTACAGATGCCCAAAATAGACAAGCTATCAGTTGAGTATCGAAACTGAATGATATTCATTAATTTGCTGATGGAAAATACGGGCATACATTTAATTCAAAGCAGTCTACTTGATGAAGACTATAAATACAATATTTAAAAATACAGAATTTTTTTTTTTAATATATAATATATTTTGATATTTATATCTTACGATATACTTTTATTGTCTATACTACATTTTAAGTCGATCTGATTTTCATGCTGGAAAGATTACTGGGAAAAATAGTTTTTATTGGAAATATTTACGAATTTACGAAATTCATGAATTCGGTTTTCGTGATGAAGCCTCAAAATTACTCTTTAAACATACTGTTTCTGAAAGGTTTCATTCAGAAGTAGTTATGTTTAGGGCTGGCAGGACCGAAGAAAGAATCTTCTCAGAGACTTGATTATTGTAGAGCAGGTTTGGAGTCTAATTACGGAGGCCGAATTCGCGAATTGGAAAATTCTGCTTATATTTTATTTGCCACTATTTCTAAAGATACGAATTGGATCGAATCGCAATCCAGCGCATGAATGAAAATATAGAAAAGCAACGACCTGAAGCCAGCAGCTTTTACGTTTCATGGGCGGGGGAGCTCCGAGCTCCCCAAATCGTCAAAAATAAAGCACGCATTATCCGCACGAAACTTTTCATGGACCTTCAAGCTGTCATTTGTCAATCAAGTACTGAATTTCAATTCGATCTTTCTGCATTTTTGAATATATTGGGAAAATAAAATTTCGAATGGGTATATCTACGGAATCATTGCGCGGATTTCACCCACTCACGAATTTTGCCTTCATAATCAAGATCCAAACCTACTCTACAAATATCGATTTTCTGAGTTGTTTGTTTCGGAAGTTATTGTGTTCACGATCTGCCGAAGCAGAATTTCGCGAGGATCATATTATAACAAAAGATCGCGATAGAAATAATCAAAATTGTTCTAATGGAACGATCATCGAGAAATTCTGCACAAGTTTGCGCATCAGCATTATGATCCTATTTGAGTTCCTTCAGAAATATCGATGGTACCGAGGAAAAAATACGAAATTTGACAACTTCTTATGAATAGATATCCGATCGCACACAATTTTAAAACAATGTAGTTAATTAGTTGCTGACCTCAAGGTGTGTCTGTACCAAACTTCATTGCAAACTATTGAATAGTTTTCAAAAAACAATTATTTCCAACAAAAAATAGGAAAATTTTCGAAAATTTTTTTTTCAAATTTTCTACCTGAACGGTCCTCGCGAAATTCTGCATAAAGTTATGCGTCGGATTTCGACAACTTGCAATGAAGTTTACTCATTATAGCATCAGTTCTCCCCGAGATATTGAGTAGAATCTCAACATTTTAAACAGCCTCGATATTCGACATATTTTATATATCTCTGAAACTGAATATCGGAAGGAACTGAAATTTGCGGGAATATTTTGAAATTTCTACTTCGAAGACTTTTCACAAGTCCATTCAAATCTTATGCATAGCTCACCAAAAAAAAAGCAATTCAAAAAAATTTTGAATGTTTTTGGAAAAGATTTCTTTAATTTTTTGCCGATACAATCCTCACGAAAATTTGCATGTTGCGCGTTAATAATCTACAAACTCTTACGAAGCTTCAATCTGACCCCTTCCGTGTTTTTTGGTAAATCGAGGAAATAATCTGAAAATTTCAAATTAACAACGAAATTTCAGAAATTTTTACCATTATCTCGAAAAATGAATATTGGATCGAATCAAATTGTAAAAACTGTTGTTTGAGTTGACTCCAAGACTGACTTCAAGAAAAATCAGGAACGTTTGAGTTCGGGCGGCCCGCCGGACAGAATCGAATTTGAACACGGACTTTTCCTCAGGGAGTCCAACCTGATGGTTCAGGACCATTGTCGTCTCGAAATTCGAAAATCACAGAATTGGGACAGAAAAATAACGCGCTGTTTCACAGAATAACGAGTGCATTAAAACACATATTAAGAGAAACTATTGTTTTCTGGAAGAGATGCGCAGGAATATTCGCATTTCTACAGGGTATCCCAACGTTAGTGGTCGAATATATTTACCACCTTATTCTACGATCAAAAGTATAAGGGGAAGACGAAATAATTGTCTGTCGACACAGCCCTTCAAGGAACGAACCTTAAAGATGCTGTTTTTCATTTTTTACGCAACTAACAAATCAAAAATCATTAAATCTGGTATAATAACTGTTGATTTTTGGGAGCTCAAAATACACTGACAATTTCAGCATAGTCAGTCTCAAACTCAAGGATAGATTTACCATTAACAGAGTGTACATTCTTCAGTAAACAACAATTGATTCCCGAAATGTTACCTCAAACTGGAAAATATTTGTGATGCGAAAAAGTTGTTTTGAAATTTATCCTCAAATAACTTCACTGCAAAATTCAGAGTGTGTTTACAGCAGTAGTTGGGCCTCATAAGTAACAGGAGTCATATCAAATTTCGTGATTTCTGCCGAGACACTTCCTAAGAAAATATGCAAAACCTCTCTAAGGAGTCATCACTTGAAAGAGGCTGATGTTTCATGGAGAAACATTTCAGGAAAAAAATCATTCGAAGTCCCCCCAATATTTAATCTTACAATAAGATGATGAATTATTCAACACTAACTCTGGGACACCCTGTACAACCAAACTTAAATCGCATAAGCTCCTCTCTTTAGCAAAATGTATTGATCGCCACATTATTTCATTGGGTGATTGCACAAACCTCACTGTTTCTATCAGCTTCTATAGTCAACGGGGCGTTATTGCATGTCAGATAGTGTAGAAGTGATAACAGTTCGTTATCGCTCATTATTGTTAGAAGTAGATCGCTGACTCAATTCAAGGATAGAATCTTGAAAGAGATTGATTAGTTCTGTTGAAAAGAGTTGTGAGCCATGCATCATCATCTCTATCTAGATTTTCGATGTAAATGAGTTAGTTTCTTTAAATAGACGAAGTATCCTTGCAATCCACTGTTACCTGCAGTGAAAGATTTCCAATTGAACAAGAGATTCTATTTAACATACTGCATTTGTGTTAATGTGTTTCCGATATGCAAAGTCACCTCACCAGGAAAATCAGTTGAACATAATTCATAAGTAGGCCTTCTTACGAAAAATAAAATCGCTCTGGTTCCATGCATGCAATGAATAATTAATTTATTCAATTCTTCACTTAATGGATGTTTCATCAGAGTGAAGTTTTGTGTGGCACGCAAAAATGTCTTTAATTTGAAAGCCACAAATTGTTACCAGTTCACACAAGCTGTCAAATTTTGCTAACGCTAACGCCATAAATACTGAAGATGTGTTTATTTTTAGCAGTCGGTGTTGAATTGTCAAAACTCGAGCAAAGTTGGGGCGATATGAACAATTTATTCAGCAGTTTTTAGATAGTATTGACTTAAGTGAGGGAAGAACTGTAAATGCACAGTAGCATCGGTAGTTACTACCTTATGCCAGCGTTCATGCCGATCACTTTTAGCTCTATGATTCTTCTACCCAACGTAAGAGGTGAAGACGAGCTTTCACCTCATCGTTCTCTTCACTTCGTATTGGAGAGCTCCGAAGTGCTACAGTGAAAACCCAGACATTTATGTAGTGGCCTAGATATCTATGAAAATGATGACTTCATTTCCTCCTGTAAACATACCTACCTGCCATGCGACAATGCCAGTGCTAAGCACTCTTCAATTTTATGGCGCTCTCATCGTGACCAATCTATCAACTGCAACTCTGAAAAGAAGCTTGTCAAGTCAAAACAGAGGCGAAAAACAAAGGGACATTTCTCATTCTCTGGATGAATCCAAGAGAACCAGCGCATACTATAGAGGCCTTGATGCAGTCAAGGCTGGAATGAAAAACGAAATAGAATCAATGAAATCACCAGTATTTCAGAAACCTCGAATTCACATCTTTTTAACGACGATGTCAATTCTGTGAACAATTCTCTTAGAGAAGTAGAAGTGGGGTTGCAATGAAGTCATCAATCTCTGCCAAAGAAAAATTGTTGGAGAAAAACTATCAGCGAATATAATATTGTGTTAACCTGGATCTTCTCCTGAAATCTGTAGAGGTAGATGGAAGCAATGTCAGAATGCCAAGGCTGATCCTCCTCACTTCAATAGAAAAAGTCCAATTATGTCATATCTAACCTATCTCATGTATTCTATAAATAGGTTTGTTTTTTCAAGAGGTGGCCAATTTTCTAGATATATTGCCCTGTGCATATCTGTATCATATGTTTATGGTTGCAGACAGCTCAAATCGCACAAGTTGACAAAATCCTAATTATATACAGTGCGCGTCAAAATTATGGAACAAATTCATTTTCTCAGAAGAAAAAAATATTTGGCAACAACATCATGAAACAGGTCAATCTTTGTTTCACTTATACCAAATTTATATGCATTTTTGAAGGATTTTTGTTACACCCTGTGCCATCCCCATCAATCCTCTAAATTTTTTAATAGGAAAAGTAGGTCATGTGGTACTTTTATGGCAAAGTCTTTGTATCTTCTTTACAGGCGTGGAGAAATTTTCAAGAAAAAAAATTTTTTTTTTTGAAAAATTAGTTGGTTCAAAAAGGTTTTCAATATGTGCACTTTGTCATGGCTCATTTACTTTGAGACGATGGTACCTGATGAAATTTGTCACCGAATGAAAGTCGACCATTACAGTTTTGTTCATGCACAACTTTCAACTCCCTCACGTGAAATATTGCATCCAGAACGATGGTGGTCATTTTGAACATGTAATTTAACTTATCTTGTAATGCACAATGATTCTCCGGGTGGTACTTCAATGCCGAAATAAATTTCCAATATCACTCCATTTTTTTTTCCATCAGAGGGTTCGTAGGGGTTTAAAGTTGTGCATGACAAAACTGTAATGGTCGACTTTCATTCGGTGACAAATTTCATCAGGTACCATCGTCTCAAAGTAAATAAGCCATGACAGTGCATATACTGAAAACCTCTTGGAACTTACTAATTTTTCAAGATCATTTTTTTTTCTTGAAAATTTCTGCACGCCTGTGAAGAAGATATATAGACCTTGCCAAAAAAGTAACACATGACCTACTTTCCCTATTCAAAAAATTTAGAGGGTTGATGGAGATGGCAGAGGGTGCAACCAAAATCCTTCAAAAATACATATAAATTTGGTAAAAGTGAAACAAAAATTGACCTGTTCCAGGATTTTGTTGCCAAATATTTTTCTTCTGAGAAAATTAATTTGTTCCATAATTTTGACGCGCACTGTATATTAGTACCCAATAAGTCTTTGAGAAACTGTTGTATTAATGCCTCAAGAGATTAAAAAAGCAAGGTCCAACGTGAAATGAAATGAAATCGAGAAAAAATTAATTATTCAGTGCTTTCACAATATTACATTTGAATGATGTCAAGAATGCATGATAATGATCTTGATAGTGGACTTCATAGACAAGTATTTTTATTTTATTCTAATTGCCTCATAAAAGTTATGCAATATGATTAAGAAGGCCACGGAAACGAGGACTAGCCAAGTCAGCCACAAAACTTCATTAAAAGGTCAACGTTTCGTCTGCATATTCAGGCATCATCAGGACCTAAAATAAACATTTTTGACAAAATTAATAAAAACAAACAGGAATGGTAAGAACAGTGTCGATCGTCCATTATTTTGAGAGACATCCATTTACTAACTAAATTAACGAATAATTTTTTTTATTATTTGTCGAGTGAGTTGGTGTTGGATGTCTTTAAAATCGACTCTGTAGTTGCCTGATCTTTCCTGTTTCCTTTTTTTCAGTTTGTCAACAATGTTTACTTTAGCTCCTGATGAAGTCTGGATATGCTGACAAAAAGTTGACCTTTCTATAGAGTTTTGTGGTTCACTTGATTAGTCCTCGTTCCCGTAACCTTCTTGATCATAGTGTGTAGGTTAAGGACGTAATATCGCCGGTTATGGAATATGTTCAAACAATCCAATGCACACTGCTTCTCACTGCGAAATCTTTCATTGCACAATCCGAGCCCACCTCATAGAAATTCCCTGCCAGTTTTCAATGACGTTTCAATGCCACAGAGCTTCAAGGAATTCGTGGACGCGGAAAACCTCATGCCGCTACCCACCAGCGATTTCCGGCACCCAGTTTGTCTTGAAATGCGTACCATCCGAGCAGAACAGGCAGAGCAGGACCTGCTTATGGACATAGCAGAACGTGAAGCGAAACGCAAACAAGCTAACGGAGGTGAATTTGGCAGCGTGGATAGTTCGGACACCTTCGAGAGCTGCAGGACTCACCCGTTCAATTCGCAGGGCGATCTCATTGCTTCCGATATGACTGATCCTCCTTGTGTTCTAGACAGCAACCTGTACGTGAATCCGTTGGATAAGAGTACGGACAACAGTCCAGATACCTTCACGCCTAGCAGGCCAGGTGGTGTGAAGAAGTCGGCTTCTGGAGATACGGCGCTGAGAAGTTTGGGAGCTTCACCTTCTGACGAAGCCTTTAGAGGGTTCGGTCCTTTGGAAAGGGGAAGTAGAGTTAGCTTGAACGATTCACCGCTTCCTAAGAGCAGAAGAACAAGGTTCCAGCAGGTGAGTGAATTGGTCTTTGTTATTTTTTAAGGAGAACTACGTATTTGCTATTCCTGAGTGGATTTAAGATTGCAGCGCCACGGTAGCCAGTTCGAAAACCTTAGTTCGTCAGATAGATATCTAATTGATTAAAATCTCTGAATAAAGAACATTCTTCTTTATTCAAAGATTAAAATAGACGATTTCGGCCCAAGTTGCCAACCCACAATTTTCTTCACAAATTTACTATCACTGGGAAACAGGAATTTCTGGACAAATTCGACATGATAAGGTTCGCGTTATTTATAAATATCCGTAAAAGATGCCTCGGCTCCTCAAACAAGATTATTCCTTCCAAATATAGGGTTTTGTTAAGATTATCTCTGATTGGCTGATATTAAGTTGGGATTCCTGATTTCATGTTAGTTGTGTCGAATTTATAAAAGATATGTTCCGCAAATCAACTAGGTTATTTCGATTGTCGGTTTTCCATTCCGTAAATATGAAATGTTCGGTTGGTTCCTGAAAAAAAGGTTAGTACGGAATTTGATTGATGAAAAATTCGTTCTTTCTGTCACCAGAACGACAGTCAATGTTCTATGGTAACATATCCATAGCATAAAACAATCTTTATTTACTTTATGATCCATAGAACATAGAAGAGACAACAATCAACAATGGAAAAATTACTAGGTATGGTCTATGGATCATATGGTAAATAAAGATTGTTCTATGCTATGAATATGTTACCACAAAACATTGATTGTCGTTCTGGTGCATAGACTTAATATGTCTATGTTCTGGTGACAGAAATATTGCTTTTTCATCAATCAGATTCCGTAATTAACTTTTTTTTTCAGAAACCAACCGAATATTTCATATTTACAGAACGGAAAACCGACAATCGAAATAACCAAGTTGATTTGCGGAACATATCCTTTATAAACTTGACACCATGATGTGAAAACATGGTGTGCTCATCTGAAAAATAAGTGACGTCAGCAAGATTTAAATACAAAGAGTTGTATATTCTATGCTTTGAATTTGCATGTTAATTCAAAGCACAGAATATACAACTCTTCTTAGTTCAATCTTGCTGACGTCACTCATTTTTCAGATAAGCACACCATGTTTTTTTACATCATGCTTGACACTATTAACATGATATCGGGAATCCCAACTCAAATTTCAGCCTAACAAATTGAAAAAATATGGAGAAAATTGTGAGTTGGCAACTTGGGCCGAAGTCGTCTATTGGATTTTTCAATTCATTCACAGACTTATTCAGTTGTGGTTTTTTGTATACATATTTCATTTTTATGAAGGAGTTATGTATCATCATCTTATTCAGTCTAGCAATGCTACAATAAGGTACTGTTGGAAATAATTTAGTATCAACTCATTTCAACTCTAAATGGCAGGATTAATTTCAAATTATTCGGTGTAAGTGTTGAGGAAGATGCACCTGATATTATGTTGCATTTAATTTGCAAAACTAATAAACTTTCAACCCGAATTGATCATTCACCACATACCTACCCACATAAATATACAGCTCAAAATGTTATATAACGTATAATATCGTAAAGTATATTTTTTGAAATTTAAGGCAAATAGTCAAATACTCGTTAAAATTTTTCTATTTGTACAGGACTCAATTTACACAATATTATGAATGAATTGAATACATTCTCTAAAAAACTAATTCTTCTGGCTATTTCATTATTGGTTAACAAATCAATCTTCCCAACACACCTAATATTGTTATTGAAGAAGCAGTAATAAACCTTGTATAGCTTTCAATTTCCTCGGTAAAAGCAGTTGGTGTAAAGAGTATTCATCACCAGGTCTTTATTTGTAGGGACTCATTTGTTTTTCAAAGCTTCATCTCTACCACTAGAACATTTACGTTGTTCTTTCATGATCAATTCAACTGGAAGATTTCTGGAAGACATAGTATTCCTCTTACGTAACTTTCTCCACTTGGATAAATGGCCTTTAAATAATAATTGTTCCCATGGATGTGACCTTATATGAGCCATTCGTGCTCACCTATATAAAATATTCATCATCGGTAAATGGAGGTAACCAGCTCTCATGAATCTTGTTTGTTGGTTTGCCAATTGTGAGTTCCAATCTGCCAAACTTTCATGAATTCCTCAACACTTCCAGGCCCGACTTTTAGAAGGAAATTCTTTTTACTCAAACTCGAAATTTTTCACTGTGCTTTGGAAATCTATCGGAAGGAAATTGAGTTTGCTTTTTCTCAGTATAAGAACAAACAAATGCCAAGGGAAATGCACAAACTTTCTCTATTTTCTTGACATGTCTTCAGTAATCGGACTATATCGGGTTACTCCGATAACCACCACAGAGAGTAGCGCCCATATTCATTTGCGAAGTGAAGTGAATAGCAGATCCATGGACACATTGAGGAAGATGTTAATTATCAAAATCCTGAAGCTTTGTCATCACCATGAACCTTGTTTCTTCAACTCTATATTAGAAGTCTTCCCTCACATGAACCGAACATTACCAAATAGTAATGTGACTATGCAACTCCATAATCACAGTTATGGCTTCCTGAAACAAAAAGTGACGAATGTCCTATACATCACTCGAGATTTCTTCAGTACCTCTGTAATTCCAACCCTCTGGTTGAAATTCGTAAGAACTCCCTAGCTGGCACTGGTATGATTAAATTTCCAGCTAAATTTTCCAAGACTCCCACGTATATAACTGGTAAAGCTGTGCTGATGATTGGAGATAACCATGAAACTCATACGTAAATACTCTGGATGGCGATTTCCTCATTGGAGATGCTTGAAATAATGGTAAATGACTATCCCAATGAAGGAATTATATTCGTTGAATCATAGATGATTTTTCTTATTTTTGAAGTTGATGCATAGACTTATAAAACTATATAGAGCTGGCTTAGAGAGAGACGAAGCAGGGTGACAATGATAGAACTAGTTCGGGCAAAACCATAGAATACAGCAAAAATAAGGCAGATCAGTTTGAAGCCTTATGGACTAGAATTATAAGTCTATGTTTGAAATACATTTTTTCAAAAGTTTTGCGAGTCAAATTCGTGGGTTCGGAAGTATTTCAAAGCAGATTATGTGTTATTTCATTCTGAATTAGAATTTGAAGACTGTATAGAAGATATAATTTCCGTTTTTTTTTTGTGTTTTTGTGAGCTTTTGGATAGAATTTCATTTCTTTCATTTTGAATCGGGTGCACTGGTAAAGAATAATGGTAAATTCGTGTTGTGCCATTAATTGTACGAGGAGATATAAAATGAAAGTAAAAAAACAGTAATTTGGAAAGAGCGTTAAAAAACTGAATGAATGTATGATTGCTATGAATCCGAGCTCAGAAATGAATTTCGCACTGGTTTCTTCACTATTTAGTTCATTCCAATAGTTTGAGGCCATTTAATGCACAAAGTTCGAATGCTGCGTACAGACACGCGAGCTGAGCGAGTAATAATCACAATTTCCAAAACTTCAATGTAATCTTATATACCAAGAAGTCATTTCCGCGGAGATTCCTTAAGTAAATGCTTGATTTATCTCTAGCTCAGCATCATATTGTTCAAGTGAGATCATTCTCCATCTCACTCTCCATGCGCTATAGAATACCGTATATTTGTATCGTGTATCTTGTCTATGGTCTTGCCCAATCTAGTTCCATCTTTCGTTGGGACCTCTCACTCGCTACCTTATCCCCATCCGACTCTTCAGAAATGGATTCGTACGCCGTGTCCGGAGAGTTTAATATTTCTATGAGTTGATATCACAGGAATAGAACTCAATTAAAACAACATTTCAAAACAAAATCGATGTTTTAATTATAATGGAAGGACGTGAAACACGAACTGATTCATATTTTTGTTTATGCTGATAATAATTATTATTCTGTACCTCTGTTATCCCGATGAGCCTTTTTTTTTCATCATGTGAGATTTTCCAAGCGTTGTTCGTGTTATTTAAAGTGATTCCTTTTCAGGCAACGAGACCTAGAACGAGGTTTGGCGATTCTACCGAGCAAAACTCCCAGGAAAGTTTGGAAGGAAAACGAAAAAGAGCTCCATTCATGCCTACAAGAAGTCTAGCTTCAGCAACAAGAATTATTAATCAGCATTTATTCAGCTTACAAAATTTTGGTGGTAGTAAATCAGGTAAATGATATTCACATCCTATTACAAGATAATTGGAATTTCTAGCTTTCATAATGGGGGTTTTTCCTTTATTTAAACGAAAATGCAGTTATTTTCATGAGAAATCTTCAGAACAACACATTTCAAACATATAATTTCAATATTATATATAATAATATATAATATATATAAAACTGAAAAATAAAAATGGGGATTTCCATTTGAAGGGATTTGTCATGAGTGCACAATATTTCAACGTCGAATTCAGCTTTCTCGGAAAGAAAAGGACGTCAAATGTGTTATTTTGCTCACGAAAACAGGGATAGCTATACTGCGATCTGGTTAGAGTATAAGACAACGACCAAGGAATAGAAAAAGAAGAGTACAGAGTGTCATGCTGTCATATTACTGACAAATCGCAAACGGAAATTGTTTTGTTATATTGACAAAGAACACGTGTGTGCCACAGAATAGGAATAAATATTTCATTATTCTATATATAGCAGAAAAAGCAATTCTACTAAACAACGTTGTCAATTCGTGCATGCATGACAAATTCCAAACCCCAATTTTGAAACCTGATTTTTGAATACTTACTGAAGGTAATTTGGGAAAATGATGAATCAAACCCATAATAATTATGTTCAAATTTGCATTCGCCGTAATAACCCAAATTCTGGAAAAACCCCCATTTCCATTTGGTCAGATCAATATGTGGGTGCAACTCAAGCGAGCAAAAACATTCGCAATCAATTTTGGCAATCGACATATTGACATTGAGCCTAACGAATATTCGTTCGGAATTCTGGGACTATCTATTATGAATAAGACAAACCAACCGGCAAATACATCGAATCCAGCGCAGTGAAAAAAATATCCAACCACAACCATTTGGAGTACAACGCTACAAGTGAATAATGAACCTCATTGAATCTGACAGCTACTCCGCTTTCATTACGTTGTACAGTCTACAGTTACATTAAACCAACATTTTGTTTAGATTTTTAATAGTTATTTCGAAGAACGTATAGAGTGCTTTTCATGATGAAAGGAGCAAATTGATTTAAACATTTGGTTTCTATGTCATGTCAAAATCCTCGGACACGTCGATTAATATTTTTATTTGGACATTTTTCGCAATAAAAATTTTGTATACAGGGTGTCTCATTTGAGAGCTATGACTTCGTCATTACTTTTTTTAAATGTAATACCCTGTGTATTATTTCACTTTACAATTCTACGATGAATACTCATTACTTATCAGTCCAGAAGTAATTGAAAATGTGCAACGGGAAACATTGTATCGAATTAAGAAATGCCTCGAAGTAAAAGGACAACAGATTGAACATCAATAATTAAATAGGAATTATATTTGTGTGTTTTTTTATATCGTAAATTCCATTATCCACCATCTCCGTTATATCTGGGAATCCGTAGAGTTTAGGTATATGGTAAGTTCACAAAAAGTAATGAGAATTCATCGTAGAATCGAAAAGTGAAATAATATACCGGATATTACATTACAAAAAAGTAATGACAAAGTCATAGCTCTCAAATGAGACACCCTGTATACAAAATTTTTATTGCAAAAAATGCCCAAATAAATATAATAATCGACGTGTCCGGGGAATTCCACATGAAATAGAAACCTATTTATTAAATGAATTTCTTCCTTTCATCATGAAAGTAGTGTATACGTTCATATACGAATGGAAGAAATGCTTTCAGTTTTCACTCTCGATTAATAATCATTACCAGCAGTTATATGTGCTCGTTTTTCCGAAAAATTTTTTCCCTCCAGCACTTGTCTCTTTGAAATTAGCAGTCACTGTATGCACAAGGTGAACTGGGTGAAATTTCATTGTTTATGTCGTGTATTATCTAAACAAATGATCATATCTCAAAAAATTAATGCCATATTAAGATGGAAAAAACTTTTTCAACAACCAAACGCAGAGCCCATTTTCCCAATTCAAATATTTGAATGATTGAGGCTGCCACGCAGATGGATGAAATACGACGATGGATTGTATGTGAAAAACAAAACTGAAGGTTTTCCATAATCCTGATTTTATACTGCACTCATAAATGTCACACTGTGTTTGTGCCTCTCAAAAGACGACTTCGGTCCAAGTTGCCAACCCACAAATTTCGTCCAAATTTATTGTTACTGGGGAAGGGGAATTTCAGAACAAATACGACATGATAAAATTAGCGTTAATTATAAATATCCGTAACCGGTGCATCGGCTCCTCGAACAGATAATTCCTTCCAAATAAAGGTCATTGTTGAGATCATCTCCGATTGGCTGAAATTTACGTCGAAATTCCTGATTTCATGTCAATAGTGTCAAGTTTTATAGAATGACAGAAATATCGCTTCTTCATCAATCAAATTCCGTATTCAACCTTTTTTCAGGAACCAACCGAATATTTCATATTTACGAAACGGAAAACCGGCAACCGAAATAACCAAGTTGATTTGCGGAACATATCCTATAGAAACTTGACACTATTGACATGAAATCAGGAATCCCAACTTGAATTTCAGCCAATCGGAGATGGTCTTAACAAAAATCTATATTTGGGAGGAATTATCTTGTTTGAGGAGCCGAGGCACCGTTTACGGGTATTTATAAATAACGCGAACCTTATCATATCGAATTTGTTCTGAAATTGCCCTTCCCCAGTATTAGTAAATTTTGGGAGAAATTTGTGGGTTAGCAACTTGGACCGAAGTCATCTATTAACGTCTAATGTAACAGCTTCGAATCAATGAGATAATATGAAAAAATAATATGAAATAAAAATGGAAAAAATCCTTTAGAAATCACAAGATTTGGTTCAGTGAACACAATTAATTATTTAAGAACAGTTTGAATGAAACACAAACATCCTTTGCGTTCCATTCAAATTATTCACAATTTTTTTACCTTTTATATCTGAACACTGTATAAGGCTTACTTTTCAGTCGCTCATCGTAAACATCGACTTACTAATGGTAAAAAGAAATAGAATTGTCAATTGCCCATTTTTTTAACGTAGAGTTTGGTTTATTATTACTATGATATTAGAAACTAGATTCCCTCATGTAGTTCCCCAAATATCTCGTTTATTCCCTGGCTCTACTCGAGCCTTTCTGTATCGAAATTCCATTGAAGAGGTGCCTTAGAACATGGTTAGGGGAATCACGAAAAGCTATAGTTTCTTAGAAAATTTCGAAACTTCAAATATTAAAAAAAATCGTAGAAGATTGCTTTTCTTGTTTTGGAGCTTTCAGTTCAAGATTAGGTACCTAACCAAAGTTGATTGTATTTTTTTATTTTATGAGTACCTTATATGAATTTATGGTATGAATCTCAAAGAAAATCACTTCAACAGCTGCTTGGGTGATGTGGAACGGCAAGAACGATTTTAGAAAAATGTTTGGATATCCTTGCTGCAGGAATTGAGGAATTGACCATAATGACTACTTCAATGTTCCGTACCTGGTTTCTTTCCAAAAATAATTTAAACCGGTCTACGTTTGGCGGAAAAAATTATTCCCAAGCTCTCCAGAGATATGTCGTAGTTTCATTTTTCGCATTGTTATCCTCCTGACCCCGAATCGAGCTGCCCGTCCATTAGGTCGGTGGCGAATCGAAACGCGGCACGCCGCCGCTCGTTATGAAAATGAGGAGGTTTGTCCACTGTAGAGCGGTCGGCCAGTTCGACGCTCAGTTCTCGGTTGACTGTCAATGTATTTACTAGAGATGGGTTCGTCCATTCACTACCTGTGATTTTGGGTCTGTGGCTGGCCTGTCACAGAGAATCACGGCTCAAGAGAAATCACAGAATACAAATCCTGTCACAACACATCTTAAGTATTTACGTGTCCATCGGTATTTCAAGCGGAAACCTTTGCCATAAGGGATTGCATTGCATATTGTGCTGGATATAGCTACCGGAAAAAAAGGATATATATACTATCTGACAGTAGAGCAGCTCTACTAGCGCTTGATCCACCGTCAATAAACGACTTCGGCCCAAGTTGCCAACCCACAATTTACTTAGCAAGTTTACTTTCACTGGGGAACGGGAATTTCAAGACAAATTCGACATGATAAGGTTCGCGTTATTTATAAATACCCGTAAAACATGCCTCGGCTCTTCAAACCAGATCATTCCTTCCAAATATAGGTTTTTGTTAAGATCGTCCCCGATTGGCTGAAATTTAAGTTGGGATTCCTGATTTCATGCAAACAGTGTCAATTTTCATAGGATACGTTCCGAAAATCAACTCTGTTGTTTTGGGTTGCCGATTTTCCGCTCCGTAAATATGAAATATTCGGATGGTTCCTGGAACAAGCGCGTGAAAAAGGATATTTACGGAATCTGGTTGATGAAAATGCGGTCGATTTACTGTCACCAGAAAGATTTTCTATGGTAAATATCCATAGCATAGAACAATCATGTTTACTTTAGGTTTGTTTTGGGTTGCCGATTTTCCGCTCCGTAAATATGAAATATTCGGATGGTTCCTGGAACAAGCGCGTGAAAAAGGATATTTACGGAATCTGGTTGATGAAAATGCGGTCGATTTACTGTCACCAGAAAGATTATCTATGGTAAATATCCATAGCATAGAACAATCATGTTTACTTTAGGTTTGTTTTGGTTCCGAGTTCAGAACCACAGACTATCGGTCTACGCTAGAACCGTCCCGAACAGATCTGAACTCGGAACCAAAACAAACCTAAAGTAAACATAGATTCTTCTATGCTATGGATATTTACCATAGAAAATCGTTCTGGTGACAGTAAATCGACCGCATTTTCATCAACCAGATTCCGTAAATATCCTTTTTCACGCGCTTGTTCCAGGAACCATCCGAATATTTCATATTTACGGAGCGGAAAATCGGCAACCGATACAACAGGGTTGATTTTCGGAACGTATCCTATGAAAATTGACACTGTTTGCATGAAATCAGGAATCCCAACTTAAATTTCAGCCAATCGGGGACGATCTTAACAAAATCCCATATTTGGAAGGATTTATCTGGTTTGAAGAGCCGAGGCAAGTTTTACGGTTATTTATAAATAATGCGAACCTTATCATGTCGAATTTGTCCTGAAATTCCCGTTCCCCAGTGAAAGTAAACTTGCTAAGTAAATTGTGGGTTGGCAACTTGGGCCGAAGTCGTCTATTCGGTCAAAGCTAGTCTGGGAATGGAAAATGTCACTCAACGCACTCGGATCAAATAATCAGGTCAACTTTATTTGGGTGCCTGATCATTCTGGGGTGCACGGTAAAGAAATGGCTGATCAGCTAGCAAGGGAGGGGGGATTAACCCCCTTCACTGAACCAGAGCCATTATGCGGCTTCCCATCAAGCCACCAAGCAATGACGTAAAAGAATGGGAACAAAAGAGGAAGGCCAGATCCTGGCGAATGATCGAAGGACAGAGACAGGCTAAGCCATTCCTCTCGTAATCAACGAGCTGGACTAAGGAAGCTGTCTCACTTAGTAAATTGGAACTGAGAAAACTGACAGGCATACTCACGGGACACTGTCCTTTGAATTATCATCTTCGGAACATGGCGAAGGTTCCTGATGATACCTGTCGCTTCTGCTAAGAAGCCACTGAGACAGCGGAATACCTGCTATGCAAATGTGAAGCTGTCCTCGGGAGAATGCTGCGGCATCTTGGTTCCTGTTTCTTAAAACCGGAACTAGTAATGGGTGTAGCACCCAGGAAGGTAGTAAAGTTTATCGAGGCCTTGCTACCTGACTGGTAAACAGCTCGGGGTTACACAATAGATCTTCAGATCAAGGTGTCAGCGAGGTTAAGCATAGCCTTATCGCCCCTCCTAATAGACGGGCAGCTTTAGACGGTATTTGTTATCCTACCACGACAAACTTCGGTCACGGTGTAGCTTTTTACATCTGTGACACCAGGGATTATAGGTTTGAATTAATCATAACAAGGTTTAGCTTTTAAACAATATCCTTCACATACTGATCCTTATAAAAAAGTAACACTGTGAAACAGCTGTAAACATTCTCCTTGGACGCCGCCGCTTCTTTGGTGTAGAGAAGTTTTGGTTGACTGGATGATTAGCTCTGATCAAGGTGGAATATTTGTTGATTAATGGACAGATAATTCATCCTTTTGGTTATGTAAGCTTATAAAAAGTTTTCACTCATATTTTTCTCAACTTACATTCTCGCCTACTGAATTTATTTGGTAATTTCAGGAAGAAATAGTAGTAAATCAACCTTGTCAGTAGACTCGATAGACAGTAGGCAGAGCCCCCAGCTTGAACATCATAGAAGAAACAAGTCGATACTGAAAAAATCGGACAGTAGTGGAAATAAGAACGGTGGTGACCCAGAAAGTGAACGTTTGATATCGGACAATACGTCGTTGTACGACATCGGTTCCGGAAGTGAATATTCACCGAATAAACGCTTCCCTTCCCCGCCAACCCGCCATAAGACTGCAAAAGCTCTTCCTACCTATCAGCAAGAGCTGGAAAGGACACGGACCCTCAAGTCGCAGATAACGCCAAGGTGAGTCATATAGGATGGAAAATCTACCATTCAGGATGAACTGAACTCCTTGGAAATCAATTCTCATAGAACCATTAAAGAAAGGTACCTTGGAACTCATGTTATTATGATTTTTGTCCACAAAAGTTTGTTGTCAGTACTAACACCATTACGATTAACTGTTGCGAGGGGAAAACTTCGTTTCACTAATGAAAACTGATAAATTGGTTGAGTGTTCCTCCGCAACAAAAGAAGATCATCTAACAACAACGGATGAAATTGAATTTTTCTTGAACATCATTGTTTATTTTAGAATATCTATTCATCAGATTCGTATGAAATTTGGAACAGGCCTTCAAATGAAATTGAATAATGGTGTTCGAAATTTTCGATTTGGTCTGATGCTTACTTTCAGAGAAATCGGAAAAATATTTGTCAAGTGTCGTGACCGTTTGAACCAACTTGAGCAGAACTTCTTGGTGATCATTCCATTAGAACAATTCACAAAAAAAAATCTTCTTATCCACAAATCATCAAGTCCTCACAAAATTCTTGATGAACCTTCAATCTACTATACTGCATATTAATTCGATCCAACCTGTATTTTTGAAAATATTGGAAAATCGTTGAGTGGATTGTAGCAATTTGCGAATTCAGACTTCGTAATTTAACTTCAAACCCTCTCTACAATTATCAATGAGTATCTGAGTAGAATCTTTCGGTAGTTATTGTGTTCACGATAGTCAGTCGTCAACACAATAACTTGCCAAAGAGTAGGTTTGAAGACTAATTAGGAACACCGAACTCGTGAATGTGTGAAATTTCACCCATTAAAATTATTATTTTTCTAATATTTCCAAGAATATAGACCGGATCGAATTGTAATCTAGTACTTTGCTTCCATCCGGAAATTGGGTTTTGCGGGGTCTATACGTGATTAGGTGACTGCTTCGGCAACGAATCTGAACAAGATCGTAAAAGCTCCTGACCTCACGTCAGTGCGTTTTTAGATTTTTTGGATGCTATTCAGTTGAAATCTTCACATAATTCACCGGGCAAACTGTCTGCTATTATCATATATCTAGCCTCTCCAGTCCTTGTTTACAGATGTAAATGTGTTCTGTTAGATTAATATGGAGTTATATTTATGTGGAATAATTTTGCTTCATGTTTGCTGATCAGATTTCTCACTAACTGTTGTGTGCTATTTTGTATATTCATTCAGCTTCTGGGAGTTTTTTCATTATTTGTAAACTTGAATGATGAGTTTTATCGAGTAGATTCTGCGAATTTATGAACTTGATTCGATTAATCCATTTTCAGATCACAGTTCACGTTACTTGACGATATAATGAGCGTTAAGGATAAGCAGCAGGAAGCGATCATGGTGGATTCCAATCGATTGGTAGAGAGCACCCAAGTACCTCTGTATATATGCCCTCCACCTCCTCTTGAAGATACCTCTCCGTCTGAAGAAACAAGCCTTCTTTTGCATTCCACGATGACGGTGCCGAATACTACAGCTCCTATTTCTTCGGGAAATTCTATTTGCAAGCGTCCCCGTCCATCCTCGTAGCATTCAAAGGTAAGGAATAAATATTAATGCTCTAACTATCATAACCTCAAGGACGAGTAACTATCGATAAATCAACAAATATTCCACCTTGATCAGAGCTAATAATCAAATCAACCAAAACATCTACACCGAAAAAGCGTTGTCCACGGAGAATGATTATAGCTGTTTCACATCGATCAAAGTATTCTGTACTCGAAGGTTAGGGTTCGCAAGATGCTCCTGAGAGATGGCGCGCTGTATGTAGTTATACTGCAGTGTTCCATCTAACAGGCGATAAGTATTCGTCCTTGTAATTATGTTAGTTTATTATTACTGGAGCTATTTCTACTTCATAAACCAATTCCTACCGATGTTCCAATAATTATAATGTTTATTCACCCAACTCATATACACAGTGGTAGAGAATCTACACATAATGTTGAGAACAACTCAAGAAAGCTCTTTTATGAGCTTGTACTAATAAGTGATGCTCCATCTCGAGAAATAGTTTATGTATTCACAATTGTTATTAAAAAATAAACGAAAAATCCTCTATGTGAATCTCAAAATTCGAAGGTGCATAAAATAAAAACGTTTACAAAAATATGAGCAACAAGCGACATATGGAAAAAACCAAGCATTAGTAGATAACAACTACCTAAGATTCATTACATTTTCATGCGACAAATTTCCAAAATTCTCTCTTGGAGTATCGGCTGAGTTGTTAAGCAATTTCGAAACATAATCAATCCGTTGCATTTCAGACTACCTATTCGTAGCCAGTAATTGGCGGATGTCATTAGTACGTCATATAGCACACTCCGTTCACTTTCATTACGTCAGTCTGGAGGCCAGGAAAGTTTCACACATTCCACTTTGTATATAATTTAAAAATGTTGAATTGGAGTAATAATAACTACGAGGCCTTGTCTGTTGTACACAGAGGTCGTAGGTATTACGTTTGTAACTAAACCAAACTATAGAGCCATGGATGTAAGAATTGACAACGTCCCGCCGAAATATGTTGACCTTGACGAAATTTCAATAGTGCCAACTTGGCACTAAAACAAAACATAATAGATCTATTCTAAGGCCGACCGACTCACCTTATAAAAAGTGAATTGAGTATATCCATCATCTCTTGATTTAATTTTGTATTCTTTAGTTTCGATGAGAATGTCATGAAAACTGCTTTACAATATCATGTTATCGTTTCGCACAAATGTAGTGAGTATTGTATCGTTAGCAAATTAGAAGAAAAAAAATTTTAAAAAGCACTGCCGTAAGGCAGCAACTTTTGCGCGCATGTTCAATGTAGATGACCGCTTCAGCAACGAATTTGAACATGCACGCAAAAGCTGCTGCCTTCACGGCAGTGCTTTCTGAAATTTTTTTCTGATAAATTACTGGATTTCAATTCGATCAAATCTGTATTTTTGGGAATATTGGAAATATAAAATTTTGAATGGGTAAATCTACTGAATCATTGGGCGGATTTTACCCATTCACGAATTCGACCTTCGTAATTAAGCCCCAAACCAACTCTACAAATATCGAGTTTCTAAGTCGTTTCTTCCGGAAGTTATTGTGTTCACGGTCAGCCTAATGGCCGACTGCGTAGACACAATAACTTCCGAAAGAAACAACTTAGAAACTCGATATTTGTAGAGAAGGTTTGGACCTTAATTACGAAGGCCGAATTCGTGAATGGGTAAAATCCACCCAATGATTCCGTAGATATACCCAATCAAAATTTTATTTTTCCAATATTTCCAAAAATACAGATCAGATCGAATTGAAATACAGTACTTCATCTTAAAATAACAGTTTCATACAGAATTTAATGAGGATAATATGATAAGAAAGGCAAAGAAATTTTTTTTTTTTTCAAATTGTTCTAATGACACGATTAGCACGAAATTTCGCATAAAGTTGTCTTTCAGCATCTCAAAACTAGCTGTGAAGTTTTATCAGGACTGAATAAGTATTTCTCGAGCTATACCGAAAAAATCAACGATATCGAGAAGAAAACCTCGAAATTTGACATATTTTTTCACGATATCTCCAAAACTTATGATCGTATCGAACTGAAATTTGGTACACTGCTGTGAAATATGAAGCTCAAAGTGTGAGTGGAAATTTTTTTGGGACATGATGGATGATTTTCGGAAAAAAAATTTTTTTGGAAAAAAATTTCGAAAAAAATTTTTTTTTAATTTACTGACAATATGATCCTGACAAAATTTGGCTCAAAGTTGTGCGTCGTTATACTCCACCTAACTGCTAAGTTCGAATCCAATCGCTCAAGTAGTTTCTGAAATAAAAAATAAATAACTTCAAAATTTCAAGTGCCTATAACTCCGAAACTATTCGACCGATTTGGCCCATTAACGAACTTAACCGCGGCATTTTGATGCGCAACGTATCCTGAAAGTTTCAAGTTGCTAGCTTGCTTCTGTCGACAGTTATCGTGTCTACGGCCGGACGGACGGCCGGCCGGACAGAATCGATTTTGACACCGGATTCGTCATCAGTGAGTCCAACCTAGTCGTTTGAGACCATTTTCTGCTCAATCATCCAAAATTACAGACATTTGGACAAAACGATAGCACGCTGTTCCCCTAGAACATGCGCGCAAAAAACAAAATTTGGTTCGAAAAAACCTTAGATCCTGGTCTAAGTCTGAAATATTGGAAAAAAATATGTAATTTAGTCGATATTTACTCAGTATCGTTGTTATTCCGCAACAACTCAAGAAATGCCGCTATAAGAAAACGAACTTATAAACGTGTAATATTTCCTGACCTCACGTCAGAGAAGAATAAACATATTCATTAGTCAAGCTGTTCAGACATGATTTCAGAAATCAAAATAACCCTTCTGTTTGTTTCAGATCATAGTATCATCTTCTCTATTAATGGCAGATAATGATGCTATGAGGCACAATCATCATTCTGAAAGCCAACACAAAGTATGGAATCTGATCGACATATTCGGCACAAAATTCATACATTTATTCGGAAGTCGCTAAGTTCATGCATAATGAAGTGCTTCGTTGTTATAAATTATATTGCTTTCGATAACATAATTGTTAAAATAACTGTTTTCGACTACACGCTATGGTCAGTAATGTGGACTTCTAGAAACAGTGATACTCTTCTGATTTTCAAAGTCTTGAAACTTCATAATGTGTTTTTAGTACTCAGGACTGTCACATCTCGACCTTCAAGTTGGTCTGGCAACACAAGAAAAGGATATCGACAAAGACTTGAAATACTGAATGGTTGTGTAAAATGAAGATTTGAAATTGAGCAGGAAAATAGTCAATAAATTTAGCAATACACCACTACAGCTTTAGGATATTTGATATGTTGTATTTGATACGAGAAGGCTAGCCATCACTCTGAATTTCATGTGAAAATGAGTTTGTTGTTGTATAGATGTAGAGTATTTGGAAGATGAATGATACTAAAATATGAGATGATGATGGAGTTGATGGAGCCTTCTGCGAATTCAAATGCCTTCACGTAATATTTTATCATACAGTTCTTATATTTCAAGTAAACAATAAATATTCTCTGTCGACTATATTATTGGAAATCTAGGTTATATCTCAATCAATCAAAGCTTGCTATTCTCTCAGGGCCAAATTTGATCCCAAGTGTAGTCATATTTGTTCCATCATTTTTGTATGCATTCGACACATCTATAATGATTATTCAATACAATTTCATCTGTGAATACTATTAATTTTGGAATGTTGAAAAAGAGTTCATTTTGAAACATACTTTCGAGTTTTTTTGGCAGATTTGAATAAGTAATATACTGTATTTTCTTTCACCAACATCTGTGTGATTCACTTCTTGGTTGTCCTAAAGCAGTAGTAAATATTATTCAGATGTTTATACATATAATATATATTTATACTTTAAAGGTGTTGTAAATAGAAATTGCCGACTGGTATAGCTTATTTTCGTCTGTGATTAAAATTAATTTTAGGCAACGTTTTAATATATGTAAATACATAAATTGTTAAAGATCACACAAAATACATTTTTCAGGCTATTTTAGAATAAGTGGAGTTCACATTTGTAGCTTTGATATAGTAAAACCAAGTGATTTTTGATTTTTTATAGCATAAATCGATTATGAAGAATCTATAGTTCCTTTTTAATATTGATCATATTTTCATGAAACATTTCAGTGTTTGCTTTCTCATTTGTTGAAAGCGGAATCGACGAAGAATTAAAGATTTCATGACTTTATGGTTATAGTAAACATCGACACTTTTTCAAGATATTACAACAAATTTTTGAATTACTAAAATAATAATATTTTTATCCACTATAATTTTGAAAAGAACTGCATCTACCTGAAATAAATTGATTACATTTTCAAGAATACTCTCACAACAATGTAGAACCAAAATGTTCCTGAAATGTGTCATATATTTTGAGGTTCTTCTGTATTTTCGAGTTATATGATGGTTTTTTCATAGATGATTATCAGACAGATCTAACTAAACTCATCCTTCACGTTGAATCCATAGGTGATAATATTTTATTTGTTGATGAAGCGTTCCCAGAATGTTCCTATAGTGACTCCAATTCCATTTTTTCAGATTTTCCATATTAATTCTCAATATTTGACCTATACATATGAAGGACCTCAACAAATTTTCTGCAAATATTCTTTTTTTTAATCTATCGATCAAGATTGTTAATCGAGCAAAAACGAAACCTAGTATGTTGTTCAAGGAGGCCCTTGACATTCTTTAAAGCTTCATGTAGAAAAGGATATAACTATAACTGTATACTGGTGGTTGAAATGAGGCAAAATTCATGTAATAAAATTTTGATTTATTATACTCTCAAGTTTGGTTGAACTTAATTCAATGTGATAATATTCGACAGTCAAAAAACCATTGTAAAGGAAGAAAAAGCGCTAGAAATTATATGATTCTTTCTACCGTAGGAAAGTTTTGCTCTTCTGCTTGCTTGTTTCTTCATGAAAAATTTAAAATAAGTTTTAATCAATACTTATTATTTTACAGTTTTGAAATCAAATTTCAATAAATTACACATTTCCCAAATCAAAACAAAATGATAAATCTTTTGTACAATCGTGTGAAAGAAATGAAATTCCATTGGGCGCAACAGTTTGATTTCAAAAGGGTAAAATTATAAATACCTTTTTCCGTGCTCTGGCTGCTTTTGACTCTCTTCTTGAAATATCCCGTGCCCGTCGGATTCCACATCGCCGGTTTGTTTCGATCCGAACTTATCAGTTCTAGCGATTGTTCGTGGCTCCACATGGTCACAATTAACTACAACAAAAACTTCGAATCCCTCTGACTCACGATAAGACAACTGACTCCCGACAAAGCAGAGAGAGCGCTGCCTCGACCCATAAAACTCCGTGTGAACTTGCCGCTAATTCATGTATTCGGCGTTCGTAATACACCCATCTGCACGTGGCTTCACACAATTACTAGAGATTTGAAATTTTCAGGATCCCCTGCGCATCTGACTGCAATATTTCAATCCGTTGCTGGGATTTTCTAATTCTTTCACTAATAAATTTCAGGATCCTGCTTTACTAACAAAATGGCTTATTGAATCTCTCCTACTTTCAACCACAGTACAGTACAAATTTGTTAAACTCAAATTATTATTGACTGAGCACTCAAAAACTGATTTGAGGGTTCATTGTTCGATGAGCTCAAGTTTCTCTGAACTGTTGTTCAATATGAGGCGTGTCCACAGAAATGTGAACTGGACAAGATCACTGAATCTCCACATTGCAATACGAAAAGCGACATGTTAATTTTTTCAATCAAGTGTTTCTTTATTCAGGATTTGACCCTTCCTCCTTAATTGAAAATACTTTTTGGCACAATCTGGGAAATATAAAGTTTGGAATGTAATATAGGTACTGATATTGGTCAGCTCATACCCTTGTGTACGCATCTTTTCACATGTTACTATTTTAAAATCCCTATTTCAAATTTAATTGACAATACATTGTACTCAATTCGCAGACACAAAAAGTTAGTGATAGAACTTTTTAATCTATAATTTAAACACTTCTCCAAGATCACACATAAACGGTCATTGTTCCATTTGCACAAAATTGAAAGAAAGATTAAAATACGTAAACATAACCAAAACAAAAAAACCGTGAATATATAATTATTTTCACTATAGACTACCCAATTTTATGATCTGTTTCGGTATAACACAAAATTCCTCAACTAATCGTATGATATGAATCACGAAATTTCAAGATTAAGTCAAACCTTTTTATTCAGAATTAATATTTTGGAATTAACCAACTAAGAATAACATGAAAACCAAACGTTCAAAAATAACTTCATTTAAGTTAACATTAATGAAAATATTCATACGCACATGTTCCAAAATTTTGTGGTAATAAAATCTACGAAGATACAATAATCTTATTTATTAATATATATACATTTTGAAGAAAAATCATTTCGAAATTATTCCAATTTTATAAAGTTTTCATATAAAATTTCAAAAATTCATAAATATGAAACCAATCTGTCGGCTTTTAGACAATCGCTTTTCACCTTTTCATGACTACAAAATTGTATGTCGATGTGAGGCATATGCTATTTTTTTTAGGTATAAGTATATTTTTCAGGAATTTTCATAGTATAAGTACCCTGCATAGACATATCATGTAAATGTTTGTTAAATAAAAATTATTGTTCTGAAAACCTAATTCATCCTTTTTTCAATAAACATCTTTAACCTTTGACTATTCACCGTTCAGTTTATACACGAATCTAATCGAAGGTAATAAAACATTACACCAAATAACTATGAAGGTTGAAAAAAACCAAAATGTGTTCGATTGCAAGTAAGATTGAATATATATTTAAATAATTTTTTCCTTTAGGTACATTTTATATATGGGAGAAGGAAATATATCACAAGAGTAATCAATAAAAATAATAATATAACATATTCAGCTTAAATATTTTTCTTTATATTCAGTTAATTCGATGGTAGTGAACTATTCCCATTCTTTCTTTATTATTTCGTATTCATGGTCATCCAAAAATGGTTTATCAATATTTCTTATCATATTTTCTCCACAGTAAAGACATTCTGATGCTATTATATTATCTATTTCTGCTCTACACATTTCTAAATTCGACAGACCAGTAGAACCCATACTAACATTGTCAACTCTGGTTAAACTTATTAGCCTTTTATCTAATTCTGCCAACTTATTTTTTTTACCAGGACCTGAAAAAAGTATTTTCTATTATCACATGGAATTGTGTAAACATATTCGGCACCAATAGTGAGTTTCTTTATCAGAAGGAGTAAGTTCTCTTATGTTTAATCGCTTGTTTGTTTACATAATTACTTGTGCGTTTCACCCTACAGTACTTAATGTAGAAACTCACATCAAATAAATTTAACTCTCAAGAGGTACATTCTGCCAAACAAAATTGTAGAATGATATTGCATTCATGTAAAATATTATAGTTTCTGAATCACTGAGAACAATTTTATAGTAAAAATTAGAATTGGAGACATCAGATTAACAAAGTCATATTAAATATCAAAGAATATTGTAAAAGACGATTTCATATGAATGAGCTATTGGTTGTTGCAAATTTTTTATTTGTATGCTGTAGAATCAGCAATTTTAACTTCATTAGACTTCAGATAATAGGGGTTAGAGGTTGTTCAAAAAATTGAAAAATTTAATCGATTCAGTGAAAATAAACACTTTCTCATAAACCGGAATCAGTCTTCAAAATACATGTATCCCTACATGGGTAAACCCGCAAGATTTCCCGTCGCGAAGCTATAAGTAAGATATTCACATCATTGTAAGCAGTGTGTGTTCCTGAACAAAAATTATGAAGGCCAATATAGGCGGTCTCTCTTTGTTTGGAAGATATGGGCCCCCAAAGTTCCAAATTGTTGCAACTTCAGATCCTTTTGTCCGCCATAAAAATAATCTCTCACTTCTCAAATCTAGTTCATAAATCATCTTTGAACCTTCAACCAACGAATAGAGACACTTTCTTTCAAGAATATTCATCATTTAAAGGCAGAAAAGTGAAAATATTAGACAACAACCTAACCTTTATTTCTACGAAATACTTCTCAATGTTAAAGCGGAGCTTGGCAACAGCGTCTTTTCATCGCTGGCCAACGTATTATGACCGAAGAGTAGTTGCTGGCGGGAAATATGAAATGATGGACAGTTGAAGGATATGATTGTAAGGAAAATGCTTCTGTCACTGAAGAAGAGGTGGTTATTCTAACATCAAAACAAAATCATTGAGAATATTTCTTTATAAGGTTTCACTCTCAATATTTTCGTTTAAACTTTCTTTCTATCCCCTTCAAAATAGGGAGGTTGTTATATAATTCGTTTTTTCTTGTGTCTTCGAGATGGTCCCAGTTTAGAATGAGATTCAGGGTATTCCAATGAAATGGGTTATACAATAACCTCGATTTCATTGGAAATCTGGGAAGGGCGCGCCCTATCACATATGAAAAAAATGTACGTTGAAAAGTTGAAATATATGTCAGAGTGTATTCTCATTCCATTACTATGTGTGTCAACATTGTAGATTTCATTAGAAGAGAATTCTCCTATTGGAAGATTTAGAGTTTCGCAGTAAACAGCATTGACAAGATATATGGTAAACAGTAAGAACTACGAACATATTTCATTTTTCTCGCCAGCAATAATCTGTCATTTACGAATACACCGATGAAATTTGCGCCATTGCCAAACTTCACTTTTAGTCTGAGTCGAAATCAGAAGGAATAGAGGTTAAGTGGTTGTCCAGTAATTTCATTATTTTTTCATTAAATATTGATTATTCTTGAAAAAAGGTGTTGTTCATTGTTGATTGAAGGTTCAAAGGTGGTTTGTGAACTATACAGATGAAGTGAGAGATCGTTTTTATGGTGGAAAAAGGGACCTGAAAACGACTCATTTTGGAACTTTGGGGGCCCATATCTTCCAAATTAAGGGAGACCGCCTATGTTCGATTGCACATTTCTTATTCAGAAAAACACACTGCGTACAATGATGTAAATATCTTTTTAATATCTCGGCGACGGGAAATCTTGCGGGTTTACCCCTACATGTATTTGGAAAAACTTTTAGTTCATGATTTCACTGGTATAGAAATCTGAATTAATCGAAATAAAGCAACATTAGTAAACTAAATTATAGACAACCTATTTTTTACAAAGTTTAATTTATTCACCAATAAATAGAGTAAGTACTCACCTAATAAAGGTTCCAGCTCCTTTCTCAAACAATCTGAATGGAATTTATGATGACAGGGGAAGATGTAGAAAGGCCTTATCAAAATCATAACATTGCATATATCACAGACATCGCAGCTATTGACATATGTGCACCTATTTCTAACCTTCTGTATGTCTTCTCTGACTGTTTCTGCAGATTTTGTTGCTTCTTCCATCTCTTCTTTTAAATCTTGTATATGTTGGTTGTACTCCTTCAAAAGATGAGATTCAATTTTTTCATACCTCTGGAACCTTAAACTGATGAACATACCTTCAGCGAATTACAAATAGCTTCCTTGAAATGCTCAATGGTAACGAAGTCAGAAAAGAATGGGAGAATATCTTCGATCCTTATGAGATCACACTGTTTCAAGAACTCCATTGCTTTCTGAATATCATTCTTACCAGCAACAACATACTGAGCTAGAAGAAAAGAATAAAGAATCTACCAATAAAAGGATATTTAGGGATGATTTTGCATTATTTGTTCAAGGTTTTTATTATTTCGCTCCCAACACTTGAAAAAAGGCGATTAAAAATTGTGTTAATAATAATAATAATAATAATAATAAATCGTCTTTATTAGGTGAAAGTTTAGCTATAAGCTATTTTTACACTTTTACCTATCAAAAATAATACCTTAACCTAAAAAAAAAACAAAAATACAATGCACTCAACGCAACAAACCTCATGTTAACAATTACATACATAATTATAGCAAAGTAAATATATCTTAGTGAGAGTTAGAAACTTGGCCGAGTAAAATTGAGTTTCTGGTATGAACTCGAAAGCCACTGATTGATTTGAATCTGACGCTGTTATCAATACAATTATAAATAAGGGGTGCCTGGTAAGAAAATGAACTTTTGAACTTTGTGGTGTGATGACGGGGAACATCAATATTCAACTGTCCTCTTGTATTCACTGAATGAACGTTATGTCTAAAATTTATTTTATTGTATAAGTATGAGGGTTGCTTTGATCTAATTATTTTATGAACGAAGCACATTAAGTGCTGTCTCCTACGGTTATCCATTCTAAGCCATCTCAAGGAGTTTATGTGGCCAGATGTTGGGACAGATCTCCTCAAATTGAGAACGAGACGGCAACACCGATTCTGAACTGACTGAATCCGCGATGAATCAAACTTATCGATAAAAGAACCATATACTACATCACCATAATCAAAACGCGACAAAACTAGCTGATTGCACAGAGTCATTCTCAGACTCCTGTTCAAGAAGTGACGGCTACCGTACAGAAGCCTAAGGGACATATATGCCCTTTGAATGCATCCAGATACGTGGTCTGAAAATTTCAAATTACTATCAACGCACAAACCAAGGTTCCTTACCATTTCCTGAGGACGAAGAACAGTGCCCATAATTTTATAGATGTTATATTAGCTTTGGAAATAGCAGATTTACTGCCAAAAAATATGAGGCTGGATTTCTTGGGATTGATATGGAGGTTGTGATTTTTGGCAAATTGTATAATCGAATCCAGTTCACTATTTATTACAGAACATGTAGCCTGGGCCTCATCCGGATGAAAACCAAGATAAATTTAACTGTCATCAGCGAATAAATGATATCGACAACACTTGATAGAACTTGCAAAATCCGCTGTATATATTAGGAAAAGAAGCGGACCCAATATTGAACCCTGGGGTACCCCCTTGTTCAATGGGAGTTGTGATGATTCGTTTCCCCCGGCGACTCGAACATATTGTTTTCTGCCATTCAAGAATGAATTGAAGAATTTGAGAGGAACTGATGACAATCCATAATATTGTAATTTGGCACAGAGGAGTTTATGGTTGATGATCAAAGGCCTTGGTAAAATCCAACAGAACCTGAGCCGTAACCCAGCCACGATCCCAATCATTCAGAACATCATCCAGTATATGTGCAAGCGCCGTAGAGACACTGTGACCACTTCCCTATATTTGTGGAAAGACATATACAGGAGAAACATCACGACTCTTACATATAAGAAATAAAGAACACAAAAACAACCTAAAGAATAGAGACATACAAAGATCCCAAATATCGAATCATCTTTAGGTATTTTCGAACATGGGAAATCACGTAATAGAGTGGTATAATATAAAGATACGGGGATGGCACCAGATAATCTAAAAAAAAATTAAAGATTCCTCCTGTATTTTTTTGAATGGATAAATTCATTTCGCCAATTATTCTATAGACATGGACCATGTTTGGCTAAATTCAATGAAAAGAAGTAGAATTAGGAAATTTTTAAATTAAGTGAATATACATTGTCGTGACGGTCTGGAAATACAAAAGTATTGCAGAAACAAAATTACAACAAACTGCCCTTACCAATACTTTAAATCTTGAAATATGCAAGTGCTATTCCAATAAATAATAATTTTCATTTGGTTTTTAATAGTTTGATAGTTTTTTTTCGGACACTCAGAGCGAAGTTCTTGCATTCGTGAAATATTTGAGCTGAATTTTAAAGCTGTGAAATGAGATTTTCATACCAATTTTCAACCACAGCTTCTTTCTAAGTTCTGTATCCTCCTCCGGTGGTTTATTGGCGATTTCCTTAGCAAGGTCCAGATTTATTTCTAATGCAAGATCCACCGCTGACTCCCACAAACCTAATAGACATGAAAGATGCACACAAGCCTTTATCAGATTTTTCTCTTGGCATAATCGAAGTGCAAAATGGACATCAAAATTGATCTGAAAAAAATTTATAAAATAATGACTTAAGATTTAATACAGTTCGATATTTCATCAACTTTTTGAAAATGGTAATAAATAAAAAAAAATAATAAGAATTCACAGTTGTTTGTTTTCATTTCGCAACCTCATGAATTTATTTTGTTGACTTAGAACTACAACAGACTAATTAACTCAGTTGATAACTTCAAAAATTATCTTTTTCGGGTTACTCACCATACCAAGTTCATTTCCTTGGGAATCAAAATAATCCAGTAATTTACTTGGATCATATTTAGCATACAGGGAAAGCAGCAAATTATGCAAGGACTTATTTGAATTATTCTGCTTGTCTGTTACGAACTCCAGATATTTGATTACTTCCTTTGAATGATGCTCTCCTTCACAGCTGACTAAAGCAGGTAACAACCTCACTGGGGACAATTTCTTTCCATTTTCGATCAAAGCTTTGACCATATGCTTAGGAACCTCTTGAATTAAAATGGGTGTGAACTGATAATACAGTTCATAGTTACTTTGACTTTTGAGTACCTCTAATGCTTCGTAGAAACTATTCTTGTATATGTTTTGTCTGATTAACTGAAAGAAAATTCATAATGGAGTTAAATCAAGATGAAAATAAAGCTGAGTATGAAGATTTTGTATAAGTGCAAAAAATAAAACTGATCATTATAGGTACAATAGGTCTGTATCAATTGAGGGATATTCTGGGGAATCTTCAGTTTTTCACTCCCAATTTCTGAGAAAAAACTATTGCGGGATTCAAACTTTTTGCCAAGGTTAGTTTCTAGAAAAAAAATATTGCTTAATGAAGATAATCGGAATAATGCATATGATCAGCATTCACCAGACAATCAGGTCGATTCTGTTTGCAAATAGCAATATTGCTATGAAAAAGATATGGCTATCATAACAAGATTGGAATTATTGGTATTCTGATCAACCATTTTGAGCAATATTATCTGTCACTTTAACAAGAATCTTGCCATCAACATTGCTATCTTAGCAACCTCAAAATAGTACTTGCTATGCTTCATAACAAGAAAATTTAGAAAAGGAATCTCTCAGAGATCCATTTGTTTCAGTATTATTTCTTCCAAGAATTCGAAAATATTGAAGATAGGGAAGAACGTGCTAATAGAAATGTGTTCAAGGTTCTCTAGAATATTTAATTTTAAGGATTCTTAGACTGAAACACCGGTATAGTAATCAACAGCTGACCTGATTATTTTAATGATCTCAACAACAGTCATCCCTTTGAGATCCCAACAGAAAAGTTCATCGAATTTCGAATTATTATCGCCTGCATAAAATTGCTGCATTTGATTTCTGGAAACCAAAATTCTATCGGTATCCAGGAAATAGGTCAATTTGACTTTAATTGGTTTTTCTGTTTCATAACATTTTCGAATAAGTCGATGTTTACATGAATAAAAAAAAGTATATGCTAATGGAAATGTGTTCAAGGTTCTCTAGAATATTATTCAATTTCAAAGATTATTCTTAGACTAAGATACAGGCATAGGCAACAGCTGAGATGATTATTCTTATTACTCAACAACAGCAATCCCTTTGAAGTGCCAAAGAAAA
Source organism: Myrrha octodecimguttata (assembly GCA_958510865.1). Classification (NCBI taxonomy): domain Eukaryota; kingdom Metazoa; phylum Arthropoda; class Insecta; order Coleoptera; family Coccinellidae; genus Myrrha; species Myrrha octodecimguttata. Next base: position 69,691,114 of record OY294056.1, on the reverse strand, counting down.
AGTTTATCGAATTTCGAATTATTAACGCCTGAATAAAATTGCTGCATTCGAATTCTGATAATCAATATTTTATTGGTATCCAGGAAATTGGTTATTTGTCAATTTGACTCGTTTCGTTTCCTAACATTTTTTATGTCGATGTTTACATGATTAAAGAAAGCCGTAGATAGAGGTTATGTATGCGAAACCATAAAGAAAACTCACGAATTAGGGTTATTTTCATCTTCCTCGTAGTTCTAAAGTCACAAAATACAGTGTTGTCAGCTCTAAAATCACCAATTATGAAAGTCTATGATAGCAATATTGTTATGACAAAATTCATAACAAACATTGCTATAACACTCGAGACAGAATACGTAACATCATGGCCATATTGCTATAAATTAGAAAGATAGCAATATGACTAGAATAGCAAGGTTCATAGCAATACGCAAACAGAATCGACCTGAATATAGAGAAAATAATTCTGCAAATATTCCCTTTATAGTATGATGAAGAAGTCAGATATAGGCTCTGAAACATTACAGTTTACTTCGTTGATCGTTTGCATTATTCCGACAAGATTTTTTCTAGAAACTGCCCCTGACAAATTGTTTGAATTTCGCAAACCACAAGGGCGTTTTCCTCAAATAATTATTTTATTTAATATTCCATAGTCTCAAGATATTGGGAGCAAAAAAACTGGAACAATGTTACCATAGGTCCGGACTAACTGGCAAAAGATTCATTATGTCTATGTTTCAGGCATTCAAATCGTTTTTACCTGTTCAAAATCCTTGTTCACAATGGTCAACTTCATCAAATTAGCCTTGTCACCATGACTAGCCATTAATTCATAAATAGTGAATTTATTATTTTTAACGCATTTGCTGACTTCAGAAAAGGCTAGAAAAGTTTCAAATTCCTTCTGTATATCTAAATACGCCATAGTATCTTCCTGTCCACTCAACCTTTTCTCTTCTAACTTGCTCAGATATAGTTCTACCAGCCAAATCACTATCATTGTTATTTGTGTCTGATCCTGAGGTTTCAAATTATCTAACTTTCTCCTAAGAAATATTTTCAAAGCATCATGTTGTTCAGCTTGTATGTATTTTAGACAAATCTCTTCGAAACTTGACTCAGCTTCAGCATATATTTGGGCACTAAGTTCATATTTCTTCTTGTCAAAAAGCATATCAGCTTCTTTTATCAGCACTTGATTGTATGAAACTTCATTACCTTTGGAATATTTTTTGGCCAGTTCGAACTGTTGATTGTCTGCAAATATTTTCCAAACATTTCGCTCTTCCCTTGTTACTTTATATTGGAAAACAGCTGTTTCACTGACGACCCAAATGTCACCTTCAAAAAAGTAATTGAAATTCATCAAGAGAAATAATTATCACATGTTTAAAAAATGATTATTTTACCTGTTCTTGAATCTTTCAGAATATTAACCAACTTTCCAAATGCCTCATTATAGTTATCCTCATAAACAATCTCCTCATTCAATAAACACACACCTTTCACCATATCAGAATAAGCAAGGAGAATATGAAATTCTGTTAATACAATGGCAATCGGGAATTTTTGACTTACTGAATAGTCCTCGTATTTTGGTTTAGGGAAGGATATAGTTTTAATGCCTGATTTGATTGTGGCCAGAGTTTCCGTTGAATTACATTCGAGCTGTGAAGAAAATCAGTTTAACAATTTCCTTTGTAAAGATGAATTTGATTGAAGAAAATTTTTTGGGCAAAAAAATTTGTATGTACAGTAACTTCAAAATTTTGATAATAAGAAAGGGTGCAGTATTTTTCTGTGTGTGAAACAAACCTATTTTTCTTCCTAAATCAAGTGAAATAGAAGAAATGCATTACAGAAGCATTTCAACTTTAACTAAGGTTAATCATAATTTGAAGTTGAAAGTGAAAACAACAATTTTTTTTAGTTCCATTTGAACTTTCTAATCTACTAGTCTTACCAATATCGAACTCAGCAAAATTGCTGTAATTTTCCATGAGTCTTGCATAATTATTTCTAGGATATATCTAATATTGTAATGGAAATTAAAATGAAAAAATTATCAACAATATCTGGTGTTTTATAATACAAACCTTTCCATATGTGATCCCTTTTCCAGTCATCCAAGCAAAGTAATTGGGTGTTGTTAAATTATCAGAATAAAATTTCATCTTTGAATAGCGAAGGTTACTCTCGACTTCTATATAAGTTTCTGGTTCTGGTATGTTGAGATATCTGTTGAAAACTTGCTGCAAAGTTGGTTTTTCATCCTGGTCACCTTTTCCAGTAAAATAATATAGTCTGGTAGCTGTAGCTGCGAAAATGATCAGTCTATTGGCTCCAGGTATTTCAAAGTATTCCAAGCCAGTTATAGATGTATTTGTTCCTTTTCCAATATCAAACACCTCAAAAACATCTTATGAATTAACGGGGTCAATCTAATATGCAGGTTCGGTGAAGAAAACTATAGCTGTAGTAAATATCAATGTGTGTAACATAGAAGGAAGTTGAACTTCCCCCACTTTCGGCTTTTGATACCTGTATCTTTGAACACATTAATATTGCTATAACTAGGTGGATCTTGGATATAATATTGAAACAAATATAATTCTAAACAAAATCTTCACAATATCTACAAAACTATTTTGTAAAGTTATCAAGTTATGGGAAATCAAGTCATCAAGAAATCCTCCTACATAACTAGCCAGTAACAGTGATGAAGAAGTTCGTCATTACTTGCTAAATATTATGATCCAGAATTCTAATGGACTACAGTATAATAGGAAAAAAGTTCTTTAATAGTAAGCGGAGAATGTTGAATAAATTACTAGCCACATATATGAGCATAAATCACACAGTTTTTAATCTATAAGAATTTTGGGACGGAACTCTTTGTAACATGAGAAAAATATGTAAGAAGAGAAAACCAACAACATGCAAATCACAATTCACAAGAAATTTGAAATGCAAGCATTTTGATCCTATAAAAACGAAAAAACACCAACAACATGAGATAATAATAACTTCATACAAGTTTAGTGATTAATTTTTACTGAAGCTTTTGAATCATGATAATTCAAGTAGAATATTGACAGTTAAATTTCTCACATTATATTATTTAAAATTTGTATTTGATAAAAGCTAAATTCGGGTATGTGAGTACTACAAGATGACCATAAAGGAAATATGATTTATTCATAATTTATTCATAATAAACTAAACATGTAACAACAAACTTTGTGCTAAACCAACTGTGTGTCCAAGTGCTACAAACAAAACCTCAGATAACTCACCAATCCTTCAACTTCTCTATTACCATAGAGTGGAAGATAATTTGGAAGCTTGATAAAAAATTTCAAGATATGTTTTATAAAAATCCAACAAAGTAATTCACAATAAAAGATAAAGTTTTTAATTATTTTTCCTTTTACAGGATGGACCAGAGTATGATTCAAAAATGGAAACTGTTTAAGTGGTGAAAAAAATTTCAGAAATTATAGAGTAATTTTTATTTTGGAGTTAAATTCAAAATAATAATCCCTTGATAGGATAACTTCCATAGAGGTGTATCATTTAAAACATATTATAATATCGCTATTGAATATCTTTCATGAATAATTTGAAGAGCAGACAGTGAATGATTTTCAACTGAATCCCAGGATTCATGTAGTAAATTATTAGAAACAGAAATACTGATCAGCACTGAAGAAAGTTCACAATCTCATTGCTGATATAATTTTGTACATACCTGTCTCCAATATTGTTCAATTGAAGAGAATCCAGAAGTAAAAAATTTTTCACCATCAAGCACAATTTCTGTCTCGAAAATTAATCCTTTTGATGTACCTTACAAGAATAAATACTTTTTCAGTAATGGAAATTATACCTTCAGATGAATCTTGATATCTTACCAAGTAATATAGGTCCAGTGGTAGTATCAGAAGTATTTAAGTTGTTCCAAGCAACTTCAGTGAATTCATGTCCACGAAACTTTGTTGTAGCCCTTAACTTATTGGTTTTTCTTGATAAGTAGAGCAATTCTGGACCTGCTTCCTTAATTACAGGAGCTAAACTAATCAGAAGATGATTGCCAGTAGGATCCAGAAAAATATTACTTAGCCGACAACCAGTAAATTTACTCAATGAGATTTCTGATGAAAATAAATTAAAATTAGAGGGCTCAAGAAGATTTAGATGAATATTATATCACATGGATATTTCACATTGTTGCCAATTATCCTAGGTTCCGATATGGAATCCTTTAGATGCTTGTTATAGTTAGGGGAGCAGGTGTGTTCTGTGTAGGCTTTGTAACTAATTCCTTGGGGCATGTTAGGAACAGCACGTTTAATTGTTTAACCAACATCGAATGAAATTATTAATAATAGATGCTAAGAAGGAATCATAAGTCTTACCATCTCTTGTATTTGGTGATAGAAGATGCATTCTGAAAATTGACCCATTTGATAAGGCTGCTACTAAATATCTGTTTTCCAAGACTACATGAGTAACTTTGTAGGCCGGAGTGAAATCTTTCTTTGTTTTGCTGAATATAGGAACATCATTTGCTAAAGTCATATTAATATAGTCCAATGTATTCTAAAATGAATTAATTGAAAAAGGTAACGCCTGAAACCTCGATATAATTATTCACCATTTCTGCCATAATATTATTATTTTTGGATCTAATAGATGCCTGCTCAAACTGGTCGAACATTGAAGTCATGGTTGGTATATTTTATTAAGGGGTTTCAGAGGTAAAGAAGAAATCAAATAGAATGATTAAGATTTATCCAATCAGATTTGTATTTCAAATTCAAGATTGATCAGATTATTCTTGACCATTCATCCTATTTGTTTACATTCACAAACAGTTGACAGCTGCAACCACAGAATAAAACTAAATGACACATCGAAATATGTAACTGCCAAAAACTGACAGTGACACAGAATTACAATACTCAGTAGTTTTATGGATATCGTCCATAGAATAACAAAATCGTCTATGATATTCTATGGATATTGTCATAGAATAACAATATCTTATATTGTTATTCCGACTACTTCGGTAGCCTACAGGGTGGAAACTTGTTCTAGGATGCTGAAGGTACCGGGTTCGAATCCCGGCGAGGTCATGGATGTTGTAAAGTGTATAGGTGGTGGTGATTTGGAAAGAATCTAAGAGTAAATACTTGAAGATGTGTAGATGGACATAGTATCCCAGCACATATAAAAGAAAAAAAAAAATTGTTATTCTATGGCAAGGGATTGAAACTTCTGTGATATTGTTATTCTATGTTCTATGGTTCTATGTATTCATGATGTAAGTGTGTGCTCATCAGCTCATCAGTGATCGTATTTACCAATGTAGACGTCACTTTTTTTCATTCAAATTCAAGGAAATATGTATTCTGTGCTTTGAATTTGAATGAAAAAAAAGTGACGTCATCATTGGTAAATACGATCACAGATGAGCAGATGAGAACACCATGTTTTACTTACTTCATGTATGTATTCTATTGTGGAAAGGTGTGTTCCGTAGAACATCCAAAGGTGTATCGCAATCGAAAAAAACTTATCCAATTTATCAGTTTGGATAGAGATGCATTCATAAATTCATCACTGGAGGTAAGATGGATATAATACTATCTTGAAGAACAGGAAAAGAAACGTATCACAATGTATATCAAATGGAAACATAAGAAGTTAGGCAAATGAACTTACTAGCAGAATAAACTATTGAATCTTGAAAATCCGATGATATTTTAATCCATCCAAAATCACATAATCTCAGGTAAAAACAAAATTCTCACGTTTCCTAGACAATTGTCCTATAACATAAATTTACCGTTTGCTTCATCAAAATTTTTGTTGAATGTTTTGGATGTTTGACTCATAAAATTCAAGTTACAAATATAAAGTGTTAAATTTTTGTGTCTGGTAGTGCCAAGATGGGTGTTGCCTGCTGTCCAGATCCATGTGAAAGTCGTAAATCTCTCTTGGCTAAATTGAAGAATTTGGTGTGTCAAATCGATGACAAATGCTGCTTCCCTTGTGGACCATCTTGTCCCCCGTGCGTACCAACTCGTATTCAAGGCCCAGTTATTGAAATTTATGATCCTTTACCGAAACCTTGCATCCCTATTTGCAGACCAACTTGCCCACCATGCGGACCTTGCGGACCATGTGGACCCTGTGGACCATGTGGACCATGTGGACCGTGTGGACCATGTGGACCTTGTGGACCTTGTAAACCATCGTGTGGACCCCGACCAGCTAGTAGAAACTGCTGCCCTGGAACTTGTCCTCCCCCGAGTAATCCAGTACCAGTGTGTTTCCCCACTGGGTGCTGCTCTCTAACAGTTCCTCCAGTACTGCCTATTTGTACACCATGCAATCCTCCATGCGTTCCTGTCTGCAATCCATGCCCGACAGAACAACCCTGTGTCCCTTGCAATCCACCTCAGATGATGGTATGTTATAGAAAGCCAAAAAAAGATTTCCATCAGTTAAGTAAATCGAAATCTGTTGAATTGAGAGCTGGAGTACTCTACGTAGGATGTGATTGTGAGAGACTGAATGGACTGCAAGATGATTGTCGAAGGGCTGAATGCCAAGGATCTCCTCCATGTCTAACAATGCCTCCTACATGTGGCCCAAGTGCTTACGCTTTTGGGAAGCATTTAGGAAAGAAATACGGAAGGTACGGTCTATCTCCTGACCTGGAGGAATATCAATGTTATCCAGCTTATATAAGGTTGCCGTCAGCTCCTCCGTGTGGCCCATGCACTCCATGTGGACCACCAGCTGGACCATGTGGAACTTGTGGTCCCTGTGGACCGTGTGGACCTTGCGGACCTTGCGGGCCTTGTGAACCATGTGGACCTTGTCCTTCTCCCTGCCCACCTTCTCCTTGTGGGCCATGTGGTCCCTGTTCTCCTTGTCCAAGACCATGTGCGCCTTGCCCACCTTGTCCCAGACCTTGTATGCCTTGTGTGCCATGTTGTCCTCCACCACCTGTAATTCCTCTGATAGCAGCTGCTCCGTGTCCACCTCCAATATGCCCTGCTCCTCCACCGCTTGTGCCAGTAGGAAAAATTGTTCCAGTGTCTCGTTGTATGCCGACATGTCCAGTTCCACCACCTGTGGCTTGTTGTCCACCTACCTGTCCTCCGCTTGTGCCTCCTGTGTGTTCACCATGCTGTTACCCTCCTTGTTTTGCTCCACCACTGTGTCCAACTGCGTGTTGCCCTCCTCCTGCTTGTGGGCCATGTCCACCAATGCAATGCTGTTAAGAACGTATTCACGTGTATTGTGATGTCAAGCTTACTGTGAAGTCTAATAATCATCATGATTTAGCTATTTGTATTGTCTTATGAATAATAATATAGAACCCTCTAAGAACTGCTTGATATTTCGAATATTTGAGATTTGATTTTGTTAGAATATAATGAAAAAAATACTTCAACCCTTTAACAAAGGTTCATTATTTTCAAATATATCAATGGTAACCGAACCACTGATTTGTACCTACTGGTCAATGATCAACATCATCATGAAAAGTTTGAAAGACTAAATATTCGAAGGTGAATTAAATTCAGTTTAATCACGTACTTGTTGTAAGATCGTTATCGTTTTGGCTGGATCCGTGAAATTCAAGCAGAAAAGGTGCTGAAATGATCAGGTGACTCTATAGCTGATGAAGATTCCCTGGTCGAATTCAATAGACGACTTCGGTCCAAGTTGCCAACCTACAATTTTCCTCACAAATTTACTATTAATGGGGAACGGGAATTTCAGGACAAATTTGGCATGATAAGGTTCGCTTTATTTATAAATATCCGTAAAAGATTCCTCGGCTCCTCAAACAAGATAATTCCTTCCAAATATAGGTTTTTGTTAGGCTGAAATTTAAGTTGGGATTCCTGATTTCATGTTTATAGTGTCAAGTTTATAGAGGATATGTTCCGCAAATCAACTTTGTTATTTATTACGGAATTTGATTGATGAAAAAGCAATCTTTCTGTCACCAGAACATAGACATATTAAGTCTATGAACCAGAACAGCAATCAATGTTTTATGGTAACATATCCATAGCATAGAACAATCTTCATTTACCTTATGATCCATAGACCAAACCTAGTCCTTATTCCTTATTCCTTTGAATAAAGCACCAAATGGTTCTTTATTCAAAGAATTTTTCCATTGTTGTCTTCTATGTTCTGTGGATCATAAAGTAAATAAAGATTTTTCTATGCTATGGATATGTTACCATAGAACATTAGTAGTGTTCTTTCGTACTGATTGAACTGATGGAACCCAGGCAACACAGAGAGGTTTTAAAGATTTCCCGGCGATATCTTCTCAGAACATTGAGAGTACTTTTTCTACTTCTCTAGGAAGTCACAGGGAGTGCTATATTTCCTCCAAATGTCCGCCACAGCGATATTCTCGAGGAGATCCTGAAGATATCGCATGCGGAAATTCTCAAACTTCCCACAATGGGAGGTCTATAGGAAATTCGCACACACAGTTTCATGGCGAAGAGTTTAAGAAATTCTCAAATTCTTCCCACCGCGAGATTTCTGGGAGTACGACATGCGATATTTTCAGGAAATGCCCCTAGCGAAAATATCCGGAAATACAGATATATTAACATGTAGATTATATTTCTGGAAAGTTAACTGATGATGATTTCAATGATTTTGTGCTGTCTTCAGCGGGGTTGCTATGTGCATATAGCAGAATTAGCAGTCAGCATTTTGCCGACAAAGATCAAAAAATCCTTTCAAGTAGCCTCAGGAAATCTATCCGAGGTAAGGATTTACAGATTTACTTCACCAGAGATCCGCGAGATGGCGAATTCTGTGATCGAGATATCCAGGCGATTGAGTGTCATGATCGCGTTTGGATTGTCGGTTCTTACGTCTGGTGGTTAGATGAGTTCGAGTATTGTTTAGCGCGGTCAGAATTTATATTCATTCTTCATTCGTATTTCGGATATGAATGAGATCCGCGAGATGGCGAGATCCGTGAATGAGATAACCAGACGAAATCGTAATATGAGCGCTTAGATTGTCGGTTCTTACGTCTGGAGGTTAGATGGCTTTGATGAATATTGATTTGTATCTTACGGAAATGAATGGGGATTAATTATCGGTTCTTGGAAAAATATATCCATACTACTATGATGGGTATATGGGAACAAAATATTGATTTAGAATCCCTGACAGTATCTGAATGAAAAATGTGTTGATGCGATTTCTTGAGGAAACACTCTCAGATTGGTCGATATTCTGACGAATCTGTTGTGAAAAATATGGAGCAGTTTCGATTAAATTTTGGATATTCTGTTTTCTTCCGAGAATTCTCGAAATTCTTCAGATTTGAGAACGTAATTTCCACTCGCATAGTATTGTGCACGTTTGCCGTTGTCTAACCGATACTGGTAGTGAGTTTCAATCCAGAAATATGATAATGTGAAAAAGAGAGCTTTCTTTGCGATGAATGAAATCATAAATGCTACTTAATTAAGTTCGTTTCGTTATGAATCGGTAAATTAGTCGATCACTAGTTTCAGTATAAAACCATCGTATAAGGAAGGTCTTCATTCAATAACAGAACTATAAATTTTCTAGACGCCTCTCTTACTTGTTAATACAGGTTTCAACCTGAAATGCATTTACTCCTCCACCGAATGTATAAAAACGCCGTGATTTTGTACCACAAAATTTTTCATCATAACCTTCCGGAAAATCCGGCACCATAAAAGCCAGTAATAAAATATGATAGAGTCAATGTGAATTATATTTTAACTGATTTGTTTTTGGTATGTTTGCCGATTACCCTATTGGTTTCTAGCAAGCCTCTTCGAAGTTATTTATTTCATCCTTATGAATCAAACACATATTTTGCCTATGTATAAATAGTGGATCACGAAAGGAAATTATCTGCAATTTCTCTCTGTTCGAACTTCGCACGAGGAATATCGTAAAAAATTCTGCCTCATGTTCGTGATAACTTCAGGAACGAAGACAATTTTCCATTGTTGTTACACTTGAAGTGATCTTTGGAGCTCGCATTGCAAATTTCCTAATCTGATTATGTCTGTGATAACTTTAGGAACTCGCATTGCGAATTTCTTATTCTGGTCACCTCTGGGAAGACTTAAGGAACTCGCATTGCGAATTTCCCTTTCTTGTTCTGTCTGTGATGACCGTAGGAACTCGCATTGCGAATTTCCTATTCTGGTTACATTTGAGACGACTTCAGGAACTCGCATTGCGAATTTCCCTTTCTTGTTATGTCTGTGATGAGTTAAGGAACTCGCATTGCGAATTTCCTATTCTGGTTATATCTGAGATGACTTCAGGAACTCGCATTGTGAATATCTAATTCTGGTTACGTATGCGATAACTTCAGGAGCTCGCATTGCGAATTCCCAAATCATGTTGTGTTTGTGATCACTTCAGGAAATCACTCGAGGAGTTCGCGTGAAAGCCGGATTAGGACTTCTCAGATATCTCGCCAGGAAGTTTGTGTTTCTTGGGAACTTATGTGATTTAAGTGAAAGTAATTTTGCAATCAGAATACATTCAATCACTGAATGTCCGAAAGAATGCGCTCAGTTTGATCCATAGACTTTGCCATCATTTTCATTCATTTGTACTGTGTACAACTGAACTGGTGATAAACTCTGGTTTGCCTTCTTCAGTTACAATTTATGTTTTCGACTGGATTATTGATTCATCTATCTCTGTAAATGTCAGTGTGTATAAAATTCTAATAGACTTATATGTCTATGAAAATTCTGCAACTTCTAACTTCAAATTTTGAGGTTAACTTTCCAATCTGAATTCAAAGGATATAAGGAATTCCGCGATTAGAATAATCACTTGCAATCACTTTAGAGTTGTGGAAGGGGGAACTGATTGAAAACGAAAGAACGATCGCTTCAACTGATCTTTCTGATTGAAGTTATATAAATCACTTCGTTCAGTACGAAAGAACATCACTATTGACTGTTCTTCTGGTGACAGAAAGAACGTTTTTTCATCAACCAAATTCCGTAATCAACCTTTTTTTCTGGAACCAACCGAATATTTCATATTTACGGAATGGAAAACAGGCAACCGAAATAACCAGTTGATCTGCGGAACATATTCTATATAAATTTGACACTATTAACATGAAATCAGGAATCCCAACTTAAATTTCAGCCAATCATAGATGATCTTGACAAAACCCTATATTTGGAAGGAATCATCTTGTTTCAGGAGCCGAGTCATCTTTTACGGACATTTATAAATAACGCGAACCTTATCATGTCGAATTTGTCCTGAATTTTCCGTTCCCCAGTGATAGTAAATTTGTGAAGAAAATTGTGGGTTGGCAACTTGGGCCGAAGTCGTCTATTTCGCCAGAACGGCCGCTCGTACTTCATGCGAGAGAACCAAACGATTCAGAATCCCCGCAAAATTTTATGGATTGCATGATTGAAAAATTTGTCAAGGGCAGAATCTTCCCAAGATGAGCTCTAATCGAAACTTAAAAAAGTTCTCGCTGAATCAATTAATGTTGTAGGGATCTTCGGTCCGAGTTTCCAACCCAAAATTTCAACCATTGAAGATGGAGAATCTCAGAATAAATTCGTTATATTGAGGTCCGCTGTTTTAAAAAAACATCCGTAGCCTGGGCCTCGGTTCTTCAAAGCCAGTTATTTAATCTACATATCGAGAATTGCAGAGATCATGTTCGCTTTTGCTATAATGTAATGTTGGAGCCCCTGATTTTCAGAAATATCGACATAGTTTGGATACCTATATATTCTGTGGATCCGTAAATTCTGTGAGGCAACATGGCTATCTCGGTTGATGATTTCACGTTGCGTTGATATGAAAGCATTATGTAAGTAAAACATGGCGTACTCATCTGCTTTTCTGTGATCGTTTTTACAAATGATGACGGATGAAACCATGATTTGAGCAAAACATGGTGTGATCTGTGATCGTATTTACGTTACTTTTTTTATTCAAATTCAAAGCACAGAATCTATATTTCGTTGTATTCTAATCTTGCTGACGTCACTTTTTTTTCAGATGAGCACACCATGTTTTCTACATCATGGATGAAACCATGATGTAAAAAACAAGGTGTGCTCAACAAGGAATAAATATATATTCTGTGCTTTGAATTTGAATGAAAAAATGACATCATCATTGGTAAATACGATCACAGATAAGCAGATGAGCACACCATGTATTGTATACATCATGGATGGAACTACATGCAAATTCAAAGCACAGAATATATATTTCCTTGTATTTTAATCTTGCTGGCGTCACTTTTTTTGCAGATGAGCACACCATGTTTTTTACATCATGTGTGAAAGGGTACGTTGGTTCCTGAAAAAAGGTTATTCACGGAATTAGGCAGCCCAAAAAGCCATAGATCGTGGTTAATTAACGGAACATCCTCATAGACCATAGTTATTATGTTTCCATCATAGACTCATAAAACTAAAAAAGAGTTTAATATGTCTATGGTTTCCATTGCTCATTGTTGTGTTCTGTCTGACTGAATCAGAAGTTTCTCCAGTTTGAATATCCAAGTTCCGCAAATTAACATTTCTTGAGGTACCAACCGAACATTTCATATTTACGAAACGGACAACTCAACCGAAATATCCAAGTTGATTTACGGAACCTTTAGAAGTGTATGTACACCATAAAAACATATTAAATTTAATTAATATATCGTTACTGTAACGATCCGATATGTCTTTGACAAAGGAGACTTGGTTTACGAATCGTGCGTTAGAAGCAGAAAGTGTAAGTGGATTGGAGAGTAGTTACACACTGTTTTGTTATCAATATTCTATCCACAATGAACTCAAATGGTTATTTCAACATGGTTTCTCAGTCAGGTGAGTACAATCTATTGTTCAAACTTAATTAATATAGTTTTATATAAGTCTATGATGTACACCCTATTCATGCTCGGGAGACACAATCCCAAGCTGGAACTTTTTCGATTCCCAGTGCCTCGCCGAAGTGGCAGTTACTTCTAAACTATCGGCATGACTTATGCAAAATTCATTAAAGCCGAGGATCTTTAGGTAAATATAATATTTTGTATAAGATTAAAAGTAATAAACATTATTTAACACAAGAACTTCTGAAAGAAACAACTTAAAAACTCGATATTTGTAGAGAAGGTTTGGACCTTAATTACGAAGGCCGAATTCGTGAATGGGTAAAATCCACCCAATGATTCCGTAGATATAAGATCAAATTGAAATAATCCAGTACTTCATCGAAGAATGACAGTTCAAAGGTTCATACAGAATTTAATGAGGAAAATATGATGAAAAGATCACAGAATATCGAATATCTGAAAAAAAAAATTTGAAATTTCTTCTTCAAATTGTTCTAATAACACGATCATCATAAAATTATGCACACAGTTGTTATTCAGCATTTTCAAACTTGCTGCGAAGTTTCATTATGATTGAATCAGTATTTCTTGAGTTATACCGAAAAAACAACGCTTTCGAGAAGAAAACCAGGAAATTTTACATATTTTTTTCCCATATCACCAAAATTAATAGCCGTATCGAATTGAAATTTGGTGCACTGCTGTGGAATATGGAGCTCAAGGTATGAGCAAATTGTTTTCGAATATGATCAATAGTTTCTGAAAAAAATGTTTTCTCAAAAAAACTTTGAAAACTTCTTTAGAATCAAGTGACCATACGATCCCAATAAAATTTTGATTCTTTTTGCGCTTTATTATGCTTCAACTAACTTCCCAGTTTCAATCCAATCACTCCAGTAGTTCCTGAAATATCAGCGAAATAACCTCGAAATTTCAAATGGTCTTAACTCCGAAACCATTGGCCAATTTGGCCCATTGAAGAACTTAACTGCTGCCTTCCGATGCGCGAACTACCCTGAAAGTATCAGGACGCTAGCTTGCTTTGTTCGACAGTTATCGTGTCCACGGCCGGCCGGACAGAATCGATTTTGACGCCGGATGATTCATCATCACTGAGCCCAATCTAGTAGGTGGAGATCATTTTCGGCTCAAAATTCGAAAATGACTGACATTCGGACAAAACGATAGCACGCTGTTCCCCTAGAACATGCGCACAAAAAGGGGGAAATCAAGAAGTAAAGCTGCGTTTGGCGGGGTTAATAACTGAATAGGCGACCGCTGAATTAGAACATGCGCTTAAAAGCTCCTGACCTCAGGTCAGTGCTTTTCTACAATTTTTCATGAGTAGATATTCATTAATCAGTTTTATTACCCGAACTGGAATTGTTTCTAGCTATTTAATACATTCAATTTTTTAATTCAACATCAAGTAATGCTTATCACTGGCAATAACGCAAATGGCGAGAGATTTGTAATCCTGTGAATAGAAAAAGATTCATTGCATATTCACGATCCCATACCTCGATAAACTAGGAAATTATGCCTTGAAAGTACAGTTTAGCAACAATATGAGGCAGTTATTTAAAACGAAATAATACACACCTCGAATTTTACGATTACTATTCCATCGCATTCTCATTCGTAGTTTGTACCATTAGACCCGCCCAGAACCTACTAAATTCTATTTAATAAATTATTGTTGATAGTGGAATAAACTTCCTCTATCAGATATGAATCAGGGGAGGAGTCTGGCCACGCCAGAGCGTAGGTGAGCTCCCTGAGCGGAAGTATGCATCACGAGGCTCGAATATATAGGGAGGTTCTTGTTTCACACGCAAATCGGCCATTGGAATTTGAGATGGCATCAGTTGGAAATTTTCCGAATCCCTGCTCATAATGTGTGACTCGATAATGAAATGATAAAAGTATGATGAATTGTTGGAGAATGATATTTTGGCGATCGGAACCGAACTTAGATTATGCTAGATTTATGGTAATGTAGTGACCGGCTCGAATTTGAAATGAAGTTTTTCCGCTTCCGTTTGAGCTTTTCCGTTTTAGAATAAGAGATTGCTTGATTAGATAAGATTGAGTTTGATGAATTTGATGTGTTCACTATGAGTTTTATTATGTAGGAATAGACCTCGTGACTAAGATGTCAGAAAAAATTGGCGTGTCAACTTTTTATGTGAAAATTTCAGATTTGGCCCGTAATGATAAGCACTGTGGAGTTGGCCTGATTCAGAATAGAATGGCACTATATGGGTCAGTTGATTTTCTTCAAATAAATCCAAGTTTCATCAGGACGGGGTCCTTATTCTTTGAGTTATTCCGGAAATAACAACGATACAGAGGACATAACATGAATTTCTGCATATTTTTTCCAATACCATGGAAGAAAAAGTATAGGATTTCCACCCATATGATCCTCCACAAGAAGTTGATCGTCGGTATTCAACTAACTTCTGATCGCTACTCCCTGTGGTGGTTATCAGAATAACCCGAGTTACAGACATTATCATTGACAAGTTAAAAGAAATGTCAAGAAAATGAGAGAGTTTATGACTTTTTCTTGGCGTTTGTGTGATTTCACAAGTGTTTCTTCTGAGAAAAAGCACACTCAAATGTCCCTTCCCATAGATTTCCACAGCCCGGTAAAAATTTCGAGTTTGGGTGGAAGAAACTTCCTTTAACAAGCCGGGCCTGAAAGTGTTGAAGAATCGATTAAAACCTTGGCTACTTGTAACTCAAAATTGGTAAACCAGCAAACAAGATTTATGAGAGTCTGTTACCTGCATTTTACGGATGATGATCATTTTTTATAGAGGTAAGCACGAAGTACTCATGAAATATTAGTTCACATTCATGAATACAATTTTTTTCCAGGCCCCTAATCCAAACGGAGAAAGTTACTTAAGAGGAATGCTATGGTTTCCAGAACTGATCATTAAGGAACAACGTAAATGTTGATGTGATAGAACTGACCGATTGCAACAAGAGCCTCAACAAGGAAATATCTTATGATGAATACTCTTCGCTCAAAGTGCTTCTGCCGATGAAATCCAAGTTGTACAAGGCTGGTTTATTACAGCTTTTTCAAGAACAATCATATGAGTGTTGAAAGAATTTATTTTTCAATCCATAATGAATAAGCCTAACGGTACAAGTAGCATTAGTTTTATGTGAATGTATTCATTTTAGTCACAATATATCGTGTAAATTTAGTGCTTCCCTATATAAAAAGTAGAGTTATGAGTATTTGTCTATTATTCCAAAACATATGTTTTACATAATACTATCTGTTTTTCAACTTTTCTGAGCAGTAGATCTGAGGGGGCATCTGATCAATAATCAAGTTGGGTAGGTAAAAAAGTATAAAATTTATTATTTTTGCAAATAACATACAACATAAACTCACATGCATCTTTCTGAACACTTCTAGTTTCTGTGCCTTAAAGATACTCCAAATAATTTGAAATTAATCTTGCCATTCAGAGTTGAAATGAGTTGATACTGAAATATGTACCTCTAACAGTAATTTGTAGCATTGCTACTCTGATTTAGAATAGATGATACATAACTCTTTCATGAAAATGAAATATGTATACACAGAATCACTTCTGTTAACTGACAAAATCTTTGAACAAATTGTAAAATCGAATTTTAATCAATCAAATATACGAGCAAACACTTGAAAACCTAGCTCCTATCCCTCTACCTAAGGTTCTCAAACTGGCCACCGTAGCGCAGCAATCTTAAAGTCAGACGCCAATTGGGAACTTCTGCGAAGATGCCAGCGCCCTAACGGTTTAATTTGGAACCTGTCCAAGCTAGTAGTTTTATGTGAACAAACCTTAGAAATTTGGTGGATAACGAATATTTATTAAGCAGAGCTTGAATATTTAAAGAAATTATTATAATTTTGTGTAAGATTTCTTGAGAAGGAATTTTTCGTTTGGATCACGATATAAAATCGTACTTTAAATCGTTTCTGGAGGATATTTTCGGTGATATTTTAGTGTATGTTGCTTGGTGGATCAAAATGAACCAATACCTAAGTTTACTTGAATTTCTGGAAAAATAGGCACCTCCATAAGTAATTTAAGGACTCTTATTTATGTGGAGAAGTGCTGAATGCAGGTTATATTATGTGGTAAATCAAGAATCAGTCCAAATGATACGACTTGTTCTTTGTTCACAAACGAGTGAATCAATAAAATGAAAACAGATTTTCTGCTTTAGTTCTTTTGCATCGTATTTTTAAAGAAAAGGAGACAGATACACAAATAATTGATTTCATTTTCATATTACAGCAGCTCAAGATACACATACAAAATGAAAAATGTCACAGCTGGTTCAACCTACCTATAAATAGAAATGAAAAGTATTAAAGTATTTATATGAATAACTTCAGCTATTATCAACTTTAACAGTTTATCTAGTGTTTGTCAGGTTTTCAACCAGATCACTCTTTTAGAATATGATTTTGTGTAGGATGTTAATTAGGTAGCTGCAGAAGTGCTCGGTAGTTTCTCTGCAGCATTTTTTCTTCAAAATTCTCTTATTTTCATTTACACCTGAAAACATCATGACATGAAATTGTTTCGAAATGAATACATTGTGGGTAATTCGCCTTTATAAAAATAAACATCTTCAGAGAAATGCAGTGAACATACTTTCATGTATTTCGTGACCTGTTTTCCAATCTTCAATTTCTAAAGCGAGCCTTTCTTCTATCATTGAGTTATCTGCCAAATGCTGTTTCAAATTAACTTTACTTTCATTTGGCTTTGGAAAAAATTAAAACAAGAGGCACTAGATGATCCTTTCTTCTTTGACCATGAATAACATTGAGTTGAGGCACACAACAATAGTCATTTCGGGAGGATGCCATTTCGAATTAATACAGTCGAAAATTTTAATCGGAAATAAAGGAATCGATTGACGAATATTACAAACACTTTCGGTATACCAAAATTTCAACTTGGAGAACAACACAAAAGCTCGAAAATGAACTCCAAAAGTAAGCAAATTACGTTAGAATAACAGGCACGTCGAAAAACTACTAGCTTGGAAGTGTTCGAATTTCTATCGCCAGATGGCGTATCGCTTAGCAGTAGTTGCGAATTGAGAAAGTAAGCACCAAATTTCAAATAGCTGCGAAATTTAACATATTTCGTATCCAAATCTTCGAAAATGAATATCGGACTGAAATCTGAAGCTCTATTGTTGACATATCGGCTCCATGGTATGTGCAGGAATCTATTGAAATCTGATGAACAGTTTTCGAAAAACATCAATTAAAAAAATAGGAATATTTTGACAAATTAATTTTTTTGTTCATACAAGAACATCCCTCACGAAATCTCTCGTGGAGTTGCGTGTTCGTATTCTACAACTAACTCCGAAGTCCCAATTATATCGCGTTAGTAGGTACTTCTTGAGATATTGAGGAAGTAACTTTTAAGTTTCAAATATATATAACTACCAAATTCAATATATTTTTCACAACATCTCCGGGAATGAATATTGGATCAATATGAAATTTGGAACACTGTTATTGAATATGAATTTCAGGGTCTCTTCCAAATGTCATCTGATCAAGAGTCCCCAACAAAATATGTTACGAACCAAAATTTGGAAAATTTACGAAAACCTTTTTTTTCTATTTTTCTAACGATTAGATTCAGACGGAACTTCACACTAACTTTCGATGGCCTATCTCAAGTACAAAGATCTAATTTGAAAGTTTATTGAAAACGTCATAGATCTATTATTTCGGATTTTGTATTGTTTATAGTCGGCAGGACAGAAAGAACTGTATATATGAGACAAATAATTCATCATCAGTGAGTCCAACATATTCATTTGAGATCAGAATCAGCAGAAATTACACACATTTGTTCAGAATAACACCAAACTTGTTCCTTTGGGATCAAGGAACTCAAAAACACTGACAAATCAGTCATATCTGAGCGAACTCGAAATTTTTGTCCAAATGTCTGTAATTTTGAGCCGAAAATCGTCTCAAACGACAAGGTTGGACTCATTCATGATGAATTCGGTGTCAAAACCGATTCTGTCCGGCCGGCTTGCCGTCCGGCCGTATACACGATTACGGGCGTACGGAGAATCTGATCAACCTGAAACTTTCAGGGTAGGTTGCATTTCGAAATGAGACGGTTAAGTTCGTTAACGGGCAAAAAAAAAGTGAGCATGCTCGCAAAAGCTGCTGACTTCACGTCAGTGCTTTTTTAGGTTTTAATACAATGCACTTTGAACCTTTGAATTATAATTTTTATTATAATTTTTTATTGGTACCACCCGAAAAAAATACGATGCATGGGTTGATTACTGACATAATCAAGAAATATTCAATGAAATAACGAAAATCTTTTTTAACAAAACAACCAAAGATGACCTACGAATAGAATGTTTATGGAATAGGAGTCTCGTGAATACTTCACCTGTGAAAAATAAACGTATATCACATTACTGCAAAAAACCCATAGTTAAATTGCCTCGTTAATATTAATACCTTAACAAAAATAGTATAATTAGCGAATTGATAGAAGAAGCAAATCGGTCCCATATTTGGATACCGAAGGATATCATTTACTGGCATTTATCAGAGTGTCATACAAATTTGATATGACCATATTAGGTAGACTATTATCAATCTTTACGTGACATGTATGATAATAATTATCACCGGGAATTAATACATAATATTTTGACAAGAATATATTGCGACGAAGTTGCCAACAGGGAGGTTTGCCTTGCCTTGCCAATAACCGCAAGAATGACAAAGATGTAGTTACTTATCAAAATAAATTAGATTTCATCTGGATTAGCATATCCTTCGGTCGATTGTTGAATATTTTAATTGGGAATTATATCAATTAGTTCTCCGATGTAAATGAGTATTTGGTTAATTTTGTTATCACTTGTATTGAGGGGAAAAATTGTGATTTCAGCATAACAGAAACTTCCAAGAAAGACTGGAGGAGTGTATCGCGAAACAAGGGCGTCACGTGACTGATGTGATTTCCCATACATTAAATTACAAAATGCTTTGAAATTCTGAATTCAAATTGTTCGATGAAATTGTTTTGAGTAACAATTACAGAGGTTATGATTTCTTTAGGTCATTTTCGGATTGCTACTATGGTGAATATGTTGTTTCGCCGAAAAAGTATTTGAACCCACACTGAAAGAAAAATCTCAGTTATACTGAATAAACCTTTGTTTCTTCCGAATTTGTTAAGAATAAGTAAATAATATTCACAATCAATATGGCTGAATCATTAAAACTGTTTGTAATATGTTTTGATATTATCTATAAACAAAGCATTTGTTACAGCGATATTCAGTTATTACAAAGAAAATAAGTTAACGATAAATAATTTGTCCATCATAAAGATTCAAATATTTCTCATCAATAAGTTTTGGTAACTATCAATATATAATGGGGTGGCTATTAATAAATACATATTCACGTTCATTATGATTCGGGGCTGTTCAGAGTTACCTCAGGTCGTGTTCAGACTCGTCGATTATCGTGTGCGTGGTGTCAATAATGTTATAGTATCTGATCGTTCCATCGGGTCTGATTTTTGTGTCGAGGCTCTTAGCATTCATAGTGATATTGAAATGGAACATTGGAATTGTTAAAGAAGAGGAAACAAATCAGGTATGTATACACTATTAATTTTTCCTAACCTATATTCGACATGGGTAGTTCGTGCATCAAAAGCTTGATAAATGTAAATTTTGCAAAGGCAGGTCGAAATTTGGTTATATATTGATTATGACTCAGGTATACAAAAGAAGTATTGTAAACCAATGAATATTAAGATAATTGACTCTGATTATATTTGCGAAACATGTTTCAAAAATGATTAATTTTTCAGAAAATGGAATGAATCCCTTCAAACTGCCAAAGGAGATATATGAGAAAGAAGAAAACTGAATGAGATAGTGCCTCGTACAGAAAATATGGTTCAAAAAAGGCTAGAACTCAACGAAACAGATTCCTTGTGTGGATTCTAAGAAATTTGAGTTGATAAGAAAAACCTAATTCAATTCATTCTATATACGAATTCTCAAATATTCTCTTCTGACGTGTTGGAACTATTCTTCAGGAAAAAAGTGAGTCAGTGATTGAATTTATTGTTTATTGTTATTTTCAGAATAGCTCTTATTTCTTGTTGCAATACTGTCATAACATTTTATTCCAAACTTCGTTGTATGTAGTAAATAGGAAGATGTCAGTTAATTATTTCATAAAACATAAATATATGTACTGCTGCATTCATTTAGTAAATGGACTCTTCAATTAATGCATAATATTGAGCATTGTTTCAAGTATAAAAAATAATAATTATTCTTGATTTTGAAAATAAATGATTTGCATGAAAGATATATTGCTTCATTGCTACCAATACCCACATATGAAGAAATCCAGCTCCATGTTTTTTCCACTGAAATAAACATTGATTGATAATCACAAAATATTTGTTCATTACTAATGATAAGTAATTTACTTTCAATATTCGTTAATATCCGATGAACAAAATTTATTTATAGTTATGCCATATTGAGCATAGACCACAAAATATTTATTCACTATTAATAAATGAATAATATGATGAAATAAATGTATGATAACCTTAAATAAGTCTTAATTTATCAAGGCGTGAACAAATAATTTGTTTATACAAAACAAATATTTGATAAGCCATATTTCAATAACGGATTAGGTGACTGTTAATAATTTTTACTCAATGTAACCAAACTGTTCTTTCAGTGCACGTATATTGAGTCAGTTTCTTTATATTTTGATACTTTGAATAAACATTATCATCATTTATGGATTGCAGAGGAATACCCGAAACCAGATTATGTATTCACTGATATATGTTATTCATTATTCATATAAATAAAGTTATACAGTGTGATAATTCGACAACATAGCACACTGAAAGAACAGTTTGGTTACATGAAGTAAAAATTATTAACAGTCACCTAATCCGTTATTGAAATATGGCTTATCAAATTTTTGTTTTGTATAAACAAATTATTTGTTCACACCTTGCAAATAAAGACTTATTTAAGGTTATCATATGTCTATTTCATCATATTATTCATTTATTAATAGTAAATAAATATTTTGTGGTCTATGCTTACCATGGCATAACTGTAAATAAATATTGTTCTTCGGATATTAACGAATATTTACTTATCATTAGTAATGAACAAATATTTTGTGATTATCAATCAATGTTTATTTCAGTAAAAAAAACACGTTTGTAATAATGATTTCAACGTTTCGAAAATTTATTTTATTCAAACCTTATTTCTTTATGAATTGTACGTTGTAACACCAAGATGCTGAAAAAAAATCTTCGTTCGTTTCTTTGAAAAAAACTATCAAGACAGAACTATTTTCTCACAAAATGATAAATTTTTCACAAACCGCTGGATTTCTCCATATGTGGGTCTTAGTAGCAAAGGAGCTATATATCTTTCATGCAAATCATTTATTTTCAAATTCAAAAATGATTATTATTTTTCATAATTGAAACAATGCCCAATATAATGCATCAATTGAAAAGTCCATTTACTAAATGAATGCAGCAGTACATATGTTTATGTTTTATGAAATCATCAACTGATATCTTCCTATTTACTACATACAACGAAGTTAGGAATAAAATGTTATGACAGTATTGCAACAAGAAATAAGAGCTATTCTGAAAATAACAATGAACTATAAATTCAATCACTGACTCACTTTCTTCCTGAAGAATAGTTCCAACACGTCAGAAGAGAATATTTGAAACTTCGTATATAGAATGAATTGAATTAGGTTTTTCTTATCAACTCAAATTGCTTAGAATCCACACAAGAAATCTGTTTCGTTGAGTTCAAGCCTTTTTTGAACCATATTTTCTGAACGAGGCTCTATCTCATTCAGTTTTCTTCTATCTCATATATCTCCTTTGGCAGTTGGAAGGGATTCATTCCATTTTCTGAAAAATTAATCATTTTTGAAACATGTTGCGCAAATATAATCAGAGTCAATTATATTAATATTCATTGGTTTACAATACTGCTTTTGTATACCTGAGTCATAGTCAATTTATAACCAAATTTCAACCTGCCTTTGCCAAATTTACATTTATAAAGTTTTTGATGTATGAAAAACCCATATCGTAAATAGGTTAGGAAACATTAATAGTGTATATATATTCAGGGTCTTTCACGAGGAACCTCACCCATATTTATACGGGAAACTACTGAACGTATTTTCACGAAATTCAGCAGTTATAAGTATTTCACGATGCTGATGAAATCTAAAATATTTTCAAGGCATGAGCACCTCCGGTTTTTCCGGAAATGACGTCAACTTCCGTTTTTTAAATTAGAACACCATTTTTTTATTGCAGAAATAGATTCCTTAGAAAATTCTAATTTATTTTGATGTAACATTTTTCAGTTTTGGTAGGAAAATTCTCTCTGAGCGGGAAAATTCGAAAAAAAATCGAAAATAGAGCTCCGCTGAAACAAGAATAACTTCGAGGTTTTTGGATGGAAAATTTTCAAGATGTAAGATTGATGTATCCACTTTAAAAATCGAAATCGCGATTCATGATACAGGGGGTGAAAAAATCGCTTTCAAAGTTAGGGATGACAAAATCGTGAAAAATCAATGTTTTCAAATTAGAACCCCATTTTTTTATGGCAGATATTGAATCTACGTTAAAAAATAATGTGAGTGTATGCATCACACCCTTGCCCTAAAGTGGATATTTTCTGAGTTATTCACAAAAAACTGTTTTTCGTCTTGAATTTTCAGCTATTTCTTTTCCCTTCACGCCAAAAAGATGACATTTTCAGGAACTGTTACTTAAACCATATTTTAGATTTTACTACCCTAATATGCAAGAGAAAAAAGTTACAGGTTGTTCCTAAATAGATGGCGAATTTGGATTCGAATTTGTATCGGAAACCTCTTTATTTCAACTAATCGGCCATCGGTTTTCTCTCCAGTGATAAATAAATAATTCCTTATGAACCATATGCAAAAACTTACCATGTTTTACATTATTTTTTTTAATGATAGATATCATTAATTACATCTGCCAAATTCCTCTTTATTCAGTAGCATTTTGTGTTTACTATTATATTAATTTGGAGATAATTCGTATTAAGTTATAAAATCGATCACTATGCCTAATTTTACCAATGAAGATTATTTAAATCTCATTCTACTTCATGGAGAATGTAATAAAGTTGTAGATAGAACGATTCGATTGTTCATTGAGAGGTTTCCTGACCGACCCAGACCAACGAGAGATACCATTAATAGAACCATGACAAACTTGAGAAATGTCGGATCTTTCGTTAAGAAAACTACACACAGAGAAAAAAGTGTAGTAGAAGATGAGAACAACGAAATTACAGTTCTTGCATATTTTCGTGTGAATCCTCAAAATTCTCTCAAAGATGCCGAGATTGATCTGGGATTATCTCAATCGAGTGTTTGGAGAATATTAAAAAAACATAAAATGCACCCATATAAATTCAATAGGGTACAGCATTTGAAGGAAACTGATTTCGTCAGGAGAACAGAGTTTTGCGAAGCTATGATGATTCGATTTCAAGAGAATGAAAACTTTTTGGACTGTATAATTTGGACAGATGAATCTAAATTCACAAAGAATGGTTCTTTCAATAGGCATAACAGTCATTATTGGGATGAAGAGAACAACCACCACTTCAGACAATGGAACTTTCAAGAGACCTGGAGTTTCAATGTTTTTTGCGCCATCAAAAATAATGCAATTCTCGATGTTCACATTTATGATGGGACTTTAACTGGTAAGATAGAACACTACACAAGTTTGCATTATTTAAAGAATGTTCTCCCTTAGGAGATAGATATTCTGACATATTGCCTCAAATAATTGAGCCGCTAATACAGAACCATAATGACTTATGGTATCAACAAGATGGCACGCCTCCACACAATTCACTCAATGTGTCAAATATCCTCTACAGGCTATTTGAAGATCGATGGTTGGCGAACAATGGTCCACATCTTTGGCCACCACGTTCTCTGCATAGAGCGAGTCAGAAATGCGTTCAGGTTTGTTTAGATTTTTAGATTCATAGTTTTGAAACTCAATTTGGTTTTTAAACACTTTTGCAGATCTCTTCCTCCCGATGAAATAAGAAGAGCAACGCACGAAGCATTCCTGAGACGTATAAATAAATGTCTAGAAATTAATGGTCAAAACTTTGAGCATCTTCTCCAGTTATAACTGCGAGAGTTTGCCATGGTTCTCCTAATAGTAACTTGAAGTCGGTTTCAAGAAGGGGTGAAAAATCTACAGCATGGTTCAAATAACAGTTCCTGAAAATTTCATCTTTTTGGCGTGAAGGGAAAAGAAATAGCTGAAAATTCAAGACGAAAAACAGTTTTTTGTGAATAACTCAGAAAATATCCATTTTAGGACAAGGGTGTGATGCATACACTCACATTATTTTTTAACGTAGATTCAATATCTGCCATAAACAAATGGGGTTCTAATTTGAAAAAATTGATTTTTCACGATTTTGTCATCCCTAACTTTGAAAGCGATTTTTTCACCCCCTGTATCATGAATCGCGATTTCGATTTTCAAAGTGGATACATCAATCTTACATCTTGAAAAATCCCAAAAATGAAAATTTTCCATCCAAAAACCTCGAAGTTATTCTTGTTTCAGCGGAGCTCTATTTTCGATTTTTTTTTCGAATTTTTCCGCTCAGAGAGAATTTTCCAACCGAAACTGAAAAATGTTACATCAAAATGAATTGAAATTTTCTAAGGAATCTATTTCTGCAATAAAAAAATGGTGTTCTAATTTGAAAAACGGAAGTTGACGTCATTTCCGGAAAAACCGGAGGTGCTCATGCCTTGAAAATATTTTAGATTCCATCAGCATCGTGAAATACTTATAAGTGCTGAATTTCATGAAAATACGTTCAGTAGTTTCCCGTATAAATATGGGTGAGGTTCCTCGTGAAAGACCCTGTATATATACCTGATTTGTTTCCTCTTCTTCAACAATTCCAATTCACTATCACTATGAACGCTAACAGCCTTGACACAAAAATCAGACCCGATGGAACGATCAGATACTATACATTATTGAAAACACACACGATAATCGACGAGTCTGAATACGATCTGAGGTGACTCTGAACAGCCCCGAATCATAATAAACGTGAATATGTATTTATTAATAGCCACCCCATTATTTATTGATAGTTACCAAAACTTATTGATGAGAAATATTTGAATCTTTGTAATTGACAAACTATTTATTGTTAGCTTTTCTTTGTAACAAATGCTTTGTTTATAGATAATATCAAAACATATTACAAACCGTTTTAATGATTCAGCCTTGTTGATTGTGAATATTATTTACTTATTCTTAACAAATTCGGGGCAATCTTGGCCCCCATGCAAAATCAGAAAATGTGAAAAAAGAAAGGTAAACTTTGGTTCGTTGGGAGAAATACGCATTTGTCCCAATCTTGTGAGCGTCATGACAGTGACCCTTAAAATATTAAAAGGATAAAGAGTCAAGTGACACCAGCTTGTTCAATAGGTCATTCGATTGCTTCTTCAAAAATTCCATATTGATGACCTTTTTTGTTAGTACTTCTAAAAAATAGTAATAGTAACGATACAAAAAGAGTTGCAATGAAACATGAAAATGATGAGAATTTTTTGATGATAGATAAAATGACAGCATTTCCTAGAATACCAGCGAACCCCACGAGTGGAAAAAACAGAGTTTCCAGATTCTATGACATTTTTCAACGATATTACTTAATTTTTGGTAGCATTCTTTAGATATTCTTTCACTTCTTCAAAATAATAAATTAAGGAATCACTTAACGAAAAAGGTCAAGTGTACGGAAATTTTGTAAAGACCATCGAATTATTTTCGAAGCAGAGTGTCAATCGTAGCTTCTTCTCCCAACCGTATAAAATGTCCCCCTACAAACAAAAGTTTACCATTTTTGCATTCTTTCTGATTTTGCATGGCCCACAATTGTAATGCACTGATATAACGAGTATACAGTGCGCGTAAAAATTATGGAACAAATTCATTTTCTCAGAAGAAAAATATTTGACAACAAAACCCTGAAACAGGTCAATTTTTGTTTCACTTTTAACAAATTTATATGAATTTTGAAGGATTTTTTTGCACCCTGTGCCATCCCCATCAATCCTCTAAATTTTTGAATAGGGAAAGTGGGTCATGTGGTATTTTTTTGGCAAGGTCTTTGTATCTCCTTTACAGGCCTGCAGAAATTTTCCAGAATTTTTTTTTTTTTGAAAAATTAGTTATTTCAAAGAGGTTTTCAGTATGTACACTTTGTCATGGCTCATTTACTTTGAGACGATGGTACCTGATGAAATTTGTCACCGAATGAAAGTCGACCATTACAGTTTTGTTCATGCACAACTTTCAACCCCCTCACGTGAAAAATTAGAATGTGTGAAACACTGCGCTTCAGTTATGATCTTAAGTAGGTACCTACTTAAGATCATAACGAATTTGCATGTATTTTTAGACGTCATCATTAGTACTTACGTATCACAGATGAGTAGATGAGCACACCATGTTTTACTCACATCATGATATGAATATAAATATGAATGTCTCTCATCCTATGAGGATTTTACTGGTGTGAGTAATTTCTAGAAACAATTAGAGTAATATGAATCGAAGGATTACAGCTTTTTGCGAAAACGAAAAAAGCATGGGATAATAACCATCCATGATTTGCGAAAAATCATTTTTAGATTCAACTACACTGCATAAAACTCTACCACCCTGACAAGTGGAGGGTAGTGTGCAATAACATTTTCATCAGCGTTGCCAATCTGGCTACTTAAAATTACCGTATCTGGTACGAAAAAATTACCGTATTCGGTGCACTTTTACCGTACACCGTACCAAAGAATGGAAAGCCATACCAATCAATATTTATTATATATTTACATTTATTCAACAAAACAATACAATTTACATATAATTATTTAACACTCATGCTTGATGAAAAGTAACCATATCTGGAATTTAAGTATCGAAATCAAATTGGTCATCCCCCAGTGCCTCAGTTCTAAACTAGTACTGGAAGAAGATTTTTCCACCTAATTCATTTAGGCGTGCATAGCTTGTGTAGGTGTGAATTTAACACAGTTTACACTTTTTTTTACACTGATTCGTTAGAAGACTGCCGTTTATTGTCTTCGTGATCAGTTTATTCCTAGACTTTGTTTTAATCCTGTTGATTTCAATAAATTATTTCGCATTCAGCATTTCCATCCAATACTGAAATTTTAATTCACATCCGGTTCAAACACTTGAGGCTATGTTATGATTCATACCAACGAACGAAATTTTTCCTTCTCTGATATAATTTTTGTGACTTTATTCAACAAAATATATTCCAGGTATTCAGTTTCACGAGATAAATCGAAAAATGTGTTGTTATATAATTTAGAAGTAGTAAGAATATATCTTTTTGAAATATTACCATATTTTGACTTACGGTAGCCCCTTTGGACCGTATACCGTATTTGGTGTCAATTTACCGTACAAATACCGGTAATTACCGTACGGTTGGCAACGCTGATTTTCATGCAGGCGCAACGAACAATACTTTTATATCACAGAAAACATATGACATACATAACGATTTGTCTGTGCGACAGATATGAAGTTAGCCACATGAGCGAAGTGATCACGATGTAAAAAACATGGTGTGCTCATCTGACAAAAAAGTGACGTCGGCAATATTAAAATACAAGGAAATATATATTCTGTGCTTCGAATTTGAATGAAAAAGTGACGTTATTATTGGTAAATACGATCGCAGATGAGCAGACCATTTTTACTTACATCATGGAAGTGATCTGCCGAAAAATAGTTGTTTCCGATTGTTTAGAACATTTGGCCGACAAGATTCACCACATTGTTGTTCTCGGAGAGCCCATATATTCATAATTGGATAGTTTAACTGACAAGCTAATAAATTAACCGTAATGAATTGAAAACCGTGTGACATATTACGATCAGAAACTGAAATGGAAATTCAAGGAAACTATAAAACTCCCTCTAACTATACGCCATTATTCATATTAATCAGATGAACAGCTTCGACATGTCGTAAAATTCGAATATGTAATTAAATTCTCGTCAGCGACAACCTGCTTCACACGCCGATAAATTCGTTGAACGTAAAGCAAATAAGTGGCGGTTTGACGGTAAGTCGGCAGTAAGAATCGGAATACAGAGCCGCGGGGGTGTCCTTGCCTGTCATCTGCCTGTAGCAATGTGTGCCTCCTCAAAGAGAGTAACTTATCAGCGCGTTCAATTAACACAACTACCACCTGTCTCATTAAGAAGTCGATGTTCTTGGTCCGTACCTCACCTGCTGTCTGGTTGTCGTGTGGCCGTTTTTGTACTGACCGTCAGTCAATTGGCCGCCCACTCACGCCGCCCGCCTTGGAGCTACTTTGTAACGCGATCTGTTTAAAGATCGCGCGATGGTCAAACGGATATCTCCTTAGTTTGTTACAAATTGGTTTATCTTCTCGATACTGGAAATAAAGGGTGTTTTTGCGCGCATGTTCTAGAGGAGCAGCGTGCTATCGTTTCGTCCAAAGGTATATAATTTTCGATGATTGAGCCGAAAATGGTCCCAAACGACTAGGTTAGACTCACTGATGATGAATCCGGTGTCAAAATCGATTTTGTTCGGCCTGCCGGTCGACGACACGATAACTTTCGAACGGAGCCAGTTAGCGACTTGAAACTTGTAGGGTAGTTCGCGCTTCGGAATGCCACGGTTAAATTCGTTAATGGGCCAAATCGGCCGAATAGTTTCGGAGTTAGCCATTCGAACTTTTGAGGTTATTTTCCTCATATTTCAGAAACTACTGGAGCGATTGAAAAAACATGGCAGTTATTCGAAGCATAACGACGCGCAACTTTGAGCAAAATTTCGTTGGAATCTCATGGTCACTCAATCCCAAAATTATTTTTTTTTTAAATTTTTTTCGAAAATTAATTTTTTTTCTGAAACTATTGTTCATATTCTCTTATTCGAGAACAATTTCAGTAATACCTTGAGCTTCATATTTCACAGCAGTGTACCAAATTTCAGTTAGACACAGCTATTTGTTTTGGAGATTTTGGGAAAAAAATATGTAGAATTTAGTGGTTTTCTTCTCGATATCGTTGTTTTTTCGGTATAACTCAAGAAATACTAATACAATCGTGATGAAACTTTGCAACTAGTTCAAAGATGCCGAAGGATAATATTTTGCAGAATTTCGTGATGATCGTGTCATCAGAACGATTTGAAAATAGCGGCCGGACCGTGAACACAATAACTTCAGGAAGAAACGACTTAGAGACTCGATATTTGTAGAGGAGGTTTGGGGCTTGATTACGAAGGTCGAATTCGTGACTGGGTGAAATCCGCCAAATGATTCCGTAGATATACCCGTTCAAAATTTTATTTTTCCAATATTTCCAAAAATAGAGATCAAATCGAATCGAAATCCAGTAATTTATCGAAAAAAATCTAGAAAAGCACTGCCGTGAAGGCAGCAGCTTTTGCGCGGATGTTCAAATTCGTTACCGAAACGGTCATCTACATTGAACATGTGCGCAAAAGCTGCTGCCTTCACGGTAGTGCTTTTGTAGATTTTTTTTAGAGGTGCAGAAATTGGAAATGGAATAAACAAAGAAGAATTTTTAAAATTGACATGAAATTGGCTTTATTCAAAAGATAATCTTTTGGCATTATAATTTGAATATAATTTCTGGAATATGACCGCCACAGCTGGCTCGGACGTAATCTTATCTGGAGGTCCAATTTTCAATCACTTTTTCCAACATTTGTGGCCGTATATCGGCAATAACGCGGCGAATGTTGTCCTCCAAGGGGTCGATCATTTCGGGCTTATCGGCGTAGAATAGCGACTTCATATATCCCCACAGAAAATAGTCTAGCGGCGTTAAATCGCACGATATTGGAGGCCAATTCACGGGCCCGGAACGTGAAATTATGCGGTTATCAAAAGTTTCCTTCAGTAAATCAATTGTGGCACGAGCTGTGTGACATAATGCGCCTTCTTGTTGAAACCACAGCTGCTGCACATCATTGTTGTTCAAGTGAAGAACGAAAAAGTTAGTAATCATGGCTCTGTAGTGGTCACCATTGACTGGCCTGCCTAGTCTCTGAAGAAGTACGCACCACCAGCCCATGAAGCACACCAAACGACATCTCTGTTGATGCGTATTATCAGTTAGAGTAAACGTGGTTCGAAAATGGTCGATAGTTAGTAGAATTAATCACTCTGATGGACGATTATGTTGACCGTAAAATGGACGTAGAGCGCGATACGTATTACGAACAAAACCATTACTCTCAAAATAAATTTGTACAATTTTTAAGCGTTGTTCAGGCGTCAGTCTGTTTATGTTGAAATTCCAGACAAAACTAAACACAAATCACTTGACAACTGACAAAAGGGCCGCCAGTTGAAACAGTGTCGCTCACATAAAGTTCTTTTCCCACAAAAAACACTACCTAAAGCCGTAGAATTGGTTAGGTTAGCGGAGCTATCTTGTTTTCTCATTTTCCCATTCAATCAAAATCATAGTGTTCACTTCAATCACTTTTTTTGAGTCAGTCGATTGGCCATGAAAGTTCGACACATTCCACTCTATACATGAAAAATTTTCAGCAACGGTGTACATTCTACAAAAAAGTAGTAGTATTTACGTATGTATCTAAATCAAACCATAGAGTTTTTGATGAAGGCATATAGGACTTGACAACTTCTCGCCGAATTATTCCGACCTTGACGACTTTCTACGAGTACCAACCTGACTAACTTTTAGTTACAGAAACTTAACAGACCAATTCCAAGGATACGAACAGAACAAGTGGGCAGCAGTCGAGATGGAAGTCGAGGTGGCGGTAGATGTCGACATCTATGTTAATCAAATACGATGAAGTGAATGGGATAGAAAGGAACAGGTAAGTCGTAGTGGATGTTTAGAGCGATACCATCCAGGAGGTTTACATCGTCATTATTTGTTTTACATAGATATCTACAACGCGATGTACAAGGATGCTTACCTGTGATTGGTGCGTTCAAGGCTATTTTAATTTAATTATTCTTCGTTTCTTGTGATTTTTACGCACTTGCTCTAGGTGCTTTCATTCGACATATCGGTGAAGTAATAAGTACCTTCTGTTTAGTTGGCATATATTTTTGACGAAATTTCAAGGAATAATTTCCAATATATCGATTAAAGTAAATTTTGGGATTTTGCATTATTCTTCAGGTGTTTTTTGGGTTTACAATCCAAATATGTTCTATTGGACCTGTTGGATAGGTTGCTGACACTGTTCGAATCTTTCTTTAAGAACCGTATTTAAATCGTACTGCCATTGTTCACAGAAATATTATAGTTGTGAGGTTATTGTTCCTCAATGATTTAATTCATAGTTTCGTTTTGAATTCTCACAATTTATTCGGTATAGTTTCCTCCTCTCATAATCATCTGATTATTCGATTCAATGAAATATTAAGAATAGCTTCAATTAAAATTCGTCCCCAAGAAAAAAATAAACCAAATGTGGTAACATAGACAATAATAAAGGTTAATGAGCACATATTCATATTTCCTCAACAGCCCATAAGTATTAAAATAAGATGATTGCTAAACCTGAAATATTCGAATTACAAGGGTGCTGCTTCATGAAAAAGCCAACTGCCCCCTTATGATTGCACAATGAGTACAACTGACCTACTGTTCCATTAGCATAACTCATATAAAGAGTCTTTAATTAAAATTGCCTATCACAATGCCAATATCTTCCCTCCCTGTCCACTTTCACGTGTCTTCTGTTGGACGTAAAGCTGATTTCGAAAATTATACCTCCTAAATACAAATGAAGCTTTTATTGATTTCGAAATCAGAAATATACTCATTTCGAACGACCTAGCTTGAACAATATAACTTTCAAAAGAAATCACTTTGAGACTCGATAAGTGTAATCCAGGTTATGAGTTTAGTAACGAAAAGAGAATTCGTGATTGGTAAACTTCACATAAATATTTCTCAGATTTATCCATTCCTTATTTGAATTTCCCAATATTTCCAAAAATACAGATTTGATCGAAATGAATCTAGACCTCGATCGAAAAATGGTGGCCTGATAGTTCATGCAAAATGAAGCCTATCTTCAGAATCTTCGAACGGATTTAATTCTGAACGAGCTACTCTCCCGATATCGAGTGATTGTAATTTCTTTCAGAAAATTAGAAATCAAGAATAGGTGACACCCACCCAAAAATTCCATCATTATAATTCATATTATTTCATGAATTTTTCCGAAAATATATATCCCATGAAATTCGGTACACGGTTATTAAATATTGTATGAAAAGTTGATAGAGAGTTCCAGTGAATTCGGACTGACAATTTTTGAAATAAGAATATTGTCATTGAAAATTATCGAAAAAAAAATCGATTTTTCTAAAAGAGAAATCCTCACGAAATTTTGCACAGATTTGTGAGTCAGTATTCTGCAACTATTTACGAAGTATAGAACTGATTAGATCAGTATCATCATGAATTATAATATTCATCCTAGTCGATATATTGAAGCTCCAAACCGGCTCTTAAGAATTCAAGAATTTTAGGTCTTGCCGTTGAAATTAAAATAATATTCTGACGTCAATAATTTATTTTGAACAGGGATTCGGGAATATTTTCGGTCAAAATTTTACTCCAGACATTCATATGAATAGGGCGCTATATTGTTTCCTGGAGCAAGCGCATACAAATTAAAAGAAACAAAAAATATTTAAACGGTTGTCTAATATTTCAACAAAACTGGAATTGGTGGGAATAGAATTATCACCAAGTATAGTGGTTTGATTTAGAATATCTCTGTTTTCGACAATTATTTGTATGAAAATTCCACACATGTGACTTTTAACCAATCAGAACGTGTATTTCTGACAGATCACCATTGCAACGGATGGATTTCAGTGGAAATTTTTTCCTCGTGGGTAACCAACAGCGAATTCTACTGGAATTATTTTTGACATTTTTAATGACAGAATATTTTCTCAATAGGTCTCTTGCATGAATTTTTTTATCATTGGAATCGAATATTCTCTCCGTAAGACCACTGAAAAACTTAAACCACCATCAAAAATTTAAATTTTTAACGAGAAAATGCTCTTTTAAATTTGGCTCCGCATGTCGGTTGTTTAAACGGACGAAGCTTCGCCGTTTCCGTGACGTATGGGGATATATCCACTCTCTCCCTCTTCTCGTATACTTTTCTGTCTAGCAAGCCAATAGACAGCGTCGAGCTGTATCGATCGGGGCATCGTGGAATAACGAGTGACGTAGGAGGCAATCTAGCGCGTTTCACCCACATTGGTTTTGCGTCCCGATTTGACGATTTTTAATACCGAATTATTCGAAATTCGCGAATTGTTGGAGTGTGAGATAGCATACATTATGATTTTGTATCGATATAGGATGAGAAAAACATGCAAATATGATAATTCGTGTTACATGCAAGAGACCTATTCGTCTGCTGATAGTGTGGATGAACTTGCCTTTCTCTTGGTTGGATTACCAGTGAAATCAAATTAACTCCTGAATGTATCCCTAGTCGTTAATCTGGTGGTAATGATGCAACCTCTTACTCCCTTTCTATTTATTTCAACTTTACAATTAAAATTGCTATTTACAAACACAAATTTAGGTACAGTGAATTTGAGATCCGGGATTCGAAGAAGCACTTATCTTAAGGTTAGGTGTGATGGTGTGTGGTAAAGGGTCCGGCGGTATGATCCTCCAAAATGCAGGTATTATGCAGGTAGTCCAGTTCTTAGAGATCTCATCCAGAGCGAAGTCCAGAATTAAGATATTCCAGTAATAATCAGCTTCGGTATAAAGGTATTCCAGCCATAATCAGCTCCAGTACTAAGATAATCCAGCAATAATGCCTTCGGTACTAAGATAATCCAGTAGGCGTAAGCCCCGGTACAAAGATAAGCTAGTAGGCGGTAGCCCCGGTACAAAGACGCCTATTGAATAGACGTCTTATAAGAAACAATAAAACTTCAAAATTCCACGATGTTAATGGATTACGAGGTACGTTAATTCGCTAAACTCTAGCAAGGTGTTGAATCTTCAACTTTTCTGCACCAAAAAAAAAGTAACCATATTTTTTGCAGCTCTTGCGTTGACAAATTCTATGTCAGAGAATGGATTAAATTTGCGATTATACCTTTCGAAAAAATATTCCTGCTCACTGCTTAGCTGTAGAGTGCCATAAAACTTTGATAACACTCTCCTTGTAGTCTTCGGAGCTCTTTTCTCGCATGTTGAAGGCATAGTCTTCAAGAATAAGCGCCAGTTGTTCCACAGGTATATCCGCTCTGTCGAAATCACACGCTTTTTCTGCGCAAAAGTTTGTAGACTGCTTCCAGTCGACAAAACCTTCTATGTTTCGCAAGTACTTGATGAAGACGAAATTGATATTGTTGAAAATAAACACATTTGGTGTGGAATTTTCTTACCGAATAACACACGAGGTCAAATTAAATCCGGAAATGATTCGACCTCTAGTGGTATTACTAGTGAATATTGGGATGAAATATGTGACATAACATATCCGATGCAATGTATCTTTTGGTCTTGTCTTGAACCATCATGCTTCATTCATTTAAAAACATCACTCAGATTGCATATTAGATTTGTGCATAAAAATATAACCGTGTTGGGATAGTACCTTAACCAATTATAATATTTTATAATTGCATCTTAATTTCCACATTTCATTTTTATACTTCTTTCCTCTCATAATTCTCGATTCAATGCCCGTGTTTTAATTAAAATCTATCTCCGAGTTATACTCAAGGAAGATTATTAACAAAATGTGGTAACATCGGCCATAATCTACAGGTTAACGAGCACATATTTATATTTCTACAACAGCCCACGATACATAGGTAATAAAATGACTGCTAAACCTGAAATATGTGAATTATAAGGGTGCTGCTTTATGAAAAAGCCAACTGTCTCCTTATGATTGCACAATGAATACAACTGACCTACTGTTCCATTAGCATAACTCGTATAAAGAGTCGTTAATAAAAATTGCCTATCACAATGCCAATTACTTCACTCCCTGGCCACTTTTACGTGTCTTCTGTTGGACGTAAAACTAATTTCGAAAATTATACCTTCCGTTTCCTGATCGTAATTCTGGTATTTACTTAGCACACTATCAAATTATCGAATTTTTTATGTCGATGACCTTATCTTTGGCCATAAAAGTCGGAAGAATAGCTTGATATACGGCTAGTGTATATGAGTTGAAGGAACCCGGATTGCTTTGGGCTGCTTCCGAATTCCGGAGGCACTGATGAATCTTCAGATAATGGGTTTTATCGTCCTTATCGTGTTTGGGTGGAAGGGTAAGAAAAGACAAACTTGAAGAACTTCTTTAATTATTTTAATCGACGACAGTAGACACATAAAATGGTCTCATTTGGTTGTCGTTATGACTTTAATTGTTATTAGGAACTTCTGCGAAGATGCCAGCGCCCTAACGGTTAAATTTGGAACATGTCCAAGCTAGTACTTTCATGTAAAGAAACCGTAGAAATGTGGTGGAGAACGAATATTTCATTAAGCAGAGCTACAATATTTAAAGAAATTATTACAATTTTGTGTCAGATTGTTTGAGAAGGGACTTTTTATTTGGATCACGATATAAAATCCGTGCTTCAGATCGTTCCCGGAGGATAATTTCGATGTTATTTTTTAGTCTGTTACTTGGTCGATCAAAAAGGGTAAATATCTAAGTCTAGTTGAATTTCTGGAAAAATAGGCGCCTCAATAAGTAATTCAAGGACTCTTATTAATGTGAAGAAGTGCTGAATGCAGGCCATATTATGTGGTAAATCTAGAATCAGTCTGAATGATACTTGATTGTCTCTTTGCTTACAAACAAGTGAATCAATAAAATGATAAGATAGCTTTTCTGATTTAGTTCATTTGCATAGTAATTCGAAAGAAAAGGAAACAGACAGATATATAACATAACAGGGTTTGAGTGGTAGAACAGAGGGTTCGCACCCAACTGAACTCCGCCCTGTGATTGAATTTATCAAGTTTTTGTTTCATTTATTTGTTAATTGTTTATTATAATTATCAATAAAGGCCTATTTTTATTATTATTATTATTATATATAATGATTTTATTTTCATATCACAGCAGCTCAAGATACAAGCAAAATGAAAAATGTCACAGCTAGTTCAACCGAAACTACCCATATACAAATGATAGTATTAATGTATTTATATAAATAACTTGAGCTATTATCAACTATAACAGTATATTTCGTTTTTATCAGTTTTTCAATCAGATCACTCTCTTTGAATATGATATTGTGTAGTAGTGAGGTAGGTAGCTGTAGAAGTGCTCGGTAGTTCTCTGAAGGAACAGCATTCTTCATCAAAATACTCTTATTCTCATTTCCAAATTGAAACATATGGACAACAAGTTATTTTAAATGAATACATTGTAATTTACCTTTATGAAAATAGTCATCTTCAAAAAATGCTGTGAACATCATGTATTTCGTGACCTGTTTTTCAATCTTCAAAATCCAGGGCTTTCTTCTATCAACGATTCCCTGCCAAATGCTGTTTCCAAATAAACTTTACTTTCATTTGGCTTTGAATACAAATATAAATCCTCCAAAAATGCATCTAAATCCTACTCGAAATCTGGTTTCGTTTAGATTCTGTCGTCATTTATTGTTTGCATGCAACGTATGCAACAAACCTCTTCTGATTGGGTTTCCATGTCAAATTCCGATATTATTTGATAGAAATGATCCAGTATTCAAATGATTGGCCTCTTGAAAAAATGATGATATTAAGAAAAACGTTGACTCTCAAATACGAAAACAGCATGTTGAGATTTCGATGGATCGTTAAAATACTTTGATGTTTTCATGTCGAATTTAGTACAAAAAAAACAATTTTTAAAGAAATGTCCCATAAACTGAGACTGATAAATCGATATGTTTAAAAAATTTGAGAATATTTGAAACCTCTGTGAAAATCGACCACTATCCATAAAATAGAGTATGCTCATTGGGCATTAAATAATGTTTAATACTCAATGGTAAGGTTAAGTTTAGTTTTTCCGTCTAGTTAAGCCAGTTTAAATCAGAAACGGAAATTAAATTCAGAACTGTGCCTCGAATTTCGTGTTCTGAGTTGTTGAGGTACTTCGTTAGGTTAGGTTGAATTGGAATTTGTAATCATCCTATGCTCCAGGTAAAAAAAACTTATTTTTCATTTTCAATGTAGTGTGTTACGAAAACGAACGCTTAAATCTCAAAAAAATTTGACTGAGAAATCTAGAGGAAAAAAGATCTTTTCTTTCTTTATAGGACGATCTGTGTTCCCAATAGATATGATGGTGATGATGGATTTGGTGTAAAAAAATTCGCTTGAAGGACAAAATTGACGGGTCCCAGCGATTTTCAAGAATTTTGGTATTTCTACTATTAATTCCTCTGTTTCTTTTTCAATGCCAATTTTTGTATTACTGGAGAGTATGTGCTGAACATTTGTAAACCTGTTATTTGCAGGGTAGGATTTTTTTGATGAAACAATATAGATTCGTTCGAAAAATTACTTCAAGAAGGATCTAATCATTAATTTGCAGTAAGTCGACATTTAAAAATTTAAAAGAATACAGATATTCCAGAATAAGTTTCTGAAAAAGTTATGCAATTTAGACAGATTCAAGCCTACACAACTTTATGATAGTTAAACATGGACGAATCTAAGTAAAATCGAATTAAAACAATCTGAATTCACATTCAAGATAACAAAGGAATTGAAATCTAATGTCAGTTATAAATATAGAGGTGAAATTCATACGCATGCCACCAGGTCAGTGAAAACAGTTAAATTAAGACAAGTTGCAGGTATATCAATAATACCATCGTTCAACCAATGCAAGTGCAATCTTTTAACCTACCATGTTAAGAATACATACAAAGAACTGATAAATTCGCATTGGATGCGGATGATTGTAAAATTTGTTGAGGATTGTTGATACTTTATTTGATAGTTATTGAAGAACTAAGATAATTTTAGATAGTAATTTTTAGATAGTAATGATCCCAATACTTCTGTTGAAGACTTGTTTGGAAACTATTAAGTTCTCATGTTTCCATTGTGGTGTAGGAAAATTCAAATGAAATGAACCTGACTTTCAGAAAAAAAAAATTCAT
This sequence comes from Myrrha octodecimguttata, assembly GCA_958510865.1. NCBI lineage: Eukaryota > Metazoa > Arthropoda > Insecta > Coleoptera > Coccinellidae > Myrrha > Myrrha octodecimguttata. The sequence continues at coordinate 69,651,722 of OY294056.1, read as the reverse complement.
TTCTGATACTTACTATCCATGTTATCAGAGATCTAGAACCATTGAATTCCAAACAAAAATCAATAATCCATATCGAAATTCTGCTTTAATTATCGAACTAAATAACTCAGTTATATTTACTAGGTTGATTGATAATGGCCTCCAACAGTCCCAGATTTTCATTTCCAACTGAAATTTCATAATAACGTGCAAAGGTGAGACTGCCATGTCGTGAACTAATAATTTATAAATACTGCCCATTTTCAGAACATTAGAAGTCATTCACACCGCAGGGTGCCACCACAGGATCGTTAGGTACCACCTATTAAATTAATATTAATGCTTGTTGCCTTGCCGAGTGAATAAATCTAATTCACTTCGAAATTCTTTCATGTTAACATCCATGATTATAAGCTGATACGACGATCTAGTCCTAATTATTATTTTTCGAATGTATTTGGACGATGATGAATATAATTTGAAAAGGTGTGCTAAATTGGACATGAACCCATTTTGTCAACATTCAATCGTCAGAAGGGCCAGCTGGGCTAGAAGGGACTTGTTTCGCCTCGCCCTGTTTCTGACAAAAAACCAAATTGGAGGAAAGCACTGATGAGTTTTTGCGAGCTCGTTCGAAATCGATAGATGACTTCGGTCCAAGGTGCCAAGCCAAAAATTTCGTCAAATTTATTAGCACAGGAGAATTTCAGAACAACTTCGACATGATAAGGTTCGCGTTTTTTGAAATACCCGTAAATTGTGCATCGTCTTCTCAAACCAGATATACAGGTCGATTCTGTTTGCAAATAGCACTATTGCTAGGAAAAATATATTGTTATCATAACAAGATTCTTCCGAGAATTCGAAAATATTGAAGATAGGGGAAAAATGTGCTTATAGAAATTTGCTCTAAAATATTTAATTTTGAGGAAAATTCTTAGGCTGAAATACCGCCATAGTAAGCAACAGCTGAGATGATTATTCTGATGATCTCAACAACAGCTATCCTTCTGAATTGCCAAAAGAAAAGTTCATCGAATTTCGAATCATTGACGCCCGCATAAAATTGCTGCATTTGATTTCTGGAAACCAATATTTTCTTGGTATCCAGGAAATTGGTCAATTTGACTTCAATTGGTTTTTCTGTTTCGTAACATTTTTGAATGAGTCGATGTTTAGATGAATAAAAAAGTATATGCTAATGGAAATGTGTTCAAAGTTCTCTAGAATATTTAATTTCAAGAAAAATTCTTAGACTAAAATACAGGCATAGTAGACAACAGCTGAGATGATTATTCTAATCATCTAAACAATAGCAATTTCTTTGAGGTGCCAACGAAAAAGTTTATCGAATTTCGAATTATTTACGCCTGAATGAAATTGCTGCATTTGATTTGTGGTAACCAACATTTTATTGGTATCCAGGAAATTGGTTATTGGTCAATTCGACTCTTTTTGTTTCCTAACATTTCTTATGTCGATGTTTACATGGAAAATAAATGCCGTGGATAGGGTTTATGTATGCAAAATCATAAAAAAAACACACGAAGTAGGGCTATCTTCTTCTCCCTTGTAGCTCTAAAGTCACAAAATACAGTGTTGTCAGCTCTAAAATGACCGATTATGGAAGTCCATGATAGCAATATTGCTATGACAAAATTCATAACAAACATTGCTATAACACTCAGAACAGAATACTTAACATCATGGCCATATTGCTATAAATCAGAAATATAGCAATATGACTAGAATAGCAAGCTTCAAAGCAATACGCAAACAGAATCGACCTGAATATACAGGATTTGTTTCGCAAATCAA